>OZ024910.1:70780553-71430553 GCA_964017125.1 Flabesymbios commensalis | reverse complement strand
CACAATCTTTTATTCAGATATTTGGTGCTATAAACTCCTCAGCGTTTTATTTATTATTGGTGATATAATTTTTTAGGCTTTTTTTTGTGTCCACCAATCTACATGCCATAACTGTGATGTCAATAAAAGAGCATGTAAATAACATTGATGAACCCGTTTACCCGATGGCCCCATTTGTCCATGTCTCCCCTATAAGTTAAGCTTAAGCTTAAGGTGCTACTGATTTATTTTTGGACATTGTGATTATTTACTGCAGGTTGAGTTCGCTCACATATTCTCTTAAAACGAATGTTTCTCCCACAGATTATATGAATAGGTTGGCTGGTATATATAAATATATTTGAATAGTGAGAAATACACTTCGCTGAAGCAGTCTAACAGGTACTTCACCCTGACTTTGTCGTCGGCAGAGAGAACCATTTCTTTTAAAAATGAGCATTTTACTTCAGCCTATAAGTGCAATTTACTGCTCCTTTAACCCTTTAACCACCAAATTATTCAATCCGAATTTTCACCCACTTGAAGTTGTGTCTCGCTGACGCGATCCACAACTTCAAGTGAGTGAAATTGATAATGATTTGACAAAATGGAGCTCAGTTCTTTTCAAACCTTGCTGATTGATGTCACATTTTATCTTTACCATGTTTAAAATGTGGTACTTAATGTGCTAATAAAAAATGAAAGCCCGAATATATGCGGCACCGGCGGTTAAAGAGTTAATTGATTAATAATTCCAGTTATTCGCTTGATATCACGTAGGCTACACTCACCCCCTCGCCATTAGTCATAATATTCCCAAACTTGAAAATGACTTTAACCCTTCATATCAGTGTTATCTTGACTGGTATGGTTGATGTGATGATATGTAGGGTCAAGCTATAACCCTGCCAATACAGAGTTTACAATGGTGATCTTCATCCACCACAAACCTTGAATTGCTGTCGCAATGGGTGAAGATGATTTAAAGTAAGTGACAATTTAAAGAAAACTGACATATTGTTAAAACATTTTCATGGTGAGTATCTTTCTAAAACCCGGTATATTAACTAAGCCTCAAGGGATGTATAATGACGTTTTAAAAAAATGTGGGCTCAATCTGTTAAAAGGCAGGGGCCTATCCCACTAAGACGTAGGATTATCTGAACTTTCTCTCATTTCTGTTTTAAGGTAAAAACATCAAAATAATTCTGATAAAAAAGAGAGAAAGTTGAGGTTGTCTTAGTTTTTAGTAGGATGGGCCCCTGGTTATGGTTTTGTATAAAGCAAAATGAGAAGGATCTGAAAAAATGATTAGGGTCATAGTCATGGTCATGGTCACAGGCACCTGAAATGGATGACTGATAAATTTCATCTCACTCTAAGAATAAATTTCTTCTTAGAGTGAGATAAATTCATCACTTATCCATTTCAGGTGCCTGTGGTTATGGTATTCAGAGCTGGCTGCGGCTCTGAAACTATGAAAGGGTCGATTTTGGCTCTGAGACGGATGGTTGTGCTTTTGAAAAGATTGGTTATGTCCCTGAATGGGTGGTTATGAAAGTGGCGATTCAGAAAGAATGGGTTTTGAACCTGAAGAGGTAGTCTACTGTTTGTGAAGGGGTTGATATAATAGTAGTTCAAAAGGCGGGGGCCCAGGTGCTGTTAACCCTTTAACCGCCAAATCATTCAATCTGAATTTTCACCCACTTGAAGTTGTGTCTCGCTGACGCGATCCACAACTTCAAGTGAGTGAAAATTATTCAGATTTGACAAAATGGAGGTCAACTTTTTTTCAACTATTGCTGATTGATGTCACTTTTTATCTGTAACATGTTTAAATGGTGGTACTTAATGTGCTAATAAAAAATGAAAACCCGAATATATACGGCACCGGCGGTTAAAGGGTTAACTGGTAATAAATACTGCCGTGTATCACACTGGAGATCAAGTGTCGTACACCGCTCTGGTATCCAGACTTTAACCCTTTAAACCCTCACGATATATTAAAGCATAATTTTGCATCTCTGAAAAATGACCTAATTTCTTTAAAATTAGGGGTTTTAGAACGTACATATTCATCGAACTGTTGTAATAATAACAATATATTTTTTTCATTTCCCACCCACTTCAAATCATCTTCATCCACTATAGGTCGAGAATTACAATAGCAATTCGCGGCTTGTAGTGGATGAAGATGGCAATGGTGAATTTAGGCTTGAAAGGGTTAATTAATAACACAAAATGTTTATTCCCTTGTTACAATGTTCAAGTTCTTATACATGGCTGTGACTGATCCATGAGCTGAAGAAAGCGGTGTCGGGTTTTCGGGTTGAAGCCGCCAAGATTTAATTGTTTGTAAATTTAGGCCAATGTAGCGCTGTTTCAAAAGCATTTGGCTAACAATAAGGAGGGTGCCAACTACCCGCCTATGAACGGTAGCAAATATCACTTACATATAGTAATGCCCTCCCCCCACCCAGGCTGATACACCCACACACAAATTTAGCAAAGTGAATGTAACACAAATATTAATTATGATTGCAATATGGAACCCCTGTGTGGAAAAGTCAGTCAGTTGAAAGAAACATTGCCACACAATATGAAGTTTGTAGTAGTCCCACCTGTATTGATTACAATAGAGACCATGACGGGATTCAAACGATACGAGCAATAGTTACATTGGAAATTATAAATTAGATACTGGAAAATAAATAAATGTAGGCCAAACGAATAAAACCTATGGCCTAGGGTCTACTGGTAAACTTAGCGACAGCCATAGCCAAAACTACAACCCTGAAACCTTATCAAGATACTTTAATCAACATCACACAGGCAGTATTGATAATAACGATCAGTATGCTCTTAGTTCTACGTCTTGCGCATCTCAAAAACATGACTTTTTTCATTATCTTTCCATGGTATTTTTCAAGTTACATGACTTATTCCACCCCTCCCCCGATTTTCCATGATTGTCCATGACAATTTATTTTTCCAGGATTTTCAATGACTGTGGAAGCCATGCTGAGATCGCCAGAGCTCGAAGTTTGAATTTTGTATCTGTAGGGCAGTGTCACCTGACTCTCACTGAATCTCACTGGGGTTCTAGTCTGTATACAAAAATGGCCTAATACCCCATTCATTCATTTATTCTTCTGAAAGGACTTATTTAAAAGGTTTAGTAGGGTCAAAATATAGGTTCAGACACATTGTTAATGGGGTTGAGAAGAATCTTACTGAAAGTATTGAGAATAATAACATTTTCGTCAATGACTGCCTTAAACGTCGAGTAAAAGTTACCATAAAAATGCCTTTACATTGTTTACTCCTTGACTATGTTGACCTGAAAACATAGGCTTAGACATATTTTATGCAGTTAAAAGAACATTTATTAAAATTATCGGAAACGTTTGCATCAATTGCAAATTAAAAATTTGAATAAAAAACTGCTCAAGTTTATATTTAGTCTTTGACCCTAAAAAAAGTTTAGACACATGGTTATTAGAATCAGGGAAATCTTACTGAAAGTATTGAGAATAGTAACATTTTCTTGAATGGCTTGATTTGAAAATTTAATTTGATTATTCCAGTAAAACAGTAGGCCTATTGTGATAACATAGTCCTTATAATAAATAAGGGCCACCATACAATGGTCACTAGGAATAAAATTAATACAAAGGTTCTGGTGAATCTTTTTTCCATAGTCGGCCTATATATCGAGTGGACCAGATGGCGACTGGTAAGGTTTTATAATCAAGCAGATAAAAACGCGACTAACAATATTATCACAATTTTCTGAAGGATGTCATACACTTTTACATTTTTAAAATAATTGTATAGTTAGTCATTTACCTGAAAATATAGGTTAAGAACAAATTCTATCAAAATTATTGAGAAAAACGGCATTTTCGTCAATGAGTGCCTTAATTAGAACTCGAACAAAAAGTGTTCTATACTATTATCAAAATAATGAAGAATAACAAAATTTGTCTCAATGGCCACATTGTTAGCAGGGTTAGAAAGACAATTTCTGAAATTATCGAAAATAATTAAATTTTTTGTCAATATATAGCCGCATTACCAATCGAGTATAATTGCCTTTAAAACTCGAATAATAGTCTGAAGGACGCCATAGGGAATTTATATTTCTCAAATAATTATATGTTAATTCCTTAACCCAGAAAACATAGGTTTAGACACATGTTTGTAAATTTTTCGTCTATAGCAACCTAAAAACTTGAATAAAAAGAATTGATCAAAGGTGCTATCTTGCCACATTTTCAACCCATATACATTACCCTCAAACATCAAATCAGTTGAAAAAAATAAGAATTAAAATCGAGGTTCATTCCCCGCCATTTATAGCCTATATACAACGTTTCATATTACAATTTCAAGTGGTAGCTAGGGCCTACAAGCTACAAGTCAATATTATTGTGCCTAGTTAGAGTTGGCCTCTATAGTAGACACAGAGCATCTATGCGTCTATTATGCTGTGTTATTGTTACTCTAGCATCGCAGATGGTGGACAAACATTAGATTAGTATTTCTAGGGTCAACATCTCGTATTTGCTGGGAATCTGGGGCTTTAACTTGTCATTATTGGCATTATAAAATCACCTTAACCCTTTAAGCATTCACGATGCATTAAAGCATCATTTTATATGCCTGAAAAATGACTTAATTTTCTAACGACTAGGGGTTTTAAAAAGAAAATTTCCATGAAACTGTATTACCAATACATAATAATTTTCTTGATTATGTCACCCACTTCAAGTTATCTTCATCCACTACATGTCGGGAATTGCGACAGCAATTCGCGGCTTGTAGTGAATGAAGATGACGATGGTAAATTCAGGCTTGAAAGGGTTAGACCACATCTCTTTCAAAACGTTTATAACTAATATTTTAGAGAGTGGCATTTATATTACTTATTTATCGGTTGTCCCCTCTATGAACAATTATGTTAACTAGCTTTCAATAATTAATACAATGATTTTAATTGTAAAGACTTGTGAAGCGCACTGAGCACATTATGTGGATTTTAGCGCTATATAAGAATTATAATAAAAATAATAATTTTATTATAATATTATTATTATTATTAATATTATAATTATAATAATAATAATTATTATTATTATTATTATAATTATTATTATTATTATTATTATTATTATTATTATTATTATTATTTTTTTTTTTTTTCATAGACATAAAATGTTAATTTCACTGACCACTCTTGATACAAGTTTACTTCGATGTGTTCAAAAACACAGATTTATCAATAAAGATATGTGACACATAAGTCTACATAGACTTCACATCGTCAATAGATATCCATCATAGGCCTAAATTTATGGTCGGGTAGGCCTATAGGTCTGATTGATTGATTGATTTTTTTTTAAATAACGAGATGATTGCTGATTATTGAATGTGTGTATATTATTTGTATTTAATCAGACTGGGATCGTAACATTTGACGATAATACAAGTCATAGTAATAATCGATTAATATTTATTTATTTTAACTCCTAATAAAGGATAGTCCTACATTATAATATAGCTTACTGATGACTTACTTCTGGTAAAAGGCGAATCCATGTGTGTCTGTATCGGGTACGACTTTAGCCCAGTCCGACTTCACCCTGGCCTTGTCATCTTCAGAAAGAACCATTTCGCAGAAACAAGTGCAGAGAAGAAAATATAACCTGGATGAATGACACTAACGAGTCGCCATGTATTGATCATAGGCCTATAGCACAAACCTAAAAGTGACTCTGATCTCTCTCACTATTATTTATCTGCTTATCAGTACTTATCTTGAGTGGAGTGACTCGTGTGACTACGCTCCCAGCAAACACAGGTCATAGACCCTATGCTGTTTCAATGTTGGGCCAGAGTCGTAGACGATGGGCCAACATTGAAAAGCATTGGGTCTATGACTTGTGGGCCAACATTGAAACAGCATTGGGTCTATGACTAGTGTTCGCTGGTATGTGATTACGGTAGGGTATACAGTGATAAGGGGGTCATTATTCAATATCCAGGGGGGTGGGGGGTTGGAGTTTTTTTTTAATAAATAATTTTGGGCGTACTCTGCGTGAAAGAAATAATTTACTCCAGCTCAACCCCCCCCCCCCTCCCTAGAGATTGAATGGTGACCCCCTAAGCTGCCAAAAACTGGATGTGCCGGTTACTTGTGACCTCACACTGGTATCTTTGATCAAGCGTAACATTATCTTAGTCTTACCTTACTATTTGTAGGCCTATGGGAAAACGGGGCTAACTAACTTCTTAATTTTAACAAATTCTGTTATCACGTTTTAATCACATAGGCCTACATGTCAATAGGGGCCTACAACAGCCAGGGGCAATGTTCACTCCCCGCACAGTGCCGCTTGCTCGCGCTCACAGACACTGCCCAGATTGGTAACTTCCCGCCAATATTCAATACTGTCTGCGGTTTTGGCGCCTCGAGTTCAGCTGTCTATCAATGCTCAGAGCATCTGGCAATTTAAACCATTTCCTGGTCTGTGGTTGTTCAATTCGCACCGTCTCCGCCTGGTGAAAATTATTTGCAAACTAAAGCAAAAATATCAGTCTACCCCTCCCCCCACATGCGTGCACTCCCAGCGAGCACAAAAAATGTGCATACCATTTGTAGAACGTCGGTTTTCAACGTTGGTTCAACATTGCACACATGTTACAACAATATGCTTTGTGTCTACTGGGCTGATGTATCAGTGAAGGGGCCGAGTGGGACACAATGTTGTTTTCCAATTGGGGCTATATAACAGGCTCGGACAGTCCCACTTAGCCTTGCAGAATTTATCCCAGTCAACCCCGGGTTAACCTAGCAAAACAAATATTGTATGTGGTATATATGTGGGTAGGCGTATTGCACAGAACCGAAAATCTAATTGCAAGTTGTGCTGTATTGATTAGTGTTTACAGTGCTATGCGTCAGCATGATATAAATAGCCTCAGGTCTTTTATTTATACTGGAATGTAGATCAAATGAAGGTTGAGGGGTGTCTCACATCTTTCATTGCGACAAAATGAAGCCCGAAGTCTACTCTTGTCGAAAGACTTCACGGGTTCTTCGTGTAGTGCACAGTATAGACATCAGGACAGCACACGCCAGTTCGGAGCACTGCATATGCACAATCTTGATGAGAAACATCGACCCGGCTTTGATCACCCGAGTCAGTTCGTACCACAATAAACCGGATCGAATGAACCATCGGGGTCGGCATTAATGGCTCAGATTTGGACTCGCATGTGCATGCATGGTCACTAATATGTATCACTAAAATATAGGCTATGTGACGATAAAAAACACATGGTACGCTAAGTCAATCTTGTTCTCATGCTGACTGTTAGTCGTGAGCGCTAGACCAGCGTAAAACCAGCATTGGGTCAATAGGCATATATCACAAATACAACGTTGAAGCCTCTATATAACATGTACAACCACAACTAATCATCGATCAAAAGCGATCATTATTTGAAAAAAAAACCTCAGGTGCTTTCCGCATCGTTCGTTTCATTCAGTGAGTTTTACAGATAACATCATTACATTCAAAATCTTCAAGACGATTCATTTCATGGATCTATGGATAGACATATTTATATAGATCTGTTTATTTTATGGACAACAGGAAGTTTATACAGACATATGGTTGAACATAATGTAGTAAGACATTCGTAATACAACGGATGATATGATACAAAATAGGTTAAAGCCAACGTAAATTATAATCTAACAGACTTGATTAATGGTGTTTTAGGTCAATTGTGCTCATATATGGCACAGCTTTTCTGATTTTATTGTTTTTTGGCTAGTAACATCAGCAGCAACCCTGGTCCCAGCTCACTAAAATAAAAAAATCCAGAATCAATTAAACGTGCTTGTTCTAACACAATGGTCCCACACTGAATTAATATTTTTCAGACCACAAAATTTCGTGCATGATGGTAACAGAAGATTGGATAAAACCAAGTGACACCGAAGCATTTATCTCTTAATTAAATCCACCTGGTTTTGTTCTGCATCATTCACATAGATTGAAACAGATAAAAGGTAAAATTTAAAAAGGTGGTGGTGTAGGATGTATCTTTAAAAATCATTAGGTCACCTACATACGGTAGTACCAATCTTTCGAAAATATGTTTCAACAGATTGAAGTAATCGACGCCTAAATCTGGTGACTATCTACTATTGGAATTGTCATTCGTTTGATTGCACCCTGTGGTTGTGTACAACTTCCACAACCCGCAGCCTTTTGCACGTACACAGCCAAGCCATACACTTTTCGCCTCTAAATCTGTCACTTACCCGTTTGCTTTCACTATCAGCACTCCTCTTACCAATTTTCAGAATTTTATCTATAACATTTACCTTTACATTTACCTTTACCTATTAAACCCCTAACTTTCCCTTTGTTATCAAGTTCTATTAACTTCGCCGAAGGAAATTTTTGCAACCGCAGATTTTAAAGACATCAAAATGTGAGTACTTTTATATTATTATATTATCTTCCTTTCCTCCAACTTACTTATCCACTCGGGTTTTATCAAAATCCCAATACTACCGATTGGCTCATGTAATGTTTTTTTCTACGAATTTCAAGCTTTTTTGGCTTTTATTATATTGCTGCCAATATAATTTATCATTTCTAGGGACTATGGAAACGGCTCTTCTGATACAGTGGCTATGGATGATATTCTTGATATATTCCCCACTCATAAATTTGGAAATACCCTGTATTGGCGCATTAGAATTGATGAATGTAATTTAATTAACAAAATAAGATCAACAGATCAGGTGAGTGACCACTCTTCATTTATTGCTACTCTGAACGAGACTGCTAAACTATGCCAGCCAGAGAAAAAAAAAAATTACAGATCTTACAGAAAATTTTACATACAAATTCAACTACCTCTTTATATACCCAATACCATGCCACAATGTCCACATTGCTTTATAAACATGCACCTCTCGAAAGCTGTAAGGTAACACCAAATGCTAGACCAGTAAATAAGTGGATCACCGATGAGATCTTGTTATCTAAAAGTAAAAAAAAGGCAGTTGGAAAGAATATGGAGAAGAGATTGAACAGATTCTAAATGATCACGACTCAATGCATAAGTTCACCTGTGTAACAGACTATGGCAAAGGCAAAAAAAAACTATTATACAAATTTGGTTTCAGAGAACATCACAAACCCAAGATAGTCCGAATAGTTCATGCAATACCAAACTCATTAGCTCTTTCAATGATTTTTTTTATAAGTAACATCGCTAAAATCAGGGAGACTCTGCTGTCTGCAAAATCGGATTCAAACATTTATCCTGAACCTACTCCTCCAGCTGCCCCACATCCTTTACTCACTTTCTCACAAATCTCAGAAAGTAACGCGTCAAAGCTTATTCGGTCATCACCCAGAAAATCATGTGACCTAGAGTCATGTCCAACTCAAATCGTCAAGGACAGCGCTGATATTCTGGCTGAGTCAATCACAACGATCATAGATCTCCCTTTGGCTGAAGGGAAGTTCCCAGATGCCTTCAACATGTTCAAATTGCTCATGTTACACCACTATTGAAAAAACTTTCACTAGAAATGAATTAAGCAATTTTAGACCTGTATCTGGATTAAATTGTGTTTCCAAATTGATCGAGGAAATCGTTGCCAGCCAAATAAAATCTCACATGCAAAATTCAGGTATTTCGAATAACTTTCAATCGACATATAAATCTGGACATTCCCCCGAAACGGTCCTTCTGTATATTCAAAATGACATTTTATCAGCTCAAGACCATTGTAAACTTACTGCTCTTTCGCTCTTAAATTGACTGCGGCTATTGACACGATCGATCACGACCTTTTGCTCAGTAGATTGACTGAGTGATTTGGCATTTATGGTGTGGTGGCGCAGTGGGTTCAATTCTACCTGACCGGTCGGATTCAGCTTGTTTAAGTTACTGGTGTACTGTCTACTACGCAATTATTATTGTGCGGTGTTTCACAAAGCACTGTGTTGCGTTCAATTCTTTTTACTATGTATACTACTCCTCTCAGTTCAATAATAACAGCTTTTGGTCTTAAGCATCACCTTTATGCTGATGACACACACATATACACAGCCTTTGTTGCAGAAAATATAACACAGTCTTTAATTATTGTACAAAATTGTATGCTGGCAATCCCGGTCCGGATGAACCAAAACAGGCTGAAACTTAATCCCAGTAAGGCAAAGTTCATGATCATTGGTAATTTACCTCATTACAATGGTAATTTAACTCAACGTAAAAAGTCACTCATATTTTTCCAGTTGAACTTCTCAACCAAAATTTCGCTAAAATAGACTCCATACGAAACCTGGGTGTGGCTTTTGATCCAGCTTTTCCATTCAAGAATCATGTATCGAATATTTGTAGATCAGTTTTCTATCATATTCGCTATCTTAGCCGCATTCGAATTCATCCGAATAAAGCTATGGCAATTTATCCAGTCAATGCTCTAGTGAGCAGTCGCCTTGACTACTGTAATTCGTTGCTGTTTGGTTGTTCCGAAAAATAAGAAACAAGTTTGCAGCGTGTACACAATTGCCTTGCCCGAGTAGTGACCAGGTCAAGTCTAGGCCCCTTTGACTAGTCAAGGCCCCTCACCTGCTCAAATCACTGCATTGGTTGCCAATTAAATCGCGTATCAAATTTAAACTAAACCTTCTGACATATAAAGCACTATTCGTGGGTACTCCCTCATATCTCAGTGATTTATTGCGTTTCGAGAAACGCCAGTAAGCACTGAGATCCGAAAGTACAAAATTATTAAATCCTGAATCGTGGTCAAAAAGAAATTACGGGCATTCATCGTTCGTGGTTGCCCGAACATGGTTCTGGAATAAATTGCCTTTTGAAAAATGCGAAGCAAAAGCAGTCACCATTTTTCGAAAAAAATTAAAAGCACACCTCTTTACATTAGACTTACCACCTTACCTTATTATTATTATTATTATTATTATTATTATTATTATTATTATTATTATTATTATTATTATTATTATTATTATTATTATTATTATTATTATTATTATTATTATTATTATTATTATTAGTAGTAGTAGTAGTAGTAGTAGTAGTAGTAGTAGTAGTAGTAGTAGTAGTAGTAGTAGTAGTACTATTACTACTACTACTACTACTACTACTACTCTACTACTACTACTACTACTACTACTACTACTACTACTACTACTACTACTACGACTACTACGACTACTACTACTACTACTACTACTACTACTATTCTTATTATTATTATTATTATTATTATTATTATTATTATTATTATTATTATTATTATTATTATTATTATTATTATTATTATTATTATTATTATTATTATTATTATTATTATTACTATTATTATTATTATTATTATTATTATTATTATTATTATTATTATTATTATTATTATTATTATTATTATTATTATTATTATTATTATTATTATTATTATTATTATTATTATTATTATTATTATTATTATTATTATTATTATTATTATTATTATTATTATTATTATTATTATTATTATTATTATTATTATTATTATTATTATTATTATTAATATTATTATTATTATTATTATTATTATTATTATTATTATTATTATTATTATTATTTTACAGAAATATGAAAAACAATTCCGGATGGACCCCAAAATGTAAATATAATTTAGGAATTCTAAAATTATATTATATAGAAAGATTCCATATTGGCTATTGTAATTTTGTAAATTAAAGACACGATACGGACTATTTTGCTGCAAAATCATCGCCCTAAAAAATGTAACATATCTGATGTGAATTAGACTTGTCACGAGAAAAAAGCCGAGCTCGCATCTCCGAGGATTTAGGCGCTATAGAAGTTACCGAATTGAATTGAAAAAAAGCTATGCTACTTATGCATTTGTAATGAACGTCACTGTATCAATGAATATTTTTTCTAATCAAAAAAACAAGATGGCCGCCGATTTTACATTTTATCATATTCTGAGTATAAACCATCATAAAAATGTCTTTATTGAGTCTAAATATATGTTTTTGGGAGGATGAGGAATCAATATTAACAATATTTCAACACGAAAATAATATTTTTATTGATTGTTTCACATAGGCCCCCATGTGAAAACCGTGAACCTAAGTACAGTGCCACCTTGATATAATGCCAACATTGGGACTCTACAATTTTTTGACATTATGACGGGGTGGCATTATAGCGAAGGAGATGATTTAGGATTGTAGATATGCGAGCTGATTGACAATTTTTCTGATACATATGGACTGTTCTAACGCATTCTGATTAGAATAATAACAAAACAAGGACACGCATCAATATCATTACATATATATATAGTATTGTTTTACTTAGAGTAATATCTGTAAAAAAATCATTATATATTTATTTTATAAAAAAAGTCTTAATAACTCTCTTACACTGTAAATATTGATTGTTTGGCATTTGAAGAAGGCCTACACCGGAGGCGCCTTGCAGAGATTAAAGACAATAGGTGTGATATTCCGTTCACACCACGTCTGGGATAAGTGTGGTGTGTCAGCAGGTTATTTGAGTGTGGGTCACACTCACGAAATCCGATGACATTTGATGTGCTTGATGTTATATTTATTTCCAGTAAACGCAAAACATTTGCATACCATTTTTGCAATGTTGGGCCAATGTCCAAGACGTTGGGCCGGCGTTGTATAAATGTTATAAATACAAATAGCTTGGTGTTCGCTGGGTTTACACCCAAGAGTTCATAATGAGGATGAAACAAACGGTTGGCACTTCTTATTGATCCAGTGCCTGTATTACCTCTCGGGTCATACAATATTATTTTCAATATTATCCCCCAGCAAATCGTGTTGATAAATGATTCAGTGGTTTACTTGGCATGCGTACGCCATGTAAAATTAGAAGTGAGCGTCCGTGGACAAAATGCCGATCATAATAGTCATTAACGCTGTGATATAGGTCTACTGCTATGTGTGTACACATGTGACTGGCGATCATCTGATCACGGATGAGTTAATATTCCATGATATCGCTTTATCACTTATTACTGGTAGTAACATAGGTCTCTTGAGATCATGAGTAGGCCTACTATTTTATATAAAGTAAATCGTTTTGTGTCAGACTTAGGCATATATCATTGAGAGAAAGTCATTAACGCTGATTCAGTGTCTGGTTAATGTCAGTGCATAAAAAACATTGGGCCTACTGTTTTTGTTCGCTGACATTTAAACTTTTGTTTGTACAGATAGACACGGTAAGCGCCATACCACAATCAGCCACCCCCCTTATCCATTGATCAATCTCAGTCACGCTTGCCTGAACTTGTGAACGCATAAGACTGGCCTGCTGCTGTGTGTGTGCAATGAACCGGGGCAGAGGTGATCACGCATACTTCTTAGATTATATTTCTTGAAAGTGGCTAGGTCCCCCTAAAAGATATCAATATCTTTAGCAATCAGACTCTCCAGTCCATTTAATTTTTATTTTTATAAAATTGAGTTAGTCGTGCACAGCCCATAAGGGCTTATAAGTCAGTTTAAACTAGGTATCTATAAAACTAAATAGTGTGAGCGATATACCGACCACACATGTCCTCAGCAGAAACGAGAAACCAACCCAGCGCTGGCCAAGTGCTGCCCCAGCGTCAACGACACTGATTCAGCACTCACTTAGCATTGGGCTGTAGTCTCGCGCCCGCAAGGAATATATGTCAGGAAAGTAGATTAACCTCTCCTATAACTTATTATAAAACAAACAGGCACGAGCAATTACCATCACCTACCCATAAGTGGCAGTATATATACATATATACGGGAATGAGAATACACATATAACATACGTGTAAAAATGAGTTTATACAACACACAATTCTTAGTAAATAACAAAAATACAGTATTATTAACAATATCTGCGATATATATATTGGAAACATACTTACGTGTGTAATATGTCAAGTTGAGGTGTTTTGAGTGTGCTAAGGTCATTTATCAAATCTATTGTACAATCCAGACCATATTTGCCGCTTAAAATATGAAATAACGGACATAGATTTCATCAATTATCTAGGTCTCACATTGACCGATTTTAAAAATGATAAACAAAGATTTATATTGTTATGGGATATATCGACATTTGGGCTCCTACATTAAAAACAAGGCGTGAAAAATGATAACTAATAGTACAGTTGCTAAGCTTGTAACATTGAGCATTTTCAGGAATCCAAGATGGTGGATGTTGCAATTTTGGACATAGGGTCATCACATTCATTGTACAATGCAGACAATATTTGCTGCCTCATTATCAAATGACGGCCATATATTTTATCAATTTAGGTCACGCATTGACTGATTTTAAAAGTGATAAACAAAGATTTATATTGATATACATGTAGATGTTACATATTAATATATAGAGGACAAATATGTTTGGATCATCACTTAAGAAAAAAAATTGTTTAAGCATCATCTTCAACAGCTTATAACATATAGATCAAAGTTCGTTTTTTGCTTCATAATAACTGTATATCGATTTATTTTTTTTGTAAACCGAGAATGCTGGCTAATAGCTTATTTTTGTTTGAAGATCTCTAAAAGATAGCATGTCGACAGCAAGGAAGTTTGGTGTCAAGGTCTGAACAAGATTCCTCCAGCTCTTTCTATGCTCTCGTGATCATTGGCCCAATGGGTTACCTCATATTTGTCAAACACATTTTTTGACGCAGTATATTTGGTTAATTTATTATCTATTTTAGCTGTATAAAGATTTTCTGTATTTCCTGCAGCTTGCTTGCTTTTATGACATAAAATGTTCCCTTCATCGATTACCATTACATCTCGGGCAGTTGATTTGTTTTCATAAAGACATCACAATGACACCAAGGGACAGCCTTCACTCTCGTTCTCAAACTGTCATCTATCATTATCAAATCTTGAGGAATAAGACTCAAACAACCATATTTCAGAAATGTCTACATTGTGCTGTTGTCTAACTACTGCCAGTGAACACATAATTTTCTCTACATCATATACTACCATGATCTTATTAATCTATTGTTTTATCTTTTTATGGCTGCATGTTTTCTACCAAGAGAAATGATTCACATAACCATCACATATATTGGTCAGTGAGAGGATAGAAATGATCTAATTAGATTCATTGTTATTTTCGTACCATCAGTCTTATCCAGTTTTTTTTACTACACCTCTCTTCTTTTTGTAAAGTTATGTAGATAATCCACCCGGAGCTACCAGTTGGTTGCTTTCTTGAAATACATTTATTTTCATCACCCAGCAACATACACTGCTGAACAAAATCATGACTTTCTTATTCAGCAATATTGTCAAAAGGCGATGCTTCTTTACATTTTTGGTGCGGGACATCATAATTATGCATATGTTGCATTAACTGGCAGATAAAATAAATGTCTTAAAGCATTCCCGAAACAGCCACGAAAGATTTTTTTGTGATGCACATGTAATTCAGCACTCAGATAGCGGTACTGCAGTGTTAGAAGATTAGTTTCGCGAGTCTGTATAAGCTCTTAAGGCATTTGCACAGATTTCCCAGTAATGATGCCAATAAAACCCTCGTATGCTGCAACATATTCACACCATATGCCTTAATCAGGGTACATAATTATAATGAAAAAAAAATCCAGATGAAGCATGAGGTTTTTTCAAGGTTCATTGATATGTATCAGATAGGCAACCTAGTACAATTGAAGTTAATAATGCAGTCAGATGCTGTGTAAATTCTAAGTGGCTTTTGATTTTGATGAGAATGAGTCGTAGTTACGAGCCATGTTTTTTTGGTAGTCACAGAACAAACCAAGTCACAGACTTCGACAGATATTCATTGCATGCATTTTTATTGAGAGTTTTAATTAGCTCATAACTATCAGACCTGTGATTTAAGTTTCGGCTTAGCCCAAGACTAGTCTGGTTCCTCCTGTTGTCAGGAAGATCATGCTGTAGTCAGTAGGGCTATATAATTATGCAACAATTTTGATGCTTGTTTTCCCCCAGATATGACACTAGACACTAATTTTAGCAGGGTGTGGATACTACAGTACTTCAAATGAGTTTGCTCTGTCAAAAAGCTCACAGCTAGTGCTTCGAGACATAATTATTTATCCTCGCATAAGGATAACAGAAAAGCAGTATGATGTGCATACTCGTTTTGAATGAATTTACTAAACATTAGTTGAGCTAGGGCCTATATGTGCCTATGTTTTGCCATTGGCATTGCCAAACTGTTTCTAATTAAACACAAGGAATATAGCCTATATATAAGCTCGTTTCTACTTTTTGTGACTTTTAGCCCCACTGTCCCCTGTGTAGGGAATATTTTTTTCAACTTTTTTTAAATTTTCAGCTTGTTATAAATTATTTTGTTCCAGGCTCCACTGATACCCCACCTCCAGTCATGGCATTCTGCCTCACTTCGGTTTGTAAACTTCTGTAGCTTTTGCGTCTACTATCGATGTTTAGTGCAAACTTTCGAAAAAGGATGCAGAGTCGATTTTCTTCTCCAAAAGAATCGTCTAATTTTTAATAATCATTGTATATAACAGCAAATGGCATTGTAAGCAGTTAGTTTCTAATTATTTGTTCTTTTATTTTCAATTCATGTAAAGAACTGAATCTATAATTAGGCCTAAGGATAGATGGTAATGCGCCACTTTCATTTATTATCGCTCATTGTCCACCGGTCTGGATAAACGTCGAAAAAGAGCGAAACATCGAAAAGGAATCGAAAAGAAAGTAAACATCGAAAAGGAACCTATTTTAAATAGGTTTCTTTTATTTAGACACAATAAACGTGTTGAGAAAAGCAGTTGGTCGTGATATACTGAGATAAACAGATAAATACATACCGCTACGGCGTACGCATTACACTTAGGGTGGTGGCGGTAGCTTTCGCGCACATAAACAAATAATATGGCCCACAGCGTGCACAGAATGGACGAGTATGAATATTGTGGGTCGTATTGTGATTAGTCATTCTCCTCACATAGATGTCGCTCAGGTCAACCCCGCTCTCTCTCTGTAACCACACGCCATGTTTCGACAAAAACTGCTCATTTTGAGCAGTTTTGTTGATATAACAACTGTAGGCTTATAAGCACGCTTCAGTGTCCTGAATATATATGGCAAATATAAAACAACACTACTCCGCCACATATGAGTTTATATTCACATAGAAATAGAAAACATTCAATGGATTACTTTTTCTGCCTACGCGCTGCTGTGAGAAGGTCCATGTTTACGTTTTTCTGACAGAATTTACAATCGGCTTCAAAACACTGGCAAATATAAATTACTGAATGACATGTGAATTGTGCTGGTTCAATTTATCCACTACTAAACAGAATAAATAGCCCTTACCTGTAACAAACTCTAAAATCAAATTTAATATTGAAAAAAGGATAAGTAATGAGTTGAAGTGAACACCAAAATAGTTCCGTGGTTATAGGAATGGTTAAAAAATCACGTGGTAACGCTCACTAACGGCTGATAAATCTGGTCAATCGCCATGCGTGCATACGGCGAAATGAGCGTGTGGTATCAGTGGTATAATCTCTGAGGTCAGAATGGTGATTAGTATGTCTGAGCCACTTCCGGTTTGATAAAAATATACTTCCGGGTCAATTGGGAATAGGGAGCATAGATTATTTCAATCTCCTATGTTTCTGGGGGAGTTTTCGTGCAGTTGAGGGTATTTTCGCGCACCACATTGTGAAACAACGTGGAGACCCATGTTGCATATATTTTTCATTTACTTTGTTTCCAAATGGATTTGGGATTCCTTCCGGCACATGTCTGTTTTAATTTCAACCTAATACAACAATCAGCAAAAAAATTATAAAAAAATGTGATTTTACTGATTTTGAGTTTTAGAAGCCAAAAAAATCAACATTTTCTGGGACTTAAAATAAAAAGGAACTATTTTAATGGCGGATAAAAAAAAGTTTGCCGAGAAACGACACAATTTTTATATATGTTGCATTAAAACACCAGTCAACAAACGAAAATCAAAACAAGATAAAAATTTACAAAACCCTTTAAGAACTAGGGCAAAAGACAAACGAGGTGCGCGAAAATAGCCCCTGCACGAAAATACCCTCCACCACCCTACAGTTACAGGTCCTTTTTATTGAAATGTAGTTCTAATTATTAATAATTTGTACTTTTATAACTTATAAAAGTATAACTTATAAAAGTACTTTCTTATAACTTATAAAAGTACTGAATTTCTGTCTTAAATATACTTATAATATAAGTATATTTAATGTAGGCAGAAATTCCATCTCTAGCGTAAATTTAGTCTGGCTGTCAGTGAAAAGCCATGAGAGGACTGTTGCACAGGTTAAGGTACTAGGACCTTACAGTTGCATGTGAAAATAGGAAAAAAAAACATGTTTAAGCACCCTTTTTTTATATTCATAGAGTATGTCAACATGATAAAAAAAATATTAAGATTTATGTACATTTTTTCACTTAAAAAATGCTGGGAGGCCCAACCCTCTGGGTCATAGTACATGTAAGTCTATGGGAGGGGTATTATGTGTGGTGAGACGTTAATATGCCCGTCTCTGAAAACTTTTTTTCATGGGTGTCATACACTATACTACTTTCCAAACAAACGCAAAGAGCTACCCCAATGATGTTTCAATAGTGGGCCAGCATCACAGGCGGTCCAGCTGCATTATGTAGAGAAACCATAGACGCTGTGGAAACAGAAACTCATAAAGTACCAAATCATTTTATCTCACCTCGCACGTCTGCCGTAGCATTAAAAACGTAATAGCTGCAGCTGCTCTATACATGAATAAGAGATTTTGAGATAAATTACGAATTTTTACGCTTGGATACAGAGTAGAAGGGTTGGATGTGAGTACGGTATATCATAGTGCTTGTGAGAGGGCCGATTTTTGCATGATACGTTTTGATACTCTGTGGCATAGCTGTGGTATATCAACCCGGCAGTGGAAAAGATATTGCCATTGTAGACATACTGTGTCAGTGATGTGTAGCCAATCAGGGCTGTACTGCAATTTGTGCTGTGAGACTTTATTATTGTCAAAATAATTTGACCCATTACATTTTAACTGGCACCAGAGCCCGAGCATTTGCAGTGAAAAATGTAAATCATTATTTTTTAGACGTCCATGTATGTAAAGCGAAAGTTGCAGGTTTAGCCTGAGAAAATTCCCTGTACCTATGTACTGACCTCGATCATGCACTGATCATGTATGGTAACCATAAGGCCCACGTTATAGCCGCTTCGCGGCCATGGCCGTGGGCTATAGTGCGATGTTTATGTGTCAATATCGCAAAAACATGAAAGAGGACCACATTTAGAGCTCATTTATGACATACAACCTAAAATGTTAGTGTCTTGATCACTTTAATGAGCTCAAACATGTTTTTATGTGAATAGATTCTGCATAGATAGCAACATATGGATATTTATTGACGACAGGATGTTTCTAGACTTATGCATTGAAATGAACAGTACATTATGTTTTTGGCCATAAAAATATGGTGAACATAAAACAGTGTCCGCGAAAACGCATCGGACTGTCGGACAACACGGACGTCACTTCGCAATTGTCTGACGTTTAAAGCTGATGCGTCTGACATATTGTCCGACCTTCACCTGCCAGGCTCCGGTGAATACAATTTTGCGTGAATAAAAATAATGTAAAGAAATTATTGCCATTCTCGCTGATCGCCGGCAATCATAGGCTGACTGACTGCAACCGCTGCTGGAAGTTTGGGGGGCGCTGCAAGCCCCCCTAGATTTTTTAGTTTCAGCTGGCTTTTTAGACCACCTCAAATGATTGCTGTAGGCATATTAACCATGTTCTTCTAACATTTTCAATACCTAAAGTTCAGTGCAATTTTTTTCGTGACACAGTTTTTTGGCACAGTTAAATCAGTTAAATCAGGCCCTATGAGATAAAAAGTTCAAAGCAAATCAATAGATATAGAAATTCACTGCCATAATTCGCTACCATATAGGCCTATTGCAATCTTAAAATTTCGACGTTGTAGGGCATATAATTATAGATTTTTGATTACAAATCTTTTTCAAGATTCAGATATTTTTTATATAAGAACCAATATTTCTCCTGTCAACATATTGTCACACATCGATCAGCTGATTGTTTGGGTCGTGAACAACTATAACCGTATCCCCGCCTCTAAGTGCTTGATTGACGCGATATCGCGGCCTGTACTGAACACTGGAAATGTAATACATTTATCATGCTTATTAAACGTATTAAAATGTAACTATGTTTATTTTTGGTTTACTAAATGTTGTACTCCAAATTAACATTTAAAAAAAATTTATGTCAGATGAATAATGAAAATGTCAGACGCAGGGATATTATACAATCGGACATTATGTCAGATGTCCTCAAAAAAAATTCATGGTCACTATAAAAGCAGGGAGTGTAATGGAAAACAGATGTATTTTTTCGCCTATGATCCTGTGGCTGCGCTATATGGGATGAAATGTATATAGAATTGGCTTCTTAGATGCGCCAATATATAACATTTTTTGTTGATATACCGTTAGTTACTTTTCAAATTTAGAATTTAGCTACAGTCTAACATGTCTAGTTAATTTATGGAATAGCAACAATCATGTTACAAATCGTGTTACCTCAGCATGTGCATTGCATAGAAAATGTTAAATAAACTGAGAATATTTTTTGTTGAATATTGAATTTGTCACTTTCGATTGGATTTGTTCAGATAAACTATTATATTGAGACGGTGATCATGAAATGATATAATATTAGGTGATACAAGGTTTTACTACTTGCTAAAGTGATACCGGTATGTAATTACGGTTCCCTGTAATTATGCGGGCCGGTAAAAAAAAACTATCAAAGATTTAGTACCGTATATCCCCGCGTATAGAGCGACGCCATGTATAATAAGAGTTGAGATTTGAGGCCTCGGATGACCTGAAAAACGTCAACCCCTCTGTATAATACGACCTCAAATTTTGGGGTTGGTATGAATAGCGATGGAGACCTATAAAGCGAGAGAGGATCAATAAGAGGCCCGAATGTGTGTATATGAGATGGCAATTTATCACTAAATATACAAATATATGTTATAAACAACATAATATACATATAACTGTATCGAAACCGGCTAAAATTATTAAAACAGTTGAGAAAATGAACGATAACAACAACGAGGGAGACAATTATAAGATCGCTGACGGCCGGCTGACATTTTGTCAGATCGCCCAGTCGGCCAACAGTGGGGCCATCTGGTGAACAGTGGTGAATAGAACGGGTTGTCACAAGTGACAGGGTACAGTACTGAAGCAATCAGCATAGCTTTTGATAGCAGCATGGTATATTATTGGTATATTATTTTTATTAAAAAAAACCCACAATAACACACTAATTATTTTATTATTTTAACTTGGGAAATCCTTTTTTTGTTATGTATAATGTTTTTCCCGAATTTCACTTAATATCGCTCACCGCTCTAATGATGAATGACTTGCACCTGTCATTATACATGACAAAGAAAGGATCAGACGATGTAAAGTATTTTTTGCCGAAAAAACGGCGGAAATAGGCGCCGTATAACTTGGCAAGTTGAATGGAGTTTAAAAAAATAAAATTTATTTGCCAAATATTTTTTAAATGGCAAAAAACGTGGTTCGCGAAATTGGGCATATGACCTATAGTATGCGTAAATATAATATATATTTAATTGACATACAACATTCATACAACAATCATTCAACATAGGTAATGTAGGCTACACAAATGAATAATATATAATATAATACAAAATGTAAAGCCGTAGCTATAGTCCTGTGTATATATGACATATATATAATATCATCATAAGATCATACATTCATGATCCACAGTCTCAATTACTGTTTGTTCACAGTTGTGGTTTTCGCCGTTCTTTTGCGTTTCTTTTGGCCAGGCTTGGCAGGCCTACCATTGGCGGTGGAGCGTAGAATCGTTAATGCAGCGTCACTTGAACGATGTTGTCGGGGTTTGTGTGTTTTGAGAAATTTAAGTAGATGGAGATCTCTTTGTTCTTTAGTTTTATTAATCCATGGCTGACTCAAGCTGTCGTGATCTGAGTGATGACATCAAAACGCCTTGAGTGTCACGTAGGCCTACATATCCTACGTTTTTGTTGTCTAGCACAAGAGAAGATTTACAACTCGGACTTGATTTGTTATATGATTACTGTACACGTTGGCGACTCTATGTTAACACTGATAAAACAACCGTTGTGATTTTTAGGAAAGGTGGTAACTTATCCTTCCATGACCACTTTTTTTACGGACATGATCTTTTAAAAGTTTCCGAATCAGTTTCATATCTTGGTCTGACTTTAAGCAGCCGTGGGAAATTTTTACTGACTCAAAGGAATTTGGCAGATAGAGGATTAAAAGCTGTTTATAAATTGTTGGAAAACACACACGATTTGTACGATCCAGACCTCAAGTTTATGTGTTCATTATATGATAAATTGATTTTGCCTGTCGTTCATTACAATTGTGAAATATGGGGTTTCCATGCAGCTCGGGAAGTTGAGAGGACACACTTGTTGTTTTGTAAAAAGATATTAAAACTGAACTCTAGAACAGCTGATTATTTTATTTATGGTGAATTAGGTAGGTATCCGTTAAAATTAAACCGACACTATTGTATTATAAAATACTGGTTGAATGTTGTAAACGGTAAATGTAACAGATTAGTCAGTAAGGCTTACAATATGTTGTATAAAAGGTGTGAAAGTGAAAATCCGTGTGAAAACTGGGCATTTTCTGTTAAAAGGCTTTTATGTCAACTTGGCTTTAATTATATATGGCTAAGTCAGGGTTGTGATAATGTTGGGCCATTTCTAAGGCTACTTAAACAGAGATTAAACGACGTGTATATAACACAATGGAATGAGAAAATACACAGCAGTACTGATGGTATTATGTATAGATCATTCAAATTGACGCCACATTACAGTTCCTATTTCAATGTCATCAAAGTTTCTAAATATAGACAAGCCATGGTTAAATTTATTACAAAAAACAATAACATTCCTGTAGTTTCTGGTAAATGGCAACGGCCACGCCCCTATCACCAGCGTCTATGTGAAGAATGTGAACTATTAGGTGACGAATATCATTTTTTGTTTCTGTGTAAACGTTTAAAAGCTTTGAGATCAAAATACATTTCACGTTATTTTTGGACCAAACCATCTATGAATAAATTTATTGAACTATTATCCTCAGAACACAGTAAAACTATTAATAATCTAGCTATATTTGTTTAATCTGGACTTGAAGTGTTCGCAAATCTTTGAAAAAAAAAAAAAAAAAAACTGTCATTATTTGCAGATGTTTCTTATTATTGTATCGAAATATCATCCTGTCTCCTCGCTCATACACCGCACATATTGTATATATTTCACTATATTATGTATTTGCACACAGGCCGATGGGCCTATGCTGAGATGAAATAAACGATCTATCTATCTATCACACATTTACCGGCGAATGCAAGAAGCTGTCATGATCTCAGTGATGACAAGTGGACTACAATTGAGGATCAAACTCGATCAAATCACCGCTGCATAGGGTTGGCGTTAATATCATTTAAAAGAAAGTAACGTTAAAAAATCAAATAATTACACTGTACAATAAGGCCTATGTAGGCTATCATTTATATTAAGTTTTAGTACTGTAGATATAGTCCATACCTGTTACTTACAAATGTATCGAGATTATTAAAAGGGTTTTCAGTAATTGATCATGTTGATAGTTCTCTTAAATATGATCGGTTTAGGAATTTGAAGAATAAAATATATCCTTTATTGTATCAGAAGCCTGGATAAACGTAAAAGTTTATGTTATCGTTCTACTATGAATGTTTCTTTCAATCGCGGTGGGCCTACTCATGGACGTAGGCAACGCAGTCTACCTATAGCTACCTATCTATCAGATAACAAATTACCCAAAATATCTAGCCTATATGCATTTGTTAAATTTTATTAGTGTGACATTTATTAAATACGTATGTGAAAGTGGTCTTTAGGATGAAGACGGATTAGGGGATTAGGCTTATCAGTTGATCACGAACGGAGGTGTGAAATGCAGCTGGTGTTCTACCCACTGTTGTCGTCAATTGTATTTTGGATGTGTTTTATCTATTGTTGTTGTTAATTGATTTTCAGGTTGTGTTTTATCCACTGTTAAGTTATTTGTGTTTAAGGCGGTTTTCTTTTTATTTGCAATTCACCTAGACCGACTCTTATATATACACAGAGAGCTTTGATGTATATATATCTGAATGACATACAAATCCAGATGCACCCAGTTTATATTGTAATCTTGATCGCTACAAGGTATTGTTATAGTATAATAGCCTATAGGTTAAATACAGTGTTCTTTCTTATTTTTATATTTTGTCTGATTACTAAAGATTCGTGTAGATGAGCCAGTGGTAACGTTAGATACATGTATACATATTTTATGTTCGTGTATTAGCAGGAACGCGAGCGGCTAAGTGATACCAGGTGTCGCTCACAGCCACCTGTCAAAGCGAAAGAGACTTTCAAACGAAGCGAAGTCTCTTTCGATCACAAAACTGGACCTGTATTGTCTCCCAAATAAAAAAAAATATAAAATAATAATTGTATACGAACAATTCAAGCATATATTTTATTGTAACATCGATAAATACATCATATACATGCATCACACTGCCATACGAAGCCTCTTATTGATCCTCTCTCGCTTTATAGGTCTCCCTCGCTTTTCATACCCACCGATATTTTGGATGTCGGCAGCGTCCCGGTCGGCAGCGTTCCTGGCAATCTAAATGTGAGGCATGAATATTATCTTATTCTACTAAATAGCGCCGTGACACCAGTATAGACGATGCTCAATGACGGGAACAGCGGCAACAGTACAGCTCTGCAAAACCAAAGGGCAATATCTGCTTACTTATAAAGTAAGCAGATACTGTATTTTCATTTTCCACGGCAGAGTGGATGTCATCGGGACTGTCTCGATCGGCAGACATTCTGAGGCCTGCATAGGCTACATATATATACACACAGATTTTAAAATACCCGTATTTATATTTCGCTGACAAATTTATATTATTTTAATTTATCTATTACAAAGACCATATTTTAATATCGTCGTGCTCAAATAAGAACATTCCATAATGAAATGTGATTGTAAAACATTTGCAGACTAGCCGCACTGTCTAGACCAGTCTAGACCATGCTAGACACAAGAGGTGTTTGGTTGTATAAGTGTCAGGGTGCAATAAGACAGCAGCGCTCCATGAACTACAGCTAACAGATACACCATTTGCTCAATACCGTATCAGCCGCGGCAACAGCGGTAGGCGTTAATGTTATCCCAGCAATATGGACATTCTGAGGCCTACATGTATAGAATTTGCGATAGGAGATATAATCAGTGATATCTTGTTATATTTCGTCGACGCATTCTCTCATTCCAATATGAAAATATCATGTTCAGATTTGTCGTACACAATAGAACACTCCCATATGAAAGGCGATCTTAGATTAAATCATTATTAATATAAATGAGCAGGTCAGGAGTGTGAATTAGTTGCAGACTAACGGCGTCATTTTTCTGCCCGTGGTTGTCAAAGGTGCCACGCGCGTTGGCGGGAATGTAAGACGGTGGCTCCAGCAAACACGACACATTCACCCAATGCTGGAACATTGTTGTGTCAGCGTCGACGACGGTGGCCCAACAATGTACCAGCATTGGGTGAACGTCTCTTGTTTGCTACTAGTTGGAAAGGCACGGTCTTGTTGTATCGTGTGTATAGGCCTGCTTACCAAACACGCCGACTGGCCTATACGTTCTACCGCTAGAGAACTTACCGCTGAACTTACCGCTAGAGAGCTAAAAATTTGTTTAAATTCTACATCCATGTATAATACGAGGTGCCTTTTTGCGACATGAATAGCTAAGAAAAAACATCGCATTATACACGGGGATATACGGTATGCAATTTTAATTGCAGCAAGCATGTTTCAGACCAAGTGAAATACCGGTTAAAATGGAGAAATTTGTTTGTGGTTGATGCTTAGTTAAAGATAGAGTCAGGTTCTAAACTCGCATGCGTGTAAGCCTTCAGTATACAGTACAGTGTGGTTGATGAAGTAACCTGATTATAAGACTGGATACTACTCCAACGAACACTCACCCAACGTTGTTTTAATGTTAGGCCAACGTCTGCGACGCTGGCCCAACATTGAACCAACATTGCACAAATGTACAATGTTTGAGAGAAAGTCCTCCTTCCCAGCAAACACAAAACATTTGTATAACATTTATACAACGTCGGCCCAACGTCTTCGACGTTGGTCCAACCTTGTACAAAGTCATACAAATGTGTTGTGTTCACAGGGTGTCGGTACACGCACTGGGTCAACCTGATTCGAAATACCCAAAGTAATACAGTCAGTTTGTTTGCAAAGCAAGGCCCAGCTAAGATCCAGAACAAAGGGCTTTGAGATTCGATGGAATTGTTACTCATAGATGTCGCTCAATTATATATGAACTTGCTGTGATTTGAGAACTTGCTCTTAATGAGGCTTTGGGTATGAAACGCATATTTAGTATTATTATGGAATAGGGCCTTGGCCTACCCACGGGCACTATTGCCTTCTGGGGGGCCCTTGTCCCGCGAATTTTGACAGTTGACTACACCTTTAATCATGCAATTCAACAATTCAATAGCAGACGTCTATTTTTCATATTTTTTCTAAGCTGAAAATCGCTTTAGCAATTGAATAGTATAATGAAGGCAAACTATTCAAGGTCATGGCTGTGAGGAGTGCACAGCGCATGGTTCTTTGCAAAATGAACTTTAATAAACTTGTTTCGACCTTAACTAGAAGCCATTAACTTGATTGCCTTGACACATTGAGAGGGGAGAAACAAGGATATTTGTCTCTGACAACACCATGCAAGATAAGCGGGGTTCAAACCCGGGACACATGCATGACATGCGGTGCACTGAGTTGCTATACAAAATCGACTCGTCCTCCTTTCTCACAGGACATCCATGGGTTAAAATACATGTATGTTGTATATTTATCATGTTTATGTGGATTTATTTGTTTTACAGATGTACGGGACGGGCCTTATGGTTTTGACAAGTCCTTTGATCCAGCTTCTTCCAAGATTGAACAGTGTGATACATAAAGCCAGTTTGTTGGTGCGAGATAGATTATATGTTCACCTGGCACCCGGACTGCCTGGCCGGTTCCCGGGAAATCCTGCGCCGCCCACAGTCGCTGTATGTCCTCAAGTGAAAAACCTTATATCTTCATTTTATGGAATTTCTGCATCAAAAGGAGTTGATGTTCGATTCTTGCTCAGTAACATTGGATCAGTTGAGATTCCATCAAAGCGACAGAGATTGAAATATCCATATGATGTAGTGTTGACTGAGTCTCTAGTCAAGATAAACACATGCGATGTGATGGGGTATGTCAGTGAATATCTACCGTGTGAGCAAGATCTTGCAGGAGTTAAGTGTCTAGTGCTGGAAAATGATGAAGTCAGTGTAAGTTCTGCAAAAGAAGAAGAAGGCCTACCATCACAACTGTATAATCATGTTGTTCTTGGTGGAACGTTTGATCGGCTTCATGCTGGTCATAAAATTCTTCTCAACGAGGCCTGTATGTTGGCGAAAAAATCACTAACAAATGGTGTAACAAAAGAAGTAATGCATAAAAGTTAGTACCGTAAACATATTGTATTCCCATTATAAATAATCCTATATTTTGCCAGCTAGTCTCAAGTAAACTTGGTGCATGTGCACTACTTTATGAAGCATGTTATTGCACATTTTTCTACTGTCATTTATTTGGATAAAAAGTTTACGAACTTGAGATATATTTTAATATACAATGATTACTTTATTTTATTTGGCGCCTGCATTATTTACATTCCTGGCACTTTTAACCATGAACTACACATATATGCATATTTATTTGCATATTTAACTAGATTTCATCTCATATATTTATGACTACCCGGTACTATGTTTGTTTTGGCACCTAATTTTCAAATTTTTTGTTTGTTTTAGATAAGACACTATGTGAACTGATAGGTCCATGTGAACTGAGAATCGATGAAGTGCTGGATTTCTTAACAGACATTAAACCCAGCTTGGAGTATAAGATCGTTCCTATCAGTGACCCATTTGGACCATCTATTGTTGACCCACGACTACAGTGTATTATTGTTAGTGAAGAAACAAAACGTGGCGGTGAGGCTGTCAACAAACGCAGGCAAGAAAATGTCAGTGATTGTAATCCAGGTTGTTCTAATCAATGATGGCATTTGATTCAATAGCATTTAATTTTACCCAACACAACTTGTTTTGAGTACAATAATGTAGCTATTTATCTAATTTATGTCAAGCATTAAAAATGCATCATGTTACTGTGAATTTAAATCTCTGTTGGTTAAAAGTTTAGTCAAAACGTATTTGACCAGATTTGAGGATTAGAGCCTACACATACATGCCAGTCTTTCAGATACATGTATTGCTGAAAAAAAATATTTCCGGATTCATGATATGACCTAAAATGTCCTTTTCGTCTTCCAATAAGTAAATCCATATTCTTCCCCACGACCCACGGGTACAATAAAATATTATTTTAATATATATTTTAATTTGGTATTTATCACTCAGTATTTTCGTTTTTCAAGCTGGAATTGCTGAGGCTATTTCCAGCTTTAAATTGCAGGAAATTCATTTTTAATAGAAATAACCTATATATTCAAATATTTGAAAGAATGAAATGTAATGTGAAATTACTTTGCATTTAAATGTTCTTGAAGAAATGTACATACATGTATGGGCTATTCTCAAAAGGTGCGTCGAAAATGGGGTGTTTGGTTTAAATACATAAAAAAGATATTTCTCCGTGCAAACTGAATATTTTTGTACTTTTTAATTCTAAACAAACTAAGGAATCCGGAAGAGCTTTTAAATCTAAATGTGATTATTTATTCTATTAGTTATGACAAATTTTACTGTTTTTTTCCATTATTTGATGCAAATAAATGAGACATTTCAGACCGTACCCAGAACAATTGTTTATCACAGGCCACCAATTATTTTTTTCTAAGCAATTTATAGACAAATCTGTAGAGGAAGAACTAATATTAGATAAAAAAACATATATTAGCAGCTAAATTAGGATAATTCGAGCCTTTTTTATGAAATATATTAAGATATGGTGGTCGTAACATTTTGTGTCCTATTGACAGCTACTATAAATCATGACATAACTTTTAACACCGTGCCACAATCGCTTGAAAAGTAAACTAAAAAGCCAAGTAATGTTATGCAGATACAGTAATAATAGTTAGAACTAATGAAAACCAAGTGTCCTACATGCATTTTTTTTTATATCATTCTCATGAACAGTAGTCACCATTTAGTGTTCAAATTGGTGTGTATAAAATCCATGTGTACACGGCCTGTATGTGTTTTACATAATTGTACACAAAACAATATGAAACAGAAAGAAAAAGGTATTTTTATAGGGGATGAAAATTTGGTAAAATGTGCGACCGTTCGACCGCTCATATATAGTGTTTTTATTTCACAATGGCTGTACAAAATAGCAGAATCAATGTTGGAGCTATTATACATAGTTATGTGAAAATTGGAAATTAAACCTACAAATCAGTGAAAAGTTTTGAGCACAAGACATTTTGAGACACGAAAGTGGTCGTAACATAGGACACCAAATGGTCGTAACATTGAAAATCAATTCTAGAAAAAATTTGGTGTCCACCTGGTCGAACATTTGGTTGAACATGAGACACCGATGGTCACACACACGACACCAAGAAAATAATTCACTGCGGTCCTCTGTCCTCTGTTCGACCGTTCTAAAAACACATATTTTTCACATTTTTCCTCCATTTTCTGCTTGCAAATTTAATTGTGTGACCAAATATCATTAATTTAATCGATCTGTTAAGTAAATACCGCATATCCCCGTGTATAATGCGATGTTTTTTCTTAGCTATTCATGTCCTAAAAAGGCACCTCGTATTATACATAGATGTAGAATTTAATACATTTTTTTTAGCTCTAATGGTAAGTTCAGCGGTAAGTTATCTAGTGGTAGAACGTATCTGTAAACGTGGGCCAGTCAGCGTGTTTGGTAAGCAGACACACGATACAAGACTGTGCCTTTCCAACTAGTAGCAAACAAGAGACGTTCAGCCAATTCTGGTACATTGTTGGGCCACCGTCTGCGACGCTGACACAACATTGTTCCAGCATTGGGTGAATGTGTCGTGTTTGCTGGGAGCCCCCGTCTCACATTCCCGCCGACGCGTGTGGCACCTTTGACAACCACGGGCAGATAAATGAGCATTGACGCCGTTAGTCTGCAACTAATTCACACTCCTGACCTGTTCATTTATGTTAATAATGATTTAATCTAAGATCGCCTTTCATATGGGAGTGTTCTATTGTGTACGACAAATCTGAACATGATATTTTTAGCTCCCGCCGTCACCGTAGGTGAGCGAAGGGAGCTATGGATTCTACCTCCGTTTTTTTTTGCCTCTTCTTTTGCCTATAACTTTGTGAGAAAATAAGCTAGGATAACAATTTTTGGTATGTGGGTTACTTCCAGGTGGCTAATGGACGGGTTAAAATATTTTTAATCTGAATTCAATACGCAAGGTTGCAGAGGAGAAAATGATGATGTGACGGCGTTGGGCCGTTGGGCCGTTGGGCCGTCCGTAAACAATTCGTTTCCGGAGCATATCTCTGAAAGTACTTGTCCGATTGTCTTCAAATTTTACACACAACACCCCTAGGGGGTCTAGTTGTGCCTTTTGGGGTATTTGAACTTTGACCTACTTCTGGTTCAGAACTATGACCTATTTAGACGTTTTGACGCGCACTTCGTTTCCGGAGCAGATCTCGAAAAGTACTGGGCCAATGACAGTCATATTGCACATACATGTTCTCTAAGGTCCCTAGCTGTGCCTTTTCAGGTTTTTGGACCTTGACCTGGAAGTTGACCCAGCACTTTGACCTAATTTATAACATCGGTAAATCCGACTGAAAGATGTTGCGGAATATCATGAAAACCGCTCAAGATAGCTACACCATTACTATAAAACAAATTGTGAGGTTCCAGGAGAGGATGCATCTTGAAAAATTTCAAGTTGATAAAATCAAAAATGGCCGCCTATCGGCCATTATTCACCTCGACAGGCCTGATATTGCGGAATATCATGAACACCGCTCAAGATAGCTACACCATTAATAACAAATAAATTGTAAGGTTTCAGGAGAGGATGCATCTTGAAAAATTTCAAGTTGATAAAATTCAAAATGGCCGCCTATCGGCCATTATTCACCTCGACAGGCCTGATATTGTGGAATATCATGAAAACTGCTCAAGATATCTACACCATTACTATAAAACAAATTGTAAGGTTTCAGGAGAGGATGCATTTTGAAAAAATTCATTTTGTCCAAGTTCAAAATGGCCGCCAATCGGCCATTATTCACTTTCACATGGCCGTTATTTGGTAAACCGTGCTAGATGGCTAGACCATTACTATAAAACAAAATGTGTGATTTCAGGAGAGGATGCATCTTGAAAAAATTTGACTCGATAAAATTCAAAATGGCCGCTTATCGGCCATTATTCACTATCACATGGCCGATATTTGGTCAACCGTGCTAGATGGCTGGACCATTACTATAAATCGAAATGTGAGATTTCAGATGAGGATGCATCTTGAAAAAATTTGACTTGATCTAATTTAAAATGGCCGCCTTTTCGGCCATTATTCATTTTCACATGGCTGATATTTGGTAAACCGTGCTAGATGGCTAGACCATTACCTGATTACTATAAAACAAAGTGTGAGTTTTCGGGGGAGGATGCACCCTGAAAATTTTTAACTTACGAATTCAAAATGGCCGACAATCAGCATTATTTACCTCGATAGGCCTAATATCAGGTAAACCGTGCTAGATAGCTAGACCATTACTATAAAACAAAATGTGACGTTTCGAGAGAGGATGCCTTTCAAAAACTTTCGACTCAATCGAATTCAAAATGGCCGCCTATCGCCACTATTTACTTTCACATTGCTGATATTTGGTAAACTGTGTTAGATAGCTGGACTATTACTATAAAACAAAATGTGAGATTACAAGAGAGGATGCATCTTGAAAAAAATGACTAGATCAAATTCAAAATGGCCGCCTATCGGCCATTATTCACTTTCACATAGCCGTTTTTTGATAAACCGTGCTAGATGGCTAGACCATTACTATAGAATGAAATGTGAGATTTCAGCTGAGGATGCATCTTGGAAAATTTCGACTTGATCAAATTCAAAATGGCCGCCTTTAGGCCATTATTCACTTCCACATGGCCGATATTTGGTAAACCGTGCTAGATAGCTAGACGATTACTATAGAATGAAATGTGAGATTTCAGCTGAGGATGCATCTTGAAAAATTCTGACTCGATCAAATTCAAAATGGCCCCCTATCGGCCATTATTTACTTTCACATGCACAATATTTTGTAAACTGTTTTAGATGTTAGTCCATTACTATAAAACAAAATTTGAGGTTTCGGGGGAGGATGCACCCTAAGTTTTTGACTAATTTATATCGAACTCAAATTGACCGTAAATCAGCTATTAGTTACCTCGATTGGCCTGATATCGGGTAAACCGTGCCAGATAGGTAGACCATTACTGGGATACTGATTAGGATCATTAATTTCAATGGAGGTTTGCAATCTCTGACAGACTGTTTAGTTCTTATCTTACTCTTAGACTGGGCTTCTTAGATCTAGTTGTCTTGCGTCTTGTTGACCTAGCTTAGGACAACATTAAAAACCCTACACAAAATTGCTTAAATCAAATTCTAATTCGTCGCGGGAGCTCCTGGTCCTATTGGAATGAGAGAATGCGTTGACGAAATATAACAAGATATCACTGATTATATTTCCTATCGCAAATTCTATACATGTAGGCCTCAGAATGTCCATATTGCTGGGATAACATTAACGCCTACTGCTGTTGCCGCGGCTGATACGGTATTGAGCAAATGGTGGTATCTGTTAGCTGTAGTTCATGGAGCGCTGCTGTCTTATTGCACCTAGACACCTTATACAACCAAACACCTCTTGTGTCTAGACAATGAGGCTACTTAGTACTGGTAGTCTGCAAATGTTTTACAATCATATTTCATCTTGGAATGTTCTTTTTGGAGCACGACGATATTAAAATATAGTCTTTGTAATAGATAAATTAAAATAATATAAATTTGTCGGCGAAATATAAATACCGGTATTTTTAAATCTGTGTGTATATATATAGCCTATGCAGGCCTTAAAATGTCTGTCCACCGAGACAGTCCCGATTACATCCACTCTGCCGTAGAAAATAAAAATACAGTATCTGCTTACTTTACAAGTAAGCAGATACTGTCCTTTGGTTTTGCAGAGCTGTACTGTTGCGCTGTTCACGTCATTGACCATCGTGTATGCAGGTGTCACAGCGCTAATAGTAGAATAAAATAATATCCATGCCTCGCATTTAGATGGCCTGGAACGCTGCCGACTGGGACACTGCCGACATCCAAAATTTGAGGTCGTATTATACAGAGGGGTGGGCGTTTTTCAGGTCATCCGAGGTGACAAATCTTATCTCGTATTATACCTGGCGTCGCACTATACGCGGGGATATACGGTAAGTTAAATTTTGCTTCGAAAAACGGGGCAGAATGTCCCACTTGTTCGACGCACCTATTGAGAACCGCCCATATACATAATCTATTGTACAGTTATATTAAATTTAGCATCTTGTTACAGGGTTTGTTGATCTTGGATATTATGACTATTGACCTGGTTAAGGACACTGGGCGATCTCCTGAGGAGGAAGAGAAAATAAGCTCCTCATCTCAGAGAAAGCGCTCACTCGGGACACTGAGAAAACCTCCTGCACAGGTACACATTTGTCATTTATCGGATCATTCATATCAAATTATAGTAAATAGTTACTGAAGAGATTATTTGCTTTCAACTGCTGAGGATTTTATAAAATTTCTGTTTTTCATAATCTTGTCCTCAGGCTAAGTAATAGCTGTAATATAGCTAATAATTTCTCATAACACTCCTAATCATTCACTGGTTTTACGCACTCACAACTTTGATGTAGCACATGATGGTGTTGTGTACAGATTGGTCTTCAGTAGCTGTGTTTAACACTGTTGATTTATATTTCAGTTTGCAGTTATAATTGAGGGAGGGTGGGGGGTTCACCCAGCAAACACGAGACGTTGAGCCAATGTTTGTGTAAGGTTGGGCCAGCATTGCAGATGATGAGCTAACATTAAGCCAGCATTGGTTCAACATCTTGTGTTTGCTGAGCAGGCAACGCTTCACATGTTGCGCCACGTAAACACTGCATTCATTCATTCATTCATTTCTTACTACCTTATCTCTCAATTGTAAGTATTCTGCAGGTCCCCTGATTGTAATGATTGTAGAAAGAACAGTAGCCTAATCAGTTACTGCTGTTATTGCCTTTGCACTGCACTGTAGTACATCCTGATTTTAAAACTACATGTACAACCATAAAATTTCAATTATACCGTTTGATTATACATGTAGTCCTGTCTAAAATTGACCAGCCATTACGGCTGCAGAATGTACATATTGAATTCAAGAATGTCAATCTATATAGTATTTAATTACATTAATTCTAATATTACCTTTATTTTTCTGTGTTTTGCCTTTTTGGTGGACAAACCCATATTTTAAATCATATCTCACACCCTGCTAAGAAGTTGTTTTGTTGTAGTTTGTTGAAGGCCAGCCATATGTGATAGGTCTGACTGGTGGCACAGCTAGCGGTAAATCATCTATCTGTAAGAGACTGGAGAAGCTGGGTGCTGCCATTGTGGACTGTGACAAACTGGGTAATAAATAAACTATAATGAGTAGTCTCATTTCAGTAAAAGATGAAATCAATAACATATTAAGCTCCATATTCAATTAAAACATGTTTGCTATGAACTTACATACATATGATAAAGCGGTTTTTGAAATCATACCAAATACATGTAGCTTGATCAAATACAACGTGTTATATACATGAACTTACAATTTTATAGATACCCCTGGAACCTATTTTTATATAAATATTTGTATAAAGTCAAGCTTCAAAATGGATGAAAATGCTAAAACTGGCAATTCATCTGAGCAAATTTAATGAGGGCTACTTTTACTAAAAAAATTGTTTTTTGTTTGATTCCCTGATAATATCTGTGCATACCACATTCTACCCCCCCCCCTTTTGAAAAAGTTGAGGTCTAGAAAGTTAATTGCAGGTGACATTTCTTTTAGGCCATGAGGCATACAAAAAGGGTACACCTACTTTTCAAAAAGTTGTGAAACATTTTGGTCAGGATGTTGTCAACAGTGAGGGTGAAATAGACCGGAAGGCTCTTGGAAGCAAAGTGTTCTCAAACAGTAAAGACGTGAGTAAACGTGCATCCCCGCAATTTTTTTAATAATTATTTAGTAGTAGCAAACTCTGTAGGCCTACGCGATGCTTATTCTGTAATTGTTGCTATTCGAAAAAATTTGAATTCTACCTGTTCACCTGATTGATTGCACTTTTGATTAAGACATCCTCGTTTGATTAATATACATATTTATATCTCAACGGTTTGATGCCTTGACCTGGGGATTTAACTGTCAGGCAAATCTGTAATTTTTATGGGGCCACCCTCACATTTTTTCATGATTTTTTTTATCTCCTCGTACACTGAAAGACACAGCTTTTGCTATGCTGTCCTCTGACACTGAACCATATGGTAACATCTAACTTGGTAGTATTAGCTGACAATCTACCACAAATTATTTAATCTATCTTAGTGGTACGTGTATCAAATTTGCATTCACCATTTTCACCAATGGCTCATTTGTTTTATTTTGTCTTAAACCTTTACCCATTAAGTTTTTTCTTATTTAAATGGTCATCTGCTTCAAGCTGTATCTTGCTACCACGACCCACACATTATTTGAGTAGTTGAAAAATTTGAGTTTAAACATTTCCACTTGTTTAATTCCAAAATAACTGTGATTTCACCTGATAATAAAACAGATTAAAACACAATTATACAGAGTAGTAATTAGCGGGGAAAAGGTTAACCCTTCAGGTGCTAAGTACTACTATAGTCATTTTATCCCACCTTTTAATTTAAAAAAGGTGGGCTATTGCAAATAAAGTTTGGCGTCCCCGTCGGTGATAACATTTCCTTGTGGGCGCAATTTCTTCCAAAGTTTTTCATGTATCCTGATCAAATTTGTTCTGCATGTTGAATTTAACCAGTTCTCAGACAAGTTAAAAGATGGTTGAAATTGGTTTTTCGCATTTTACATTGTTAATTTAACCTTGTGGGCGCGATAAATTCTCAAGTTTGTGCATGTTGATATTTGACTAAATCTCAGAAAAGTTTAAAATGGCTGGAAAAGGGCGGATTTATAGCGATTTATCACATTTTACATTGGTAATTTCACCTTGTGGGAGCTACAACTTGAAAGGTTATCAATGTATACTGCTGAAATTTGTTCTGCATAATGATAATAACCAGTTCTCTGAGAAATTAAATAATGGAGGCAGGTTTTTGTCAGGAGTGCTTTTGTTAATGTGTCTTACCATCCAATCCAATCACTCTTATTGGGAATTACAATGTTACAAAATAAACATTTGTGAATGTTTTGTCTCAAATTAAACAAATTTGAGTAATTTTTACCCACTTGAAGTTGTGTGTCTGTGGTTTTAAAACAACATTGATGTTCTTGAAATGTGATAGCTGAAATGCTCTAAGCGCTACATTATCAATTTAGATTTTTACCCATCTGAAATTGTGTCACGCTACTGCGATCCATAACTTCAAATAGTTAGGAATTGCTTACATTTGTATAATTTAAATTGAAACATATTGTATACTTGCAAATTTACAGCTCATTTAGTAAACTGTGTATTTACTATGATTTCAGGGCCAGCTGGAGAAGCTAAATGGTATTGTGTGGCCTGGTATCAGTGAACTAGCCAAGCAGCAAATTGAACAATATCACATGGACGGTAAAGAACACATATGATTGTGACCCCTCTGTAGTCTAATGAACCATTATGCAACACATTTGTCACCCCTTTGTATTCTGATGAACGATAAAACAATACATTTATCACCCCTCTGTACTCGACTATTTAAATTTTCTCAAATAATTTGTGCAGTTAAAAATCTGTATATCTTTGGCAGGTAAACAAGTTATAGTACTTGATGCAGCTGTTCTACTTGAAGCCGGATGGGATTCATTTGTACAAGAAGTTTGGGTTGTTGTAGTTCCGCGAAAAGAGGTAAAAAACATAATGTTGCTATTTTGAACTGATATGTTGATTTTGGTAGTGACATCTTCTAATCATAATTCCTGTTACTAAAAAAAATTATGATGAAGTACTTGTTTCTATGTAAAATTATTAAAACTACTGACATTTCATGGCTGATTTCACTCATATGCTTAGATTAAACAGTACTTCAAAATAAAAAAAGTTGCAATATATAGTGCGGCATTAGGCTTACGAATAAATGAATAAATACAGAGAAACCCTAACCCACAAAATAACATTTTTATTCTAATTTCCCAATCTCAGGGAAAAGCAGGCTGCACATGACTGTATGTTCTTGTATTTCATGATTTATTTAGTGGTACACATAGTAGTAAGTACAGAACCCTTGTGAACTATGGTATGTCAAATTTATAATGTACTTTTCCCCCATATTTTTTAATAGCAATTAATGCATTATTATGATATAATTTCCAAATACGAAGAATTAATTTACTAGTACATTGTACTAAAAATGCATAATTGAGTATCTACCAGACAATTTATCAATGTCGGTATAATTTTATATTAAAACTTGCTTAACCTGTAAAGTGCTGAAATATTTTTATATAAACCGTAGAGAAGATTTTTATCAATTTTAAATCATCATAAATGTCTTATTTAGCTCTCTCCGCTTCATTTGAATACCTATGTTATGGTTCTACAGGCATAATGCATTTTTCAATTTTTTCAGTCTTTAGAAGTCAGAATCTGACATCCATAACAAGGGTCAAAATTGTGTCTGAAATTCCTTAATATAATAATGCCTTAGATAAATAGAATTTCCAAAGTATAATTTTGCAATTATTACTTGTATATAGGTAATTGTTTTTTTTTATAGGCTGTTCACCGTTTGATGGAGAGAAATTCTTTACCTCTGGATGTTGCAGAAAAACGTGTTGCAGCGCAGATCACTAATGAAGCTCGGGTAGAGAAAGCCCATGTTGTGCTTTCCACTCTGTGGGCATATAAAGTCACACAGGCTCAGGTATGCTCTGCAACTTGTGGGCTTTGCTTATTATTGTATATCGACTACATAACTTGAAGTGTTTTTAAGATAATTTGTTATAACTTATTAAGTTAACATTATTCGCTTTTCATATTCACTTATTATTATTCACTTATTAAGATATGCTACTCAATAATCACTTGTTAATAATAACATGTTAATATATGTTATTCATGTTTCAGGTTGAGAAAGCCTGGGGGTTGCTCTCTGAGAGACTTTTCTATCACCAAATAGATCAGTAGAAAGTCATAGATTCTTCATGTGTCGTCCTCTCATCATTGTACATTATTTACATTATTTTGTACTGTCAGATCATTTTAAACAATCTGTTGTTTAATATTATAATTTGCATCAGGGTGATCATTTAATTGATTGGAATGAACAGTATAACTGATATCTCACCATTAACTGTCAGCTCACTCCAGTAGCGCAAAAGAGACAGAGAAATCTTGGGTTATTTATGAGTGCTTGCAAACCTGGAATATTCACAAAAAAATCCATATTATTTTGCTCCATTGCCAGGATTTGCATGCTGCCTTGAAAAGCATTGATTTTTAACCCTTTTTTTTCAAGGCCTTGAAAAACATTGAAAATATGGATTTTCTGGCCTTGAGACACACTGGATTTTTTGTAGAGAAAAGTTTCATAAGCATGTAAGTGATAGTGATGACCGAAGTGTATTTTTTATCACAGCCCAATGTATTATTTGACAAATTCCATGGCCTGAAGATGGTCAATCTAATGTTGCATATTGTAAAAAAAACTTGTTTTTGGTGGCATGGAAAATTTCAGCCTTGAATGCTAAATATACAGGATTTGCTCAGTCGAAACCTATTTGGGATATTTTTGCAAGATTCAGCTGTTTGCAGATTTTTTGATAATTACTAATCGAGGCTATCATCCAATTTTTGTTCGCATGTTTGCTTCCTATGTTAATCTATTTAAATTTTCACCCACTGGAAGTTGTGTGTCGCGGTAGCAAGATGCAAATTACTCATATTTGTTTGATTTGATACCAAACCTTTGCAAATCTTTTATAACACTCTTTTCATTCCCAATAACAGTGATTTAATCGGCTAATAAAGCAGAATAAATAGGACTATAGTCGTGATAAACGGGCAAAGGGTTAACTGATTGTCAACTAGATTTATATCTGTACCAGCACAACGATGTTCCCTTGGAGGTACGGTGTGGTTTCTGCCCCTAATACTACAGAGCGGAGGTGACACTTTCACCTTTTAAGCCATTTTATTAGCCTATCAAATCACTGTTATCACTGGAAACGAAATCAACGTTTAAACATCAAAATTTGCAAATGTTTGGTCTCCAATTAAACAATTATGGGTAAATTTCACTCACTTAAAGTTGTATCTCATTTCTGCGACCCAGAATTTCAAGTGGGTGAAAATTACTCATATTTCTTTAATTTGAAATGATATATTTACAAATCTTCATGTTTAAAGACATAGTTCATTTTCAATACCTGTGATTTAGCCTGCTAATAAAACATATTAAAAATGACTGTAGTCGTGCGTAGCACTTGAAGAGTTATATGAATGAGTCCAGTGATCACTGATCAGTTCTAATTGTATGATACTACATAATGTGGCAAAAATTGTTTTAGAAAAACTGATGATACAGAAATCCTATGTACTACAGAATTTCTGCATCATCAGTTTTTCAGAAATATTTGTGCATTATGTTCTCCTGGCAGCATTTAGTTCAATTAATGTTGAGAGTAGCTTTACAAATGCTGGTTTAATGTATAGTATACTAAAAACTTTATATTGGGTGCTTGATTTCTGGTTGTAACCTTATTACAATAAGATTTGTTTCTCCGGATCAAATTGAGATTAGCTTAAAACTGATCCTGTACTGTAATGTTTATGTTTATCTGTGATAACTCGATAATTTATGCGGAATCAGCATATTTATTTTATATCATGTGTTATTAAATATAGCTACTAATTGTACTATGGTATACTCACTGTATATTGTTCTCCATACTTGTCTTGACAAAACTGTATATAAACACAGAAAAAACCCAATAGTTAACCTTTTCAATACGCGGACAATCTTTATTCGTCAGAATCTGACGTCTGGAGACATCAGATTCTGACGTATATGGACGATCCTCATACTGAAAGAATTAAAGTCTTTATAATGTGCTGTAGACCCATAATTTAGGTATTCAAAGGAAGCAGAAAGAGGTAACTAAGACATTTATGATGATTTCAAATTGAAAGAAACCCTTTCATTTCCATAGTTTATACAAAAAGATCTCAGCGTTGTAAGGGTTGATGGTTTACAAATAGTTATAATTTTAGAACTAAATTTTTTACTAAAAAATTCTGATCAAACGTGTGTAAGACAGCATTCGGACCATGTATCAATATCTTCTCAGATCACCTTTGGCTGCTGTGTAGCCACAGCTGACCTGAGCGGATATTGAACGTACTGTTGTGTAATATTGAAAACATATCATGACGACTGCACAGGTGAGTATAGGGTTTTGCCAATCAAACATTTTACAGTATTATGTCGTCGTTTTCAGGGTACAAAACTTTGTTGATGTGTTTTATATAGAGTTTGAGAAAACATTAGACTTGTAATTGACTGAATAAGAACTCATGAATGAATGTATGATAATAATGCAAAATATTTTATTTCAGCATTGTTTAGATATCTACATTTTCAAATTGAAAAAAAATTATGTCTTATTATTCCATTTAAATTTAAAGTTTTCTAATTAAAGTTTTCACCCACTTGAATTTGCTCATTTGGAACATGTTCCAATTTAAAAATCTGTCTTGTCAAGTTTTTGTAAATCAGCAGAGCTGACTTCTTATTTATAATAAATGAGCATAAAAATGTTTTAATGTTTAATTTGTTATAGATTTTTATATCTTCTGCACTTATATGCAATCTTAAGTCATTTAGTCATCTTCGATTATGCCTCTGTCGCAGTTTTTCCGGTTGTCTGACCATCAGTCTGTTTGTCCGTCCAGTCGTTCATAATTCCAGAACAAATAAAGCTAACAGTTCCAAACGTCTAGGTCAATTTCAAAGATGGGTGACCTTGACCTATTTTTCAAGGTCATATAGGCTTGTAAAGGGTAAAGTTTGTCATCATGATATCTCAACACTTACAATTTGTATTACTTTCATATTAATATCGGTGATCCATATGATAACACTCTAGTTCAAAGATTGCTGACCTATTTGCAAAGTCACAGATACCGATAAAGGAAGAAAGTTTGTGAGGAATATATCTCCACACCTACAATTTTTTATTCCTTCCTTATTCATACCAGTGACCCATATGATGAAGCTCAATTTCAAGGACTGGTGACCTTGACCTATTTGTGAAGGTCACAAAGACTGATAAAAGAGAATATTTTGTCATAATGAAATCTACACACCTACAATATGTATTGCTTCCATATTATGAAACCCAAGTTCAAGAATGGGTGACCTTGACGTAAAATATATCAAGGTCCTCACAGAGGCTGATAAATCTCGTTTCCTATATTTTGTATCGCTTTCTGGGATATCCCCTCCCTCTCTGGATCCACCACTGAGTACTTTTCACCCAGTTTAGGTTATATGCATCTTTTCAGTGAGACACAACTATAGTGCCCTCTACATGCTAAATACAGAAACTACTCACTGCGGTAACTGCTTAAGTATAATCAGTAACCGTTGTGCCTTTGTTCTGCTGTATATTGTGTAATATAGATTAAAGCACTTTAAACTCATATCCGACACCACCCTAAATGACGCTTTCATAGATATTCCTGTACGTTATGTATAAACATAATAAAGTGCAATCATTACTAAATAGATATTTTCCATTTGTCTTTACGGTGTCTCATTAAAGCTCCAATGCTGTATGTGTCACTCCTTTATAGTATGACTTGTACATGACCGGGAGACACTTAAAGGCTTTCGGGGAATATTTTTGTATATCTTTGTTACATTTCTGTTATAGCCAGTGTATAATTACTACACTCAGTTTTAAGCATACACATCTAGGTTTAGAAAACATAGGTCAATTATCGATATGGACAATAATTATGTTCTATTCAGTCGTTTCTATTGGCCATGTTGACTAGCATTCATTTGTTTTGTTGTCGATTTTAAATAGTTTGTGATAAAAAATTATGTTTCAACATATTGATTGAGATAACTCTTCAATCCAATGCACCATGCAATACATCATTCGAACGACAATTTAATGACCTTTTACATGGTATAAGGCATGTGTAGAACAGCAACGACCGACGTTTGCGTAACCATACCCCCTAAATTGAGTTTGGGGAACCCCCATATAAGCGGTCAAAATATAAAGTTTGTCCCTATTTTTTCGCTGTTAATATTTCGTTTCATGTATCAAGGTTTAAAAAAAAGTTGGTGTGGGTAAGTTGTGGGAGGGGGGGGGGGGGGGTTGCACGTAGGGAGGTTGTAGCTCATGGCCTAATTTCAACACAATTCGATATTATTTGCAGCAAGGGTTCGGCTGTAATTTTCAGGTTTTGTTTCGCTTATAAAGAACAGTATCAGCAGAAAGTGAATTAACATGTCCGTAATTGTTACTTCGTCGGATATCCCGTTACGCATATTAAGTACAGTATAATGAACGAACCTGATGGCAAAGCTTATGTCATTGTCCTATTATTTATATTCAAACGTTGGATTATCATCAAAATCTGTGGTTATTGATGAGTGTGTTACATAATCAATTAATTACTTATAAATCAATGGAAAATGCGTACATTGCTAATATATGATCAGTCTGTATATTTTTATCGCATTCTCTGCTATTTCGTATAATTGCGTTCATTATCATTATGATGTTCAGTCGACTTCATGTTTACAGTTTAACGCTAAACTCGTGTGTGTAACACCAGCAGTTTGGTTAAACCAGCCTTAAACTTGCTTTGTGAATACGGCCCTTAAGCTTTCAGGGAATATTTCAATTTCGCCCCCCATATAGCGCGTGTTTTTGTTACATTTCTGTTATGGCCAGTGTATATAATTAGTACACCTGCGCCAATAAACACAGAGCTTTATCGTCTTTATCAAGTCCATTGTGTGTAAAACCATAAAACAACAAACGTGTGGCCTTCAGCTATGATGTCTGCATTGTAGGCCTACAGCCTCTACTTGTACGTCACGCACACGTGTTGTGACTGAAGGGCGGTCATAGTAGGACGGGATAATGAATTTTAAAATGTTAGAAAATCATTCATAGATGTTGACTTGTGTACGTCCACTGCATTGAATTTTTTGACCAAGTGTCGTAGGCCTACTCCTCACTAAAACCAAGAACTTTTTATATGAAGTTCTTGCTAAAACTGAACACGGCTATTGTTTGTCTATTTGACACGACGTGACATTATTGGGTGTGCGTCGTTAACTACGCTTGAACCGGATTTATTAGGCCTGTTGATATCTATTTGAATGTCTATCTGACTTTATAATATAATAAAACACATATGTTGGGAATATAAGATGCAGGAATGACACGTAAAACGACTCATGAGCAATGCTATAACATAGCGACAAACGGCCTACTCTCCGAGAAACATAGATGGATTATAAGATATGTTAGCTACGCCTATGTATGGAATATTATAGTTTAGGCTTTGACTTCATGAAAGGGAGATGTAAATATGTTTCGCCGCATATTATATTTGAGCCTCCTTTCCTCCTGGTGTGTCGTCATGTTTTATATTCATCACTGCTTCGCCAATGTCGGCCTCCAAGTAGTGCGAATAAAAGGTGAGATCTATGTTTATCATTCTCATAGTAAACGTTTTCAAATGTATGTCTTAAACATTTTATTTAATTAATTGATGGACTGATTTATTTTTGTTTCTACACAACGTTGTCAGACATAGACTAATGTCTGAAGTCTATTTAACCTAGTGAAGCATATATATGCGTCATGTTTACCCTAAAGCGCTACAATAAATATTTTAAATTTTCACCCACTTGAAGTTGTGTCTCGCTACCGCGATCCACAACTTCAAGCGGGTTAATATTACCCATATTTGTTTAATTTGAGAGCAAACTCTTGCAAATCTTTAGGTTTAAACACTAATTTCTTTCCCAATAGCTACGATTTAAACGGCTAATAAAACGAATTAAAACGACTAGTCCCATATACTCGCGCTTAGCGATGTAAAGTTTTTTAGTATATGGGTCTAGCCTACATTATGTATTCTGAATAATATTAAAGGGAGGGTGTTAAGGTTTTAAAATATAGTTTTGGCCATTATTTTGGCTTAATTATACTATTCAAAGTACATCCCAAAATAAATCATCATTAAATTTTTAATATATGCCACGAAAAAAGTGCATTTGAAGTAGGCCAAATGGATCTCATATTGAGGGTCATAAAAAACGTTCCCACTATCAGCAGCTGCCGTGTGACGTCACACGGTGAAGTCGTATGCCTACAGCAGTCCACTTGCACTGATCCTATAGTGATCCCGCAGTCACTACCCAGTTGTACAGCGTCTTGTTCATGGATTGTCCTACAAAGTTTTAATGTCATCTTTGTTTAAATTGTTATCATGCCAAAACGTTGCGTCTCCGGTTTGTGTAACAATACAAATGAAGATGTTACAGCACTAATACATGGCCAAAAGATTCCCAAATCGCACGCAAGTGGGATCGTTTTGTGAAACTCGACAGAGCTAACTGGAAGCATGGTAATCCCGCATATGTTCTGTGTGGTGTTCACTTCAGACAACTTAATGATTTCATATCTTATGGTCAGTGGAGACATACATTCAGTTTTCACTCCCGGCCTACCCAGGGTAAATGTCCCAGAATATATCTAGATCAAACGTCTAGTTCTAACCGTTAGGCCTACTGCTACCAGGGCTAATGATGACGATGATGACTTCAACACCCCCATAACCACTTATTACTACCAGAACGCATAGCAATCACGACTGTTTTCAATTTCAGCTACCTAGCTTTTATACACGTAGAATTGTGGTTCACACCTGTGATACCAGATTGCATTATTCAGATACATTATCATATAAATGATAATTTTTTGAATAAAACTGTTCATGAAAACTCAGCCCCACGGGGAACAAAAATAATTTATATTAGGTGATCAGGCCTACATCCTGACCGATCCAGGGTTGTCACCAAAAACTTGGAAAAATTAGTAAGACTAGCCAAACGGCGCTGAAAACAAAATTAATATGTTTATTTACAATATTTCAAACTCTCGCCTGATAAAAGTCAATAAGAGCGCCGTTGGGGTTAAATTCCATAATTTTGAGAATTATTTTGTAAATAATTCAATGAATAAATACGACCGAACTTCCCATAACTTTGTTCTGAGACGTCGAGCGCAGATGGTTTAACCATCAACATGCTACACTTTTTAATGAGAAAAGGAAAATTCCTGTGACGTATCGACATAAACCAGGGAATTACCATGATGACATCGCCTACCCAGCAAACACAAAACATTTGTAGACCTATAACACTTGTACAATGCTGGAACAACGTATGTTTTGTGTTTGCTGGGTAACCACATTGGTCCAGCATTGGCGGTGATGGGGATTTAGACAAATTTGTTGTGTCCGAGCCGTTACGCTTCGCAACTCGCATCAGATCCGGCGAGAGGGGGGCATGAGGTCATTAGCATTTATGGCAGGGCGGTTAACAAGGATGCGCGTTGTTTGAATACAATGTCGATCTTTGATGGAAGTGAAGAGGGAAATTCTCAAATTCGACGTTTTCGACCTTCTTTCTGATTCTATTTTCCTTGGTTTAACTTTCGTTGATAGGCTACCAAATATCATCAAAATCGTTTGAGAATTTTGACTGAGTCAGAGTGAGTTGACGGGGGAGTTCACAGGCTCACTACTCTCTGAGAAATCGTATAATTCTCCATCGCTAGTTGTAGCCATTTTGACAGAGACCCCTTCATGACTTCAACGTGTGACGTGCCAGGCTGTTCGGGAGTTTCCGTGACCGTTACAGAATCCGAAGTGACTTCGGCTCGAAAAATCTAACAAAAACATTTTTTTTACCAATAATAAAAAAATTTAAGTAAAAATTAAATTAGCTGTTTTAATTAATAGGATATGTTCCATTTATTGATGCTCACCCAACCTTAACCTTAACACCCTCCCTTTAATTCATTATAAAACCACTGACTATTAACACTGGGATGGCTGCATCCAGATTATTGATGTACTTGGTGGTTTATATCCATTGAAAATGTAAAAATGATTAAAGTACCTTTGCACACTATAAACAACCATAAATCAACCAACTGAAGAGTGCCTCGATCCCCAACAAATACAAAATATTTGTATAACATTTGAACAATGTTGGACCAACGTCGATGTTTTGTGTTTGCTGGGTCGGTCATGATATGGGTCTAGCCTATATTATGTATTCTGAATAATATTAATTCATTATAAAACCACTGACTATTAACACTGGGATGGCTGCATCCAGATTATTGATGTACTTGGTGGTTTATATCCATTGAAAATGTAAAAATGATTAAAGTACCTTTGCACACTATAAACAACCATAAATCAACCAACTGAAGAGTGCCTCGATCCCCAACAAATACAAAATATTTGTATAACATTTGAACAATGTTGGACCAACGTCGATGTTTTGTGTTTGCTGGGTCGGTCATGATGATGGAGTGATAATCTCCACTCTTCTTATTCATTTAATATTTTAATTACAGACAGAATTATACAATAAATAATCAAAACAGCTTTGATTTTAATCAATCCTTCTCTTGCAATTTATATTATTTCACTATAGCCTACATAAACGTTCAACATTGATTTTTTAACTTGCTAAATCCTCTCTCCATTATGAATACGTGCGATATTTCCAAAGTCCAAGTTAGACTTATATATCGCCCTCGTGATCACATAATACACCATTGATCATTAGGCCTACACAGGAATAAAAGGATCAGGTGATGAAAACTCTTTTTTACTCTACATAAAAATAGTCATGCAATTTTGATTAAAAACTGGGTCAGTTTTGTAAACGGTGGCCCAATATAGATTAAAATATGACGGGAAATAGTTGAAGCGACACATTCAGGCTAAAATCATCAATTATTCGGTAATTTTATTTTGGTTTCCTAATATGACCATATGATGTAAATATGTCCTTAGACATTACCGATTGTTTGGTGATTTTAACTTGATGGTCTCGTTTTAAATGTTTTCTTTATATTGATTTGAATATTATTATAACATATTCTAATAAACAAAGTGGGAACATACCTATTAAAATATTATTGTTTCTATTTGCTCGTCTTCCATGCACATAGGCTACACATGTAGTATGGCCTTGGGGCACTTCACAATTGTCCCCTGAATTGTCAACCAGGAGGCCTTTAGTTGTCATTCATTTGAAGCCTAATTTACATTTTTAGATGACATAAAATATCTCTATTAAGACATGGACATCTCACGAAGTTTACACCCGCCACAAGCTATTTATTTACCATGTTCCGTTGTATTTCACTCAGTTGAAGCCGTGTATTCACGGGCGTAGCAGCACGAGGGTTACCTATAAACATGACGTATGACCCACGCCGCCGCCGTCATCATGTCTTTATTGACTCGGCGAGTTGTATCAAACGTACAGCCGGCACTGACACATGCTGGATCTATTGGTAGGCCATTGTCTATATTGCTGGGCCAACATCAAGCCAACACATCCTTAGCGTGGCGTGTTTGCCGCTCTCGTAATTGTTTGAGGTTCTACCATCGGTTGATCACCGCCGCCACAACAAACAAATCAACTTTATTTTTGATCGGTGCTTGTAGAAAATATAAAACACTAGCCATTGGCTATTCTACCGATCTGGCTATTGGCCGTTCTACAAAATAAAACAGCAAGTTCCCACCCATTAACCATATGAGTGTTGGCGACGCTTTTAAGCAAATTCTAACTTTTATTTAATAATATCAATATTGACTGATTTAGGAAATGTGTGGGTGCATTTGGTGTAAAAGATTATAGTTGTCAATTTTACGGGTCTACTTTTTAAACGTAATCGTATCTTTCATTTATTTGAAGCTGACAAATACAGCATTTAAATCATTTATTATTCAGGCATACCTGTCCCAAGTTCAATTAATTAAACAAAAAATCCGCAGCTTTTAATCGAATTTGTGTGCAGATTTCAATCTGTTCAGATAGACTTCAACTTGTTCCTACATGTCTAAATGTGAGGAAGAAGAATATAATTTTACAAACATCTGACTCACTGCGGACGCAGTCACTGACATCTGACTCGATCATGATCATTGTGACTCACTTCTGACTCAGCTGCGAACATCTGACTCGCTGCTGATTCAGTCACGGACATCTGACTGACTCAGTTACAAACATCTGACTCACTCACGAACGTCTCATTCACTGCTGACTCACTCACGAGCATCTGATTCACTGCTGACTCAGTCAGGAACATCTGACTCAGTCCTGACACAGTCACGAGTATTACTTTGACTCATTGCTGACTCAGTCACGAATAACTTACTCACTTCTGCCTCAGTGACCAGTCTCTGACTGTTATTACAATTTCGGTAGGGCAGCTACCATTTGGATGAATAAAAATCAACAACTAAATGCCATTATTCCCCATTTTATTTATTTATTGACTCATATAATGTCCTAAGTCAAATGTTGTTATCCCAGAAAACCACCTTAGGCTTCCTAATGCTAATATCATAATATTTCTTCATACTCTCAATTGTTGTACAAAATTATTACTACAGCCCACATATCAACATTCTTAAAATACATAATACGCAATATGCGTATTACGCTTTTTACGCGTATATTGCGCAATCAACATTATCAAAAAATAAAATAGGTTATACTTATATAGAATATCAGGCATAAATTCAACGATTTAATATGCAATATATTCAAAAAAAAGCATCAAAACATACATCTCCGTGTATAAACCGTTGGGGAATCTATTTGTTTTTGTACATTCGCGTAAATAATTCTATGTAACGGTGGACCTACTTATGTGTGTGAAGATACAGGTTTTGCACGCTTAGCCTACGTAAATAAATAGGGGCCTAATCATATTATGGGGCATAAGCCCGGAAAAAAAACACCGGAAAATATTTCTAAAGGAACACGGCGGCCCTTATGACAATTCGAAACCAAGTAAAGACAGCAAACGACAAGAATAACATTATATAAACCGGACTGTAGACTTGAATGGTGGTAGCACATGTAAATTACATTTTTATATACACCAGTAGGCCTAGTATGGGCAGCTATCACTTCATTTTGTTTTTTGCAACAAATATAAATACATTTGCAATATGTGGCCTACATCTAATCGGCAGTAAATATGGCTGCAGGGATTAAACTAAGCCTACATGAACTGGTATGTTTTTGGAACAAAAGCGTTTAGAGGTAGCAAAACTTATAATTATACTACAATAGTTTGAGATTATGAATACAGTTATTCCATTGCATGCTGAAAAAACATAACTGCTTCTGATTTAATGCCACAGTCTGACTGATAACTTTTGTGTCAACAGGGTGTGAGCCACACAAGTATTTCTGGAAGGATGAGCGACCGGCTGAGTTCTATGCCTGTCTCTCCACAGAAGGACGGGCGATGCGCATGCGGTGTGGTAAGCGGAAGTACATGTGTGTCAACCAGCAGGTCAAGGTAACGTACCCAGCAAACACAAGACATTAAACCATTGTTGGCTCAATGTTGGGCCACCGTCTACGACGCTGGCCCAACATTAAACCAACAGTGGTTTGGTGTCTCGTTTTGCTGGTACTATACATTCACCCCATGCTGGTTGAATGCCGAGCTAGCATTCCAGAATTAAATCATCATTATATAGTTTCTGGACGTGGCAACGGTGTATCTGAAATGAAATAAGTAAAGCAGTAAATAAGTAAAGCATATATCTAGAGCGGTAGATTGAACAATGGTGTGACTTTTGTTACCTTTACCACTGTGAATGAAGTATGACGACTACTGGAGTAGACCTATTGATTTTATCAAAAAATAATAAATTAATAATATAGAAAAAATGGCATACGGTGAATATATGACATACTGTTATTTGGTGCATTGATTTGATAAGAAATTATTGAGATGGTAAATTATCGTTCTTAAAGTTAAGGCCCAGGAGGGGGGGGGGGGTGCTCGAGTAGGCCTATTTCAAAAATTAAAGCCTTGAACTAATTGTGTTTTAGTGTTTGGCCATCGTCGTAAACGGTGAAACATGATTAAAGTCGGGCGTGAAATTGACCTATACATTTTGAGACGCCGATTATAAATTGTTTTGTTGCCTCGATTTGGGTTTCGTTGCAAGTTATACAGGATAAAGACGCAACTCGAATCCAATATGATTGTACACTATCTATGACAAATTGAATGAAATTGGATACACTCGTTCAGTTGAATTGAGTCACGTCTCAAGGGGCATGCGCAGCTTTAGCCCTTTAATCGCCGGTCACGATTAGGCCTATATTATTTTCATTTTTATGAACACATTAAATACCATCTTTTGAACATGTCAATGATAGAATATTAATCAACAAGATTTCAAAATCGTTATCCTTCATTTGTCAAATCTGAATAATTTACACTCACTTGGAGTTCTGGATCGCGTCAGCGAGACACAACTCCAAGTGGGTGAAAATTCCAATTAAATGATGATTTAACAGTTCATGTTTTCTGGATGCATATCAGTTGAACAAATAAATGTCGGTAACTCCAATGACATCTTCATAGTTTTCTATTTTATCAATGCTAATCACTTTTGCGCTACATCAAGCCATATATTAATAACTAATAATTATTAATGATTATTTGAAAAGCGTCATAGTTTACATTGAACAGTTTAGTAACTCGTTAATATCTTGTAAAATGAACTATGTTTTTGCAGACGTTCGCACCATGTGCTTGCAGGGTGCCACACTCCAAAAAAAAGCCATCACAAAATTATCACTCATCAAAGTCAGATATCAACTTACAAAAACAAACAATAAATGGTCATTCTCTGGCAAATTATCGTAACCATGGGAACCTAGTTGTGAATGTAAATGATCAAAAATCATCACAAAAGACGGTACATCGTAGCAGAAAACCTACCTATAAAAATGCATACAAAGAAATCTCTGGGAAGAATAGAAACACAACGAGAAAAATGTTTCAACAGAAAAAACATGCAGGTTTACATACCGACACCAAACTTCGTGGTAGGGCCCGATCGGCGTTGGATCAACGTTACGGGCGCTGGTCAAATGTTGATTCAACAATCAGACAACGTATTTTTTCTGGGAAGCTTGCAGGTTTAGGTTTGGAGCGAATTTATGGAAAGCAAGCCAGGGAGCAGGATCAAACCCATGAGAGCACACTGTTGAACAAGACAACAAGCATTAAAGATGACCGTGCTGAAGCGATTCTTCTGCAGTTGGAGAAGACAAGACCTCAACAACATGTTGCAAAGTCTCAGAAGCAAGAGACTCTAGCAACACAATCGGTAGATTTAGAAGTCACAACAACGTCCACAGCAGTGGCTGTTCCAGAAACATCAACATCGCCGATAACAACGGAAAGTGTACCATCACCCACAATAACAAGAAATGCAGATAAAGTAGCTGTTGTAACACCTCCAACCACATCGACAAAAGCCACAGGAAGAACAACAACAACGTCCATCCATCAATTCATCAAATTAGGAACACCTGCTATTATAGTTAAATCTGATATTTTCAGTACTACACCAGAGTCCAATTTTATGCACTCCTCCCGAACCGGAACAGATAGCTCTGTATTTGACCAAGGAGGAAACCATGCCTCCGATGGTTCTATTGAAAAAGGTCGTGGTCATACCAGTATGGCCACAAAGAAGAACAGCATAGAACAATTACAACGTGAACCAGCACAAGTATTTTATTCGATGAGAGCAGCAGGTAATTTGTTTTAAAAAAAATTAGAACATTTTAAATAAGTGAATTTACTAAATCTAAATAAAAAAGAAGATTAAAGATAAATGATTTATAATTTTATGTCGGTTGACAAAATGAATGGAAATCTAATCAAGCGCTTTCCAGTGCTATCGAATTTTGTGCAAATTATCCATCAGATCATCTGATGTACGAGGTAATGAGATACAACTAAATTTGCGTAGAACCTTTTTAAATTTTTCATTGGTTGTGTATTAAAGCTGACACATCCAGTTGAATGGCATGTCAGATTGTACAATGTGGCATTCTAATAAAGTGGATATGTCAGGTTTAAACACTTAGTATACCATCAGGTTATCTTTATATTTATTAGTAATCGGTAGGGTACGCAGTTGATCGCGTGTATTAACCCTTTCAGGCCTGACTTTACCATTTTCATCTTCATCCACTACAAGCCGAGAATTGCTGTCGCAATTCTCGACTTGTAGTGGATGAAGATGATTTGGTGTGGTTTAAATATTACAGAAAATTACCATGTACTGGTAAACCATTTTCATAGAAATTTTCGTTCTAAAACCTTTGGTTCTAGGAAAATAAAGTCTGTTTTCAGGGTTGTAGAATGATGCTTTAATGCATCGTGGGGGCTTAAAGGGTTAAGGCTGCGAGATACAAATTCTAGTGGATAGGATGATATTTTAAACTGCACTAACGTTAGTGCTCCTCTGAAATCTGCTTTTTGCAATTAACAGTGACTTTGTAAAATGTGACATCGGGTTTTTCCTTATATTTATTAGTATAGTAACTAATAATTAAGTTTGTGTGTTGTAATAGCCACATGCATGAAGCTTCAAGCGGGTTAAAATTGTATTTATTTTTTACCAGTGTTTCTTTTAAGGCTGAACTTTCCACATAACCATTATGTAACATTGTATACTTTTAGAAGGAAAGGTTCTTGAAGGTAATTTTCCGTGTAGTAACATAACAAAAGGTTCCGCATACACTATATGTATGTAAGTCTCTATATTACTTAAGACAAAGAACCTCCAATGACCTCTTTTTCTAAGAGATTAAGTGGAGTTTTAATGAACATTTCATCTCAGGTTGTCCTGACTTGTACATGAAGCACACTGACACACACATGTTTGAGGGCGCTGCTCGACCACAATACGTATCATTGATATTATGCCAAGCAGCGTGTCTGAGACAACACAACTGTCTGGGAGTAGACTGGAATAAAATGGCGGACACCCCTCCGGAAGAGAGATGTTACTTCATCTACCCCAGGTCCATGAGGTATGGAATGCATGGGTTCCCTGACACTTGCTGTAACCATTACAGGCGTACCAACTGTGCCGCAACCAAAGGTAGGTACACATGTCTTAAGCGCATCGTGGTTTCTAGGTTCACATCTTGATATACGTCGGTGCTGCATCCAATGTTGGTTTAATGTTGGTCAAGCGTGGTAGACGATGGGTCAGTATCTTGCGTCTGTTGGGCGATCTCTTGTTGGTAAAAATCCCTTACTCTCTAGAATTCTCTAACTGTTGCCGCAAGAACGCCAACATCGATTTTGTTTCTCAGAAAATTAATAAAAAAATATTTACTTGATCTGACTTGATCTGACTTTCCCATCATCCTAGCTCCTGGTTACATCCATTTCAGCAGGTTATTTTAATTTGTTAGGGACATTTTTCATGTGATAATGACGTATGCGTGGCACTGTTGTTATAATTATTTACTAGGTATAACCATACATAGAATATGCACACCATCATTATTTTTGTACTGTAGAAACCGATATATATACGATTTTATAGCAATTTCAAACACATAAAATGTCATTCGTCATTGGAGTGCACACAAATAGTTTGTGATAGATACTCTTTGAATATAGAAAATTGTTTGGAAGATGAATAATTTCAATAAAAATAAATTGAAAATTGCGTCAGCATTTCCAGCTTGAAAAAAGTGAAACATTGTAGTTGGCCTTTCAGGGGTCCCTGGGTTAATTATCAATTACCTTGTGTATATTTTCAGAACCTCCGACCGGCCTGTCACGTGGTGAATCCCTGAATGCTCCAGCTTTAGTCACGTCAACGACACAGAAGTCAACCACAACGATACCTGACTCAGGTGTGGTTACTAGTATTATCTGCAATCATTGTTCCATTCTCGTCAAAATAGGGTAGGCCCTACATGTATGAGAATTTCGGGAAATAAAATTTTATTTAAACACGTTTAGAATGTGATTTTTTTATACATGTATATATATATCTACACAGGGGACTGTAAAATGCTCATGCACGACTGTGTGGCTCATGAATAGTTGTTTTAAAATGTTTTAAAACACACCGCTACATTATTTTCTTTGTCCGACCACGACAATCTAAGCCGGGAATGGAGAGTTATTGTTCATCAAGTACAGACCAATTATCATGGTAGGCCTATGGTGCTATAATCAGTCAGGCTCGACAGAACGTTGATTATGTGTTTTAAGTCCATTTTTTTTCAAAGCTAAGTATGTAGAACTCCGCGGGCTTTATCCTGTACTTAATGTATTTTCGTCGAATGCCACGCATACGGTGCACGCATAACATTTGAAAGTTCATAATTGGTCCAATAAAAAGCGCGAGCACGATCTCTAAGATGATTGCCAGGTTCGATCCCAATTTAGTGATGTTTTATGAAGTCACCTGATTATTATTCCATAATCACGTATCTTGTACTAATTCAACTGGCACAATACACATAATTGGCTCAGAGGAACAATAATTAATATTGGATATGTACATGTGAGATGATGCTGCAATTCTAAACTCAAGTTGAATGAGAATGACTTAATATTTACTTGAAATATTAAATTAAAAAATATAAAATAAAAAACGTTATACCATAATAATTTCTTAAATTAATTTGAATAAAAATGTATTATGTGCCAACGCTGATTAGCGACAATGGCCCAACATTAATACACCAACTAGCACTAGAATGTAATGCTCTTAGTAGGCTTGGTAGGCCGATGTCACCTGCATTTTTAGTACAAATGTTTTTTTGGCATGATAGTAGTTTATGGTCATATAAAGCATTTAAGATAATAACACAAGCTTAGGCTGTATTTTTTTCACCTAATTTGCATAAATCCAAGATGGCGGCAATTGTACCCTATTTCTACATTTTACTGCATATAGAGAGTTAATTTTAACATGTTTGCCTCCAATAATACGCTGTAGTTGCTAATCAACTGTTAATGGTCATACAAAATGCTTAATATAAGAAGAAAAGTTAAAGCATCACATTTTCATGCTCTTTTACATAAATCCAAGATGGCCACCATTTGACCATACTTGAAACCATATTTCATCATTTCTCGGCATGTCGTGAGTTAATTTTAAAATATTTGGCTCCAATTATGCGCTATCTCTGATTAAATAAATGATTGTGTATTGGCAAACCCGTAACGATACAACCTGGACTTATAATACAAAGCCAGTAATTGCTATATTACTTTAATCATGTATTTATTGGCATAGTGTAATTAATCTGAAGATATGATCCTATGTTGTAAAACTACTAAGGTATCATTTCTATGGATGTACAGTAACTGTTGGAAAAATATAAATTGTATCAGCGTACATTCTTACTTCTTACGGTTATATTTCATGTGTGTATAGAACTTCATGATTTCAACATCGCCATCATTATAACAGGGTTTCCACGAGAGCGGTCCTGGGGATGATCGACAGATCTGGACCCCTCTACTTAGTACAGAATGGGAAATCCTCCCTTGGAAAATACAAAATAGTTTGCATATATTTTGTAATTAAAATAACGAATTCTAATTGCTAAACTACAAAACTTGGAAAAAAGTCTGGAAGAGAACCCCACATCTCAAGCTCTAAACATTGCTGGTGGAATTTTGTTATAAATTATTTCGTGGAGTGAATTGGTGTAATTAGAACGTACATTTGTCATGTATGCTGAAGTGATGGGAGCGATATGGCTTTTAATAGCTGCACCATATATATGCATTTATCAGTGATTTTCAGAAATATTACGTTCAAACACACATATATTTCTTAAAAGAAACGTCTAGAAACATTTTCACACTGATGTGATTTTCACAGTGATTTTGTAGATCTTGGCTATACTAAATATATAAGCCTGTAATTTTAAAATACGGCCAAAATATGTAATTGACCAAACCTTCAATTTAAAAGGAGATTGATAGTACCGTGGGGAATTGATTTCAAAAATGGTGCGCAATAACGTCTCACACATAATACTTTCATAGACGTACTATATCCCATGTATACGCTCGGCCCTCTCAACATCCTTAACGTGAAGAGATGTAAATAGACCTATAATTAAGCATCAGGCGCCGTGTTCTGTGGCGAGCCTAGAAGAGTTGGGTTTATAATTAAGACCAACAAAACCAGTAGGCCTCCATATATGTAGTGAAATACCTCCAGGTAAAAGGCCTTAGCTCATAAGTTTTAAGATCGTCTCTGAATACAGCCACTAGAACATACTAAATGTATTCCAATATAAAATCTAAACATCATTTTTTACCTATTTTCTTGGTGAACAAATAGACATTCTCCTAAACACATCAACTTATGTGACACATATATGCCTTGTTACTGCTAGCGTACATATTACACGTTAATTAACCTCATCAATTTTTGCATAAAACATCATATTAAACAATCGAAGGTAATTTTCATATCAAAATTGTATATGTAACGTTATTATGTATCTCAGAGGTTACTGTAAATAGCCACATTTTTTTAAATGTTGTGTCGCGAATGAATATGTGTAGTGAGGCCATAAAATCTATTGGCAGCCATCTTGGATTTATACAAATTAATGTAAAATGATAGCTTCGGCTTCAGTTATTATCTTAGTGTTGATTACAATCTTATTAACGGAAATGAATAATGGTATCTCAAGGTGTTGAAGGAGTACACTGTCATGGTTCGAGGTAATGGCACAGGGCTGTATCATTGGCTCTATTGTTTGCTATGCAGATGGGGGTGAAAATGGAAGCGTTGCTATGTTGATGGGGGCTATAATTGCGGCTTTTGTAGCTCATATATATTTCTCAATCTGTTCTATTACCATAGTCACATTACATGTTAAATGTTTAAATAGAGCTTACGATGGTCAAATATATGCGCCAGAGGTCGAATTATGATGATATCTTGTCAGCTGGCTTAGCCTAAATATTGTGTAACGTTACAAACTGCCCGTTTTCAGGATGTCCTTATAGCCTTCATGGTATGCCGGGCACCTCACACCCGTTTGGAGTGAATGTGACACAGGGTGAGGTGAACGATGAGGTTGAGGAGTGTAAGTACTGGTGCCTCGTGAGGTCGTTTTGTAAAGCCGTGGACTTCAGCCTCACCACCAGCACCTGTTACTACGTGCCTGAAGTCAAGGAAGCCCTGGTCACACAAGTCACCGGAGTCACTCATTACCGCAAAGTCATCTGCGCACGTACGTATCTGATGTATTGCTTAGCGTCATTATAACTCGGTTTTTCTAGTGTTAATTTTGACAGAAACTTTAATACATTTAATCAGCATTTTACGTCAATGGTCTCGTGCATGCTGGTGCATTTTATTTCGTCTCGATATTGTATGCTCATCTAGTCACCCTGATTTCCACCCTGTCGCCATACAATAGTTGATAAAATACAACGATTTCATATTTTCTAGAGAGTAAGATGATAAATAATCTGAATTTATAAATAAATTAGTCCTTAAAGCGCCACATTATACCATGTAATGCTTTACCCACTTGAATGTTGTGGGTAACAATTACAATTACAATTTGAATCAAAACTTATGTAAGTCTAACCCAGTAAACACAAAACATTTGTATATCGTTTGTACAATGTCGGAAACGTTGGGCCGACGTTGTACAAATATTATATAATGTTTATTATGTTTACTGGGAATACGTTTATTCCTGCTTCCTGCTTCAAATTTACCTGATTGAAGGAAACTATGAAGGATAAAAACCGGGGATAAAAACGGCAATAGATGCGGTTAGCAATGTATTTGTTAACTTGATTTGATTTTTACAGCACCACTCTCTTGCTGGTCCACTATTATCACCAAAGCTACTGAAGATAATCTGTCAGTGACAAACTCAGACACAGAGCAGCATCATTGTACAGGGTACTGCTATGTGAAGCAGCACGTAGTGGGAAACATCACAGGTTTGTGGATTCACAATTTGCCCGCTATGTTCTTTAATTAAAATTTTAAACCCTCGCGGTACACAGCTTAAACTGGATGAAGATTACTTATATTTGTCTAATTAAGGCCGAAACATTTACAATTCCTACAGAGTGAACATCAATAATATTAAACGATATTTGATATGACTAAAAGGTCTTTATAACGAACATAGATGGTAACCCTTGCAGAGATATTTTGATTAATACTATGATTATTCACATTTCAAACGTTAAAATGTCTTAATCAGCTCTTTCCGCTTCATTTGAGTACCTATTTCAAAAGTCTACGACCGATATGAATAGTTTAACCGCTTAGTGTCCGAATCGATTTTAATCTGATGTCAAAAAATCGATCTCCTCGCAGAAATGGCTAACGCAAAATCTAGCTTTACATGAGGGACAACTATATTAAGCCCGTATCTTATAATTGTGGAAGTTATATTTTTAATTTCAAATAATTAAAATGATTTTTTGCACCACCGATTAGGCTAGTCTTTTTTTATGAAAAAAACGATCCAAAATTACATTTTACTGACCTCGCTGCAGATATAAGTTATATCCGATGAGTTATGTTAGAACTTTGCTGCAGAGCTGGAGAGAGGCTGTGACCAAACTGTGTCTCGTGACGTCACCAATGTAGGCTGTAAACGTGATTCACGTGACCAGAGTGTCACGTGTTACTGTGACACTAGCCGCTGTAACGGCCTCAGCGCTGACGCTTTATCAAGTAAGTTCATTATAGTTAGCTACTCGGTCTAGATGGTGTGCTTGTTACAGCAATCTACGATTTCAAGTGACTGACAACTACAAGGATTTGTGAAATTTAAATCACCGTGTATATCTTAGCGTCACAAACTTACTTTTTAAATCTGATGTGCAATTTCTACAAAAAACACAGATCTTCGCTGGACATATTCGGTTTCGTATACACTTTTTAAAAATAAATATGTTTAGGTTGTTTTGCCAAATAACGTGGCTATGGTCAACAGTCTAGACTGCTTCATATACATTTTTGTTAACCTTTACAGCTAAATTTAGGTCTATTTACTAAGCGGAAAGGTAATCATGTTTAACCCCTAGAGCACTAATGTCGACTACAGTATAGCCACTCTGTGTTTTAACCCCTAAGTAATGACGTTGAATACAGTAGACATGCTGTGTTTAGCAGAGTATTGAAGGCGACTACAGTATAAGTAATTGTGTTTATATTACGACTTGTATAACCAGTTTTTAAAAACAAAATATGTCTTTAATTTAGAAACACTGATAATGTATATATGTTGGGACTTCAATTTCACAAATCACATACATTTTGAGTCACTTAAAGTTGTTGCTGGCGGTAGTGAGACACAACTTCAAGTGACCGAAAATTATAAATATGTATAGCTCCGAGCTCATTTGTGTTCAGGTCAGATTCTTCACATGCCCTTGGACGGTGACCTTGAGGATCACTCTGGAGGTGATCGACATGGTACAGTACCTCCTGACTTCTACCCGCCACGGTACACCTGTCTGGATAAGGTGCTCAACTGCTCCGCTCTCTTCATAGGACAGCACTGCATCACAGTACAGGTGAACTGTTTGTCATAGGCAACTATATACCCTAAAAAATTCATGATTTTTTTAAATAATTATAGTTGAAGTACTCATTTCAGTCCCAATAACAGTGATTTAACCGGTTAATAAAACAGTTTAAATGGTTGAGATAGTTACTAAAATCTCTGCAACTGAGGGTTTTCATGGTACGATTATGGCATATCTTATAACTTACAAGCAGTATCTGACTTTTAACTTGTATGTTTTAATCATTCAATACAAGTAAAACATATTTTGTTCAATGCGTTGTTGTTTTGTATTTTTTACTTGGAATTGACGAGAACCAGATAATCGCAGTTGCCTGGCACATTTAAAATTGTTAAAATATATTTTATTATTAAAATATGGTTGGACTAGAATATTTTAATAATACAAGTTGAAAGTTGTTAATGGTATTTCTATATTCTAGTCACTGCATGGTGGGTAGAGTTGCTAATGGTATTTCTATATTCTAGTCTCTGATAGGTAAAGTTGTTAATGGTAATATTCCAGTCACTGGTGGGCATCCGACTTGGAGAGATGATGGAATCAGCCGCTTCTGAAAATAAGCAGCAGGTGTCGTTTGCTGTCTGGTTTAAACGCATCACCGCTTCATCAAAAGCAAACATTCAAGGTTGTATATCACAAAGTCTCAAAATAAAAAATCTTTTCACCGATTAACGCAAGTTCAAGTTGGTGCAAATTTAAAGTGTATAATGTAGATTTGTTACATTTGTCTTGAAATCAGAATTCAATTGAGGCACCAATTCACATCTCAAGATGAACAAAAAAGAGAAAAAATAATTGGAAACTGAGATAAATAATACATAGGAATTAACACATTTAAAATCATTATTGAACAAATTAGCGTATTTTTATCAGAGAATAATTAACAAGCTGAACCATAATTTCTGATGACATCACAACATTCTAGTTGTGAGCTATTATACTGGGGCACTTCCAGTGTCTCATTATACCCAAATCAATGACAAATAATGATGGAGGAGCGGTAGGTTTATATAACATTGATACTTATTTCAATATACTCACTATTTGTACTAAAAAGGGTATTATCAAAACATGCCAGAGTAAAAACTATTTCTGTATATAAATATAACTGTTTGTATAATTTATACTTTTGCCAGATATTTATATGAGTATAACTAATTGTATGACTACTTTTCCCAGGTATTTTTGGTAACTCTCTCTCCGGCACAACTCCCAGCTGGCAGATAATAGCCCATGATCGCCATAACTACATAGGAGCAGGAGTTGTCACAGAGGGGGTCTCATTCAAGGTCAGTATATTGTATACAACTTTGTTACATCACCACGCGCCACAGGAGAGGTTTTATTTGTCTTTTGGCATCGATTATATTCATCAGATAACTGGGTTTAATTGGGTTGATTGAATCAAATTAAAAAAAAAACTAGGCTCAGTGGTGTTTAGAAGTATATGAGTACTATATGAGTAGCCTACATGTCTAGGCCCCCTACTTGCCTGCTTTACTATGCTTTCTTTACACGGTATAATTGACTGTGAGTAGGCCTATATGCTTTGTTTACAGAGCAGGCCTATAACTGACTATGACTACATGCTTTACATAACTGAGTATAACTGACTGTTAGTACATGCTTTGCTTACAGTGTATAGCTGACTGTGAGTACATGCTTTGTTTACAGTGTATAGCTGACTGTGAGTACATGCTTTGTTTACAGTGTATAGCTGACTATGATTACATGCTTTGTTTACAGTGTATAGCTGACTGTGAGTACATGCTTTGCTTACAGTGTATAGCTGACTATGATTACATGCTTTGTTTACAGTGTAAAGCTGACTGTGAGTACATGCTTTGTTTACAGTGTATAGCTGACTATGATTACATGCTTTGTTTACAGTGTATAGCTGACTATGATTACATGCTTTGTTTACAGTGTATAGCTGACTGTGAGTACATGCTTTGCTTACAGTGTATAGCTGACTGTGAGTACATGATTTTTTACAGTGTATAGCTGAGTATGAGTACATGCTTTGCTTACAGTGTATAGCTGACTATGATTACATGCTTTGTTTACAGTGTATAGCTGACTATGATTACATGCTTTGTTTACAGTGTATAGCTGAGTATGATTACATGCTTTGCTTACAGTGTATAGCTGACTATGAGTACATGCTTTGCTTACAGTGTATAGCTGACTATGATTACATGCTTTGTTTACAGTTTATAGCTGACTATGAGTACATGCTTTGTTTACAGTGTATAGTTGACTATGATTACATGCTTTGCTTACAGTGTATAGCTGACTATGATTACATGCTTTGTTTACAGTGTATAGCTGACTATGATTACATGCTTTGTTTACAGTGTATAGCTGACTGTGAGTACATGCTTTGCTTACAGTGTATAGCTGACTATGATTACATGATTTTTTACAGTGTATAGCTGAGTATGATTACATGCTTTGCTCACAGTATATAGCTGACTATGAGTACATGCTTTGCTTACAGTGTATAGCTGACTATGATTACATGCTTTGTTTAAAGTTTATAGCTGACTATGAGTACATGCTTTGTTTACAGTGCATAGTTGACTATGATTACATGCTTTGCTTACAGTGTATAGCTGACTATGATTACATGCTTTGTTTACAGTGTATAGCTGAGTATGATTACATGCTTTGCTTACAGTGTATAGCTGACTATGAGTACATGCTTTGTTTACAGTGTATAGCTGACTATGATTACATTAATTGTTTACAGTGTATACCTGACTATGATTACATGCTTTGTTTACAGTGTATAGTTGACTATGATTACATGCTTTGCTTACTGTGTATAGCTGACTATGATTACATGATTTTTTACAGTGTATAGCTGAGTATGATTACATGCTTTGTTTACAGTGTATTGCTGACTGTGAGTACAAGCTTTGCTTACAGTGTATAGCTGACTATGATTACATGATTTTTTACAGTGTATAGCTGAGTATGATTACATGCTTTGCTCACAGTATATAGCTGACTATGAGTACATGCTTTGCTTACAGTGTATAGCTGACTATGATTACATGCTTTGTTTACAGTTTATAGCTGACTATGAGTACATGCTTTGTTTACAGTGTATAGTTGACTATGATTACATGCTTTGCTTACAGTGTATAGCTGACTATGATTACATGCTTTGTTTACAGTGTATAGCTGACTATGATTACATGCTTTGTTTACAGTGTATAGCTGAGTATGATTACATGCTTTGCTTACAGTGTATAGCTGACTATGAGTACATGCTTTGCTTACAGTGTATAGCTGACTATGATTACATGCTTTGTTTACAGCTTATAGCTGACTATGAGTACATGCTTTGTTTACAGTGTATAGTTGACTATGATTACATGCTTTGCTTACTGTGTATAGCTGACTATGATTACATGATTTTTTACAGTGTATAGCTGAGTATGATTACATGCTTTGTTTACAGTGTATAGCTGAGTATGATTACATGCTTTGTTTACAGTGTATAGCCGACTATGATTACATGCTTTGCTTACAGTGTATACCTGACTATGATTACATGCTTTGTTTACAGTGTATAGCTGAGTATGATTACATGCTTTGTTTACAGTGTAAAGCTGACTGTAAGTACATGCTTTGTTTACAGTGTATAGCTGACTATGATTACATGCTTTGTTTACAGTGTATAGCTGACTATGATTACATGCTTTGCTTACAGTGTATACCTGACTATGATTACATGCTTTGTTTACAGTGTATAGCTGAGTATGATTACATGCTTTGTTTACAGTGTAAAGCTGACTGTAAGTACATGCTTTGTTTACAGTGTATAGCTGACTATGATTACATGCTTTGTTTACAGTGTATAGCTGACTATGATTACATGCTTTGTTTACAGTGTATAGCTGACTGTGAGTACATGCTTTCTTTACGGTGTATAGCTGACTATAATTACATGCTTTGTTTACAGTGTATAGCTGACTATGATTATATGCTTTGTTTACAGTGTATAGCTGACTATGATTACATGCTTTGTTCACAGTGTATAGCTGACTATGATTACATGCTTTGCTTACAGTGTATAGCTGACTATGATTACATGTTTTTTACAGTGTATAGCTGGCTATGAGTGCATGATTTTTACAGTGTATAGCTGAGTATGATTACATGCTTTGTTTACAGTGTATAGCTGACTATGATTACATGCTTTGTCTACAGTGTATAGCTGACTATGATTACATGCTTTGTTTACAGTGTATAGCTGACTATGATTACATGCTTTGCTTACAGTGTATAGCTGACTATGAGTACATGCTTTTTTACGGTGTATAGCTGAGTATGAGTACATGCTTTGTTTACAGTGTATAGCTGACTATAATTACATGCTTTGTTCACAGTGTAAAGCTGACTGTGAGTACATGCTTTGTTTACAGTGTATAGCTGACTATGATTACATTAATTGTTTACAGTGTATACCTGACTATGATTACATGCTTTGTTTACTGTGTATAGCTGACTATGATTACATGCTTTGCTTACAGTGTATACCTGACTATGATTACATGCTTTGTTTACAGTGTATAGCTGAGTATGATTACATGCTTTGTTTACAGTGTAAAGCTGACTGTGAGTACATGCTTTGTTTACAGTGTATAGCTGACTATGATTACATGTTTTGTTTACAGTGTATAGCTGACTATGAGTACATGCTTTCTTTACAGAGTATATCAGACTATAATTACATGACCGCAGTTGATGATGAGTGGCACCTGGTGGTGATGACATATAGTGGTCAGCGTAATGTAACCGCTGGTCAGTTTTCTCTGCTGAAGGTTTACATTGACGGCGAGCAGCAGACTGGCAATGCCCAAGCTGACGCTGGTAAGTTGACCCAAGGAATTTAGAATATTCCTTGGTTGACCCTAGCAGGCCTGATCACCGCTAATCACGACTATTGTCGTTTTAATGTGTTTTATTAACCACTAAAACGAGACGCTGACCTTATAATGTGGCTAACCTCTTAACCCTTAGAGCACTGATGTCGACTGCAGTAGACATTCTGTGTTATTATTATTTTTATTATGGAGTTTTTGTCTCGGACAAATTATTTATTTCAACCCAGCTCGGCGGCGAGCTGAAAATTTCAAATTTTATCACATGTTTATATAGAACAGTTCTTGAAGTAAGTTATTTATTTCACACAGATTCCGCCCGAAATTATTTATTTCGAAAAAAAACTCCAGCCCCTCTGAAAATTGAATGGTGGCCCTCTGAGGGACTCACTAAGAACAACCACGGTCGTTTTTAATCCGTTTTATGAACTGTTTTAATCACAGTTATTGTGAACGAGATGTGTGTTTAAACATCAAGATTTGCCAAGTTTGGTTTCAAATTAAAAATATGACTAATTTGTCCCCACTTGAAGTTGTGGGTCGCGGCACCACTTTATAGTCTGATGTCTATAGATGTCAGATTCTGACGTCAAAAGCTGGTCTGTGTAGTGAAAGGATTAAGTCACTTATTAGAGATGTAAAATGGGATGCTTTGAAGCATCATGAAATGTTAAAGGGTATCAACATCGTTTTCAATAAAACTCAACAGAAAATGGTATCATCCGTCCAAATTAGGGCGTTATCAACACACAACATTTTTCTGTATTGATGACTAGTTCATATAAAACATTATTCACATTAGATTTTTAAATTATTATGTCAACATTTGACCGATATGTAATTGCTGGGAATCCCATCCCAGCAATTAGTTCAACGTCTTGTGTGTGATGGGAGGGACCCACAAGGAGGGGTCTACATGCCATTAAAGTTTAAATTTTTACTCACTTGAAGTTGTGTCTCGCTGACGCGACACACAACTTCAAGTGAGTAAAAATTATTTAATATATGTTTTTTTTACAGGGGAGATAGAGGCGAGAGATGAGCCTGTCACTATAGGCTGTGTGACGGACAAGGGATTTATAGGATCCATAGATGAGGTAGCTTATACTAAATGTCTACGTAAGATGTCCCAGCAAACACAAGACGCTGAAACGGTGTTGGTTTAATGTTGAGCCAGCGTCGCAGACGGTGGGCCATCATTAAGCCAATAGTTGACCAGTGTCTTATGTTTGCTGTTATAGCCTAACGTCACTGGAAAATGACCGATTTCTGTTTATTAACTTTCTAAAAAAATTAAAAAAAAAGTGTATTATCAACCACAAATAGAGCGAGTTTCCGCCTTATAATTATTGTTATAAAGTGATCATACACATTTTAGCATTGTTGCTTATTTCACTTTGTTGCGCTTTAACATGATTAAAGCAGCGAAGTGGGATATAGATTATTTCTTCATTTACTTGCCCTTTGTGGGGCTATTAGGCCCTATTATCTCTGTTTCAAATTACATTGATTTCAAAATAAAGCAACCTGGGTATTTAATTTTTTTCAGACAAGTAAAATGGTTCAAAATTAGAACAGTATAGGTTCTAAATGGTATTTGTTTTATCTGTTTGTCACAACGTGGTTTATGTTACTATTTGTATTTACCTAACACAGAATGAATGCTATTTGTAATTTGTATTTGCTGAAATGGTTTGAGAGGAAAATCCCGCTAAGGGTGATTCTTTTGATTTCAGGTACGAGTTTTCACCAGTGTATTGAGTCCTGATGACGTCACAGCTCTGATGACCATAAGAGATTCCTCTCATCTGACCCCTGGCGATTAACAGAGCAACCAGCACCTGATGACGTCAACCCATCAAACACAAGACGTTGACACAATTCCGGTTGATTGTTGGCCCAGTGTTGGAGACGGTGGGCCACCAATAATCCAGAATTGAATCAACGTTTTGTGCTTGCTGGGATAGTCATGTGATTAATGTATCTCTCCCACAACCATATGGTGCATCCCAGCATACACAATACGTTGGCCCGATGCTGGTTCATTGTTGACCCACCGTCTACGACAGCGACACAACAATGAACCAACATTGGCTCAACGTCTCCTGCCTGCTGGGGTGAGGTGTACATATGAAATTTGAACAAAATAAAAGATCTCTTATATTGATAACATTTTTTGTGATAGGACTAGATGTTAGTTAATATATTTGAAATTATGATTGGTCTATTGTTCACGAATATAATTATTTTTCGTAATTTAAAGCTGAAAATTGCGTTAGCAATTTCGGCCAAATCAATGAAAAGTAAAAAGAAACAATTGAACACGAGAATGGTTAATCAACAATTGATCAACACCGTGGAAGAAACTTCCATACCGGCGTCGTTCTCTCATAATAACCATAACTAACCCTAGTAGGGCCTACATATACCATTTTCTAACAGAATTAAATAATAAAATTGTTCCTGGCAGATGCTCAGTCAAGCAAACATAATAATTTGGGTGTTATTTTTCTGGCATAAAGGGAACTAGTTTCCGTCGTAAATGTTTAGCTATTTCAACTTTAAATTACTGAAAAATGCCAACCGGCATTGATATGGACATCAGTTCCTAGAATTGAAAACTCTTTTATGCAAAATTGTATTCGTCTCCTGATCATGCTAATCAATTGATTTTTCATATTAGTGGCAATGTCGTTGATGGTGAGGGATATTTATAAATTTTTCGATTGGTAATTTCGGTAGACAGAGACATTAGTGAAGGTAAACTAAAATTAATTGTTTTATTTCATTTTAAAAGGTAACTTTAAATAAGGTTTCAACAATGTATTCGTTTGAACTGTCTATGTTATCATGCTAAGATTGTAAAATGTCATGTGAAATAAATCATACCAAACGATATTCTAACTTAACGTGGTTTTTTTCAAAATATATTTTACATTCTGTCATTATTTAGAAACTTTTGCTACTTTATCCGTTATAGCGCATCCGACTAGATAATTGTCCTGTATTTCTGTGATTAACTTGGCGCAGAAGGAAGGCTGTGTATATTGTTATTTTAGCAAATACTGCACACGTTTTAACTCTTAAAGCGTCATATCAATAGATACTAATCTTTTTTATTTTGATACTAAACATTATGCAAATTTGATGCATAAACAGTCTGTACATTCCCAATATCAGTGATTTGATCGGCAAATCAAACAATATAAAACACTATGTTCCAGTACAAACGCAAAAGGTATCATCTTTTTAATTTACAAGTGAGCAGATGCTGTATTTTGCAGAGCGGTATAGTTGTGCTTAGCAGTTCAATGGTTAATCCTTTAACCGTCGGTGCCGCATATATTCGGGTTTTCATTTTTTATTCACACATTCAGTACCACATTTTAAAAATGTTAAAGATGAAATGTGACATCAATCAGCAAGATTTGCAAAGGGTTGACCTCCATTTTGTCAAATCTGAATAATTTTCACTCACTTGAAGTTGTGGATCGCGTCAGCGAGACACAACTTCAAGTGAGTGAAAATTCAAATTGAATAATTTGGCGGCTAAGGGGTTAATAAGGTTATACCACAGCCTGTAAAGGTCAGCAACTGGTCTTTCATTCGTGAGTGGTGATTCGCCACCCTCACTTTGACTCAGTGTGGAAGCTCCTCTCTTATTGGCCGATTGAGATTTAAATATCCTCTACCCAAGTTTTCACTACATTCACAACAAAACGAAATAATTATGTGTTGTATGTGATGCTGAGAAAGCGTCAACCCAGTATCATTTCAAGGTATTGTGTTATCTGATACAATGTGATGTCTACAGTTACGTCTTAATCCGCATACATGACGCATATGTGCTCATTTGTTGTAAGCAGCTCAGCATAACACATCTAGGTCATGGCCTAATCTCACAACCTACCACACACCAAGTTTTTGTTGCGCCTCAATTTATGTCCGAAACACGAAATTAGAAGTTAACAGCTAAAAAATACGGACGAATTTTATCCTATATTTGAACTACTTTCTTACCCCCCAAACCCGTCTAGAATTAAGGGACATGGTAAACGGCTGTCGTTATTGTTCTTGTCAACCAATCCACGCTAGTGAATGTTATATAGGCCTATACCATATACATGTGTCTTTGTTTACATTTTTTTTCTGAGGGGGGGGGTGTATTTTTTCTTTTGCTTATTTGTAGGTGAAGGATAGGCCTACTAAGCATAGAATATTATCCGACAGACCCGAATTCAGCGCACCTAAATTATGCAGAAACAAGTAGATAAATAAATCGACACTAAAATGAAGAGAAATAAGTAAAATAAGCATTTTCTTAAAAAAAAACATTTTAATACACACATTTAAAAACCGCTGCATTATTCTTCCATTAACAATATTATAATGGTGTGTTAAAAATTAAACTGCATGATTGCCCTTGGCCATGCTGACTAACTGGTTTGTTGTTATTTTGGATTATTTTTTATTAAAAACCCTGTTTGAACGTATGTGGACAGATGAATATTTACTCCACCGCATAAGAACGGAAATTCAATTTTTTTTGTGATATATGCCCCAAAGTTATCCGATACAAATGGCTCAACGTCGCAGGTGTCGCTAGTCTCACCACATCTCCTTCCGGTAACCTAAGTTACCGGACGGCATCGCTGAGATGAGTAAGGGACTGTATGGAGGAAGGGATTACTATATACAGTATGAACAATAACACATGGTTTACTTTCATGTCATATGAGAATAATGGCAGAAAACATCTTTAATTAAAGGCGCTTCCATGATAGGCCTACATATCTGTGTACAATACTGTTTATAAAATAAACTTTGCATATTTGACTGAATAATTATTAAATGTCTTTGTTTTACTAGGCCTATCCTGTCAAATAATTTAGCAGCCCCCAGCATTGAAGGTGTAATAACTCACAACTTCCGAGATACGTTCTACCATGCAAAGGTAAACAGCAGTCACTGATAACTTAAAGAGTGAACATATACCGGTTTTCCATGGCAGCATTGTTCTGTGTGACATATAGATGATTCAATGCTGTACCAACGTTTACGACCTTGACCCATAACTGAGCTAAAGTCACATGATAATCAGTGACTATGGAGTCATTTGATAAGTAAGTACTGCATGTGATAGTCTGACCATGTGATGATAATTAGTACATCTTATCATGCACATGACTCCGCATTCTTCTGCCGCGCAAATACAAACAGCAGTAGCTGCTTACTTAGAAAGTAAGCAGTTACTGCTGTTTTTCTCTGCGTGACATATGATTCCGTTGGCTACTATATATATATCAGAGTAAACGTTGTACATAGTTATCATAGTAAATAAACAGAGCAGTTAGCAGTGAGTTTTTCGGGGATTACTCGACGTTTTCATCCAGGTATATTTAATGACTAGCAATTTATTTGAGCAATATTATTCAAATTGGTATTTAAAAACTTGCGCTTATTTGTTTTAAATACCACATAGGCCCTATCACTGATATACATATTTCGCATCAAATATTAATTGATATCATAGCCTTTATTTAACCACAATTAACTCAACCGCATTTATGATTGTTCACTGTGGCATAATTTTTGAAAACAAAATGAGTCAGTGTGATATATCTGAGGAAGAGGCACGTGTATTTTACTTCCCTTTATTTATTATCACAACTTGTTTTGTAGAAATATGGCGGGAAGACTACAAACTCTGCCTGTTCTATCCCGTGTGTGCCGTGCCTTTCTTGGAGTAGAAGTACCTAAGTTACCGGAAGGAGGGGTGGTGAGACTAGCGACACCTGGCGATTATGACGGCATCACTCAGATGAGTAAGGGACTGTATGGAGGAAGGGATTATCTAATAAGCCACTATCAGGATTATATCCAACAGAAAAACTGTATGATTTATCTGATGGAGATAAACAAACAAATAGTGAGTGTTTGATTAGGCTGTTGAGGTATAGGGACCGCTTCTAATGTCCTATAGATTAATAGTCAATGAGGTGATTATGTGTCTTATGCTCCGTTTAACTTTATAACATAGTTTTCGATCGACCACTATAGGCTAGTCCTATTTAGTATAAAAAATGCAAAACGCAAACAAATTGAAAAAACCCCTTTTCATCCAGCCCATTTTCTGTCTGTTAAAATGCAACATGAGATAACACGCTGTCTTTACGAATTGTAACGTCCAAATCCAAAGTCAATATTTAGGACAAATTAGGCCTACGTGTTTTCCGCACTTATGTTTTTCATTTATTGTATGCATAACGTTCAACAAATTGGAATTATGTTTAAATTTATTGCATGAGGAGGTTACTAGTGATATGGGTATTCCCTGATATCTCGGTGATTTATTACATTTCGAGAGACACCAGCAAACACTGAGATCGGAAATACGAAGTTATTACATCCTGGACCGCGGTCAAAAAGAAATTACGGCCATTCATCGTTCGTGGTTGCCGCACCGCGCTTGTGGAATAAATTGCCTCCTCAAATACGTGAAGCAAAATCAGTCACTATCTTTCGGAAAGAAATAAAAGCACACCTTTTTACATTAATCTGTGCATCCACCGACCGTAATATGATGAAGTCCGTTTCCGACTATGGACCTCCCCACTGAATACTGTTTTTAGTCGGCGCCATTGAGTCTCCATATTGTTGAGAGATACTGGCGCTATAGAATTCATTATACTTATACTTATTTATACCTATTTAGTATGAAAAATGCAAAACGCAGACAAATTGAAAAAAGGCCTTTTCATCCAACCCATATTGTAAACATATTTGCCTATATATATACCTCCCAACAGTAGGCCTGTAAGCCTACATGATTGTGGTAACTATTGATAGGTCTGGAGCCTGTTTCTATAACCAACTTAATTTGGCATTAAATGAGTAGCCTAGTCCACTCTTTACGAACAGCGGGACACATCTGTACCCAGAAAGCACCACGCTGATTACAGAGATAGTTCTAAGCAACCACATAAATACATACTTCACTTATTTACCTAACTGGTTACTCACAGTCATCTAGGATGTTGTTGTTTCACTGACTATTTTTTCCCTGTCGTTTAGACTCATGATTATGTATGTGTTTATTATTTTCCTATTTATAAATCCCATATCAACGTCGGGCCATCATTGTTTAAATGTTGTGTCCTTAGATTAGATCCCTAGCACTGTAACATTTACAAGATCTGTGTGCTCCCCGGGGAGTTGAAATGGCACATGAATGCATCGGTTCCGGGCCCAGGAAGTAGAGTCGGCTTAAAGATCTTTTGGCGCCAGATCAAAATATAAACTGCTTCACCTTTACATTTTACCTATATTATTTTCTAGGCTTACTGTGTTTACACCTATATTGTGTCATCTATGCCATCTTTCGATTGATACCCTGTCATTTTTCAGGCTGTGGTCGCCATGTGCTTGGCTGTGGATGGAGGACGAACAATGGTGGATAGAGCCCTACGCACGGCTCCTCAGGTCAAAGGTCATGGGCTGGTGGCTGCTTTCACAGCTCCATCAATGTGTGACCTTTGGAATAGGTACCCGGACGTAGTACGCCACAGACGCCTGGTGTACACCCCGCCTGGTACCCCACCTGAAAGAGTCGCCAGGGGCATATACAAAGGCTGGGATGTGAAAGATAAGAAGGTATTATAAACCCAGAAAACATGACAAGTTCACCCATTTTATCTTTGATGGCCAAACGTCATAGTGGTTATTAAGATGTTGTCATCATACCTGTTTATAATTCCAAAGTACCGTAAAATTGACTGGACGAGCTTTGTAAAGCAGACAAAGGCATTACAAAATGTGCAGATATTCATTTTATTGAATGCAATGAGCAGAACAGTCAATAATAAATTAGGCACAATATTAAATTTAGTGGTTTGAATTTGCAATTGGTCTATTTATTTCCAGCACAAGTGCTATGCATATATAAAGATTGTGATTGTTGGTTCAATGGTGGACCGGCGTCGAAGATTGTGGCCCAACTTTAAGCCAACATATTACAATGAACGTCTCGTTTTACTGGGATTATATACATTGAACAAATATGATACATGTACGCTGAGCTTTTTCATTTAAATATCATGTTTTAAATCCATCATCACAAGATATGAATATTTCCAATCTGAATAATCCTTCGAAAAACATCTGATATTTCAATACATTCAGTGGTGTATCCAGAGAGAGGGGGGGGGGGGTTAGTTCCTCTTGCATATTCCGAATATGCTGCTGTCATTCATTGTATTATTAAATTATCAGAGCCTATCATTTTAATAAATTATCTTCCCATTGTATTTCAGAATCAGTTTATACTGGGCAATGACGTACCGCTAAATACACTGCTAGCAGCACGAAAACACCTGGCTAAAGATGTGACACATCTGCCTCAGAAACTGTCACGAAATCATCTTAGTTCATTGATGTGCTCTCCTGCGTTTATGGACAAGATAAGAGACGCGGAATATCTCCACTGTGCTGAACCAGTGAAAATGTCACAAGAAAACTTAGACATGCTTTGCAACCAACGGCGGCAATGCTTCTGGGACGAAGAAACCCACTCTCTCTCAATTCTAGAGCTCTGTCAAACTCCTCGGGGACTTCTTGTTGATTCTTGGTTACAAGATGAAAATCACATTCAGAATGACAGTCAACAATCTGTGGTACTTAAGCGACACCTAGCCGGTCACTGGGCGAGTATACATTGCCATCACACACATGGCACTATTCTCCCCAGCTTGTTTATGTCGGCAACAAATATGCTGAACGTATCAGAAACAATAAGTCACATTTCTGCTATGCTTCCTCGTGACACAAACAATGATTCAACACCTTCCTCGAGTGTATATTTTGTTGAAAAGAAAGTTCCTTGGGATGCACCTTATGCCAAATATTAGCAGCTAGTGCTTGCCAATTTATGTTCAAAAGTCAAATATGTCAAATATTAATATCTTTACCCGTGGCTTGCTGAATAATTTTGTAAATTTTCAAATTTAAATTTTTGAATAATTTCCTGCTTCCAATGAAGGCAAAATTTATACATGTATAGGTCCTATTTATTTTGTTAAAAATAAACATTCCCCAAATGGAATGTTGTTATCTGAGCATCTACCGTTTTTTTGGTTTGAAACTGTCCTCAATACATTTATATGAGCCTAGCAGGAAAAGGGTTACTGTCATGTCAGGATAAATTCTTCTTCTTCTGTTGTTGTGTAGGACATATAACTTCAGGTTCGTGATAATTAATTTAATTAAATGGTATTCAGATCAAAAGAGAAGTAAATCCACGAATTAATATATGAAATGTCCTGGATATGACAAATATGTTCAGGAGCTAAATCTGTGGCAATCGTCTGATCACAGCGCACTCTTTGTGACACATAAAGCCTGTAAGTTTCAAGTATACAGTTGTTGAATATATTTTTTTTTATAATGGACGCGTGTCTGTTGTCTGTAAGCCCCATCTGAGATTAATAGCCCTATTATGATTTCTTCATTCCTGACTTTCTCTTTCCTGAAAATAAAACAGAAAATATGTGTAAAGGCAATTTAACAAATATAAAGATACTTGAGCTGATTTTTATCCCTTTAACCGCCAAATTACTCAATTTGAATTTGAATTTTCACCCACTTGAAGTTGTGTCTCGCTGACGCGATCCACAAATTCAAGTGAATGAAAATTATTCAGATTTGTCAGAATGGAGGTCAACTGTTTTCAAATATTGCTGATTGATGTCACATTTTATCTTCACCATGTTTAAAAGGTGGTGCTTAATGTGCTAATAAAAAATGAAAACTCGAATATATGAGGCACCGGCGGTTAAAGGGTTAAAACAGAACATAATGCTGTGCAAATTAAGACAATTTAACAAATTTAACCTGATCTGATTTTACTTGACAAAATTGTCTTTAAAAACAAGTTAGTGAATTTATGCATTTGTTATGTCACCATGTATATCTGGCAGAACCAGACTGTTGGCAAATGTTTTCTTATTGTGGCAATTGTCAGGTAAGAATGTGTCCCACGTCACTTCCTGTGTACCACTGTCACGCATGCGCTGTAGGCATTCTCGCAGGTAGGTCACGTGGTCTTTAGGTCTGTGGTACAGTAGCGCCACCGTGAGACTCTGAAACATAGATGTTAAGCAGAACTGTAACGTACTACTGGACCATATAACCAGAGAACACACTGTTACGATGTAAATAATGTTTTCAAAGAACATCACTGAAATTGATCAAATAGTTAGTGGTAGATACTTAGTTAATTAAATAATTCAATTGGGAGGATGTCTATTTTTAATAATTATATCTAGTGTAAAAGACAAAGTGTACTAGCTATAAAAAACGAGTAGGCCCTATCGACGTCAGAATATTATAACTATCGAACAAAGAAACAAGCTTATACAAATTAAAGTGACACAGTGAGCTTATTGTACGGCCCCTAAACTGGAACATAGCGCTAGGCTAGGCCTACATCATTGTACATGAAGGTCATGTAGCCCAGCCAGGAAAATCACTACTATAATATAGGTGATGTCTCCCTGCCCTCAACTGCCACAAATGAAAGCCGCGTGTTTATTCGCTGACAAAACGTGGACATTCTGCGTAACCCAATCAGAATCAGAAAATGAGGCGGAAAACTTATAAAAAATAAGGGCAATATCTCATGAATAATGAACTAAACACATTTTTCCCTAATAAAAAGTGAATAGTGAGGCAAAAAAATGGGTAAAAAATAAACTTGGAATAATCCATAATTTCCAGGACCCATGTGCACCCCTATAAAACCACATTGGATTAACACCTCGTGTTTACTGAATTGATGTTGTAACGGTTGACCAGTAAAAGCCAGATGTTGACTCAATGACGGATTACATTTAAGTTGGGCCATCTTCCCAGACGGGAAATAATAAATAACCTAGTTTACAGATATGGGGCGCCGGTCACCTTCCTAGACCATGCTCAAGGTCGCTAGAGGTCATCAAAGGCTTTAAACAAAGCAAATTTCTTAACCCGAAATCGCACAGAAAAATTAAATTACAAAACCGTTGACAAAAAATTACCATTTGATACAATATGTAGGCCTAGTTAATCATGTTAGTGAATTTGATGACCTCTATAGCGACCTTATGCATGTTCAGGAAGGAGGGTGACCGGTGCTCCATTTTTGACAAATTAGCTATATTTTCAATATCTGCCTCCAAACTAGCAGGAGCAAAATGAAATGAAATGAATCGGGTTTTAGGCCACCTTTGTGCACATATAGGCTAAACTGGGCCAGGAGAACCTCCTGAGGATGGTGGGATGATTGAGATGACACTGTCCTCCAGACACAGGATTCGACATTCGAGCCCTGGCGGTCTGAGACCGAGCACGCTACCTCTCGGTCACGGAGGCTCCCCACAATACTAACTTTCACACGTGGATGGGGAAGAAACAATTTTGTTTTTTTCAAACCGCCGAGACCGGGAACCGAACCCCGAACTCTGGCGTGAAAGGCAGCGGTGCTAACCACTACCCTAGGGCCCCGCCCACTAGCACCGGAATGTAAATACAGAGTTTTCGTAAAATGAAAGCTCTTTTTATCGGACACAAAATAGATTATTAATCTTGGGCGAATCCCAAGCTATGTAATTCGTGGTTTGTTCGGATCTCGATTTGTTTGTAACAGTCTCTTTTAGCAATGAAATCTTGGGAGTGGTTCAAACCAAAAATTAATCCGAAAGAAATATAAATTTATATAGCAGATTCTATGTCTATCAAGAAAATCTTGTATTTTAAATACGTTTCAATAGTTCTTTTATATGATAGATATAGTTTTGCATTGTTTTTGAATATGTTCAACCATGTGTCAGTGGTTTTTTAGATTATGACTTCGATTGACATCGCCGACATAGATCAGGTCGCAGTCACGTGGTTAAGTCCACTTCAAATTCTTATATTATCGCTCACGCTGAATTCGTGTTTTTATCAGCTATTATTAATAGTATTATCCGTACGCGCTGTTAATCAAATGTCAAAGTTACTGGAGTCTAGATATCGGCTCTAATTGTTACTCTAACTGTTAGTGTATTCAGACTATACTATAGTATAGACTATGGCCATGCCCATAGGCTCCTGGCTAGGACTAGACTTTGGTCTAATTCATTTTAAATCTAATAGTCTAATTCTAGACATTGCACATTACAAAATTGTAGCTGTCTACAAAAACGTATATAGGCCTAGTCTAATCGCTTTTCGTTTCATTTCATAAAATCAAAAAATTTGCGCTGCTTAACCTCATTTTCATGGAATAAAAATTAAAATATATGATGTAGACTAGTCTACCATTAGACTTGTTGAATCGTCATTATTAGTGTAATAGTCGGCAGCACTTCCAGTCACTAGTGACATATTTTTGGAGTGACAAATTCATAATACAAAATTCATTTGGATTAAATTTGGTTTGGACTGTTCTTTCATGATTTTAATAAAATGTAGTCTAAAAAATATACAATCTTAAAAATTTAAGCGCTAGTGTTAACTTTACATTAAGTTGAAAGCACAATGACCATATAATTTTGATTTAATTTAAATCAATGAGAGTGGTGATAGTTCACCAGTTTTAAATTTGATTTAAAATAGCAAGATTTGATGAACTTTTGAGGCGATAACCAATCGCACATTAAAAATTTGTAGCTGTCTATACTTTATTTTTATATGACTATAAAGATCTATAAATAAAATTTATGTTACAAATATTTTTAATAGTTTGTGTATATATTTGATAACAGCTTTGCGTGGTTGTTATTGAATCTGTCTGACCAATTATTTGGATTATGACCCTTATCTTTGTCTCATTGACATTGTTGGCTTTCCATGTGGTCTAGTCAGTCTCAAAACCTTACATTATCGTTCACTCATTCTTTGTTTCAATCGTGAATTTCCGTTGTTATTAAATTATCAAATTTAACAAATTGAGCATAAAACAAGAATTCTCATAATGCAGAGTAACACTGATCGGTTTCTCATTTATCAAACATTTGCGGAATGACATAATGAAAAAATCATTTGCATTTTTGCATACAAATTTGGGTTTGGATGATGCTTCCATAACTTTTAATATGTCAAGGGGGATGGAAAATAGTTTCATCTTTGTTATATAAAAATTTTGGTTTCATTCAGGTGAAAAAGTACTATGTTAACTTGTTGTGATTCGCTGAGTAAAAATTTGAGATGGCGTTCACTTTAGACAATATTAATTTTATAAATCAACGATAATTGTGTCAGAGAATTTGTTTAACAAAGATTGATTAACTCTTGAGGCGATAACCACTTTAGCTGCTTTTATGCTTTTATGCTAGTTTGTGGTTGACTCACTGATTCCTTTCAGGAACTGTTTTTCCTGTGGGCCATTCTGTGGCATTGCCACTGCGGCCTTATGGGGTTTCAGATAGGTCTTGTTGTCAGGAACATATGTTTTTGGCCTTTTTCCTCGTTGGGAGTTTCATCTTTGTTACCTAAATTTTTTGGGTACATTTTATTGTGTGATTTGCAGGGTCAACTTTATAAATTATCTTGATAGAAGATTGATTCTTGTTGTGATTCGCTGAGTAAACATTTGAGATGGTGCTCACTTTAATGCAATAGACAATATTAATTTTATAAATCAATGATAATTGTCTCAGAGAATTTGTTTAACAAAGATTGATTAACTCTGGAGGCGATAACCACTTTGGCTGCTTTTATGCATTTATGCCAATTTGTGGTTGACTCACTGATTCCTTTCAGGAACTGTTTTTCCTGTGGGCCATTCTTTGGCATTGCCACTGCGGCCTTATGGGGTTTCAGATAGGTCTTGTTGTCAGGAACATATGTTTTTGGCCTTTTTCCTCATTTTTTGGAGTTTCATCTTTGTTACTTAAATTTTTTGGGTACATTTTATCGTGTGATTTGTAGGGCAAATATTTACAAATAATATAAATAAATAAGAGGAGCAATTGTTGTTTCTAGGATTTGATTTAGCAAGAATTGATAAACTCTGGAGGCGATAATCACATTGGCTGATGCCAATTTGTGGTGGACCCACTGATTCCTGTCAGGATTTGTTTCCTGTGGGCTATTTTCTGGCCTCGCCAGTACAGCTTTCAGTTTCAGATAGGTCTTTGTCAAAACTATGTTTTTGGCACCTTCCTCTTTGATTGGAGTTTTCTTTTTTTTTGTTACTTTTGGTCAATAAAGCATACATACCAGCCACTCTTAATCTCAAATTAAAATATACAATATTAGTGCTCATAAGGATATTTAAAAATAATTCATGTTAGGCAGTTAAGATTTAACGTTCTCATTAGTAATAATTTAAATTAATGAGAAGAGATATAGTTGATAATCTCTTGATTTCATTTGATATAATTAATGCAATTATGCCAATTTGTGATGACTCTGGAATAATCCCAGGGGCTGGTTTTCCTGTAGGCCATTCTCTGGCTTTGCCAAAGTGACCTTAGGTTTCAAGTAGATCCTAAGAAATTATGTTTTGGGTCACCTTTTTCTTTCTAAGTTTTCTTCTTTGTTGTTTGTTTTGTAAAGCTTAGTGATCCAGCTGCTTTGAAATTAAATAATAATAGGACCACAAGAATTAAATCTTTCATCATTCTTACTTAGATATATATATATATAATAAATAATTTGTAAATTAAAATAATTCGGAAGAGTATCCAAGTGTAGGAGTGTAAGGTAAAAGCAATATAATTATTCAATTAAACTACTGCAAGAACATATTATTAGTCAATAAATACAAGGTCAGTTACAACAAGACTTGGCCATTTGTGACAGGCCGCAGTAATTATTGCATGCCTTATACGCCAACTACTTGATGCTCTCTGTCTAGCTTGATTAATCTAGCATCAGGACTTGCGCCAGCTGCTGAAATCAGTGCTAGTAATGATAGACAGGATGCATCCGGACTTGCGCCAGATGCAATGAACTTCATGAAGAACCAAACATATGATTATTCATTTGTTAGTTCGGCAGGACTTGCGCCAGCTGTTCTAACTATAGCAAACATGATGGGGTGTGATTTGCCAACTGGATTCGGGCCAGGGTTTTTGATACAATATCCACAAGCTCATTCTTACAGGTGACATTAGTTTAATCTAGCATCAGGATTTGCGCCAGCTGCTGAAATCAGTGCTAGCAAGGATGGGCAGGATGCATCCGGACTTGCGCCGGATGCAATAAACTTTGTGAAGAACCAAACATATGATTTTTCATTTGTTAGTTCGGCAGGACTTGCGCCAGCTGTTCTAACAATGGAAAACATGATGGGGAGTGATTTGCCAACCCGATTTCGGCCAGTCGGTTTTTGATACAATATCCACAAGCTCATTCTCACAGGTGGAATTAGTTTATTCTAGCATCAGGATTTGCGCCAGCTGCTGAAATCAGTGCTAGCAAGTATGGGCAGGATGCATCCGGACTTGCGCCAGATGCAATAAACTTTGTGAAGAACCAAACATATGATTTTCCATTTGTTAGTTCGGCAGGACTTGCGCCAGCTGTTCTAACAATGGAAAACATGACGAGGAGTGATTTGCCAACCCGATTTCGGCCAGTCGGTTTTTGATACAATATCCACAAGCTCATTCTTACAGGTGGAATTACTTTAAATTTGAATGATTTATGTCCTTTTTCTTCTCCCGTAGAAGAGAAGAAAAAGCTAAAATTTTGCTTTTTTGTCATTAACTGCGTGAGTAAGAAATTATTATTATTATTATTTTTTTTTAGAATTCTTTAGATCCTGCTTTTGAATGTATATGTAAACACCATTTTTAGTGAATACAGCAATACTCAAGATGTGGACCATTTCCTCATGTTCCTAATTTGCTTCAAATCCTTCTAAATCTATGTTTTGTGGTCTTCTTATGTTTTCAAAGTGTGTCTGCAATACCTAGGTCAGCTCAAAATGAGGCCTGTATACTTCTGTGGTCAGATTTTACACTTACAGAAAATAAAATTCCACTGACATATAAATCCAGCCAGTCAAAACACTACTCAGACTTGCTTCAGGAATTATAAATACAATAGATGTTATGATAATGTGTCCCTTATTATCTACATTTGGAAATTTTAATTATTTGCTTATCTATTCATTACATGTAAATTTCAAGTTTCACTTCTGTAGACATCCTAATTTCAATTTAAAAACTAAATTTCAGACTATATAGCACTTCACTATTTAGAATTAGTGTTGTTTCTGATGCCGCAAGTAATGGTGGATTAGACAGAGGAGAGGTTGGAATTCATATGTGCTCTTACGATGCATTCGTAAGTTTGTGTTGTGGGGGTCAGACACTTTGTGTCTGTGTGCCGTTTTCATACCCTCCTCAACAACAGATAATCTTGTTTAATAATGTTATTGATAGATTTTGGCAATATTATGTAATTTGTATGTAATGATACAAGAGTCAATGTTCATTAATATATTAATGTGAACAATTAGTAGATTGTTATTGATAGGTTTGGTTTTGTGTGAACAATTACTAGATTGTTATTGATAGTTTGGTTGATATTATCTAATTTGTTTGTAATGATACAAGAGTCAAAGTTCACATTTAAATAGTAGATTAGATCAATCAGAGACATGTATAAATATTCATAGTAGATTAGATCAATCAGAGACATGTATAAATAGTCCTAGTAGATTTGATCAATTTGAGACATGTATAAATATTCATAGTAGATTAGATCAATTAGAGACATGTATAAATATTCACTGGTTAATCCTGTTAACTGACTGTCAAGTAAATTTATACCTATTTTGGTCTTAGGGCTTCACTCTGTTACAACCACGTTTACATTAACAACATTTGAAGTGAAGCCCTTTTTATTTGTAGTCGTTTAATTTGATGTTTATTTTTAATAAACATTTTTTCCCCATTTTATGTGTCTGTTTTTTGTACGATAAATACAGAGTTTTCGTAAAATGAAAGCTCTTTTTATCGGACACAAAATAGATTATTAATCTTGGGCGAATCCCAAGCTATGTAATTCGTGGTTTGTTCGGATCTCGATTTGTTTGTAACAGTCTCTTTTAGCAATGAAATCTTGGGAGTGGTTCAAACCAAAAATTAATCCGAAAGAAATATAAATTTATATAGCAGATTCTATGTCTATCAAGAAAATCCCACCTCCTCCCGCTTCCATCCGCTGCAAGTTTTTTGTTCATTTTTCTTCTGACCGTTTTCATACCCTCCTCAACAACAGATAATCTTGTTTAATAATGTTATTGATAGATTTTGGCAATATTATGTAATTTGTATGTAATGATACAAGAGTCAATGTTCATTAATATATTAATGTGAACAATTAGTAGATTGTTATTGATAGGTTTGGTTTTGTGTGAACAATTACTAGATTGTTATTGATAGTTTGGTTGATATTATCTAATTTGTTTGTAATGATACAAGAGTCAAAGTTCACATTTAAATAGTAGATTAGATCAATCAGAGACATGTATAAATATTCATAGTAGATTAGATCAATCAGAGACATGTATAAATAGTCCTAGTAGATTTGATCAATTTGAGACATGTATAAATATTCATAGTAGATTAGATCAATTAGAGACATGTATAAATATTCACTGGTTAATCCTGTTAACTGACTGTCAAGTAAATTTATACCTATTTTGGTCTTAGGGCTTCACTCTGTTACAACCACGTTTACATTAACAACATTTGAAGTGAAGCCCTTTTTTTTGTAGTCGTTTAATTTGATGTTTATTTTTAATAAACATTTTTTCCCCATTTTATGTGTCTGTTTTTTGTACGATAAATACTATATGATTTAGTGAAGCTTAACGACCCAGCTGCCATGATTTTTCATAGCATTAGTTCATGTAGGTGTGAATGGGATTAATAACTTTGTTCTGTTAATTGGTTTAGTTACTAACCTGAAATAATTCCGGTATTTTGTGGTCGATTATGTAAGGATCTGATTCAGGTGACGCCATAACACTAATCAGCATCCGCGTATTACACAGGAAGTTGTCCAATCAGCATCTGAAAAAAAATCAGCGTTCTGCACACCTCGTCCACGAGGAATAAAGGGTTATATCGTCACCTTGGTATTAAAGGGTCGTATAATACCAAAATGTACTTCAAACAGTGGCAGAAATGACACTTTAATACCAAGGTGACGATTTAAAAAAAACGTCATTATAAACAAAATTAGCATTAACAAAATATTTCCCAGATGCATTGTGTGTTGTTTTATCTAACCTTTTTCGCGACATTTAAAATAAAATTCTTATGTTTATATTAACATGATTATATGTACCAGCTAGAGTTTAATATAGTGGGTATCATCCCATATATACCGCTTGCCAGTCAAGCCAACCTGCAAGTTCTTTACAGCATGTTTTTAGGATGAAAATGTTATGTACATATGGTCCAGTTGGTCGGGAAATGTCAGATGCAAATTTTCTCACATTGCGCAGTTTTTCCAATTTGCATAATTAATTAGCTTTACAAGGATTTGCCTATATCTTATTGCTTTTCGGCGTAGAAGTTTATTTTATTGTTCTACACCTATGTTTTTTACCCTAATGAACTCCTTTGACATTGTCCAATATAGATGTAAAGAAAAATGGATGTCAACAGCCACATAGGCCTATAACATAGGAAAGGGCAGTTTTAAATCAAATTAGTCACTAAGGCTAATAATTCACTCCAAGCTCTAAATTTCCTAAATTATAGACCACAATTTAGTAATTAATTGAATATTATATGGTTTCATTGATCTAGCCTGGGGTAGATATTGATTACAAAATACAAAATGGTTGCCAGTAGCCAAGTTGAATTTAGAAATATGCTAATATTTAAGTCGCATGGAAATTAGCATGATGAAAACAGGCTGTGTCCACATTTTTTTTTAATATGGTTAAAGCAGACTCAGATGTAACTCCAAATTATATGTCCTTAAAGTATCAAAGTGAAAAATTGAAAATATGTGGTGAACTCACACTACCAAACAAGCAATACTTCATTTGGATTCAAGCTATACTCGAATATTTAACCGGCTACCGTCCATAATCAGAAAGAACGCATTGAGTTGGAGACACTGAACCACCGTACTGATCAATTATATTGGCACTATCAAGAATCTATTACTTGATATATTTTTGGCACTATGTATATTAAAAAATGTTATTTGAACACTGTATTATAACAGGTGGTTTAAACTCAGAATACGCATGAACTCTATTTGACAATCACAAGAGTGACACATTGTTCAAGACAATAGCTGGGATACACAACACTTTTATAATGGGAGGGGCAATAGTACACTAAGAAGGATGCAACTCTTGAAAATAATTTCGTATTTTTTCTGCGTTACGGTTTTCTGAATACTGCTGAATATTTAGCTATAAGCCTAGGCTAGATCAATGAAGTACAGTTATATTTTGGATCCTGTGATTTGTGTTGAACCAAGATTATCTCAAATGTTGATTTATAGCAATATGCGCAATTTACCTTATTTTCCATACAAATTCAATTTTATTTTTGGCGTTCATTTAGATTGTTTGAACATGTCACTTTATTTTCGGAGCCTGTTCATTTATATTATGATTATTTTCAAAAAGCGTGGATTTCAAAAATCATACGCTCAGCAAGGGTTGCGATATTCATCCTGAAATCACGTAATTAAATATACAAAATACTTGGCGGCTGTTTGAGAAACAAAATTTTGCATCTAAACATTTTTTTCATATTTCAATGTATTTAAATTTAAAATCGCTGATATAAATTTAAAACACGATATAGTGAGTTTATTACTCGTTATATTGAGTTTAGTATTCCATAATCATGTCCAATGGTTATCCCGTGTATTAATATTGAGTTGTATTAAGCTGTATACATACGTAACACATACAACCGCTCAGGACAAGAGCTGACAAAAATGTTATTGATATATTGGCTATCAACATGATCATATTGTTTAAATGTGCATTTAATAATATTAAAACTATGCAACATACCTCATTTATATACAGTATGCATGTTACTGAGCTCTATAATAAATCACATTTTAATTTATATATGGCGCATTGACTCTTTACTTTTAATATGTGTCACATACCTGGCACACGAATGCAAGTGTGGATGTCCATATAATTATACGTTATACTCTAGTTAGCCCTCGTGATTCTAAACCAGGCCAAGGCGTTATTATTATGTCTCTTGAAATTATTGTTATTTTATAATAAAATGCCTACGTCACATACCTGAATATTCCCAGCAATATGTGTAGTCCCCTATCTATATCCCCTCTTGTCCGGACATAAGGTATACCACGATTGACATTATTATTGTATACATTTGAATAATATCCCCTGCACTTTGATCATAGATACATCAGATGAAGCTATAATATTTGTATGGTGGTACATAATAAATATGTCAGCCTTGATAGTCATAAACAAACAAACCCTCTGTTCTTGTTTACAATGCACACACAATATATTCCATTAGTGAGCGCCTACAGAGTCGACCGTGGTTCTCTCGACGTGTTTGTATAGTCATGACAATATCAAAATAAATGATCAGAACGGTCAATTATCCACAACAACCACTGCTATTTATACATTTTACTTTGGCCTAGATTTACTACAGCTAATTTCGAGGCACATTAAAATAAAAAAATATTTTCACCGTCAGGGGTGAATGTAAGTGTTCTGAAATTACCCATGAACAATACATCAAATAAAAGCTGAGAATGTAACATAGATAGCCTACGTATTATGATAGATGATGCCATTTTTAATTCGATGAATTGTATTCAAAATATGGCACGTAATGCATAAATGCGTTTATGTCTAGGTGTACCAGGAAGCTGCTACCCTAGTGATGTTTTTAATGAACATTTAGCCGAAAATGATCTTGGCAGAAATTAATCTCATACGTTTGGGAAGAAAATATTAAACTCTCAATTACGTGAAGGTGTGGAGCTATGTGTGCCAGTCCATTTATTCAAAATATTTAAATTTTAAATTTTAATCGGAGCTACCAGGTACACAGTGGTATCAAATGTGGCTGAAAATAAATCTTTTTGGTGTAAATTCAAACTCGATCATGTTTTCCAAAAACTGTACAGTTTATATTCATGACACAATTTAGGTTTCTGTATCTAATATTCTCCACAAGTAATGTGATCTGTAAGTTAATTTTTGTTTTATTAGGATTATTTGACTACATATATTCCTTTACGTCTCTGAGCTCGGACACAGAGGGCTTATGTGCGCTAGAAGTCTTTTCATTCATTCGTTCACCAGGCCTGATAACCTACATGTACATGTATGACTTGCTAAAAACTATGTCACATATACATTCAAACAAAATATTTAGCACTTTCACTAACGTTAATCATGTTAATAAGCATTTGAAGCTGATCAATTTTATCATAAATGTTATCTTCAAATGAACGAGCCATGCAATAGCCTATATGTCATGCCAAGAGGAAACACTTTTAATTGGATAAGGTATGAAACAAATGAATTAATCTTACCTCTTAATTAAAGCTAAAACGAACGCTGTCAAGGTCCAAACATTACTCTCGGTGTGAGGATATCATGGTAAAAAAATATAGCTCCAGCTATATAGGCCTAGCTCCAAATAGGCCCTGGTAGATTATATATGAAGTTGATCTCCGTAAACGCTATGGTTTCCACACGCTGGGTGAAGTACCACTTAACAGCCAACAAGTATTGTTACTCAGTTATTCCTCATTTTCCGCCAGCTAATTTCTGCCGCGTCGTGCAGATTATCACCATTACAGTATTCCTGTTGTATAACTCAATACCACATAGATCGCGGCTGGCACCGCCAATTAAGGTGACCTGCACACTCTGAACTCTGATTGGCCGAAATGGTTATATTGGCCTATCAGAAGCTTTGTGATCTACGTCACACCGCCGACTAATATCAGTTTGGGGGCTGATGTTTTATTGACCGGCTATTAAGCGACACTCAGCAACCATGATACATTGGCCAAACGTTGGTATACTGTTGGGCCAACATCGTAGACGGTGGGCCAACAGTAAACCAACGTTGGGCCAGCGTCTTATGTTTGCTGGGTATATGTTCAGTCAGTGATAGTGCTTGAGGGAGCTAGGGTGACTGTTCAATACTAAGCCGATATCCCAGGGAACACAAAACATATCGATCCAAAGTTGGCTTAATGTTGTTCCACCATCTACAACGCTGCACAAACAATAAACCAGCACATGGTTCAACTTTTTGTGTTTGAGCTGGATACGCACATTCGCAGACAATACGATACATTGACCAGACCATTTTAGTGCCCGTCTGCGACACTGACCCACCATTGAGTCAATGCACATTGTTTACTTAGATGCTGGTCTGACATTTATCAATATCCAGAAAACAACACAATGGCCCAATGATGGATTGATGTTGCGCCAGCATCGTAGACGGTGGGCCAACATCAGTCTACCTTTGGGCAATGTGTTATGCTTGCTGGGTGGGACTTTACACATAGTGGACCTTCAGAGAAATCAGGCAAATAGCATTTATAAAAAAAGTTCCGGCAAGTGAAACAAATAATAATCCTGTCTTTTTAACCTTAAAGCGCTACATTAAATTCCAAGGCTTGTAGTTTTGTCTGGCTACCGCAACCCACGACTTCAAATGAGTCACAATTACACTTATTTAGTCGAGATTCAGTGGCGACTGCAACTGCAGAAGTCATCGCGGCCGATTTCGAGCTAGACAGAATCTCTGACTGACGAGTCAGAGCTTCCGGTTAGCTCTCGCCATGTGCTCGACCACTTCGACCTTGCCGTCCATCGACGACGGACGTGCAGTTCTCCGCGTACCCGCCGCAGGGCTGGGTGACCTGGGTCGTCACACTCTGCCGCACGACCTAAGTAGCACGCCATCTGACATGAATAAAGACTGAAAGAAAGGAATCATCTTTGTTAATTGAGTTTAGGCTATTTAATTGAACCATTTCCTGCTGACCGAGCAGGACTCTGATAATTTGGATTGAGGTGGTGGTCGCGTCCACAGGCCACGCATCCCAACAACTCCATTCTCATTCTGGTAAACTGAAGTCCACGTTGACATCAAGAGTAGAATTGGGAGACAGCATCATTTTTTTTAGAAAATTTTGCATAGATTCCAGAAATCATTGTCTCCAAGCTGAAATAGTGTCCGCGCATAGTCAAATTAACCATTTTTAAAATGGCCACCAAGAGGTTATCGTAACAAAATATAAGCCGAATCTTAATAAACGGCCTAAAATTCCATTCAAACCCTCTAATATTACTAATCTATAGATAAACAATTATCGCTGGCATTACTTTTGCTTTATTGCTCATGTAAATTGTCAAAATTCAAAATAGCCGATAAAATGGCTGCCGAATGGTCTTTCTATAAAACCTGCGTATTAGTTCAGCGGATAGTGACCTTCAATAACCTCTGGTGTCAATAGGTTACCACGTGCCACTGCCAGCATCTCAATGTCCATTGTCAGACTCCCACTGGCAAGATTGATAACCTTTCCAATGATATCAGACACAAAGTTGGTCAAAGTTTTTAGTTAAATCACCCTTATATTTTGAAATGACCTTGGATGATGACTTTAAATGACCTCTGGTGACCTTTTCCACCACTACCATTTCATTTGCCATACTCTCAGATAGATAACACTTACTAAACACACATATATGGTCACTGGTTTAGTGAAATCACCTTTACCTGTTTGTGTGATTTGAAATTTATGATCAAAAACACGATTTGTCAGCAATTTTGGCGGCCATCTTGAATTTGGACAATTTAGATGAGCAAAAAAGTAAGAATTGTGCCGGCAATATATTCGGCACTAATATTAGTAGGCCTATTTAGGCTGGCTATTATGATTTTATTTTTTTACAGCAACTTTTTGGCGGCCGTTTTGAAAATGGTTAATTTGACAGTGATCGGACTATATTTCAGCTTGGAGACAGTGATTCTATGGGAAATTTCCTATGAGAATGAGGATGTCTCCATATTCTACTAATGATGTCCGCATGGACTTTTTTCTATGCTGTGATCTAGAATAGGCCTATTACTGCCGTTTTTAACATCATTGTGAGTTTCACCTTGTAGTCAGAGGTTCAGCTTTGTTGTTTGGAGTTTAATTTAGATTTTTCTGCACAACGCACCCAACCGGACACCGACATCAGTGAACAAAGGGCTGTTCCATCAAAAAATCCGGGCTCCTCCCATGGAAGGCAATCGGTTTTTTTTTCCGGGGACGGTGGTATGAAGACAATTTTTAATTCCGGAGGGGGTGATGGTTTTCAATTGACACTTTTCCGGTGGGTGTGCTATTTTGTCAATAAATATTTCCGAGGTTAGTGGTGGTAGGCTAATCAGCAGACTGAAATCCGCGGTGGTAGGTGTCTTTTCTGAATGTTATTTTTATTTAATGGTTTGTGGAGACTAAGTTGATACTGAAGGCTTAGATTCATACCCGTGTGTCACATCAGTTGGCTGTAGTGGCTCCTCTCTGTAATTTATGCAATTGAAGTTGTAGTTGAAGATCAAGCGCCATGGTAGCTATTATAGTGTGTAGTCCTGAAGCTGATGCACCAGCAAATGAGCACGTACTCCTCTCGCATACGGGTTTTTAAGACAAATTGCAGCCATGTGCTGCTATGCCCATGCATGACACATGCTCATAAGAAAGCTCATCAGAGTATGTCGAGTAGCCACCTAACAATTGACGTAGGTCACTGCTTTCTAAACGTTAGTTCATTCTCAATTATCGTTAGGGCCTTCCACCAAATTGGCTTATCACAAGTGACCATTTTGTAAACTATTGAACGGGCATCAGAATAATAATAAAGTAATAATTGTTTGCAGAATGCAGTAGGACGTTTTGAACTAAGCACTGGGATAATTTAACGGCATACGTATTCAGAAAACAGTTATGATTATGTAAGGATGTTACACAGTTAAGTGTGTAACGGTAGTTAAGCGTATAACAATAGCTAAGTGTTTTAACAGTAGTGTGGATTGATTTATTATTTATTTAATCAAATATTATTGCATAACGCAGGGCCAGCGTTGGGCCAGCGTTGAGCCAGCGCTGAGCCAGGCAGGCAGAAGAGCAGCGCGAACGCATGGACGCAGGCCTCATTACGAGCTATCCGCGACCATGTTCGTGGCAGTTCTTCTCCCTTGATGGACTAGGGCCCGCGATAACAGGACCAGAGGGGAAAGGTCCGTTACGCGCCGTCACAGAGCCATAAGGGTGCCTTTGTAGAGTAGCACTTATGTTATTTAACCCTAACGGGATTAGTATAATATATTAAGAGTGATGTGTGAGTAGAATTAGATTCATTAAAAATGGTCGATGCCTGCCATGTGCATATAGCCTACGCTTCGATACGGCTCCTTTAGAACACAAAAGGTCTAGCTAACCGTAGAGACTATTAGGATGATGCGCTGACGCGGCGTAAGAAAAACGTAATTTCTAGGAAACCATCAGATTTGGCAACAATAGCCGGAAGCGTTGGGCACATTAATGGCAACGTTATGTAACGATAACAGAGGGAGGAGAGTGTACAACGGTTCGCTTGCCCTCCGAAAGGTGTGGCCAGCCAGCCGGGCATGCGCAGAAAGCAACTGTATGATATATAAGTTTGAATAAAGTACGTGCAGGAGCGCGATCGACCTGACACACGCCTTGTTGTATTTTTACGTAACAAGCCCAACAAAGTCCTACGAGTTAAGCAACCTGGATGCGTGCATGAGTTTTGTCAAAGACTCGGCCTGAGGTCCGCCCTGAAGGCCAGTTTTTTTTCAATTTAAATCACGCTATAGCGTCTATAGCATGGTCACATGAAAGAAAGTGTGAATTTGAGTGAATACATGACAAATTTTCTGGTCTAGTTAAGTCTATCATGAGTAAGAAAACAACTGAAGTCGGACCAGCATTGGGTCCATACCATAGTGCATGAATCTAGGCTGCATCATGCCAACCCAGGATGAGCGTGGTGATCTGAGATGTAAAGAGATGGGACAGCCGTGGCTTACACATTGTCATTAGTGCATGCATGGTACCGGTAACGTTACAGTGTTAAGTTTTTGATATTTTAAATAATGAAGGCCTTTTGTGACTGTTTTGCGTAGAAAAAAATACTCACTTTTTGGCTAAAATCAGGTGCAGATCGAAGGGGGGGGGGGTGCGCACTATAAGCCGATATAGTATGGCATCCTAAAAAATTAGTTAAAAGCGTTATAAAAAAGTAACCACTCACGACATTTTAGGAGAGCTATGTTCAAATCCGGGGTTGGTGGTATATGAGCGATGAATGAATTCCGGGGACAGTGGTGCTAAAAAACTCGAGAAATCCGGGCTCTGTGGTGGCTCAAGGACCAAGATTTCCCGGAGGGGTGGGGGTAGTTTTTCAATTGCCGTCCATGGGGGAGCCCGGATTTTTACTGGAACAGCCCTCAGGTATTAGTAACATTGTAAGCTCGAACAACACGATTTAAAGGGACATGCCCAGGTCTAAAATCATAAAAAAATCGGTGATTTTATTTTAGCTTAATAATATGACCATATGATGTAAACATGTCCATAGACTAGAACTGCAAAAGTTTTTTAATTTTTGTTATGCGCACTTAAAGGGCCTGTCACACCTTGGCGATCACCGTCAACGATCGCGTAACGCACGGAAAAATATTAGCCTAACAATCATTTTTTTTAGAAAATTTTGCATAGATTCCAGAAATCATTGTCTCCAAGCTGAAATAGTCAAATTAACCATTTTTAAAATGGCCACCAAGAGGTTATCGTAACAAAATATAAGCCGAATCTTAATAAACGGCCTAAAATTCCATTCAAACCCTCTAATATTACTAATCTATAGATAAACAATTATCGCTGGCATTACTTTTGCTTTATTGCTCATGTAAATTGTCAAAATTCAAAATAGCCGATAAAATGGCTGCCGAATGGTCTTTCTATAAAACCTGCGTATTAGTTCAGCGGATAGTGACCTTCAATAACCTCTGGTGTCAATAGGTTACCACGTGCCACTGCCAGCATCTCAATGTCCATTGTCAGACTCCCACTGCAAGATTGATAACCTTTCCAATGATATCAGACACAAAGTTGGTCAAAGTTTTTAGTTAAATCACCCTTATATTTTGAAATGACCTTGGATGATGACTTTAAATGACCTCTGGTGACCTTTTCCACCACTACCATTTCATTTGCCATACTCTCAGATAGATAACACTTACTAAACACACATATATGGTCACTGGTTTAGTGAAATCACCTTTACCTGTTTGTGTGATTTGAAATTTATGATCAAAAACACGATTTGTCAGCAATTTTGGCGGCCATCTTGAATTTGGACAATTTAGATGAGCAAAAAAGTAAGAATTGTGCCGGCAATATATTCGGCACTAATATTAGTAGGCCTATTTAGGCTGGCTATTATGATTTTATTTTTTTACAGCAACTTTTTGGCGGCCGTTTTGAAAATGGCTAATTTGACAGTGATCGGACTATATTTCAGCTTGGAGACAGTGATTCTATGGGAAATTTCCTATGAGAATGAGGATGTCTCCATATTCTACTAATGATGTCCGCATGGACTTTTTTCTATGCTGTGATCTAGAATAGGCCTATTACTGCCGTTTTTAACATCATTGTGAGTTTCACCTTGTAGTCAGAAGTTCAGCTTTGTTGTTTGGAGTTTAATTTAGATTTTTCTGCACAACGCACCCAACCGGACACCGACATCAGTGAACAAAGGGCTGTTCCATCAAAAAATCCGGGCTCCTCCCATGGAAGGCAATCGGTTTTTTTTCCGGGGACGGTGGTATAAAGACAATTTTTAATTCCGGAGGGGGTGATGGTTTTCAATTGACACTTTTCCGGTGGGTGTGCTATTTTGGCAATCAATATTTCCGAGGTGGGTGGTGGTAGGCTAATCAGCAGACTGAAATCCGCGGTGGTAGGTGTCTTTTCTGAATGTTCACAACATTATTTTCATTTAATGGTTTGTGGAGACTAAGTTGATACTGAAGGCTTAGATTCATACCCGTGTGTCACATCAGTTGGCTGTAGTGGCTCCTCTCTGTAATTTATGCAATTGAAGTTGTAGTTGAAGATCAAGCGCCATGGTAGCTATTATTGTGTGAAGTCCTGAAGCTGATGCACCAGCAAATGAGCACGTACTCCTCTCGCATACGGGTTTTTAAGACAAATTGCAGCCATGTGCTGCTATGCCCATGCATGACCCATGCTCATAAGAAAGCTCATCAGAGTATGTCGAGTACCCACCTAACAATTGACGTAGGTCACTGCTTTCTAAACGTTAGTTCATTCTCAATTATCGTTAGGGCCTTCCACCAAATTGGCTTATCACAAGTGACCATTTTGTAAACTATTGAACGGGCATCAGAATAATAATAAAGTAATAATTGTTTGCAGAATGCAGTAAGACGTTTTGAACTAAGCAAGGGGATAATTTAACGGCATACGTATTCAGAAAACAGTTATGATTATGTAAGGATGTTACACAGTTAAGTGTGTAACGGTAGTTAAGCGTATAACAATAGCTAAGTGTTTTAACAGTAGTGTGGATTGATTTATTATTTATTTAATCAAATATTATTGCATAACGCAGGGCCAGCGTTGGGCCAGCGTTGAGCCAGCGCTGAGCCAGGCAGGAAGAAGAGCAGCAGGACGCAGGCCTCATTACGAGCTATCCGCGACCATGTTCGTGGCAGTTCTTCTCCCTTGATGGACTAGGGCCCGCGATAACAGGACCAGAGGGGAAAGGTCCGTTACGCGCCGTCACAGAGCCATAAGGGTGCCTTTGTAGAGTAGCACTTATGTTATTTAACCCTAACAGGATTAGTATATTATATTAAGAGTGATGTGTGAGTAGAATTAGATTCATTAAAAATGGTCGATGCCTGCCATGTGCATATACGCTTCGATACGGCTCCTTTAGAACACAAAAGGTCCAGCTAACCGTAGAGACTATTAGGATGATGCGCTGACGCGGTGTAAGAAAAACGTAATTTCTAGGAAAATATTAGTTATCAGATTTGGCAACAATAGCCGGAAGCGTTAGGCACATTAATGGCAACGTTATGTAACGATAGCGGAGGGAGGAGAGTGTACAACGGTTCGCTTGCCCACCGAAAGGTGTGGCCAGCCAGCCGGGCATGCGCAGAAAGCAACTGTATGAATATAAGTTTGAATAAAGTACGCGCAGGAGTGTTCTTGGTGCGCGATCGACCTGACACACGCCTTGTTGTATTTTTACGTAACAAGCCCAACAAAGTCCTACGAGTTAGGCAACCTGGATGCGTGCATGAGTTTTGTCAAAGACTCGGCCTGAGGTCCGCCCTGAGGGCGAGTTTTTTTCAATTTAAATCACGCTTCATCGTCTATAGCATGGTCACATGAAAGAAAGTGTGAATTTGAGTGAATACATGACAAATTTCCTGGTCTAATTAAGACTATCATGAGTAAGAAAACAACTGAAGTCGGACCAGCATTGGGTCCATACCATAGTGCATGAATCTAGGCTGCATATCATGCCAACCCAGGATGAGCGTGGTGATCTGAGATGTAAAGAGATGGGACAGCCGTGGCCTACACATTGTCATTAGTGCATGCATGGTACCGGTACAGTGTTAAGTTTTTGATATTTTAAATAATGAAGGCCATTTGTGACTGTTCTGCGTAGAAAAAAATACTCACTTTTTGGCTAAAATCAGGTGCGGATCGAAGGGGGGGGGGTGCGCACTATAAGCCGATATAGTATGGCATCCTAAATAATTAGTCAAAAGCGTTATAAAAAAAGTAACCACTCACGACATTTAAGGAGAGCTATGTTAAAATCCGGGGTTGGTGGTATATGAGCGATGAATGAATTCCGGGGACTGTGGTGCTAAAAAACTCGGGAAATCCGGGCTCTGTGGTGGCTCAAGGACCAAGATTTCCCGGAGGGGTGGGGGTAGTTTTTCAATTGGCGTCCATGGGGGAGCCCCGATTTTTACTGGAACAGCCCTCAGGTATTAGTAACATTGTAAGCTCGAACAACACGATTTAAAGGGACATGCCCAGGTCAAAAATCATCAAAAAATCGGTGATTTTATTTTAGCTTAATAATATGACCATATGATGTAAACATGTCCATAGACTAGAACTGCAAATTTTTTTAATTTTTTGTGATGCGCACTTAAAGGGCCTGTCACACCTTGGCGATCACCGTCAACGATCGCGTAACGCACGGAAAAATATTAGCCTAACAATTAGGGCCTATTAAAAACGCTGGCGATAGATGGACTCTCATGATCCAGAACGATTGTCTAGCGTTCGTAAGCGCATGAGTAGCGTTAGAGTAACGTGATTGACGACTGAAGAACGCACATCACATAATCCGTAATTCTATCGCCAGCGACTGCTACCGTGGGTGTAGCGCATGAATAACGCATGTATAACGCATTGGACGACTGGGGAGCGACTGCCAACGTGTGCTAGACGTTCCACAAGTGACCACAACGCACAGTTGCGATTACTTGAAAACCTCTAGTATGCACTGCAGTATTTCATTGGTTTTAACGTTAGTAAATTTTTAGCGGTAAATTTATCTTTTTAATACGTTGAGCCATGCGAAAATATATGGAATTTTCAAACTATTAAGGTTTGTCAGAGAGTTTAGAAGTGTTTGGTATAAGTTATTTTGAATTGGACATTTTCTCGTGTTAAAGGCCTATTTTGCAACGATCTGATTTTTTCGTGCGTTACGCGATCGTTGAGGCTGATTGCCAGGCCTGTCACACCTTGGCGATCACCGTCAACATTTGCAAAACGCACGGAAAAATATTAAAAATTATTGAAAACGCTGATGAACTCTCAAGATCTAGAACGATTGTCTAGCGTTTGTGAGCGCATGAGGAGCGTTAGAGTAGCGTGATTGACGACTTGTAAACTGGTTTTATCCGTGACACAAATCCTGGTCACGGCACCAATGTAAACGGGTCTTATCCGTGATACGTTGACACGCTATCGTCGGTTGTCCAAATGTCTGGCACGGCAAACACAACACTCGTGGATAAACTTAAATTAACTCTTGAATATATATAAAATATATATTAAACAAAAAACATTCAATTTCTCAGTACACTGATGTTAGTACTTATATCTCGTTGTGTAATTTTGCTGTTGCTTCAGTGATCTACAAGATGTTAGATACCGAAGCAACTCCCACTAAACTTAGCCAAACCCGAAACGTCTCTGTTACAATACTCCCCAATTTCTCTCTGACTTTCTCCGTGAATTTCCCTCTGAATTTCCTCTCGAAGGCTGTGGGCGCCTTCCTTTATAGCGGATCCCGACGGGCGCGGTCACTTCCTGTGGTGAAATGACATCTCCACCAATCAGGATCCTTACTTTGATATACATTCACATTCCTGGGCTGTTTTCCAGAACCGACTCACACAGGCCTCTAGAAATAAGGGACGTCCTGTATGACAATTAGTACTTGTCGCAGTACCGTCTCCACCATGTGGTTCACATGTAAACAGCCCAGGACAGCATGTTTATTCTACCCTTTACTTACCGAAACCCCAATTTAGCCACCTGTTACTTTACATTGTTACATACCTCCCCCTATGGAATCCAACTTGTTCACACGCTTGAATTCCATATTTCAATCCCTTAAAATCCCTATGATTAGTAAAATCATATAAAAAAATAAAAATATAAGTTTCGGAGGTGCGCACATCTTCCACCTATATTTTTCTTATACAAATATAAATTATTTTTACTTAAACAATGTATATGTATTGTCATCCTCTTCTCTGGAACAATGTCTTGAGTGGAATACACTCTAAAATCATATATGATGTTTTACTTACAATTTACATTTTAAACATCACTTCCCAGCATATACGGTGTCTGGAACATAGTTATTGCATAGTTACAGTCATTATGATATCAGGTTTATCCAATATATAAGTATATCATCCTCTTCTCTGGAACAATGTCTTGAGTGGAATACACTCTAAAATCATATATGATGCTTTACTTACAATTTACATTTTAAATACACTTCTCAGCATTCTCTGCCTCTGGAACATAGTTTATATACAATCAATATAGTCTCACGATTATCAATGTATCTTATAGGACGTCTCCTACACACGTGCACTACCATCCAGTCATCAGGAAGCCAGTCTGATTGGACCTCTGACCGTCTCAGACAGCGCCAACACCTCCGTGTTCTCACCACTTGATGTTTGGGCACTTGCAGGTGTTATAAATACTAGGCTGCGTTTTTTCAATTTTTTGAAACAATTTATTAATATCCCAGGGTATCTCCAGTATACTATGCCCACTGCACCTACCCCGGCCATTAACAAAATCATCAATCCTCCCAGTGTGAAGGTAACATACCTGTGGCGTTTCTGTACTGGTGTCATAGCTACAATCTTAGTCTGATGTAACTTCTCTATCAATTGACTTAAAGGAATGTCATCTATGTCATTTAATTTGGGTAATCTATTGATTTCATCTATTAGATCTATGTTGTCACCTAATTCGTCGAGCGGTCCCCACACAATGTCACCCGTAAATTTCTTCATATGAAGTAAGTCAACTTGCCTAGATTTCAAATGATATTCTGATTCGTGATAGTAATAGGGTGGTAAAGTCATTTGATCAGAGAAAGCATGGCATGACATGTTCAGAGCAACATACGATACAGCTGGACGAACTGTAGTCTGATAGCGTTTATTGCCAACACACATAACCGTAAAAACAATGGGTTCTACTGTAATCACTACCCATGTCCCGTCTGAAATATATAGTGCTATCGGCAGCTTATTGTTTAAAGTGACAATTGTTTTACAAAAATTTTCAATTCTCTCAACATCTTTTAAGAAAAGTGCCGTAACACATCTCTGAGAATCATGTAATGGAAAAGAGGGCTTTCTCAAAGCGCAGAAACTAGTTCGAGGAGCCGCACATTGGAGGAAATCAGTGTCAGATAACAACATGTATTGCGTACGTTTAATGTTCACCGCCAGATGATTGGTTTCAAGCTCGTATTGAGCTGTCATCCGCGTCAGGTTATACGGTACTGGTAAGTTAAAAATCTGGTACAATTCATATCGCGAATTTGTATCTATCAAAGGTAGACTCACCAGAGTGAGCAATTTCTTTCTCTTAATTATTGTCACAGTCGTTAAAGATTGATAATAATACCATATTGTTTTGGGATCTTGTGGTAGAGATAAATATTCTGGAATATGTTTCTGAATATCATATAATATGTCCTGTAATTGTTTAGGTGAAATCACGGATGGTGATAAATGTCCTAAGGCTAGTTGATTTAATTGTAGTTTAATAGTTTCTAGATATAACAGTGCTTTATCCAGAGATTCCTTAATTTCAAGTATCATCAAACTTATCCTTGAATATGTTTGTACTACACCATTTAAGATCAATAAATCCATCTTTAACCCTTGTGTGATGTTAGTGAATTTTTTATCTAATTCCCCTACTATCAAACTCAGATTGTTAATAGCATGTCGATTTTCTGTCAGCTCTATTTGCGTTATATTGATTATAGATAAACTGTCCTCTATTACATGAATTAAGCTTTCTTGGTTTGTAGATAAAACTTCTAATCCTTTTCTCATTACTCTTATATCACTTTTTGTAGCTGTGCCAAATAAAAACGATAACCCTTTTCCCACTACAGGAACTAAGGTTCGTTTTGTACGTCTGGTAGCTTTCTCTCGTAATGACAAAATCTCTTTAATTCCTGTCATTGTCATATAATAAATAGTTTTCATGGACTGAACTTCTTCTCTATAGCTGTTCAATAACTTTTCGTACTGACCTTGTCCAACTGGAACTAACTTAAGATTCTCCATAACCTCCTCACTTTTGAATAATTCCACTCTTATCTGTTTAGCAAATGATTCATATGCTCCCAAGTCAATGACAAATGTAAATAACCACCGCGCCTGTGTAATTGATACTTCTCTTGTCTTCCTAAATATCACGTTTTCGCTCACCTTCTGGGATTCACATGCGTCAGGCATCACTGCCATGAGCATTGCAGCCACCAATATTATTATGCCTCCAGCCGCCATGAGTTAGCAAAGCTCTAGCACTGTAACACAATAACATTTTTTTTTTTCTTACCTGATGCTCGTACGTTGGTTTATGTTTTTTTTCTCTTAAAATTAAACCCATTTAAACTCTCTCATGTGTTGATAATTTCTTCTCCTGAAAGTTATCAACTTTAATTACATATCAGCGTAACTCCCAACTGATATCCACATCTCCTTGCTCACGGGAGAACTATATACCTTCATTGATAATTTATTCTCTTTAATTTATCAACTTACCTTCGTATTGATATCCCTATTATCATCCTTTTATTCCGTATTGATAATTTATTTCTCTTTAAATTATCAACTTACCTTTATTTCAAGTCGACTGTTTCCTTGTTATCGAATTGATAATTTCGTCTCATGAAGATTATCAAACCTTAATCTCTTACTCCTGACCTTATTCCATATGACGCTTTTGTTTACGCTGGTCTCGTAAACGCGTATATGTATCACGTGCCTTAGCAATTTTCTTTTGCTCGATCCAAATGGCACTTACCGTATTCTCACTTCTCATGTCACTTAACATTTCTGCCGTATCTGAATAACTATCAGCATCTCGTAACCGTTGTCTTAACTTAGACAAGGGGAGATTGTCCTCTGAATCAGATGCGACGGGAGGGGTGTATAGCTCTGTTTGTTCACTATCTTGCTCTGTTTCGGTACTTACCACTGGTGGGACAACATACTTAGCGGCTCTGTCATTTATTTTTCTAGGAGCAGGCATGGGCCAGTCTGATATATTAGCCCTCTCTAGATGTTTCGCATGCACTTTCCTTACATCGCCTGTAAGTTGGTGTTTAATCGTGTAGGTATAAGAACTATGTTTGGTGACAATGCGGTAGTGACTCTGCCAACGTTTTTCCAACTTACTCTGACGTTGATTGTTGTAGAGATACACCGGGTCACCAACTTCATATTCTTTATCCCTAGCACGTTTGTCATGGTAAAATGCCTGCTTGCTTCTAGCTTGCTGGAGATTATGTCTTACTTTGACGAAGGCCTCATGTTGACGCTCCAAAGCTAGTTGATGATGTTGATCACCCAAGTACTTCCTCCTGGGACGTAAAAGATTGTCAATAGGTAGTACAGGGTCACGTGTGTACAAAAGGAAAAACGGTGCATATTGAGTGCTATCACTCACACCCACTCTATATGCTGCCAGAACTTGTGGGAGACTTAAATCCCATCTCTCTAGCCTGTCAGAGGCTTGCTTTGACAACATATCATTCATGACTCTGTGGAACCGTTCCGTTTTCCCATTACCTTCTGGATGATAAGTAGATGTAAAAATATGCTTAATATTCAAATTCTGACATAATGTTTCCATTACTGAATTCTTGAATTCCGTCCCATTGTCCGTCACTATGGTGACTGGACAGGAATGTCTCGGAATCAGCTCATCCAAAATGATGTTGGCAATGGTTTCTGCAGATTTATCTGGAATAGCAAAAGCTTCTGGCCACCCACTATATATATCAACTATAGTTAAAATATAGCGGTTGCCCTGCAGTGTGGTTGGATAAGGTCCGCATGTGTCAATACCAACCTTTTGAAATGGATATGTCACCTCATCCATTTCCTGCAATGGAGTGCTGTGTTGTTTTAGCATTCTCTCCTTGCATGGTACACATTTATCAATATGACTTAAAACATCCCTGTACAACCCTACCCAATGATACTTGTTGGTTATGAGCTTGTATGTCTTATCTGGTCCCCAGTGCGCACAGCTCTCGTGAAATTGCTGCAGCACCATGTCCTGATATTTTTTTGGAACCATCAGTCTTAATTGTAGTTCTGCCCCCTCAACACAGTAATACAATAATTTATCCATCATGATATATCTCTTTAATGAACCTTTTGTTGCTGATCCACTCTCCATATCTCGGATGAGGGATTGCAACTGTGGATCATCTCTTTGTTCTTTTTCCATATCTGGCAACATCAATGCAGATTCGTCGTCTGTCTTGACGTCTGACATGTCTGCTATGTTGTTACTTTTCGCATCACGCGTTGCAACTACATTAGAGTTGAACATACCTACCTCTGGCATGTTTTCATCAACTTGTGATACAGGCAGCCGACTCAACATGTCTGCACGTGTGTTTTTCTTACCTTCCAGATACTCAATTGAACAATTATATGCACTAATCTTTATGGCCCACATTTGAATTTTTCTGTTTTTCATTTCAGCAGAAAACAAGTATTTTAGTGGTTTATGATCTGTTCGAATCACAAATTTAGCCCCTTGTAAATAATGATTTAATTTTTCAAGTGCGTATACAATCGCAAATCCTTCTTTTTGAATAGTTGGCCATTTTTTCTGTGAGTCAGACAACTTATGTGACAGATAATGTATGACCTTCTCTCCGTCATCTGATTCTTGCGCTAATAACGCACCCACACACTGATCACTAGCGTCTGTATATAGTATATACTCTCTGCTAGGATCTGGGTACGCTAAGATCGGCGCTTCTGTCATCATAGTTTTTAATTGTTCAAATGAGTCCTGGCATGCCTTGGTCCAGGTAAATCTGGCATGTTTCTTAGTCAGGGCAATTAGGGGTGTCGCGATTTCAGAAAACTTCGGACAAAACCGCCTATACCACGACACACACCCAATGAATGATCTTATGCCCCGGACATCAGTTGGTGGCGCCATCTTTTGTATAACCTCTACTTTGTTTGGGTCAACTTCTAACCCCTCACGACCAACCATAAATCCTAAATAATTAATTTTTGGTTTCATGAATTCACATTTTGACATTTTCAATTTCAGTCCAAATTTTCTTAATCTGTCAAATATATTTTGAAGATGGATCAAATGTTCATGTTCTGTCTCAGAATAAATGATGATGTCATCAAGGTATGCGATGGCATATTCACCACTGATTCCTTCAAGTACATATGTCATCAATTCTTGAAATACGCTCGGAGCGTTGCACAGGCCAAATGGCATCACATTAAATTCATATAAACCTTTGTGACAAGCAAAAGCCGTTTTACTGCGGTCTTTAGGGTCTAATTCTACTTGCCAGTACCCAGATTTAAGGTCCAAACAGGTAAAATGTTTCTTCTTTCCCATAGATGCTAATATATCATCTATATGTGGTAGTGGCCAAACGTATGATTTTGTCATTTTGTTCAATTTCCGAAAATCAACACAAAATCGTTTTGATCCATCCGATTTTTCAATTAGAACTACTGGAAACGACCATTCTGAATGACTTGGCCTGATTATGTTATTCTTTAACATATCATTCACGGCGTCGTCAATGACTCGTCTCTGATTTATGGCTGTCCGATACGGGCGTAACCTGATGGGCGGGTTATCACCAGTATCTATTTTCATACTCACCGCTTTGGTTCTGCCTAAGTCTTTATCCGTTTCTGCGAATAAATCCTTATTCAGACTAATCAAATGTTGTAATTGATTCTGATACTCAGGGGGTGCAGTTATTTGTCCTACTTCTAACACGGCCTCATCACCTCCCCCCGTCACTGTAGACTCTGAGTCCACAGACTCTAGATACTCACTTCCTCCGTCGTGTTTACGTCTAGCAGTCTCTGATTCGTATTCACCTCCCCCAGTCTTTGGCCCCGGATAGTTGACAGATTGTATACACGACACATTAACCCTTTCTGCTTTACCGACCACATTGCCCTTGCGTAACTTAAATGTGCGGTTTGTGTGGTTACAGATTTGTATGGGAATTTTTTTGTTTTTGTTTTCGGCTATGGTATTTGTCACTAACAGACCCGGTTCTCTTTCCATAAACCCTGTTTTGATTGCACTAATATTATATACCGTTTTTTCAAGTCCCCCGTGTTTTAGTCTGGTATTGCATACGGCAGCTGTCTGTGGTGGCAAAACAACGTCCTGGGCTAATCTCACAAAGGAGGCTATGTATGCGTCATCTTCCATGCGTATAGTTTGTTGGTCAATTGTAAGCTGGGTATTTTCGAAATCCAGTTTAACTTTATTTGTAACCATAAAATCTCTCCCCAAAATCACATTTTGAGAGACACCTTCTGTTACGTAAAAAGGGTGTTTCTTATACAATTTTCCTATTTTGAATTTCACATCGGCGATGCCGGCAATTTTTATTTTACCACCATTGACAGTCCGTAGCTTTAACTGTGTATTTTCTAGTAGATCATGACCATTTAATCTGTGCATAATCCTGTCTGAAATGATTGACACTTGAGCACCTGTGTCAATTAAGGCTCGAAATCTTTGTCTTCCAATTGTTATTAGTACTGAGGAGCAGTCCTCTTTCTCTAAATTAACTTCACAAATGTTAGAACCCTTTTGTCTATTTGAGTCCAGAATCGGGGCTTTTTTTAATTCTGGACGTTTCCGTTTAACCCTTTTCTACAGGCTTTTTGTAGGTGACCCTTTTCCCCGCAGGCAGGACAGGGTCGCCTGTACGCGATATGTTTATGGGGGCAATCCCTTTTGAAATGTGTCTCGGCGCCGCAGCACCAGCATCGTCGCGGCTGTGCCTCTACCCTACGTATTGCTCCCGTCGCACCATGGCGACCTGTCGTACCCTTGCCACAAGAATAAGCTCTGTGCCCTATTTTACCGCAACGGTGGCATTTACCATAAAATTTGTCAACCTCCATCGGCTCCTCGACCCTATCGTTTCTGTCTTCATGTCCCGTTTTTCTATTTCGTAATTTAAACCTCATATCTAAATTTTGTTCCGTAGCTGCTAGTTTTACAGCAGCTTCCATTGTTTCCGGCTGTTGGTGCATTAATTTCCTGGCTATCGTATCAGATGTCAGTCCGTCCACGAAAATATCTACAAGTTGGCATTGTACCAACTTGTCTGTGATTCTGTCAGGCCACGCGTCTTCCGCGAGTGCAAGCATGCGCTCGGCATATACTTGTACTCCTTCAGTATGTTTTTGACGTGTCCGTCGCAACATTGACAAAGCTTGTTGCGGATCCGTCACTTCCCCAAAATATGCCGTTAGTTCTTTTTTTAGGTCAGCCCATACTGTGGGCGAATGGGCAGTAGTATATCTGCCTATAAAATCTGACACCAATCCCTCAGAAGCCTGGTATGCTATCCCCACAGCTTCATCCTCATGTTTGGCCATAATTTTTACATGTTTCTCTATGCTTTTAACCCAATTTCTGAACTTTTTGGTTTCCCCAGTGAATTTAGAAATTGCGTTATCGCAGTGTGTTTTGCCTAATATACCTGAAATACCCGCTAGTTGGGATAATTGTTGATTTTGTACCTCTAATGGGTCATTAGCCATTGTTGCTAATAATATTTAGTTCCAAATAATAATAATAATGATACAAATGACAATTTTATTTATAGCAGCCTAGAATTTAACTGACCTGCAAGTGTATCGAGGTGTTTGTGTCTAGACAACGATCCCAACGTTGCGTAGCTGTTGTGTAGATCTTGTTTTGTTCCTCCTGGTAACTCCCGTCAGTCTGTCAGCGCCCAGCTCCGTCCTTGATCCCGTCAGTATATATGTCCACGCCCAGCTGCGTCTGGATCCTGATTATTTGTCCTCCGTCTCGTCTCGATAAAAGTGGTGGTTTGATATAGCCACCACTACGTTCATTAACTAGTATTTATCCACTGATATTTGTTTTGCCGTGCCAAGTCAAGTCACTTTGTAACTTTTCCAACGTTGTTCAACCAAGGTTCTTGCATTGATTTAATTTGCTTTTCAAATTAAAATCCTGGTCATGGCACCAATGTAAACTGGTTTTATCCGTGACACAAATCCTGGTCACGGCACCAATGTAAACGGGTCTTATCCGTGATACGTTGACACGCTATCGTCGGTTGTCCAAATGTCTGGCACGGCAAACACAACACTCGTGGATAAACTTAAATTAACTCTTGAATATATATAAAATATATATTAAACAAAAAACATTCAATTTCTCAGTACACTGATGTTAGTACTTATATCTCGTTGTGTAATTTTGCTGTTGCTTCAGTGATCTACAAGATGTTAGATACCGAAGCAACTCCCACTAAACTTAGCCAAACCCGAAACGTCTCTGTTACAATACTCCCCAATTTCTCTCTGACTTTCTCCGTGAATTTCCCTCTGAATTTCCTCTCGAAGGCTGTGGGCGCCTTCCTTTATAGCGGATCCCGACGGGCGCGGTCACTTCCTGTGGTGAAATGACATCTCCACCAATCAGGATCCTTACTTTGATATACATTCACATTCCTGGGCTGTTTTCCAGAACCGACTCACACAGGCCTCTAGAAATAAGGGACGTCCTGTATGACAATTAGTACTTGTCGCAGTACCGTCTCCACCATGTGGTTCACATGTAAACAGCCCAGGACAGCATGTTTATTCTACCCTTTACTTACCGAAACCCCAATTTAGCCACCTGTTACTTTACATTGTTACAGACTGAAGAACGCACATCACATAATCCGTGATTCTATCGCCAGCGACTGCCAGCGTGGGAGTAGCGCATGAGTAACGCATTCGACGACTGGGGAGCGACTGCCAACGTGCACGTGTGCTCGACGTTCCACAACGCACAGCTACGATCACTTCAAAACCTCTAGTTTGTAACAGTTACTGCAGTATATATTTCATTGGTTTTAGTAGATTTCTAGCGGTAACTTTATCTTTTTAATATGTTGAGCCGTGCGAAAATATATTGAATTTTCAAATTAAGGTTTGTCAGAGAGTTAAGAAGTGTTCGGTATAAGTTATTTTGAATTGGACATTTTCTCGTGTTAAAGGCCTATTTTGCATAGAAGTATATATTAAACATCTCATATTATTATTTATCAGCTTATCACAAACTTTTATAAATGCGTTGAATTTTTTGAAAGATTTGTTGATTTGTAGATGTGTTGTCTATCATTAGGCTACCGATAATTTATAACTTTATTTTTATGGTTTTAAGTGATTCTCCAGGAAGTGTAATACATATAGGCCCCTATGTAAATATATTCCTATTATGATCTATTTATAAGCAGAATAGTACAGCGACTGAGTAACGCTCTCCTAGCGTCTACAACGATCGATTAACGTTCCTCTAACGTATATAGCGATTGAGTAACGTTCCCCTAGCGCATGCAACGATCGAGTAACGCTCCCCTAGCGTCTCCTCTTACACGCTGGTGTGCATTGAAGTCTCAGCGTTCACCTGCGATCAACAACGATCGCTAAAACGCACACGGTGATAGCACATAACGATGGTCCAGCGATGGGCAGCGTTCGGCTGATTTTTCCTTGCGTTACGCGATCATTGAGGCTGATCGCCAAGGTGTGACAGGCCCTCAAAATTCCTGATTTCTAATTATTGACAACCATGTCAAAAATAAGAAATATGGGAATTTCGTCTCTATATCTAGCCTAACGGCAACATTTGCTCAACGACTCTTGTCGTTGTATAGCATCTTTTACTCGTCTACTGACTTCAGTCAACAGTATTTCAATCCAGTAGAAAATGCCGTCACTTTTCGACAAATAAATATTTATTTTGGATAAATCTCAGATTTGCTCTGTTTCGATAGCTTCTGTAGCGGTTATGATTTATGCAACGCACTCTGGGTTTTAAAGGGTGTGTTTATGTTTCTTGCCTATTGGAATTGTATTTTGTGGTGGCTTGAAACTGGAATCTGATACCAAATATTTCTGTGCAACTATCGGAAATATATAGGCCTAGGGCCTAACAGATTGATCAAATAATAAATTTATTTTTCAGCAGCCCTATTCCCATGAAATAAGATCTGTATGCTGACATTGATATGTCAGTGGTGTGCGGAGATGAATGTGACAGGGGAAAATAAAATTGATTCTATTTTCCTTGCTGTGACGAAATACTGGACGCTAAACCGCGGTAGTTGTTTTAACGTTGGGGTAGTTTATACAGTAGGCCTACAGTAACAACACTGCCACTGAATCTGAGGTGAACGATCTTCGCTGCTTTTTCAGTCAATGCCATGGGTTGAATGGCAATTGTCTCGGAATTTTACACCATTTTCTAATGCTGCGACGACTATATAGGCCTACACAGACAGAGTGGTGAAATTGATCCTTAGAATGTGTTTATGTTTCAATGGACATTGATTTAGGCCTACTATTTGTTTCTATAATAGGCATATCACTCTCGACTGCTGCAAATGGATTGACATTGGTACAACAGTTAGCAGCCGATTTGTGACAGCACTGGCCGCTGCTAAAGCTCTCACTCCTACTGCCAGCGTTGCCCCGATGCCGGCCTAGCGCTTTCTGCGATGAACCGACATTGGTACAACACAGAGTTTTTGTCCACAGTGCTACTGCTACTAAGGGTGGGGGCCCTAGGGTAGTGGTTAGCACCGCTGCCTTTCACGCCAGAGTTCGGGGTTCGGTTCCCGGTATCGGCGGTTTCAAAGAAACAAAAAAATGTCTCTTCCCCATCCACGTGTGAAAGTCAGTATTGTGGGGAGCTTCTGTGACCGAGAGGTAGCGTGCTCGGCCTCAGACCGCCAGGGCTCGAATTTCGAATCCTGTGTCTGGAGGACAGTGTCATCTCAATCATTTCACCATCCTCAGGAGGTTCACCTGGCCCAGTTTAGCCTATATGTGCACAAAGGTGGCCTAAAGCCCGATTCATTTCATTTAATGCTACTAAAGTCACGAGAAAACACTGATCACCTGGAGTCCAGCGAGTTATTGTTCACAGTGCTAGGTATTGCTGAGCTTGGTGCTATCACTGAGCACTGCTGAGGTCACGCGTGACGTCACCGAATCGGTCAATTACCGTTGAGTACTGAGGGAATCCTCTGCAAACATTGATCAAGTGGACTGTAGATACAGCCAAGCAGTGATGGCTGCCATTGTATTAGGCCTTCAGCAGGTGAAATGAGACGAACTTTAACAGTGTTTATCTCAAAATCTAAGCAGAAATCTCAAAATATGAGACAGTGTTGCAATGAAACAAGTTATTTTTAACAGACACATGACGTTAGATATGTTCTCAGCTCAACGAATTTAACGTCATTGTCGTGGAATAAATCGACACTAAAATACTTTAAGCCCAGACAACCGTAACAGTAGAGCTAAAAACGAAAATAAAACAATACATGGGTTAACATGTTTATTGTATAATGCATAATAAAATAAGTAGGCCTACAGTACAATTTTTATTTGAAATTGGTGCCTTGTGTATGCCATTCAATAAAATAATTTACAAAACACACCAACAGAATTTTTCAACCAGATGATAACCCGCTACCGAGATCTGCACTTGATTTATTTCATCACATTTTAAATGTAATATAATGGTGCATACACTATACATATCAGTATGTGGTAAAATTGTTCACAATGAGAAAGACGTGGATAGAATATGCACTAAATATAAGTATAGTAGAACCTGCTATGAGCAGCCACCCTTGAGACACAGGAAAAGTGGCCTTTTAAGACAGGTGGCTGCCCATAAGAGGGTAATTCATTTACAAAATGCCATTTTGGGGGATGGTCAGGTGGCCTCTCATAGGAGGTTGCTGCTCATAAGAGTGGCTGTCAATAGCAGATTCTACTGTACCGAGATCACAGCATACAGTGGTAACTATTTACTTTTTCAGCAAACAGTTACAGCTGTTTGCCTTTGCATTAAAGTACAGTAACCAGGCAAACATGACACATTGAAAAAATTTGGTTTAATGTTGACCAACTGTCTGTGACGCTGGCTCAACATTGTTTCAAGGTGTTGTGTTTGGTGGTAACACTTAATCTCAATTAGAGAAGTGTTATAAATTGTATTTCATGCTTCAAAAATCAATGATTGCATCATTAATTATACAGTTTTTTAAATATCACATATGTGTATGCCCATTTGCTAATACTGTATACTCATATATTCAACTTAAAAAAATAAATTACCTTCTGTGATGTAATGATAAATGAGATGCACCTGGAAAAATAGAATGAGCAAAACACAGTGGCGGATCCAGCATAGGGCGTACCCGGCGTACGCCCCCCCCGTTATTAGTGAAAATATTGAATTTTTAAGCATTTTTTTTTTAAATTAAGTGACGCTAACACCCCTTTTTTCAGCCAAATTGTGGCTTACGCCCCCTCCTCTTGCACACTCTGGATCCGCCACTGAAACATAACATTGTGTGCTATCAATAAATCAAATGTTTTAAATTATATTTTTGATCATTTGCACTATTAAAACAACATTAATCCAAAATTATCACGGTTTAGAGAATGAGAAGCAGCTAGAAAGGTGTTTTCACATTAATAAAGAAGCATACATATCTGCATTAACTTTAGCGCAGCACCATGATGCCCTACAAAACAGGCAATAAGGGTATCACTCAAAAATAATAACTTTTGGTTCACACTTCATCATCATGTGTATCTTAAGACAACTCAATTTTGTGTCATTTGCCCCCATCCACACAATAAAAAATCAATCAAGTCTAAAAAAATGTATTAAATTGTTAGTGGTTACTGTAAAAATAAGCTGTTACTGCAGTAATTTCAAGTGCAAAAATATATGAAAAATGCATTAAAAAGCTAGACTGCTAAGGGGTGTTGTCAAGTTAACAAAATCCCAAAAAAAACGAGAAAAACTCGGATTGTCCAGACACCATCCACCCACCCGCCTATCTAATTTTCTATTTTTTTTTTGGAAACATGTACAACGAAAAAAACAACACAAAAAAACACAATGTTCCAAAAAAAAAGAAATCCGAGTTCGGGCTTGATCCACCCACCCACTTCCGAGTTTTTCTCGGATTTTTAGAATTTTTTAACTTGACCAAACCCCTAACTGGAAAAATAAGCTGAACATTATGTACTGCAGTAATTTCAAGTGACCAGATTTGCTTATATATATACTTCTAAAGATTATAAATTCACCACATGCACCAGGGGCTGTGTCTCAAAGTTCAGCCTCTGAATTTAATTCAGTCTACTTTTTGTGCACAGCAGTGATATTTGTGTAATGTTCATATTCTGAAACTGGAGAAGCAGGTCTTAACTTTTAATTCAGTTTATTTTATTATTTTTATTAATTGATAACATAATTTCCAGCTTCAAATGACGGAAAATAATTACATAAATATGAAAAATATATCTTCCAAATTTTATTGTTTGCTTGAATATCAAATTATCTACAACAAACTATTTTGCCAGTTTCAATGGTATTATTTGTTCTGGAAATTGTTTGAAAATGAATAAATACAGCGGGAGCAGCACAAGGGTTAACCAGTCAAGTGCTTCAATTTGCACCCACTTGAAGTAGGCTATGTCTTGCTGCAATGATCCACAGCTTGAAATGGGTAAAAAAACTTACATTTGTAGCATTTTAACCCTTACAGTGCGGGGATCAACTTTAGTCGTCAGAATCTGAGGTCTGCAGACATTAGATTCTGACGGACGACTAAAGTCGATCACGAGCTGTAAGAGTATGAATATTGCTAATGGCCGTAGACCCGTAACACAGGTATTCAAATGAATCTGAAAGCACTAATTAGGACATTATGATGATTTCAAATTGAAAAAACCCTTTGGTCTCCAACGTTTGTACAAAAATATATCAGAGCTTTAAGGGTTATTGAAAACATGCTAATTCATGTAGAAAATGTCTTGTTCATTTTTCCGTTGAATTGTCTTGTTTGACGGACAACAAAAAAGGTGAAAACGTGAATGGCACTTCAACCCTTTCAGTGTGGGGACTGACTTCAGGCGTCGGAAACCGACGTCTAAAGTTGATTCCCACACCGAAAGAGTAAAATATTTATAATAACCACAGACCCATAACATAGGTAATCAAATAAAGAGGAAAGAGTTAACTAACTTCATGATGACTTCAAATTGATAAAAAACCTTCGTTCTCTTGGTTTATAATTATATGAAAATATTTCATAGCTTCAAAGGTTAAATCATCTACTAGTAACACAGACTATTTTACTAATTTCTGTGGTATTATATTTGCTGCGAAACTTGCTTGAGAGTTCTGTGAAACTTAACAGCCTCGACTTGCAATGTTTTCACCTAGCAATCTGATAGAATGAATAAAGTATGGGGGGGTTGGACAACATTATTTTCACCTGGTAGATATTCAAAAAGGTTTCCGTTGACATCATGCTACATTTCACAGAATGGATATATATACACTCCCAGCAGCAAAAGGGTTATCCTGATATCTATACACTCCCAGCAGCAAAAGGGTTATCTTTAAAAATTATTACTATGTTTGTAGCGACTTTTAGCCTTTTTATTTAACCTTCAAACAATAAAATTTACAAGAGAAAATGAGCATTCAAATTGCTTAGATTGACATATCTTTTTATTTAAATTTTACAGATGTAAGTAATTTTACCCACTTGAAATTGTGGTTCGCTGTAGAGAGACACCATCATATAAAATAAAATTTATATTCTACAATTTATTACCGTACTTTAAAAGTTAGGATCATTTGAGAACACGGCCAGGGTTTGCACCAGAAAAATATGTACACTTTATATACACGCATCAGATATTGTCAAATTTACGTCCGATTTATATGAAGAATAGAAGCCAGAGTTCCTAATCCTATGTAGTTGAACATGGTTCTCCAAAAGCTTTTCTTCTCACTAAAATGTTCTGCAAATGCATCCTACAACAAAAATTGAAAATAAGCACACATTCCCGCTGTACATTATTGACATGATTGAAGAAAATATGCTAAGCATGATCAGATGATAAGTGTCTGAGATCCATATTAATCTGAAAACCACAAATGCATCATATGTAGCCTAGGTCTATTTATAGTGACACAATCTCAAATATCAAAATAAATGAAAAATATTCTAATGTCCAACAAATAGACTTGTTACTATGCTAGTGTTATAATTTAGTTTCTGCAAAACTTGGGATGCATCTTGGGTGAAATCTTCATTTAGTTTGATCAGTTTCAGATAATGTTAAACTCAGATCAGACAACACTTAAAAAAACGGTAGCCTGCACAGAAAGAAAAGTGTTAAATATAATTAGTAAAAAGAATTGGAAAATGACTAACAGTCATAGGTCAACATGTAAATGCAAAATATCTCATTGAACAATCATTTTATCCAACATCATTAAACGGTAATTTTTTATAAGTAGAGCTACTTACTTCTGCTTTGAATATTATCACGAATTATCTTGAAAAGTTTTTAAATAAAAATAATATGTATGTACTGATGTGGGCTTAAAAACTTGGCTTAAATTTTATGACATTATCAAAACTTTAATTTACATCATATAGACTATCAAAAACTTTAATATTTACCCATCCACCATTTGCCCTGATCCATGGGCCAATCTTTTCTGCCACATAATAGGCCAGGAATTCTGCGATGAATTCTACCATTGTATCATTGCCATCTTGTACAAAGAATTTAGCACTCCATCCACAGAATGCATATAGGGCAACTATTTTACCCCAGTTTGGTTCACCATGAGAAAATAAGTTATCTGCAACAGTGAATAGCAGTTCATAGCCTGTAGATGCTTTGTCAACCAACAGTTTCTGTACCGATTTCTCAAAGACATCTGAGTTTTTTGTATAAAGATGGTTAACACATTTTCTCATTATCAGTGCATATTTATTAATTGGCTCGGGTTCAACTTGGGATGTCATGAAAAGTATGATGTCTCTTGCAATCTCTGCAGCTATAGGGTCAGGGAATAACGATCTCAACCTGATTTCTGTATCACTAGAGACACTATCACCTATAAGAGTTAGTCTTTTACTGATCTCCTCTGCCCGTGATTTATCACCGGGCCCAGGATATAAATCTGGGGAAGATTTCTTTACCTGTGCCTGCACAGTAAGATTCTTATCCTTATTTTTTAAAAATTCAAAGAAAAAATCTATTATATTTGATTCCCTTAATCCTGTCTCCTCCATTCTCTTAGTCAATTCATTATCTAGTGACTTTAACTTTTCATTTCTGTCTTCAGAATTAGTTTTTTCCAACAACAGTTTCTTATTTTCACTCTGATATTGCATAAGAAGCTGTGTCTGAAACCTAAGTTGATGTTGCATTATTTCAAGTTTGTCATCCATGACATACGCATCTATCTCGTCATTGCCAGACAAGTCTGAATATTGTGAAGTATCTGTACTTAATATTTTATCTGCTAGGAAATCATAACCATTATTGTTCAGAGCTTGTATAAAAACATCAAATGTACCAGGGCCTTTTTTGGGTAGGATTTTAATGACTAGTTTTCTGACAGCCTCTTGTGATGTTATTTTGTCTGTGTCCAACTGTTCAATATTTTCAGGAGACAGAACACCTTTCGCAAACAATTCATCCTGAATGAATTTAACTTTTAAATCAGCAACAAGCGATTCTATGTTCATAAAGAGCTTTTTCTTGCATTCTTCCTCCATAATGAAGAACATAAATTTAGTACATCATACAGGCATAAAAAACATATTTTACAGCAAAAACAATCTTCTGCGTTTCGTGCAGTTGACAGACTAGTAAATTTTGACCCTCATCGGTCGAAACGGATAGGACCCCTTCCAATATATTTGGACCACAAATAATTAGGTTGCCCTAAGGCTAAGGCTAAGCATCATCTTGAGAACATGAGTAATATTTTTCCATTTCTTCTATTAGAAAGTAGGTCTATGTCAGATACTCCTGTAAAGATACATTGATGTGGTATATATTTTTATATTTCAATAACATACAGCTTTTAAACAGTTTAGACTAGACTATATCTGTCATATCTGCTTTATCAATAATTAAATCAGTCCTCAGCAGGACCTTAATGTGCTGCATTCGATAGTTGTCGTAAATAAATAATTCTTAAGTTTCTATATTAAGAGATCTTTAGACTCATTCTCCACACATAGATGTCGCTCAGGTGAACCCCCGCTGCATCTCTGTAAGCAGGCGCCATGTTTTAGTAGAAACTGCTCATTTCGAGCATTTTTGTTGTTATACCAACTGTAAGCTTATAAACACGCTTGTGTGTCCTAGATATATATCGCTCAAAATTCCTTAAACTGTACATTTGGTGTCGCCGGCATATGTAGGCTGATATAAAGCAAATTGCGAACTAGTATTGGTACATACCAATTCCTGATTGAAATACCTTTCCAATGATACCAAGTTTGTCGAATTACCACTGGTAGTTTTTAAACTACAGCCACATAGGTAAACCAAAATTGATCAGAATGTTAAATCGGTTATGTCGTTTGTGGATTTCTAGCTATTTCACGCACTGAGAGCAGAGAAGAAAGGAAAGAACCGCCCTTCTTTGGTGGATTACAAACATCCTCGTATGCAATAGCTCAAAAAAAATATGTTTAATCCAGTAACTAATTAAGTTCCTAATAAATTATTGCACAATGTTTATGATATCACAGGTGTCGCCGTTATGCTGTTGAATCCGTTATGTATTATTTGTTTAATAAAAACGTCAGTTTAATTCGACAATTAATTCACCCTGTGTCACTCATTTCACACATATAGAAGACTATTAATGGAAAATAAATCAAAATCCCATACGAATTGAAGTATAACTTAATATTACTCGTTATATGGTTGCAATGTTCATTTTAACATTAGGGAATGTTGAATCCGTTATGTCGATTTGGCAGCCATGAGACATTCTCAAGATATTGTTTACACTTTTCCTCTCTTGTGACCAATGGTATGTGTATATATGACTAACCACAACACATCAAGTTTGATAATTTATAGTCACACGAGACCTTAATGGGTATTGTAAGTTGTTCCAGTTAAATCCGTTATGATAAATCCGTTATGCTCCATGACCTATATTTGCATATTACCATATAATGTCTGATCAGTTTTTCATATAGTTAGTATTTTCTGCCATGCTTCTTACACATACATCACGCGGGGTAATCTGAAGTACGATAAAAGACGCTGTTGCCTCGAATTATGGAATAATGAGAACAAGTAAAGTACCAAACTTAATCACTGTTTTTATACATCGATTGCTTTGGTGAAAATAATGATTTATATACAAAATTTTAACGTATGATCTCTTGTCAGCACATGTAACGATAATGTAGGAAAAACTTAATGTTGTGTGATACATAATTAGAGCTCTAATTCTTGAACACAATCCAGCATAACGGATTTAACATTTTTAATAACGGATTCAACAAACAATGTATTGTCGCAGTACGTGTTGAAATATACGAATATGACAAGCAGGCAATTATGCAAGCAAGCCAAGAAGCCAGCCAGCAAGCCAGCCAGCAAGCCAACCAGCCAGCAAGCTAGCCAGCCAACCAGCCAGCAATCAAGCAAGCAAGCAATCAGTCAATCAAGCAAGCAAGCAAGCAAGCCAGCCAGCCAGCCAGCCAGCCAGCCAGCCAGCCAGCCAGCCAGCCAGCAAGCCAACAAGCTAGCAAGCCAGCCAGCAAGCTTGCAAGCCAGCCAGCAAGCCAGCCTGCAAACCAGCCTGCAAGCCAGCAAGCAAGCCAGCAAGCCAGCCAGCCAGCCAGCCAGCCAGCCAGCCAGCCAGCCAGCCAGCCAGCCAGCCAGCCAGCCAGCCAGCCAGCCAGCCAGCCAGCCAGCCAGCCAGCCAGCCAGCTAGCAAGCCCGCAAGCAAGCCAGCCAGCAAGCAAGTCAGCGAGCAAGCAAGCCAGCAAGCAAGCCAGCCAGCATGCAAGCCAGCAAGCAAGCCAGCCAGCAAGCAAGCCAGCAAGCAAGCAAGCCAGCAAGCAAGCCAGCAAGTAAGCAAGAAAGCAACAGTTCAAGAGTATGAACAAATGGTTAGTCACATCAAAGAGCTTGATGAGCACTTAAAGCCAGCTCCTGACTCAAAAAATGTACACAGTGTGTTTACTACTGGGATAGGAAAGGTTTACATCAGAGAAACGTCGTGCTTCTGTTCCAACGTTTGGGTAAACGGCGACTTCAATCCAGAAACATCATGCGACGGGTGGTTGTAAGGAAAAGTGACAAAGGCTTCAGCTCATGAATTCAGGAGCACAGAAATGAGTGTGAGTCCCCAGTCAGATCATAATCCAATATCTAGCCATGAATCACATGGAAAAAGATCAGTGCACATTTCTATGGCAGCAACACCACCCAGCTTACCTGACTCTCAACAGTTAGACAAGCATAATCCTGGTCAACCAGCTGCAGCAGCAAATGTGGAATACACGAATGGGAGCTTTATAAACGCTCTTTTTGAAGGCAAACACTATGTCGGACAATTAATCGATATTGATGATACAAAGAAAGATCAACCACTGCTGATAAACTTCATGACCAAGACACAGTGCCACAAGGTGGCACAATTTAAATGGCCATCTTCAAAGATCAAATATTTAATTTGCATGAATCCTAATGAAATTGTGCTCTGTATCCCGCCTCCAGTTGCTGGGAAGAGCGGTATATACACACTGTCGCATGATGTGCACTTGCCATCAAATCTGATATTTGGCTAAAACATAAAGTTGTACATGATTTATGAATATGGACATAATTATGCTAATGTTACGACTACGTAATATGCAGAAGCAAAATGTTGAATCCGTTATGATGGACACTTGTATGTGCATAAGGATGTATTGACAGACACGTATTGTTGTTTGGTTGTTTTCAAAATACATTGACATAGCGATTGTGACAGCATGATAATATTTTTAGCCATGAATTTTGCATATCATATTAAAATTCACTATCTTATTCAGATGGCAATTTAATTAAAACGATCCTCGCAATAGCACTGGATCATTTATTATTTTATTGGCCGAAATGAATAAAATCATTTAGCAAACTTTTGCAATCCTTGCATCAACTAAAAAGAAAACAGTGCATGGTAATCTGCACACATGCCCTTCATAACGGATTTAACAATATGGCTGACAGGCAATTATGTAAACGCTTTTTTAAACAATTTTTTTCTTACGAAATAATTGTAAATGAATGGTAAGCTATTAATTATAAGACGCCGTGGGTGTCTAGTTCCATATAAAAAATAGTATTTTGTCAAACGAAGCTGATACATTTCCAAGTTTTATAATAGCCGGATGTACATCTTAAGGAATTTTGAGCGATATGGCAAATATAAAAGACCACTACTCCGCCACGTATGAGTTTTCTATTCACAGAGAAATAGAAAAAACATGAAGGGATTACTTTCTCCACCTACGCGCTGCTGTGAGAAGGGTTATGTTATTGTTTTCTGACATAATTTTCAATCGGGTTCAAAACATTGGCAAATAAAAATTACTGAATGACATGAGAATTATGATGGCTCAATTGATCTATAACTGAACAGAGTAAATAGCGCTTACCTGCAGCAAATTATTAGATTAAACGAAATAGTGAAAAAATGATCAATAATCAGTCCAGGCGAACATCTAAATAGTTCCGTGGTTATAGGAATGGTTATTCAAAATCTGATTCTCGCGTGGTAATGGCTGATACATCAGGTTAATCGCCATGCGTGCTTACGGCAAAATCAGCATGTGGTATCAGAGATATAATCTCTGAGGTCAGAATGCTTTATGCCCCATTCACACCTGTCCGTCAAACCATCTGTCGTCCGCTTCAGTCATCAGTCGTCCGCTTCAGTCAAAATCGCTCTGATAGAAAATAAGAAAGACTATTCACAACTAGTCCGTCATCCGTCGTCCATCATCCATCGTCAGGCAAAATTGGTCCGGGAGCGATTTTAACGGACGACGGATGACAGATGCGGACCATAAATCATGGTAATGAGCTGTGGATAGGGAATTCCCCACAAATAATGCCTCTGTCAACCACTTTCCCGGACTTTACCTATTTAAAACTGTCGGTACACAGAAATCTGTGTCCATAGCTCTGAAAAGACTGATAGATGTGAATGATAGTGACTAAAGCGGACGACTGATGACTGAGGACGGATGACGGACGACGGAACATAGATGACAAACAGGTGTGAAAGAAGCATTAGACTCTCAGTTGATTCGTCTAGTCCTCGGCGGACAGTATGTTTTGCCCACGTATTCAGGTATTGAAAGATTCTTATCGCTCTACACTTCTAAACAAGGGGGGCGCAACAGGCGCGCGCCCCCTATAAATTTCTGAATTTTTATTTTTTTTAAGTTTTTCTAGGCAGACACTCATGTAGGGGCCTACATGTATCTACTCGCCTACAGAGACACTCTGCCTCGGTAGCAACGAGTAACCAATGTTGGTTTAATGTTGACCCACCCAGGGGCGTGCACAGTAGGGGGGTGGGGGGTCCAATGGGTCTTGACCCTCCCCCCCACCCCTGGGCTGCAGGACAAATTTTTTACCAGCTGTATCTGGATCAGTAACAATCTAAAAAATGCGTCATTTTTGAAAGCGCGATATCTCGGCCGTATATGTATCGATTATTCGGAAAATTTGTGACGTATTCGTTATAATATTAATTGCTAAGGAGCTCAAATTTTAGAAGGATCGAATTAGAAATAAGCGAGTAGCGGCCTGATAAACATCGTTAAAATTAGCCAAAAATCCCAATTGTCAAATCCACTAGACGAGGACAATGCTCTCCTAGGGTACACTAGACGTGACAGTGATGCGGCATTTGAAATGTTAATGCGTCAATGACGCGAGGGCGCACCCCAAAGTGATCCCTGGGTCACCTCGGTATTTGTACTTCATATTAATTTTTTCAGACTAGATACAAATATTCTGTAGAATAGATATTTTTTTCAATTATTTGCAGAACCATATATAGAGACAAAAATGTTCTAGATTGCAGGAGAATGTATCTAGATATCCAAAATTTTCCTGGGGGGGGGGGGGTTGGCATGCCCCCAGCCCCCTCCCCACTTCGTAACACGCTGCGCGTCTCACTATGTCCCCACTCCTTAGATTACACTTCACAGCTTTTCGACTCCCCCCCCCCCCTATTGAGAATTCCTGGGCACGCCCTTGGTGTCGGGATTATATACTTAAAAAAATATGCTCTAACACAAAATTCATTTTTTTTATGGAAACTGTAAATAGCATATTTATATATCGAGCAACATATTAAAGAAAAGGGCTTTAAATGCTAAAATGTAAGTAGAAAAAATATCTCTATATGCAGAATACAAATTATTTAGAAACAAGGTACCGTATATCCCCGTGTATAATGCAGTGTTTTTTCTTAGCTATTCATGTCGCAAAAGCGCACCTCGTATTATACATAGATGTAGAATTTAATACAAATTTAGCTCTCTAGCGGTAAGTTCTGCGGTAAGTTCTCTAGCGGTAAAACGTATCTGTAAACGTAGGCCAGTCAGCGTGTTTGGTAAGCAGGCCTATTCAACAAGAACAACAGCTAGACTATGCTTTTCCAACTAGTAGAATGTCAAAACTAACGCTAACGCAATGCTGGGGCAAAGTTAGGACAGTGTCGTCGACGCTGGCCCAACAATTATAAAGCAGCATTGGACATTGAGTCGTGTTCTTTGTGAGGCCCCTTTCATACCGCAATGCGCAGCGCAGTTGATGCCATTAAACAATTTATTGACAGCAGCCAATGACGGTCATACAAGACTGTCACCGAAGTCGAATTTGAATTGAAGTGGGACGAGAATGGGAGTCAGCATTTTCCGAGTCCAAAAAAATATTGGCAAACGCTACCCTTCTGGTACACCCAGATCCTATGGCTCAATTTAACATCACGTGTGACACTAGTGATGTCGCCGTAGGTGGCGTTCTGCAGCAATATTCGAATGGTATGTGGCAGCCACTCTCGTTTTTCAGCAAGAAGCTGAATCCAGCGGAGACACGCTATAGCGCGTTTGACCGTGAGCTTTTTGCAGTATATGCCACCATAAAACGTTTCAGACATAATCTATAAGGACGCAATTTTTTTGTAAACACTGATCATAAACCTTTGACATTTGTAATGTCATCTGTTACCGAACGTCATCGTCCCTACGCCAAACACGACACTTATCTTTCATAGCTGAATTCACTACCGACATTAGGTACGTTAAAGGAGAGACAAATTTCGTCGCCGATGCGCTGTCACGACCGTCAGTGTCCGTGATAGACAATGGAACAGCGATTAATTATAAAGATTAGGGTATTGATCAAGCTCAGGACGCGGAATTCACGAGACTGCGACACTCAACTTCATCCAATATGAATTTCAAATTACTCAAATCATTTGACAATCAGCTGATTTGGTGCGATGTGTCCACGGGACATAACCGGCCGTACATTACCGCGAAATTTTGCAGAAAAGTTTTTTCAAACCTACATGGTTTAGGCCACCCATCTCATAGAGCTACAAAACCTTTGATAAACACACTATTTGTTTGGCATGGCATGAATATCGACATTGCTAAATGGTGTCGTTCATGTAAAGGTTGTCAGACCGCCAAAGTTTCACGTCACAACACACCAGTTTTCGGCAAGTTCACTGAACCTACCGAAAGATTTGATCATGTCCACATCGACATAGTCGGACCCTAACCCTACGCTAATGGCTTTAGATATCTACTGACTTGCGTAGATCGTTTTACACGTTGGCCCATACCCATTGTAGATATTTGGGCCAAAACGGTCGCCGATGCCTTCTTCAGCGGGTGGATAGCACGCTACGGTACATCGCCACTATCACCACAGATAGGGGCGCTCAGATCGAGTCAAAATTGTGGGATAATTTGTGTAACCAATTCGGGATAATACGGAATCGCACCACGAGCTATCACCCCCAGTCGAATGGCATGGTCGAACGTTTCCACCGCCAGTTGAAAGCCACCATTATGGCGCACGAATCACCAAATCCATGGACTATTACTTTCCCTCAGTACTTTTAGGCGTTCGTTCCGCAGTCATGTCGCGTCTTTGTTTATGTCCGCCACGTGACTCACACCAGAAAAACATTTTCCAGTACAAGGAAATAGAAACATGCACACATGTATTCTTGCGACGAATCGCAATTGCGCCGCCTCTGACCGCCCCTTACGACGGCCCATATAAGGTCGTCGCGAGGAGTGGCAGAGTCATGAAAATCCTGATTAAAGGCAAGGTGGAAACCGTCTCATTAGACCGAGTTAAACCCGCACATTTAGAGTGCGAGCCTACGACAGGTCCGACAACACAGCGTACAACGCCAACAAAAAAACAGAGCTCGAAGACTACCAGGATCGCTAGTGGGAATCCACAGGACCCATCAAGACCTGGTAGTGCGAACACTCAGACGCCCAACAGGACGAGTGTTAAACAGACACAGTCGACGGCAGTCAGAAACAGTACCAAATTGGCCACTGTCCCACAGCAACCAGCTGATAAAGTTAAATTGTCTCACAAAGGCAAATCTTATGTAGCGCCACATTCGCGAGCCCCCGCCGTGTCTCGCGCTAACGGGGACGGCGGCGGTTTGCGAACGTACTAACACATACCTTTACATTTACGGGGTAAAACCCCTGGTTCAGCCGGTGCCGTAAAAGACTCGAATACAGGAAATAGTTTGAATATCGCTAATCGCGACAAAATTTCGACGGACGCAACCGTGAGGAAAACCAGAGTCGGACAAACAATCCAGACTCCTGCCCGGTTCGTGCAGATGGTCCACGCCATAGTGGTGCCTAACGACATCTATGGCGGGACCAACCGCACATACCGTAATTATAATAATTTTAATTTGTATATATGAATTCGCCAGGCCTGGCAACATTAATTAGAATAGGTCAACTGCAATTACATTATTGAGCAAAATATTTGCTACCTAATAATGGATGTATTAATTAAATGAATCGGTTGGTCGCAGCAAAGCAGCATAAGTAATTCAATGGACAATTCGTGTTATGAGGATGGGACAATTAGTGTTACGAGGATCGGACAATTGGTGTTATGAGGATGGGACAATCATTTTAACTACGGATGCTGCGACCACAACCACCCACGCTGTATTTTTTCACACCTGACTGTTTTAAATAGTTATAAGAGGTTACGTTCTGTACAGTTCCCGATGCTTTCACGACGCAGTCTCCTACACGTTAGTTGGGTTCCTACGTTATCACTAACCCGGGGGTAATGTAGGATCTCTGCCTCGCTAGATCATCGTGACAGTCGACCCCAGTCTCCCCGGACGTGGGGGGACGGCTGGTGGCTGCCTCGCTTCAGTATATTAGTGACGTGCGCATAAACCCAATCACCAAGCGGTCGTGGCCTTTTTCGCGCACTTGCAGTCTAGCCCCTGACGACTGCAGACGTGTTGCAGGTTGGCAGATTAGAGTTAGCCTAGGGGCGTGTCATGCGCGGGACTGTACATTGCCGATGTTTTATGTCAAGACAAATAAATATAATGAACTGAAGAAGAGTTTTGTGAAGTCAATCGGAACCGTTGACCCGACGGGGAAGGAAGGAAGATAGAAATAAAATGGAAAATGATAAGCGGGTCTTGCCGTTCACCATACCGGTAGACCCTCCTGCTATTCCCATAAGACAATCTGTTTTAAAATTTGACTGACCTTATTAAGACTTTATGAATCATTAGTCATCATACACCTTCTCATCAAGACACCATCGCACATAAAATAAGTGATAGCATTATAATTTGTAATATTACTTTTAATGGGTGCCCTTCGTCTGATTTTAGCCAACTGGGGGTCCCTCAGTTGCATCATAACTAGACCATTTCTTCCAGTAACTATGGATTCAGACTCCATAACTGACATTCCACTGTTATTATCATTCAAATAACTATCAGCTGAATCAATGCTATCTCGACAATCATGAATTTTCTCATTTAACCTGTGAAATCTCACCGTGATAATCACTAATCTGCTGTTCATTTTCCAGGTCGCTAGGGGTTGGCTATTATTGTTTTTGTGATTTTGTAATGCGTGCTGATAAATGATTGATGTGTGATTGACATAGTTATATTATTGTTAAGGAGAATGTGATATTGTTAACATTGGTATTAATGTTTCACATAGTTTAATAATGTTGGTATATCTTTGCGAGATAGTCAACTAGTTGTATTTCATTTTATTCAGCGCATGACCACTTAAATTTACCTTTTGGAATGGTTTGAAATAACGAAGATAATATTTTATAAGACGACCAACCCCAACTCAACAACAATGTACATCTTAGCCGATATAGTGCGTGATCTAGAATATAAATAACTCTAGAATAGCCTACATCATGAATGTGTATATTTATTGATCGTGGTTACACAGTGCATATGCCTAGGCTACTTGTGATAATGATGGTGATGGGAAGTTGTAGCTTTATTACACATTGCGTAATTATTTGAAATTGGCCTTTTTTTACCAAATCCGTACTGGATGTAATAAAGTACCACATAACACTGATTTTGGTAAAAATCCATGAATTGCATATTGTGCCTGTCATGCTGTTGCTATTTATGATTATCCATAGTTATTATTTTATATTATGACGTTATTGTCAGATATAGCTAGATGCTTGAAGACATCCATGTCCTCCCTATCATGCTTGCATGCCGACAAGGGTGACTAATTGGAGCCGTCACATCGACAACCAAGAGAAACACACTTGCTAGTTATGTAATGTCGATTAATGTGTCATCCGTAGTGTAGCACAATGTCGCATAAGTGCGACATCTGCAGTGAAAGGGTTAAAGATAAAATTCGAAAGCTTGGTGACTATCATAAACTGTTTAGCGTAATACGGCAGAAAAACAGCATTATTAAAATAAAAAAAGGTGAATTCTAGACTTCGCGAAAAATGCAAAAATAAAAAACTAGCGGAAATTTTAACACACCCAAATTACCAGATCTACAGTACTTTTATATTTATAGGTTATACTCTTAACCATGGAAGAAGGAATAGAAAAAGGAAAACACCAAGAGGACCGAGCTCAGGCAGAGTAAATATACGCATTATGTCACGCTCCACTTAGACCTCTCAGCTCGGTCAGAAAAGAAGAGAAGATAAAAGGAAAAAAAAAGGAAACAACAAAAAATAATTAATAACAAAACAACAAATCAGACCAGGGTGAAGGTGTATTAAATCAAACTCTGACGCCTCTGATCTCGTGCCTTCTCGATCACCTTGCTGCCTCTGGCTTGCCACGGTGAAAACAGAACACTAATAAATATAAAAACAAAGCTGGCCGAATGTTATCGATTGCGAGGGGAATACCTAGTCTTATAACACTCTCAGCGCCTGCGTCTCTAGGGTTTCACCTACTAGCCAGCAGGAGTCTGGCTGGACAAATGGTTGCCGACTGGTGGCTTCGTCACTGTAGTACTGAGCGTTAGCAGATTTCGTACGGTAGCTCATTACAGTAAGTAGGTCGATTCAATAAATTTAAAAATTGTCAAATAAAATTATGCTGAGCCTTTTTTCGTAACTGCCGACATGCTAGAAGAAATATTTGACCACATTCCACAGTTTTCACTGAGCAAGAAAAATGCTGTGCCAGATCAAAATCTAAGCTTATTATAAAAACGTCCACGAGGGAGTCATGGAAGAAGACAAATTTTGATGGATTCTCATCCTTATAGCCATGAAACTTCCATTTTTACCCTCTGTGCGCCCCATGAAGAAGTGCAGGGTAGGAAAACAAAACTTCACCCAGGTTTTACCATGGGCAAACTAGTGCAGCCTTCCCCAGGTATCTCAATTCTTTGAGATTCCCACTTTGTTCTGTCCTAACGGTCTTAAGGATCTCCTCCAGAACTTCCTCATAGGGCAGTCGACATAGTCTATTTTCATTTTTTGCATTTTTTTTACAAAAAATAAAAATATGGCACCTGCGTAAAAAAATTATCAAAAGGGGCCACAGCGTGCTTGTCCCACTTACCTCTTCATGCACTTGTTGTAACAATTACGGAATTAAAGGCGAGAGCTGGCATCATTTCTCGAAATTGCGAGAAATCTAATGATGGGAACCCCCGTTAAAGTTGATAAAAGTGTCATTCAAAATAAATAACTTTTTCAATTCCACAATGATGGCTTCATTTCTACCAGTAAAAGTGATCAAAAAGAACAAACAAACAGAGAAAAATATGTCTTTTATTGCAGTGTATCACAAATTCACATCAATCCTGAAAAAAAACACGAAAAAACCTATGATAATGACTGTTTGAATCTAACTAGGTAGTTTCAATAAATTTTAAAATTGTCAAATAAAATTATGCTAAGCCTTTTTTTGTAACTGCCGACATGCTAGAAGAAATATTTGACCACATTCCACAGTTTTCACTAAGCAAGAAAAATGCTGTGCTAGAGCTAATTATAAAAACGTCCAAAAGCTGTGACCTTAATTTTGCAAATTCCAGCAGAGATACAGAAGCCAAAACATCACCCAGACACTTTTGGAAGCAGCTAAATAAAGCTACTGAGAAGTGCTATCTGTAGATATAAGGTTTTAAGATACATCAGGGCACCCAATGCGTGCCCCGCAATACTGTAACAGAGCAAATAACGATCAGAAATTTGGGCATAGCCTCCCGCCCCAGTTTTTTTTTCAATTCCACGAGTGGGTCATGCAAAAAAGAAAATTTTGATGGATGCTCATCCTTAATAGCCATGAAACTTTTATTTTTACTCTCGGTGTGCCCCATGAGGAAGTGCAGGGTAGGCAAACAAAACTTCACGCAGGATTTACCCTGGGCAAACTAGTGCAGCCTTCCCCAGGTATCTCAATTCTTCGAGATTCCCACTTTGTTCTATCCAAACGGTCTTAAGGATGTCCTCCAGAACTTCCTCATAGGGCAGTATACTGACTATAGTCTATTTTCATTTTTTGCATTTTTTTACAAAAATTAAAAAAAAAAACCTGCTTGTTCCACTTACCTCAGTTCAAGCACTTATTGCAACTCCTACGGATTTATCGGCAAGAGCTGGTATCATTTTTTCGTAATTGCGAGAAATCTAATGATGGGAACCCCTGTTAAAGGTGATAAAAGTGTCATTCAAAACTTTTTTAAATTCTACAATGATGGCTTTATTTCTACTAGTAATAGTGAACAAAAAGAACAAACAAACAGAGAAAAATATGTCTTTTGTTGCAGTGTCACAAATTCACATCAATCCTGAAAAAAACACGAAAACACCCATGATAATGACTGTTTGAATCTACCTACAGTAAGATCTACTCATCATTTAAACACTTTATCACTCCCCATCTTTTATTCAGTTGTGGCCTCGTTTTGACGTCTTCGATATTAAATTTACAAAGCTACGTCGACCACAGCATACATAATTTCTTACACAAAAATGGCTGTTCAACCACGTTACATAAGTTGCGGATGTAATAAAGTCCCACATAGCGCTGATTTTGGTCGAAATGGATTAATTGCGTATTGTGCTTGCCATGCTGTTGCTATTTATGAGGTAAAGGTTTCGCTCCGCTAAGAAAAATCAATGTTTTTTTCACATTTCACCTTTTATCGCTCATTGATGCCATCGATCAAGTGAGCGATAAACAGTGACTTTGTAGTAAACAGGGAAAAAACCTAGATCTATGTACATCAGGTTGGATGATGGCGGAAGAGAAGAGCAGACGCTTAGCAGACGATCTTTAGTCTCCATTTAAATAGCCTAATCTACGGACCTAGGATTTATTTACGGCCGGGCAGAATTTTGGCTGTGTTTTGGGCCATAAATAAATTATATTTAAGATTTGCATGTCAAGTGCATTCATGATTCAACTTTTCAATTCCAAGCTCAACAGCGCTGTGTAGCATATTGCGTCAGATCTATTTTTAGATCTAGGTCTTACATCGCACGTGTTCCGTCTATCTTCACATAAAAAATATTTATTTTTTTATAAAAAACAATCTAAATTAGGTAATTGTGTTAAAATAATAATGTCTCATTTTTAAAATAACTTTCAAACTGTTGTTGTTTTAGTAATAGACTAATGTCTCAATAATAAAAAGTACATTTAGGATCTAATTAAAATCAACAATAATTAATTTTTGATCGGGTCTGTCTATTTTTTGGAATATATGATTATCAGCTATAAGTTAGTCTAGCGCGTATTTGATTTACGTCGTCAACATGGTCATGGGGGAATAATTTGAGCTGGGCTAGGCCTAGGATGATGTAATGTTATTTGCAAAATTGCATGATTCTCCATTAGGGCTTTAAATTTGCAAAAAAAGTCATCGGATTCGCAAAAGCGTGAATTGCGGCAGCTCGAGCACTAGTCCCCTCGGGAGGCTCTGCCTGCTCATCAACCCTGATGAGGGAAGGAAGGGGTGAAGGAAGAAAGGAGTGAAGGAAGGAAGGTAGGAAGGAACCTTCTGGGAGGAGTGAAGGAAGAAAGGTGTGAAGGAAGGTAGGAAGGAACCTTCTGGGCATCAACTAAATAATGCAGAACTATGAATATAATGCCCAAGAAACATGGAAAACAAATTCTCAGTATGCCAAAGTAAGCAGAATGAGAAGAAGCTGACAAAATTAATTTCTTTGCAATAACAATAATGATTAGGCTCAAGCGACTTGAATGATACATCACATTGATCCGCTGTTATACAGACTCTTGGTCTAACTGGGGGTAACACAAGCACAGATAAGAAACCGTTCAAGCTAAAGCTGAATTCTTACAACACCTGAAAAATAAAATAAAATATTCTTTTCAATAACAAGGACCAAATAATTTTACAAATTCAGCAAACAGTGAAGTTCAAGCAACATGAATATCTCGCCAGGCCGTAGGAGCCCTGCATCCGGTTTTATCTGGTGCTATACAGACTCTTGGTTTAACTTAGGGTAACAAGCACTTGCCAGGCCGTGGGAGTCCTGTACCCGGATTTATCCGGTGCTCCAATATCTGAAGAGATAATGCAGAACTATGAATATAATGCCCAAGAAATATGGAAAATAATTCCCAAGTATGCCAAAGTTAATAGAAGAAACTGACAAAATTAATTTGATTCTTTCAATAACAATAATGAAGCTCAAGCGACATGAACGCTTCACATCGATCAGGTGTTATACTGACTCTTGGTCCAATTGGGGGTAACACAAGCACAGATAAGAAGCCATTCAAGCTAAAGCTGATTACTTACTGCACCTGAAAACTAAAATAAATTAATATTCTTTCCAACAGCAAGGACCAAATAATTTTACAAATCCAGCAAACAATGAAGTTCAAGTGACAAGATATGAAGTCGTTCAAGGTAAAGCTGAGTTCTTACAACACCTGAAAAATAAAAATAGACTAATATTCTTGTCAGCAACAAAGACCAAATAATTTTACAAATTCAGCAAACAGTGAAGTTCAAGGAACATGATTATCTCACCAGGCCGTAGGAGCCCTGCTCCCGGATTTGTCTGGTGCTATACGGACTCTTGGTTTAACTGGGGGTAACAAGCACTCGCCAGGCCGTGGGAGTCCTGTACCCAGATTTATTCAGTGCTCCAATATCTGAAGAAATAAAGCAGAGCTATGAATATAATGCCCAAGAAACATGGAAAACAAATTCTAAGTAGCATATGCCAAAGTAAACAGAAGAAGCTGACAAAATTAATTCGATTCTTTCAATAACAATAATGAACTCAAGCGACATGAACGCATCACATCGATCATGTGGTATACTGACTCTTAGTCTAATTGGGGGTAACACAAGCACAGATATATATGAAGCCATTCAAGCTAAAGCTGAATACTTACTACACCTGAAAACAAAAATAAATTAATATTCTTTTCAACAATAAGGACCGAATAATTTTGTAAATTCAGCAAACAATGAAGTTCAAGTGACAAGAATATCTCGCCAGGCTGTAGGAGCCCCGCACCCGGATTTGTCTGGTGCTATACGGACTCTTGGTTTAACTGGGGGTCACAAGCATCCGCCAGGCCGTGGGAGTCCTGTACCCAGATTTATCCGGTGCTCCAATATCTGAAGAAATGGTACTGTAGTTGAACAGCACTCCCCAGGCCGTGGGAGCCCTGTACCCAGATTTATCTGGTGCTATGCGGACTCTCAGGTTAACTGGGGGCTAGAAACACTGATGGATGCGCTGAACACCAGAAAAAGAGCTCTAATATCTGAAGAAATGCTACAGTAGTTGAACAAGCACTCGCCATGCCGTGGGAGTAAAGTAGATATAAAATTAGAAAGTGGGAGGGGGTACGGGAGTGGGGAAATAGGTGGATGCTCGCTTCTCCAGGCCCATGGAGGCTTGGAGTCGCTGTAGCCCTGCCGAGCAGGTCACCACAGACAGCTGCGGTATTAGCTCGCAGCGGGTCGATAAGATTCTATTCTATTCTATTCTGTGGTACAGCATTTTTCACTGAATGAGCTATTGGCCATGTCTGATGTACGCTACTGCTGGAGTAGCCCTTCAGACACAACTGAACCAGGACTGACTGAAAATCGTTCACCACTGTCACCAGTCCAGATCTGCCCCTGGGGCCAAAAAAAAATATATGTTTGTTTCCGATTTGTTGCCATTTTAACCAGTGGGTAGGTAGGAAATTTATTTTATTTTTCATTTTATTTTTTGTCACTTCAACCAATCAATAGGTAAGAATTATTTTTTATTTTATTTGGCGCCAAAATTCACTTCCATGCATGTCTTATCTGTACATTACGTAACGATTTTTTGTTTTTTTGACGCTTTTTAACCCCTCCTCTCCTTTTCGTAACGTTTTTTTAGTTCCTTTGACTACAGCCAGCAACTCATCCCTCAACTTATGGATTTCCTATAAAAAAAATTTTTTTTTTTTTGGGAAATCCATAAAATAAATTTGGGTCGCACATGTTTTGATAGGGTCGGTTGGAAATCGGAAACAAATAATATTTTTTTTTAGGCCTGGCCTGGGCCGCCCTAGGAGGCTTGGTTATAGTCTATGACACAAATATCCGGAGCGCATGCTTTTTGTCTATTTCTCAGTCAATTATCAACCGATTTTCATGAAATTTTCTACAGGACATTTCCAAGTCATGTCCTAACATCGGTAAAAATTTTGTTAAGTTATATGCAGAATTACAAATTTTAGACCATTTGACATGTAGTTAATTAAAAATATGACGTCCCTCAATAAACTCATTGCACTAATTCTGGAATTTGATTACATGTCAAATGGTCTAACTTTTAAAATATTGAATATAATTTTGCGAAATTTTCACCGATGTTAGGACTTGACTTGGAAATGTCCTGTGCAAAATTTCAAGAAAATTGGCTCCAGATAATTGTGTCATAGACTATAGATCCTAGGTACATCACAAAAAAATGAAAAAGTCAGTAGTTTTATTCAGCTGCTTCAAAAAGTTCTAGTGTCTGGGTGATGTTTTTGAAAAAAAATGTCCACTTACCTCTTAAAGCATTTTTGCAACAATTATGGAATTGAGGCGAGAGCTGGCACCATTTTTCGTAATTGGGAGAAATCTAATGACGGGCACCCCCAGAAAAGCCTCAAAAGTTGATAAAACTGCCATTCAAAACAAATAATGCTTTTGATTCTACAATGATGGCTTCATTTCTACCAGCTATAGTGAGCAAATAGATCAAACAAACTGAGAAAAATATGTGTTTTATTGCAGTGTCTCACAAATTCACATGAATCCTGAAAAAAAACACAAAAAAAACATCAAAGTGACTTTTTGTGATGTACCTATAATATACATATAGTAGTGATGTACATATTGTAGTAAACAATGAGGATTTTTTTAAAAGGCCTGATACATTTATGCTGCCCATTTTCACAAATGTAGACATATTCAATATTTTTATTTGACAACATTTTATTGTTTTCACTGGTCTAGAAAAATCATTAAGATGCAGAGTGAGATCAACATCAGAGATTGAGGACTCTAATCCTAGACTAGGTACATCACATACATTTTTAAATTGTCCAGTAAAATTATGCTGAACCTTTTTATCCCCTGCAGTACTAAGGGGAAAGGGGATGTTAGTCGTGCCAGGATTCTGTCCGGCGTCACGTTTTCTTTTAGCTGCAAAAAACTGCTGGTCAATTTTTTTTGAAATATAAACACATGACATTCCTAGCAACATGGGGATGTGCAAGTGATTTTTTAGAGATGCTACCATAATTCAAAATGGCCGCCAGAAGTCAACTCCCAAATTTTTTGTGGGCGCAAAAACTAAAAAACTTAAAGTCAGAAATTATTCAAATATTACTATCACATTCCCCATGATTTGTAGATGTGCAGGTAACTTTTTCAAGGTTTTACTGAAATTCAAAATGGCCATCTTGGATAAACTTCATATTTTTTTGTGGGCGCAAAAACTGAAAAATTGAAGTCAGTAATAATTCACACTGTGCAATCACATTACCCACCGTCTGGAAATGTGCATGTGATTTTATTTTACTTTAAAATGGCCTCCACAAATCGACTTTAAAATATTTCTGACCGCAAAAAATCTAACCTAATTTATGGTGGGGATGATATAGGACTTCAGGCATCTTGTTTCATAACTGCCGACATGCTAAAAGAAGTATTTGACCACATTCCGCATTTTTCAAGAGCAAGAAAAATGCTCTGCTTGATTAAAATCTGAGCTAAGTTATAAAAAAGTCCAAAAGTTGTGACCTCAATGTTGCAAATTGTGGAAGGGATACAGAATCCAAAACATCAGTCAGACAGTTGAACTTTTCGCAGCAGCCGAATAAAACTACTGACATGTACATTCTGTAGAGTTTTAGTTTTTAGATACATCATGGCACTCAATGAGCGCCCCGCAATAATGTAACAGTAGCAAATATACCACATAACAATCAGGAATTTGGGCAAAGTCTCCAGCCCTTCTTTATCTTTTTTTTTCAAGTCCACGAGGGGGTCATGGAAGAAGACAAATTTTGATGGATTGTCATCCTTATGGCTATGAAACTTCTATTTTTACCCTTTGGTGTGCCCCATGAGGAAGCGTTACAAAGGGCGGGCAAACAAAATTTCACCCAGGTTTTACCGTGGGCAAACTAGTGTAGCCTTCCCCAGGTATCTAAATTCTTAGAGATTCCCACATTGTTCTGTCCAAACTGCCTTAATGATGGCCTCCAGAATTTCCTCATAGGGAAGTGGACACAGCCTAACTTCATTTATTTGTATTTTTTTACAAAAAATAAAAAAAATGGCTTGCACCTGTGTAAAAAACATTATCAGAATGCCTGTTCGGTAACAGGACACTTCGTACATTTATGTGGAGTATATGGGGGAAGTGGAACTGAGAAAAAGAAGTGGAAGGTTGTTTCTCAACAGAATCATGACTAATCAAGTCAAAGGAAAGGTATAGATCTGAGAATACAATGGAAAGAGAGATGAGAAAAAGGAGTGGATAGGTAAGGTGGAGTGACAATGTACTAGTTAGCACTAGTCAGATGGGAAGGTATCCGGTGGTATCAGGATAATACTGTGGAAGGAGAAGTGAATTAAAAAAAATAGTGGGAGGGGAATGTGGAGTGTCAATGTAATAATGTCAATGAAAAAACGGTGCAAGGTGAATCAGCTTTAACTCATAGCAGTCTGGCCATTTTGACATTGGACGTCTGTGTGGTTTGGCCATTTTTGTGATTTTGAGACTTATTCTCAGACTTCTAACATTAATTTAGAATGATGGCATACATATTTCCCATACATCCCAGGAAGACACATTAATACCAGAATACACTTTATTAATTGGCCAATGTGATGTTTGCTTGGTAACCGGCAGCCATTTTGAATATGCTAATAAGGTACTCACATTTTTTCGGAAATTATGTTTAAAAATGATATTTTGAGATCCACTCAGATTCAGGAGTACAACATTATATTAATTCACATAAGATATATTAATATACATCACAACCAGGTCAAAGAAGCAATTGATTTTAATAGATCTATACATCCAAAATAATAGGCTAAATAAGGTATTACCATCATGACTATGGGATTTAGTAATCTTTCTAAATTCCCTGAGGGGTATTCCAGATTTCATATTTTGAGATGAATCAAGTTAGAAACGCTGGGAAATACCGAAAGCCTCATATTCATCTGAGCATGGAGTTCTATCTTTAATTCAGAAATGGTTGTGACGCAGATAAATCACCCTTTTATGTTCCATGTTCCCCATGCTGTGTTTATTAATTGCGCAAGTGATGTCATCTTGTGAATGACTAAGCATTATTGCCAGGTCCGAGCTGGGCTCGTACCTAGACTGTAGTGTTATAAATGCCAGGTCAGATTCAAGGACTTAGCCAGGAAATGATAAAAGGGACTCTAAATTTACTTATTGCTGGGCCAGGACAGGGTCTGGGGTCCTCCCACAATGCAATTCGGTGGAATCTGACGATATTTTTCTACGTCCAGGCTGAAAATAGGCCGTCCAAAAGACGGCTCTGGATAAGTCCTTTGTTTGGGGCTCGGAGTTAGACTGCTATGAGTTAGGAGACACTCCACACTTCAGGAAGAATTCTTTGGGGGAGCCGAGTGAAATCAGCTTCATGAGAAGTTACAGCAAGAGTGGGGGAGTTGTATCTAATAGTAGAGAGGAGGGGGGGGGGGGGTAGGTAGCATGTATCAGTAAAAAGAAGGAACTTGGTTTTGGGAACATGGTTCTACAAAAATAGTCTTTTTTTTCAAATGCAGAGGCCAATCATTGTTTTAATTTAACTGATTGAAGATTTGTTTCTCCCTTTGACATGTTTGAAAGGTAGTTTTTCAAGTGGAGGAAAGCCCACCTAATTTCACCCTAGTTTATGCAACATTTGATCAGTATGACTATTCTAATCATGACATCTAAAACAATAACAACTTGTTGCTGCTACTCTAAAAACTCAAAATATGATCTTGAACGAACAGATTATATACAATTGTGGGTACAAACAATTGCAGCTTTATGTTATCAGGTTATGGAATCACATATTTTGTATTAAAAGTTCTGGAAGATCCAATATTATCTTATTCTCAGCCTATTATATTTTCCTTGTGTTTGAACACATACTCTGGCCTTGAATAATATCATATCACAACATTGCTCAGGGCTCGAAATGAGGCCATTCCTTCAGTCCTGTACTGCCAAAAAATGTGCAGGAATGGCAAAAAAATTTACTAGCCAATGCCATTCCGATGAACTGGCAAATTTTAGGCCATCCTAGGACAAAGGCCATTTCCAGGAATGACAGTTTTTACTCAGGAATGGCAGTTTCCTTGACTTGCCAGTCCTGTGGATTGGCTTGCCCCCAACGTTTAATTCTACCCCTGTTGCTGGTGGCTTCTAAGCTCTGAATGATTTTGTATGAACCTAGATATACTCTATGGAAAGCATGCCCAGTTATATTTTAGGCCTGTTATCAGTTTGTTTTTGGAAACTTGATTTTTACATGACATTTCAATGGTAATAAGTAATTACTAGAAATCTTTTTTTTTAATGCATCATACTTTTTGTTTCAGAATCCCTCTAGAGTAACACATACCTTAGGACATCATACAGATAAAGTAAATTGTGTGAGATGGATAAAAGGACATGAAAAGGGTGAGCTCTCTTTACGTTTAAATGTTAAGGTGTTATATTGCTGGCTCTGTAGGCCTATATATATGGCTTGAAGCTAGGTTCAAACCAAAGAAAATGACATTAACCATGTTAACCTTCAACCCTTTAACCGCCGGTGCCGCATATAATCGGGTTTTTATTTTTTATTAGGACATTAAGTACCACCTTTTAAACATGTTAAAGATAAAATGTGACATCATTCAGCAATATTTGAAAACAGTTGACCTCCATTTTGTCAAATCTGAATATTTTTCACTCACTTGAAGTTGTGGATCGCGTCAGCCAGACACAACTTCAAGTGAGTGAAAATTTAGATTGAATAATTTGACGGTTGAAGGGTTAACCGTCGGTTGAATTAAATTATTTAAATTTTTACCTACTGGAATTTGTGTCTTGCTAACGCGACCTACAACTTCAAGTGGCTGGAAATTACCAATATTTTATTTATTTTGCAACCAAACATTTGTAAGCCTTGCTGTTTAAGCAATAAAAGTGGCTAATAAATTGAAATTGATAATTTTATGCTTTATCAGGATTGCTCAATGTACAGTGGTGTATGAAACTATTCAGTTTGGAAGGTGTCTATTTTTTGAATATATAATTATTTTCCAATGTTATTCTATTGATTAGGATGTTTAGTTAAATTAAATAATTATTGTATTTATTTATGCATGCAATTTCTGTTTTTTTTTGTTTCAAATGTAAATACATTGTACAATTATCTACTTAAACGTTCAAACACAAAATGTATTTACACTTCACTGTAATTGAAATATTTACACTTTAGTAGAGACCATCTTTCTCCACCTATTGACTAGCAGATTTATTACTATTTTGAAATTATTTAACAAATTATTATACATTTAGTGGAGTGCAAACATCATATCAAGCTTGTATGCTATATGTCAATTATATCAAGGTTGCAAATAGACAGGCAGATTAGATGTTCTCAAAATAGTAAAAAAAATTATTTGTTTTTTCTTCATAGAAACTGAATTTGTGTCGGGATCCACAGATAAAACTGCTGCAGTTTGGTGTCAGAAGGAATCAAAGGTGGGAATGCATTGCTTGATTTTGTGACGGGGAACGTATAAAACACAGATGTCTACATCCGGGTGGTTAATTGATATTGTTTAACTCTGATGTTTAACGACGGGAAAGTATAAAACACAGATGTCTACATCTGGGAGGTTAATTGATATTGTTTAACCCTGATGTTTAACCAATGATGTTGACTATATTAATATTTCAGAGTTTTCGGTAGCATGGGTGTACTACCCAATACATGACACAATTTACAGCTTCAAATGAAAAAAAAATCCCTGCAAATTTCAGTCAATCCAATTAACTGAGCATCCACCATAAGGTGTTTTATCACTTTTCATGACATTTAATTGGATTTGAAACAAGCTTCAAAACATTTACCGTACACTGTATGTAGCCTTAGGGCAAAAGAGAGATAAGCACTTCAACCCTCAAAGCGCTTGATTATTTTATATAAACCGTGGAGATCAAAGTGTTTTATTCAATTTGAAATCATCATCATTGTCTCAGTTTCTGATTCACTTGAATACCTATGTTATGGGTCTATGCCCCTTATAAATTTATTTACACTTACAGGGTGGGGAACAACTTTAGACGACAGAATCTGACATCTACAGACGTCAGATTCTGACGTCTAAAGACGATCCCCGCGCTGTAAGGGTTAAGTGTTCATATGTGTGTTTGTTCTTAGATGTGTTGTATTGTTTCAGTATGAGGTGTCTTGTATCCTCGCTGGTCACACAAGTGTTCATATGTGTGTTTGTTCTTAGATGTGTTGTATTGTTTCAGTATGAGGTGTCTTGTATCCTCGCTGGTCACACAAGTGTTCATGTGTGTTTGTTCTTAGATGTGTTGTATTGTTTCAGTATGGGGTGTCTTGTATCCTCGCTGGTCACACAAGTGTTCATATGTGTGTTTGTTCTTAGATGTGTTGTATTGTTTCAGTATGAGGTGTCTTGTATCCTCGCTGGTCACACAAGTGTTCATACGAGTGTTTGTTCTTAGATGTGTTGTATTGTTTCAGTATGAGGTGTCTTGTATCCTCGCTGGTCACACAAGTGTTCATATGTGTGTTTGTTCTTAGATGTGTTGTATTGTTTCAGTATGAGGTGTCTTGTATCCTCGCTGGTCACACAAGTGTTCTTATGTGTGTTTGTTCTTAGATGTGTTGTATTGTTTTAGTATGAGGTGTCTTGTATCCTCGCTGGTCACACAAGTGTTCATATGTGTGTTTGTTCTTAGATGTGTTGTATTGTTTCAGTATTAGGTGTATTGTATCCTCGCTGGTCACACAAGTGTTCATATGTGTGTTTGTTCTTAGATGTGTTGTATTGTTTCAGTATGGGGTGTCTTGTATCCTCGCTGGTCACACAAACTTGTGTTCATATGTGTGTTTGTTCTTAGATGTGTTGTATTGTTTCAGTATGAGGTGTCTTGTATCCTCGCTGGTCACACAAGTGTTCATATGTGTGTTTGTTCTTAGATGTGTTGTATTGTTTCAGTATGGGGTGTCTTGTATCCTCGCTGGTCACACAAGTGTTCATATGTGTGTTTGTTCTCAGATGTGCTGTATTGTTCAGTATGAGGTGTCTTGTATCCTCGCTGGTCACACAAGTGTTCATATGTGTGTTTGTTCTTAGATGCGTTGTATTGTTTCAGTATGAGGTGTCTTGTATCCTCGCTGGTCACACAAGTGTTCATATGTGTGTTTGTTCTTAGATGTGTTGTATTGTTTCAGTATGAGGTGTCTTGTATCCTCGCTGGTCACACAGGATCTGTGACAGCTGTTGATGCCATCTACACCTCGCCAACCACAACTCTAATTGCTACCACATCCACAGACTCAACTATTCGCATATGGTCGCGGGATGCAAATCAAGATGGTTTTGAATGCATACAAACTATCACAATATCTGCATCTGGATTTGCTCTTGCAGTATCCTGGGCTGTTCTCCCTGAATCTAAAGGTAAATTGGGAAGGTATAAAATGCAAAACATTTGTAAAGATTGTAATTGTTCAGTCGCTGAAGAAGAGACAATTGAGCTAAATATGATTCCTGTTCCTAGAATTGTCAATGCAAATGTACAGCAGTAAACGATGACCAGCTGTCATTAAAATATGTGTTCTTGATCATCAATATATAAAGATAAAAAATTGTAGCCTGAATGCTGAATAGAAATGTTCCAGAATTTTTTTGCAATCACGAGAGGCCGAGTTATAATTAGATCTGCTGTCACGTCATAAAACTGCTGTCTCTGAGATAATAGAATGATTTGCATTATTTGCTATGATTCTGGTAAACACAGCCATACTTATTTAGCATAGTTCTGCTCTGCAAAGGCGAAAGGCAGTATCTGCTTACTTGTAAAGCCTATTGTCTTTGCACGGCAGCAGTACAAATTTGTTTTAGGGCCACCCCAGCTAGCACAATAGAGACATTGATTTTTGTTTATCTACAATCTGCGATGTGGCAGAGTACTAGATCAATACATTGGTTTATTAATATTATGTTTCGTTGGACCAGCATTATTGCATAGTAATGATCTGTCTATATGCAGGCCTCTTACTCTGATGAATATAGTGTCTTTCGTTTGTTAAAGCTGCTGTGCTGGCATATGGTGGAGATGATCATTCAATTCATTTACTCGTTCAGAAAGACAATAAGGTCTGTTTAGTTTTCTTATTTTTTTCTCAAACCGAATAAAATGCCACTGAAATTGTAAACTATTTTGTGGTTATTAAACAGCTAATTCATTTTTGGTATGAGTCTTTTTTTCATAAGTATAATGTTTTCCAAAAATGTAAACTTAATAAATAATTTGTAAAAAAGGACAGCCAATTTTTTTAGACCACCTAGTCAGGACAAAGATTGTTCAGTATCATAGCGAAATACTATGCAATTCTGCCCATTTGCTAATCAAATTTGTAATTAATTAGAACAATACTTATACATCAATGATAGAGTGTCTAGCAACTGCCAAGTTACAACTTCAAAGAGAAAGCTGCTAATCAATAATTTACAAACAGTTATGCCACAACACTAGCTTAGTTAAGCGATTGTGATAAATATCAGCATTAATTTAATTCTTATTCAGAGTCTGTTCAACATATACTACTTAAAGTATCTTAAATTATAAAAGAGATATTAAAATTAAAAAAAAAAAAAATTATTTGACGGTGAAAATTGTCTATAGCTTCTATTGATGAGAAATATTGATCACAAATTAAGAGCATGAACATCTGATTCAAACTGTTGAGGTAGTATGATTTATTTATTGGTAATTTGTATTATATTTCTATAGAGTGGCAACTATTTAAAAATGTGAATTTCTTCCCCCAGTTTGTTGAGAAAATGGTGTTAGTGGGCCACGAAGATTGGGTAAGAGATCTGGACTTTGCACAAGATGGTATGCTATCATTTTGTTTATTTTGAACCATTTCATTGGTGGACCATTATATACATATAAATTCAAATCCTTGACATTGACACAAAAATAAATGTAAATGTACTACATATATTATCATTAGAAGGGTACCTGTAGTTAAAAAAATGTTTTACATTTCTAAAAACCTTAATCTCACAGTATCTTTGCCAAGCTATACCCAATGACTAATAATATTGAAGAAATGAACATCATGTTTATTTGTGTTCACCAGATTCTGGAGACCTCTTGCTGGCAAGCTGTGCCCAGGATTTTTTTATTCGTATTTGGAGAATAAGTAATAAATCTGCTGAAAATGGTATGGATCAAAACAATAAAGTGGAAGGAGAAATACAGCTGAAAGGGAATACATTTGAGATCACTGAAACAGGTATAAGATAAAAACATTTTAACCTTTAATATGCTGAATTGAACAGTTAAAATTTTTACCCACTTGAAGTTGTGTCTCACCATCGTGACCTACAACTTCAAGTGGGTGAAAATTAATCATGTTTGTCGATTTGAGACAAAAAATTGCAAAACTTGATGTTTAACCCTTATGCTGCCGGAGTCGCATTTATGTGTTTTTCAGCAAATTTCAGACCAAATAAATTAACCTCTATTTTCTAAAAAAAAATTTGTGGTAGATGCTTAATTAATCTAATAATTTAATTTTAATGACTTATATTCTTTTTATAAATATAATTATTTTTAGTCATTTGAGGCTGGAAATTGCGTTAGCAATTCCAGCTTTGAATGAATGAAAAATAATCTGAAACAATTCTGCAGCATAAGTTTTTTAGGCTCATTTCGTTCCCAATTGTTCAATAAAATGAATTAAAAATGACTATAGTACTGCTTAGCGGTGTAATTTGGTATCTATGATTTATATATTATGGCTAATATCTCAAATCTTTTGATATCTCCTCGGCAAAATTAGATTAAAAAAATTATTTATGATACAGATACCATTATTAATTCCTCATTGGATTTAAAATTTTCAGCAGAATTTGAATCTTGTGTAAAGTTAGAGCTTTTCACTGCTTGAACTATTTTCTGTAGGCATATGTGTCACTAGCAGGTAAAAGAGTAACTGCCAATTGATTTTATTAAAAATAATTTCAATTCTTTTCAATTAATAACAATTTGCAGGGTCATTATTTGTGCTAAAATTATTTGTGCTAAAATACCATGGTGTAACATTCATTTGAGTGGACGGACCATATAAACCTTTGTACGGTTGAATTGTCAGTGAGTTGTTTTCATTCATTTAACACTGGAATTGGGACACAATTTCCACATGTTCAACTTGAAATGTTCAAATCTAGTTCTATGTATACACCCGTATATATACGGTTTCAAGCATGATTTGGATCAAGAGAAATAACACTAAATTTGATAAAATATTTTTTGGTAGATGCTTAGTTATTCTAATAATGCAATATTGTTTTTCATCAATAGAAATATCACTAAATTTGATAAAAATATTTTTTGGTAGATGCTTATTCATTCTAATAATTCAATACTGGAGATGTTTATTTTTCATTTGAATCTGGAATTTGCATCAGCAATTGCAGCTTCGAATGAATGAATAATAGAAGTAAACAATTCAGAGTTGTTCAATTTGAAGTGTATTTTAAAAAATGTGTAACAAGTACAGTAGGCCTACTGTGCAATTGAAACTGGTCGTGAAAACGAAATTCCCTTTCATTTCCCTTTCATTCCCCCCACCTGTTTCACACAAATTCTCCTAAGGGGAATTTTTGTGAAACAGTTTTCTCTCATTTTCCCCCTTTTTCCCTGATGTGGGGGAAATTGAATTCACAGTCTGTGAATTCTGTTTCACCATTGGGGAATACAATTCACCAATTTTCCTCCAATTTCTCCCAATTTCCCCAGAATTTCTCGCCAATTTCCCGCAGAATTCCCCCGAAATTCACCAATTTTCCTCGAATTTCCCTAGAATTTCCCCCCAATTTCCCCCGAAATTCACCAATTTTCCCCAAATTTTCCCAGAATTTCCCTCCAATTTCCCACGAGTTTCCAATGATTCCTACTGATTCCTCCTGATTCCCCAGTTTCCTGTGCAGTTTTCACTTCACAAGTGTAGCCTACAGCGTCTCTGAGCATTAGGCCTATTTTATGAATATTGCACACAAAATGTCTAGTCTATTCACTATTTCCTGTTTACCGCACCTTGATTCTTCATTTTACATGCATGCTAAACTATTTCTCTAGATTTCTCGGGCCAGTGAATTCTGGAGAAATTCCGGGGAATTCTGGCGAATTCTGGGGAAATTCCGGGGAATTCTGGCGAATTCTGGGGAAATTCAGGGGAATCCTGGCGTGTTCTGGGGAAATTCAGGGGAATTCTGGGGAAATCAGACCAAAAGCTTTTCACTAGTTTTCACTCGTTTTCATTCGTTTTTCCAGGTGAAAAATACATTTCCCTCTTGGGGAAATCTAATTCCCCTGATTTCTTCAGTGGCTACCGTGAAAACTGGGGAAATTTTCGGGGAAAAATGTGGAAGGGAATTCTCTGGGAAACGTGAATTTGCTTTCTCTTTCATTTTATTTCCCCTTCCCCACGACCAGTTTCAATTGCAGAGTACTGTATATTATAATATAGTAAATGTGAATGTTTTTCAGATAGAACTCATTGTATTGTCACAACACTGGAAACTGTGCTGCACGGCCATGACAACTGGGTGTACAGTGTACGCTGGCAGCCGTGGATGACAACCAGCTCTGGAGGCAGACATCAGCCTCTGAGTCTACTCTCATCCAGCATGGATAAAACAATGTTTGTCTGGCAGCCTGATCCACAATCTGGCATGTGGATGAACCAGGTAGTCTTTTATTTTCAGTAACAACCAGTCACCAGAGAAACAATAATAATGATAAATGTGTTCTGGCAGTTTGTAGAAATACACCGACCATTTTTATTCTGTGGGGAAAAATTATAAATATCCTTTATTGATTATCCCATAGTGGTCAGTTTAAAAATATGCATTATACAGTGTTGTAGGCGTGGCAGCCATGTGACACAGATATTTTGCTCTTTTCATATTACACATACATATCCCAGTAAACACAAAACATTTGTAAAATATTTGTACAATGATGGACCAGTGTCAAAGAGGTTGGGCCAATGTTGGACAAATTCACCTTATGGAAAGTTTACTCAACTGATTAACTGTAATCGTTGGTTACACCAACCAATTACAACTGATCGTTGATTACCAAATTTCAACCAATTCTCATCACTAATAATATCAATCGAATAAGAGTTTCCAAATTTAAATCTGTGAATGTGAATTTGTGGATCGTGGTAGCCAGACACAACTTCAAGTGACAGAAAATTTTAATTGAATATCTCCGTGCTCTAAGGTCTATGATATTTGAGATATCATTTTTGGGGACAATCATTTACTCTCCTTAACCCAATGTGAAAATTTTAAAATGATCCATATATTTTTTTTTAAAAGATCATATAAGTGATGGTTAGACAAGATAGAAACATTTTGAAAGCTGTTATTAAAATCAAATTATGTTTTGTGAAATGTGATACAACATTAAAATATAAATGTATGATGTTTTTCTTGATGACCCAGGTGCGTGTTGGTGAGGTAGGCGGTAATACTCTTGGTTTTTATGGTGGATTATTCTCGCCCGATGGTGAATGTATCGTTGCTCACGGATACCAAGGTGCCTTTCATGTTTGGCGAAAAGATAAGGTTGGTGTCTGTTAATCATTTTCTATAGAGAGTATTTTTTCTTTAATTCCCCCATGCTATATGTTTTATTTGTTTCGACTTAAGGCTAATGGTGTGTGGTTACCACAAGTGACAGTAGGGGGACATTTTGCGGGAGTAGATGATGTGGTCTGGGAGCCGTCATGTGGAGCGTATCTGCTTTCTGTCAGCGCTGATCAGACAACTCGCTTACATGCTTATTGGATGTCTGCAGATGAACAACAGGTATAACATTTTTCTTCAAAGGTACAATTTTTATGTGATATGACTCTTTGTATTCTTATTAGATCTAATTTCTTATATTTCACAATATTACACCAAAAATGATTAAACTATGATCTAGATAATGAGCTATATATAAAATATTTCATTGTAAAACTTTAAGCCTTACAGTGCTTAAATATGTTTGTATAAACAAAGACCAAAAGCTTTTTTTTCAATTGGGAATCATCATAAATGTTTATGCTTCATTTTAAGACCTATGTCATGGGTCTACGGCCTATGTAAAATTTTAATTCGTTCATTGCGAAAGGGATATAGCATTACATTGTACAATTTAAATTCCCCCCGCTGAAACTGTACTGTGATCCACAACTTCAAGTCAGTAGAAATCACTCATAGTCGTTTAATTTAAGACAAAATATTAGCTCATCTTAATGTTTAACCCTTTAAATCCTCACGATGCATTAAAGCATCATTTCGCATCTCTGAAAAATGACCTAAATTTTCTAAAATTAGGGGTTTCAGAACCATTTCTTTTGTGGAACTGGTTAATAATAAAACTGTTTTTTTTTTCATTTGTCACCCACTTTAAGTCATCTTTATCCACTACAAGTCGAGAATTGCGACAGCAATTCGCGGCTTGTAGTGGATGAAGATGACAATGGTAAACTCAGGCTTGAAAGGGTTAAACACCCATTTATTCCCAATAACTGTGATTTAACTTGCTAAAAAAATAGACTAAATTGACTATTAGTTCTGCTTACAGTTTTGAGGGTTAACCCTTTAACTGCCGGTGCCGCATATATTCAGGTTTTTATTTTTTTTATTAGTACATTAAGTACCACATTTTAAATATGTTAAAAATAAAATGTGACATCAAACCAGCTAGATTTGAAAAGAGTTGACCTCCATTTTGTCAAATCAGAATAATTCTCACTCACTTGAAGTTGTGGATAGAGACACAACTTCAAGTGGGTGAAAATTCAAATTGGATAATTTGGCGGCGGTTAATATAATTTCTAGTTTATAACTATTGAAAAACAAACTTATGATTACCACAATTCAGTATTTTCAGTAAATAAATTTGTTATGAACTTTCATCTCTACATATCTTTTTTACCTTTTCAGAGCGGTTGGCATGAGATCGCACGTCCACAGATCCACGGCTATGATATGCATAGTATAGCTATGATCAATAAGTGAGTACAACTTTTCTTGTCGGCTGAATTTATAGCACTGATTTTCTAGTCCAACCATATTGCATAGCAACCATTATTAGTACCGTAGATCTATAACAAACCCCTTAAAAATCTAACTTTTCTAAATATGAAGTGTTCATTGAGTAGCCCTTGATGTGCCCCATATTATAATAAGGTTTCAGCATTTCAGGTAAAAAAAAACCCATACGTATCATTTGTAATGTGCAATGTCTTGTATATAAAAATTTGCATTATAGCAGAAAAACATAAGAGAGATTATAGTTATGATTTCAATATATATCAACTTGCAGAAAAGAATTGTGGCTCAATATTTTTCAGCACCAGTTACACAGTGAGTAGTCTTTTTACCAATGATTACCCAATAATGTCTTTAATACATACGTTTTTATTGTTTTTTACAGATGCTGTTTTGCTTCTGGGGCTGAAGAGAAAATCACCCGGGTCTTTCAGAGTCCGAACAATTTCATGCAGAATATTAGCAGGATATGCTGTATAGATACATTCAAGGAATTTGTTGATAAGGTGAAGCATTCCTGCCCTAAGACAGACAAGTTATTTGAAGCTGCTGTGTTTGCCAAACCAGGACATTCTGTTTCAGTGTCATGTAGAAAATTATTTAATTTAACCCTCCTGTATTTTAATCCTTATCCCACTAAGCTAATTTAATATTTATTACCCACTTGAAGTTGTGTCTCACTACCGCGACCCACAACGAGTTTAATTTGAGGCCTAAGATTTTCAAATCTTGATGTTAATCTCACATTTCATTAGCAATAACAGTGATTTGATTGAGTGATTTGATTTGAGCCAGGGGAGTGTAGTAAGTGGAGCACTGTGTTATTACAGTCGGCAATCAATATAAATAAACAATTTATGCCATTTTTTTGTGAGGTTAAAGCATAAATATATTTATAGAATACCAAACATAACAACAACGATGAATAACAAAGACATAATGACATTAGAGAGTCCTTTAATTGATAGGAAAAATATGAAAGATAAATATTTACAAAATAAATGTAAACAAAAACATAAAAAAATGTGCCTGACTGTGAGGTATATATAACTATTTCGTATATGCACGTGTAAGATAAGGGAAATAGTGTTAGTATGTAACTCTCAAATCCACATATAACAAACGGACCAGGATCCACGAGTGGTCCGTTCCATAAAGTGAATCAAGTGCTTACACATGATTCTGTATTGTTTTTGATCTACCATGGCTTTTCTCATGATCATGTTTGTGTTCCATCTGAACACTGCTGAAGAAGGTGAATTTTTAGCTCTGTGCTCTAATAGCATAAACTATAATATTTTTAGGGATTTCATAGGTGGCAATGTTGTGCATAATGTGTACTGATGCAGTTTATTTTCCACTGTAAATAGGAGCAATAAATCCTATAGCTATAGTTTTCAATCTAACCTGTGAGTAATATTTACCCATTTGAAGTTGTGAGTCACAGCATCAAGACACAGTTTCAAAAATATGAAAAATTAAATTCTATAAGTTAAGTAGCGATTTATTGGTTATTTTCAATATTATATTGTGCATAATGTAGACTGATGTAATGTTTCTACTTGTAATAGAATGGTGTTGCTGAGCCTGAAGGAGCTAGTGTGCCTGCCTTGGGATTGTCTAACAAGGCAGTATTTGAAGGAGAGGAGAGCAGGAGTAGTGGCAGCGGAGATAACGTATTCAAATACAGTGACCAATATAAAGAAAATTACTTCTCTCCTGTTCACCTGAAAGGTACACTTTGTCACGTGATTAACGGGTTGACACTTAACCCCCCTGCTGATATGTTTGACGTTATGTTTCATTCATTTGGAATTGCTGGAATTGCTTACGCAATGTCAGTTATTAAGAAAACATATTTATAAATTTTAAGTATCAACAAAAAATATTATTCAACTTCAGTATAATTGTATTTGGTTTGAAGATAGGTATACATAGGGTCCCACCAGGAATAAAGGGTTCACACTGGACTTGCTGAATTGTTTTTATTTATTTTTCTTTAATTTGAAGTTGGAATTGCTTATGCAATTTCCAATTGTTTGCGGTTTTTTATTATATTAAATACGGTACAAGTTATTTGTTGTAATTTTAGAGGTGCCAGTGCCAATTATTTTGGAAAATAAAAATTGCATGTTCAAGATTTGTGATTCCAATGTACTAGGGATTTATTTGCTGGCCTTGAAGTATGTTTTTAGGCTGTTAGTTGCAAGATAAGATCAGGGCTCAATTTGTTTAATATCTCATAGCGAAAAGGTACACAATTTAGGCCAATTGCTAATCAAACTTGAAATTGATTAGCAAAATATTTGATCTTTAATGATAGGAAAAAAACAATGAATTTGGGGCTTGGTTATAGATCGCTACACAATATTTACAAAACAAATTGAACCCTGCATAAATACGTTTCTAATCAGATGAAATGCCCCTGAACTTGTTGTAGTAAGTCAAATAATTCGTTTTTTTTTTATAAATAAAAATAGTATCAAACAAGTCAACAGCACAATGGTTAAATGGATGACAAAATGGAAAAAATCACACTGTAATTTCTTTCTTAAATGACTGAATGCAACAATTTTAGAATGTTCTTTAATTTAATATTTGTAGAGCCTCCAACAGAAGAAAATTTACTGCAGAACACATTGTGGCCCGAAACGCAGAAACTGTACGGACACGGTTATGAAATCTTTGCCATGTCTTGTGATATAAAGGGCTGCATACTCGCTACAGCTTGCAAGGTTTATGTTTTAATTGTTCACAATTTATTTACTTTGTAATTTACTATTGTAATAGATAATTGCGTAATTATGATATCTTAAAATATCCTACCCAGAACAATTTTATTGGCTATGCAATTATAATTTATAAATTATGATTACGTAACATGTTGAAACTGCCCAGCCCGGGGATCGAACCACCAACCCTGGCATGTGATCTCGAGCATTACCAATTGAGCTAAAGAGACGACTCGTTGGCCAGAGTAGTTATCACTCCAGTTCACCATACGCACACCCGGCTGCATATTCCCCTCTAAAATATCTGCCCGTCCCCGAGCAGCTAATGGGCTGTGCAATTATAATTTATAAATTATGATTACGTAACATGTTGAAACTGCCCAGCCCGGGGATCGAACCACCAACCCTGGCATGTGATCTCGAGCATTACCAATTGAGCTAAAGAGACGACTCGTTGGCCAGAGTAGTAATCACTCCAGTCTGCCATACACACACCCGGCTACAATTATTATTCCAAATAATTGTCTTGATAGTTTGATTTTGAGCATTGAATAAATTGAATTCAATGGTGATTTAAGGCATTTATTTTTATGTTCATGGGAAATAAAGTTTATTTTTCAAACTGTGGTCCTGCTGGTTTAATTCTGACCATCACATAAATTGAATCCTAATTTGATTTAATGCATTATTTTATTATAATTTATTTTACCTTTTTTTGTCATCTTTAGGCATCAAAGGCTGAACATGCTGGCCTCATTTTATGGGACACAGTGACGTGGCGTCAGTTATGTGTATTAGCTGGTCACTCCCTCACCGTTACACATGTAGAATTCTCACATAACGGACAACACATACTCTCTGTGTCCAGAGATCGCACATGGTGCCTTTATAAGAAACGACAAGAGGAAAATTCAGGTGAATCTTTTATGGTGATTACATGTATTTGTTGTTAATGTTGCCCTCGATGTTGTTTTCATGTCCAGCCGCCTCAAGATGTTGTCCAACTGTGATTCAATGTTGTCCAATTGTCGGAACAAAATAGATGTTAGCTCAACAGTGTTTGATTTTTGATGTTCCATTTTATCTGAGTATCTGTGGCATTGTACTGCTAAGAGGGGCACCATTCAATTACCAGGGGGGGGAGGGGGTGGAGTATTTGTGAAATATGTATTTACCGACTAAATTTTCATGAAATAAATAATTGTCTGAAGGACAATATTTAACTCTAACTAAATTTGAAATAAGTAATTATGTAAGCTTATCATTCAGCAACATTTAATGGGCTTTAGAAAATTTTTGAGCCTCACTGATTTTTGAGTCTGAATCTTCGCTCGGCATCATTAAATGACCCTAAATCAATACTAGGACTAGTTTAGGATCCAACTTTGTAGTCAGAAAAAAAATATATGAAAGTGACATAAATATTTATCTCCACACACAAACTGAAATAAAGATTTTGCTTGAGGCAGAGTTCTGCAGATAGGAAGTTAAATAAATAATAGGTCCAATTATAAAACTCCAACCCTGGTAATTGAATGGTGGCTACCTGAAGCCATGTCGGTTTTATGGAAGATTTAACTCAAATAATGTCACTAAAATTACTAAAATATTTTGTACAGATTCTCAGTCGGTCAAATAATTTTATTTTGTCTATGTCTATTTTTCATAATTATAAATATTTTTCATCATTTGAAATTGGAAATTGCGTTAGCAATTCTACTTTGAAATGACTACAGCTTTTAACAAACAATTTAGCGCCACAATAGGTAACTCTTGTGCTGCTGCACAGTTTGTTTCTATTTTCAATCCTTTTTCACCTGGATCGCTAATTCAATTTTTTCAAAATAAATTATTTGATGAACAATTCATCTATCGAGAACACTTATAATTTTCATGGCATTTTAATAATATACGGGGCTAGCAGGACAATCAAAGCTTAATTCACTGATGGAGATAATCAAATCTCCACCCACTATGTGATGGAGACTTATTGTTTTAGTACTGTCTATTTTTATGCCTCCGCCGCGAAGCGAGCGAAGGCATTATGTTCTCGGGTTGTTCGTCCGTCCGGATGTCTGGCTGTCGGTCCGTGTCCGTCTGGTCATAAACGCCTGCCGTACGGCTTCACCTTTTTGTACTACGCCAACATGGTCCAGCAGATTGAATTCATAATTTATACAAACATTCAACCCCTTCGGCAAAAGTTTTTCACTAAAGGTCAAGGTCAAAGGTCAAGGTCAAAGATTAAAAAAAATGTTTTGTTAACGCGATAACTTGGAAAATAAATATTGCATCTCTTCAATTTTTTATGTGAAGTCACTCATGAGTATGGAGATGACCTTATTAGATTTTCAGCTTTCCACCGATAATCAAAATGGACGCCAGCTGGTTTTCTCACAATTCACAGCAGTCCTTAGCTAGTTATGCCTCCGCAGCGAAGCGAGCAAGGCATTATGTTCGCCTCCGCCGCAAAGCAAGCGAAGGCATTATGTTCTCGGGTTGTCCGACTGTCTGTCCGTCCGGTCATGAACGCCTGCCGTACGCTGCCACCTTTTTGTACTACGCCAAAATTGTCCAACAGATTGAATTCATAATTTATAAAAACATTCAAACCCTCTGGCAAAAGTTTTTAACCAAAGGTCAAGGTCAAAGGTCAAGGTCAAAGATTCAAAAAAAGTTTTGTTAACCCGATAACTTGGAAAATAATTATTACATCTCTCCAATTTTTTATGTGAAGTTAGTCATGAGTATGGAGATGACCTGATTAAATTTTCAGCTTTTCACAGGGGGAGAGGAGATAGAGTAGGCCTACATGGGCCTCATGTGATGGTGGAGGCATACAATTGACTCATGTGCGTCAAATTTTCCTTTTTTAACGTTTTTGTATTTTAGCGGATATTTCTGCTTTGCTCATTTTGGCCATCATCAAAATTTGGTAATATAGCCATACACCCCTACTCGAATAATTTATAAATATTTGCAGTATGCATATTGGCCCTAGGAAATTTGCCCTGTAAATTTTTTTCGACGTTTTTCAGCTTCTTTAACAAAATCCAAGATGGCCGCCAAAATCCTATGTCGCTCTCTAGAGCTTGAACCGCTTTATGGATTTGTTTCATGTTTAGTTTAAAGGAAAGACCCTACTCTGCACATGTTGTGATTAGTTTTTGGTGTGATTCTGATAATAAAAACTCTGATTTTTTTACGTTTCAGAATTTTAGCGGATATTTCAGTTTTGTTCATTTTGGCTATTATCAAAATTTGGTAATTTAGCTATACGCCCCTGTTCTGATTATTTCTAAATATTAGCAGTATGCATATTGGCCCTAAGGAATTTGCCCGGTAATTTTTTGGGGCGTTTTACAGCTTCTTCAGTAAAATCCAAGATGGCCACCAAAATCCTATGTCGCTTTCTAGAGCTTGAACCGCTTCCTGGATTTGTTTTATGTTTGGTTTAAAGAAAAGATCTTACCCTGCACATGTACTGATTAGTTTTTGGCGTGATTCCGATAATAAAAACTTTGATATTTTTACATTTCAGAATTTAAGCATGTTAAGCGGATATTTCAGTTTTGTTCGTTTTGGCTATGATCAAAATTTGATATTATAGCTATACACCCCTGCTCGGATTATTTTTTAATATTTGTTGGCCCTGGGGAATTTTTTTGGTGTTTTTCAGCTTTTTTAACAAAATCCAAGATGGCCGCCAAAATCCTATGTCACTCTCTAGAGCTTGAACTGCTTTATGGATTTGTTTCATCTTTGGTTCAAAGGAATAACCCTACCCTGGATGTGTGCTGATTAGTTTTTTGTGTGATTATGGTAATAAAAACTTATATTTTTTACTTTTTAGGATTTCAGCTGATATTTCAGTTTTGCTCATTTTGGCTATTATCAAAATTTGGTAATATGGTTATACAGCTCAAATTTTATCTTTTGTGTATGCTGAGTGGCTCTGAGAAAAAAGTTTTTTTCTTTTTTCATTTTTTCAACAAAATTCAAGATGGCTGACGAATCAAATGTTACTCTGAAGAGCTTGATCTGCTTCACTGATTTGTTCCAAGGAAGCAACTTACCCTGGCCATATGTTGATTAGATTTTGGTGTGATTCTGACATCACATTTTCACGTGGTTTACATAAAAATTTGGTGACAGTACTGTATTTATAATCTAGTTCTTCAACAATTTGACGACGTAAACGCTCTACAGTCGCTAATATTTATCCGATCTTCGCGAAATTTTTTCTAAACATTCTCTGATGGATTATCCTGTTTCAGCTCGAAAATCAGCTAATTTGCATATACAATATGGCCGCCATGGGCTAATTTGCATATCCAATATCGATGATCGACGTAAACGCTTTCCAGTCGCTAATATTGATCCGATCTTCCCAATTTTTTTTCTGAACACCCTCTGATTGATTTTCCTGTCTGACTTCGAAAATCAGCTAATTTGCATATTCAACATGGCCGACATGGGCTAATTTGCATATTCAAGATCGACGTTAACGGTCTCCAGTCGCCAATATTTATCCGATCTTCGCAATTCTTTTTCTGAACACCCTCTGATGGTTTATCCTGTCTGAGTTCGAAAATCAGCTAATTTGCATATCCAACATGGCCGCCATGGGCTAATTTGCATATTCAAGATTGAAGTAAACGGTCGCCAGTCGCCAATATTCATCCAATCTTTGCAATTTTTTTTCTGAACACCCTCTTTTGGATTATCCTATCTGAGTTAGAAAATCAACTAATTTGCATAGTCAACATGGCCGCCATGGGCTAATTTGTATATCCAAGATCAAGTAAACGCTTTCCAGTCGCCAATGCTCATCAGATCTTAGCAATTTTTTTTCTGAACACCCTCTGATGGATTTCCCTGGTCGAGTTCGAAAATCAGCAAATTTGCATATCCAAGATGGCCGCCATGGCACTTTTGTTATATAGCCCCATCATTACTGCATTGGCAATAAAATTTTAATTGTTGGAAATTGAAGTTGGAGCCTCTCATATTTGCTATGCAAATATAAGATCTAGTTGCATTATACTTCAAACATTTATTCCCCTTTTCATCATTATAGGACCATTATTCACACTAACAGCTCACACGGACAAAAAAACCAGCCTGCATTCTCGGATAATATGGGGATGCTCGTGGTCTCATGATGATCGCCATTTTGTCACTGTGGCTAGAGATAAAAAGGTGAGTTTGTTTCTTGAACAAGGTTATCCGTGTTTCAGTCAGCGTAATTATTCTTTATTGAACGTATAAAATTCTAAACCCTGATTGTAGATTATTTCAAACTGCAGTGGCTTGCACAGGGGTCCCCAGGGGAGATTATTATTAAAATAAGAGGAAACCCCAATTTTTTTTGAAAATTTGCATCTGGGTACCCATGTAAATTGAAGGATTCATCACATGCACAGATTTCTCACCAATAATTTGGTAACCAGCAACACTTTGTTTAGTATTCAATGCCAGCTACAGGTGGTGTACTCCTTAATGATACCTATTCAGCCACTATAATTGGTGTTTAACTCAATAACCCTTGCAACCTTGAAGACCAAAGGTTTTTCTTCAATTTGAAATCAAAAAGAAAAATCTTAGTTAGCCCTTTCTGCTTCATTTGAACACCTATGTCATGGGTGTAGGGCTATTTTAGAAATATTTTAATTCTTTCATCTATAGACGGCAGATTCTGACGTATAAGGCGCTAGTTGAAAAACTTAGATTTTCACCCACTTGACCGCGACAACTTGTGGGTGAAAATTCCACTCATTTTGTACAATTTGAATCAAAATATTGGCCATTCTAATATTTTTATTGCGTGTTTCTCCTTCAAATTCTTGCATTTAAAGATTAAATAAATAGGTCTGAAAACGACTACAATCGTGTTTAGTGTGTTAAGGGTTAATAGTTCACAATATGTCAATTAGCCCTTAGATCACTGAGATATTCAATTTATATTTTCAGTGACTTGAAGTTGTGTCTCGCTACCACAATACACAACTTCAGGTGACTGAAAATGTATGTTATTTGTGAAATTAAAGTCCCAATATATATGTGTTTCAAGATTGAAGACATGTTTTATTTTTAACATCTGGTTATCAGGGGTTATAGAGGTGCTGATAAAAACACAGAATGTCTACTGTAGTCGACATCAGTGTTCTAGGGGTAAATATCACCTCAGATCTGGCTCTGACGTACGACGAGGCCAGAGCTGTGGCTACAGTAAAATAGGTATTGATGGCACAGGTGCTATTTTTGTATTAGCTGGATTTGACAATTTTAAACAAATCCTAAAGCTATTGTTAAGCTAGAGCTATTTCTAGATGTCAGTAAGTGTGTGCATATACTGACATTGCGATAAACTACATTGCGATTAATACATGTATGGTATAATAATAATGTTTATTAACCAAAGGCAAATACATTTGTATGTAAGAAAAAGCAGAAAAGTTGAATATTTTTTTTTTTTTTCTGAATATTAGTCATTTACCAGGGGAGACCACTAATTACTTTTGTAAATTACTTCTCTTCTGCTCCTATACCATTGAACATCATAATACACACCTTCATGCCGAGAATCTATATTTAGAAATATGGTGGTCACTGCCACGGGATTAGCTTTTAAAAGGTTGAGTCTTTAAGCTACAATATAGTATATCTCATGTGTGGTTTCCCACTAAGTAATATCTGTCATGTTTTTTCTTCAAAAAAACATCTGATGAACAACTGATATTAAAAGCGATTATATTACAAAATCAGTCAGTTAGCTATCTTTGAAGTGCAAATAGAAAGACACCACAAAACAAAAGTAAAACCAATTTTTTTTTTCAAGAATTTACTCGGCGACCACAGCAGGCTGTGCTTGGTTTATTTTGGGCGACGCAGTGTAAGGGTTGAAAGTAAAAAACCTCTCAATTAAGAAATTTGCCCCTTTTTTCTCTTCATAACTAGAACATGTCTGTGGACATTATAATGGAATAGCCAAGCCATTATTAATCCTTTATTATTTTCCTCATTAGACATGTTAGATGAACATTTTTTCACTAACTTATATTATGTGACTATGCTCTATTGATATCGAAGTGTTTGTTTTCTCAACCTATAGTATTAACATAATGATACAACTGAAAATTGTACTGTGTTAAGCACACTGAATACTATGTATCTAACTTAAATATGATATTTAGATTTTAACCTCAAAATCCTAATGTCAATAACACACTTTTTTAGCCTTTGTCCTCGGGGGCCCATATACATACGGTTTCAAATGGAAATAGTGAAATACTCTGTGGTAGGTGCTATGGTAATCGAATAATTCAATTGGAGGCATATTTTTTCACAATAGAAATATATTGATGATTGAATGTTCCAATGTTGGTCTAATGCTGGTCCACCATCTGTGACAATGGCCAACATTTAACCAACACTGGAAATATGTCGCTGATTGAATGTATTTGAGGCCATCATTCTGATTACAGGCTGTGGTATGGGGTACAGCTAGGGAGGACAGTGATAATGGGGGAACATTGGGGGTTTATGGAGCCTCCTCATCACCTTTAACATTGATTGATTCCATCACTGCCGCAGATTTTGCTCCATGTGCTATGCCTGATGGAAGGTAAGTCTGGAATATCAAGATAAATATATTATCTAATGTCACAAAAACAATTATTATTATCAGAATAAAATGATTATGTAATACATGAATTGCAATAGATTAATTATATATTATTCAGTAGACAAATCAGGATACATTATTTCTGTAAAATTAGAATAATTTAGCTATGTTACGAGAATACACGTATATGAATTTAAAAAATAATTTAAAAAAAAAATTGCCACATGAACTAATAAAATTACCAGTACATGTATTGAAGTACATGTACACAAATCAACTGAGTTCACTCCAAGTTGTTCTACTCAATATGAAGGTTTAAATTTTTTTAAAGTACTAACAATTGTTTAATAAAAAAATCGTTACACTTGTTCTAAGTAAGTAATATATATACTAGGATATTATAATTTTGTTTAGAAAAGGTTAAAAATGTGCTCTCTCTGGATTTAGCGAAATTATTGTTTTACAAATTACTAGCATATTATAATTGTATATATTTTCACAGTTATCTAATATCATTTGGTTTGGATAATGGCGAGATTTTATTCTATAAGTGGAGATGTACGCAACTAAAATCAACGACCAGCTGGATGTTATGTTATAATCTCAATAAAAGGTATGTAATGTGTAAGTTAACCCTTTCAGCACAGGGATCGACTTTAGGCGACAGAATCTGACGTCTGTAGACGTCAGATTCTGACGACTAAAGTCAATCCCCGCACTGTAAGAGTAAAAGTATTTGTGATGGCCCCAGACCCGTAACATAGGTATTCAAATGAATCGGAAAGAGCTGACTGAGATATTTATGATGATTTAAAATTGAAAATGACCCTTTAGTCACCATGGTTTGTATAAATTATTTCAGTGCTGTAAGGGTTAATATCATTGCAAATCTATGTTAACCCTTTGACTTCCAGGCCGGGGTGCATGCCAGGATCCAGATATACTGGTGTAGGAGTTCCATTTTTCGTCATTTGAAGCTGGAATTGCTAACGCAATTTCCAGCTTCAAATGACAAAAAATACATAAATGTAGTATATATTTGACGAAAATTTGTGTCATTTTATGGTTACGTTCATTGACGAATGACGACGGAAATTTCCGTCATGTATGGTAGTGGGATGCAGGTTCTTATTCGACCCGTTCCGTGACGTGTATATACTGGCATATTTTATGACAAAGGTACCCTGTCACTCGCTTTTTGCTGGTTTAGAGCTGGGCCAAAACTGGCAACTTTGGCCCAGCTCTGAACCGGTGGAGGACGAGAGAAGTTGGCCGTTTGCCCGAGACTGGGTCATTGTTTTGTCATCCTACCCAGATGATACAACACTGACTCAGACAATGATCCTTTTATTTATTTTATTTATTTATTGAATATGACGCTTTGCTTTAAATGAACATGATTATCATGACAATGTTTTAAAGGTCTGACAATGTTTTAATGATACTACACTGCAAACTTTGTATTGTATATTTTATTCAATAAAAAAAAAAAAAAAAAAAAAAAAAAAAAAAAAAAAATTATGGTAGTGAAAAGGTTAAGATCATTTGTTTTCATTAGCTATTCTGAACTCTCACTTGATCCTGTGTATTTAACCCTTATAGCGCTAAACACTACTATAGTCATTCAGGGTTCCCCATAGAAAATAAAATCATCTGGTTGTTCTCTCAAAAATATTAACTTAGCGCGCGCGAGCAGCTTAACCCTTACACTGCTGCATAAAATTAGTAGCATGTGTGGTTGCCCACTAAGTAATAGATCGATCTAAAAGCCAATAAATTACAGTCACTGTCAGTTAGCCATTTTTAAAACGCAAATGAAAGGACACCACAAAACGAAACTTGAAAAAAAAGGAAATTTTTTTTTTCAGAATTTATCCGGTCGGGCAGCCGGCATTTCCGGCACTGTGGTGAACCCCGGTCATTTTAAGCTTTTTTATTAATTAGCAAGTTAAATCTCAGTTATGGGGAAAACAATGAGGACTCAAACAATAAGACTTGCAAATGTTTGGTCTCAAATTAAATGAAAATAACTAATTTTCATTTAGTTGAAGTGGGTGGGTGAAAATTGTAATTATTTAATTTAGCGCTTTAAGGGTTAACCTGGAATATTAACCCTTTCAGAGCGGGGACTGTCTTTATGCGTCAGAATCATGTATAAAGACAAAGACTGTCCCCGCACTTAAAGAATTAAAATATTAAAAGTGGCTGTAGACCCATAACATAGGTATTCAAATGAAGAGGAAAGATCTAACTAAGACATTCATGATGATTTCAAATTGAAAAAACCCTCTGGTCTCCATGGTTTATTAAAAATATTTCAGCACTTTAAGGGTTTATATGTATCACATGTATAAATGCTGCTTCTGTACTGACAAGATCAGTCATCAAATATATTTTATCTGATTTCGCAGCAGCTAAAACATTAGGGAGGGGAGGTTCTTTTTAAATACGGAGGGAAGGTTCTTTTTTTACTGACACCCAAAATATATCGTAGTTAAATCGCAGGGCAGTTTTTGTCTATATATATTCACCAGGTGGCTCTTGTCATAACTATCTCTAATCCATGTGGTGATTTCTGGATCTAGCCTTAACCCGCTGTTGATTACAGTGGATTACTCCTTTATTATTATATGTAACACAGTCTGGACGTGATGTGATACAGATAAAACACATTCATTCTGTGTTTAGGCAAACCAAGTTACTTTTCGAGAAGGATCTGTTTGGTATAACAATCTTTTTTTAATCTCCAAATTAGATTTTTTCTAAGTGCTTAAATAATTTGTTTTTGTTTTTCAGTCAAGCTCATCATATGACTGTGAAACAGTTGAGATTTCAACCGACGTCCCCATGCTCTGAGAGTAAGAGAAGTGATAGAAGTGATGGAAGCAACATACTTATGTTGGCAAGCTGTGGTACAGATCATGCTGTCAAAATACACTCAATACAAACTAATGAACTACCTTTATGTCCACAAAAATAATATAATAATAAATTATATGTGATCTTTTTTTTGTTTTACTATACTATCTACACGTTTGCGTTATTCATGTTAATATCTTGATGGATGTACTCTGTTCATTTGTACAGTCGTATTTTATTTAATTGCGTTCCTGTCAAAATAGAGTTCCAACGTTTTATTAAGTGAAGTATATTTCCCTAATATCACATTTGGAATTACTATTGTTTGATATCATTCAGTTTAGTGTATATACTGTAGTTACCTATGGTAATACAATTATTACCTCTAATTTCAAAATCAAAGATATTGACCATTAGGCCCGAATAGGTATTGTCGTTCTGCTTGTGCCGCGCCGTCTCCGCCACCAACATTTGTTTGGCTACTGCTCCAACATAGTCTAACAGATAGAATTTATAATTCACACAAGCATTCAACCCATTCCGGCATTTTTTTTGGTGAAGTTTAAGGTTGAAGATGAATGAAAATTGTTGATTAACCCTTTCAACTTGAGGACCATCTTTACACGTGAGAATCTGACGTCTGTAGACCGCAGATTCTCACGTATAAATATGGTCCCCGCTCTGAAAAAAAATTATAATGGCCATAGGCCCATAACAAAGGCATTCAAAAGAAGCAGAAAAAACCACTTTGGTCTCTGGGTTTATACAAACATATTTCAACTTTTTTCTGTTATGTGGCCATATTCTTAGCTCATGTTATTAATGATTGGATCTCTTCTATTTTTTATGTGAAATAACCCTGAGTATGGAGATGATCTGATTAGATTTTCACATATCGACCGATAATCAAAATGGATTGATTTTTTTATAATTCACATTATAGTATCTTGAAAAATTCTATGGGTTTTGGCGGTCTGGCGTTGTCCTTTTTCAAGGTGATTTATCGCGTTAAATTATGCTGTTAGCATCTCGACCCGCATTTCGCAGAAGTATGCGTTAATGCTTGATTCAGTCACAATAAAAGGATGTGAACGAACCCTAAATGTATAAAACGTAGCCGTACACACTATTATGCTATCGCGCCACGCCGCTTATGATAATTGCAGCAGTCTGGCTTGTGAAGGTGCTAACTTCATTTCTACTTTTAAAGGTGTATCCAACTGTCAAATTCGCGGGACAAGGGTCCCCCAGAAGGCAATAGTGCCCGTGGGTGGGCCAAGGCCCTATTCCATAATAACACTAAATATGCGTCTCATACCCAAAGCCTCATTAAGAGCAAGTTCTCAAATCACAGCAAGTTCATATATACTTGAGCGACATCTATGAGTTAATAATTCAAAGCCCTTGGCATTTGCCCCTACTTGGTCGCATACTTGCAAAGAAACTGACTGTATTACTGCGGGGATTTGGAAACTGCTTGACCTCCAAGCTTGTATTGTCACTCAGTAAACACAAAACATTTGTATGACTTGATGCAATGTTGAACCAACGTCGAAGACGTTGGGCCGACATTGTATAAATGTTATACAAATGTCTTGGGTTTGCTGGGCAGGAGGACTTTCTCTCAAACATTGTACATTTATTTGATGTTGGTTCAATGTTGGGCCAGCGTAGCAGACGTTGGCCTAACAATAAAACAGCATTGGATCAATGTCACGTTTGAGTAGTATCTTGTATCAGTTCAGTGGCTATATTAATGCCGCCAATCTGTACTCAATAGGCTACTGTTGGCCTACACTTGACCGTCCCAGGCATGCGCGTTTTGCAGCTGGATGATTCTTCAAAATGTTCCAATCCCGCACTGTTCTGTTGTAGAATGAGTTGGCGAGGGCTGATTTTTTTTATGGTAAATGTTTGTATTTGTAGGTAGAATCTTTATTCAGTAGGATTCTGTATTCTGTAGGATGTGAGTAGGCAGGGCCACCGCACCATTCACCGCCTTATGCAACATCAGGGTTCCCACACGTCGTGGAAAACCTTGAAAATTATGGCTGTCCTGGAATGTCCTGGAAAATCCTGATTTTTTAGATTGTCCTAGATCACTGGAATTCTGATTAAAATGTCTTGAAAAAGTCCTGGAATTTCTTTTGTCCATGGAATTCGTTCCAGTGTGACCAGTTTGTTATTTCACTTTGTTTAATTCATTATACAGCTACTTAAAAAAATGGAATTCTGAAAGGGGGGGGGGGCATATGACAATATTTGCTGAAACGGATAGCCCGTCAAAAATCACCAGTTCACTACCTATTTTCGCCTTAGTATTTTCGAAGTAAACATTTTCAGACCAAAAATTTAGTGATATAAATAATTGTCTGAAGGACATGTTGTATAAAACAAATTGAGGCTCGCTTCATTCGACATAATTAAGTGACCCTTCAATCCGCTCTGCTCCTTTACCTCTAGATCAATAATAAGGCTAGTTGGGATCCAACTTTCCGGACATAAAGTGAAATAAATATTTTGCCTGAGGCAAAGTGTGAAAAAAATAAAGTTCCGCAGATAGGAAGTGAAATATATAATGTGTTTAATTGCAGCCAACCCCCCTCCCCCGCCCACCAGTAATTGAATGGTGGCTCCCTTACTATCTATCATATTTGACTGAAAATAGTGGCATTCAAGTCACGGAAAATGGACATTTCGTCCTTGAATTCAATTGTCAGATTGGTATGTGGTATGTGGGTCCCACAGACATGATGCTTACTCTAGGCTAGGTGTTACGAGGGTCATATAGGCCAGCTGCTTAATTCTCTCCGGGCAGTCTTTGAGGTTCCCATTGATGAAGCCCAAGCTACTGCTAGCCTTTTGGGCTTATTTTACCAATATGGGCCGAAAAGACAAGTCCTCTAACAAAAGCACCCCAAGATGAGCGCTGGTTTTGACAGAAGATGAGACATGACTATTAAGCTGGTAAAGATATGGGTCCTTCCCTTTAGCGGTAGACATGATGTAGCATTTATTGGCATAGAAATGTAAACCCCAGGTGGCTGGTCAAGTCCTGTTGTAGGGTTATAGAATCTTGCAGGCATGGCATTTCACAATAAAGCAGACAATCGTCCGATTGAGGCGGCAATGAGATTTCACTTGCTGTGGCAAGTCATTTATAAAAAACAAGAAATACCTTGGGGCACCCCAGAGTCAACACTAATTTCAGAAGAACAAAATCTGTCTACGACCACTTTCTGCGATCTCCCCAGCAAAAAGGTAGAAAACCAGTTATTTATGTCGCCCTTTATCCCGTAATATCCAAGTTTAGGAAGTGGGGAACCGTGTCGAATGCCTTGGAAAAATCCTAAATCGCCAAGTCGACACTAACCCCTCCCCCCCCATCCACAGATGTCAACCAGTCATGGGTGGTAATTTTGAGCTGGCACTCACAGGAGTGACGTTATCGGAATCCATGTTGCTTATCTGTTAAGATATTATGTGAATCTAAGTGGTTTAGCATTTGTTTAACCCTTTAACCGCCAAATTATTTAATTTGAATTTTCACACACTTGAAGTTAGGTCTCGCTGACGCGATCCACAACTTCAAGTGAGTGAAAATTATTCAGATTTGGCAAAGTGGAGGTCAACTGTTTTCAAATATTGCGGGTTGATGTCACATTTTATCTTTGTCACATGTTTAAAAGGTGGTACTTAATGTGCTAATAAAAAATGAAAACCCGAATATATGCGGCACCGGCGGTTAAACGGTTAACAATGATGTGCTGGAGTGCTTTGCAGCACACACATGTTAAAGACACTGGTCTATAGTTTGAAGCTTTATGCCTGTCCACCTTTTTGAAATAGGACTGACATTGGCTGTTAACCAATCAGATGGAAGTACCCCCGTCTTCACTGAGTCCTGCGAGAACAGAGCTGCTAATATTGGTGCAGCTAGTCTGCTTCGCAGTCTCTCTGAGATAAAATAATGGAAGTTGATCTGGGCCTGACGCTTTGTTTACTGCTAATTTTGAAAGTAAATTCCCAACATATTTTGCAGAGATGTTTAGATTATCGATGACAGGAAATTGGAGAAGTGCCCTCCTTGTCATTTTTTACAAAGACCGACTGAAACTGAGCATTCAGTAGAGATGCCTTAGTGGTTGGGGCACTATGCAACTGGCCTTTGTCTTTAATAGGGGTTACACCCACCGAGTCATTCCATAAGGACTTGATGTAGTTCCAAAATGGTTTGGTATTGTTTTCCTGCAGAGTATTGGATAGTTTGGAATTTATGTGACCTCCATGGGCCTTTATTTAGATGTTTGTTAGGTAATTTCTGAATGCGTTTGTAATCATTCCAATGATCTGAGCTAGGCCCTATTATAAATTTAGCATGGTTATATAGTTTTAAGGCCTCAGTCAAATTTTGTCCATCCGTCCGCCTGTCTGTCCGCCACTTTTAGCACTATAACTTGTTTTGCGTAACTGGAATGCCCATTAAACTTCACATACAGGTTATTCATGATTAACCCTTTGAGCCCCCACGATGCATTAAAGCATCATTTTACATCCCTGAAAACATACTTAATTTTGCCACAACAAAGGGTTTTAGAACGAAAATTTCCATGAAACTTGTTTACCAATACGTGGTAATTTTCTTTAATTTTTAAACCACATCAAGTCATCTTCATCCACTACAAGTCGAGAATTGCGGCAGCAATTCGCGGCTTGTAGTGGATGATGATGACTATGGTAAATTCAGGATTGAAAGGGTTAAAGCTTGACTAATTTCACATTTGACCTTTCTGTGACCCTGACTTTTTTCCGATCACCAAATTTTCTCGTTAACGTGATTCACCCAACATTCTTTATGTATCGCTCCAAAAATTTATACCATATATCCATTTCACTATTAGCTCGGATCAGTTCGAAGTTGGGCAAGTTTCGGACAGAAACTAGGTCATCGCGGCCAAAATGGCAGATTATCGGCCATTATTTTTGTAATATGCGTAATATCTTGAAAATCGGACCAGATAGCTAGACCATCACTATCGAACAAAATGTGCAGTTTCAGGTAGGGATATACCATGAAAAATTTCAACTTGGTCAAATTAAAAATGGCCGACTTGTGGCAACTTCAGATCTACAAATTCTCTTGTTAATGCGATTCACTCAACACTGTTTTATGTATCGCTACAGAATTTATACCATATATCCATTTCACTAATAGCTCGGATGAGTTCGAAATTGGGCAAGATTCGGACAGAAACTTGGTCATATCGGCCAAAATGGCAGATTATCAGATATTTTTTTTTTGTAATATGTGTAATATCTAGAAAACCGGACCAGATAGCTAGACCATTACTATTGAACAAAATGTGTAGCTTCAGGTAGGGATATACCATGAAAACTTTCAACTTGTTCAAATTCAAAAAGGCTGACTTCCGATTGACAGATTTTCTCGTTGACGTGATTCACTTAACATTTTTTTATGTATCGCTCCAACATTCATACCATATATCCATTTCACTAATAGATCAGATGAGTTTGAAATTGGGCAAGATTCGGACAAGGTCATGGCGGCCAAAATGGCCGATTATCGACCATTATTTTTGTAATATCTGGAAAACCAGACCAGATAGCGAGACCATTACTATTGAACAAAATGTGCAGATTCAGGTAGGGATATACCAGAAAATTCAACTTGCTCAAATTCAAACTGGCCGACCTGCGGCCACTTTTGACTTCAATATGCTTAATAACTGGAAAACCGTGCCAAATAGCTAGACCATCACTATTGAACAAAATGTGCGGTTTTTGCACTGCATGCTGCTAATAACCAGATTCCGGACAATCTCAATAATGGTGGCGGGCTATTGTCGAGTGATCTCTTGTTTCAAATGATTTTCACTTTTGAACGATGATTAGAGGCTGATGCCTATTTCCGTCGCCGACGGGCCTTGGTTAAAGTAGACCGTTATTAGCGGTTTCTACTAGAGTATTAATCTGAGTATTTAGATAGTCACTGCTGGGTTTTTCGGACAAACACAGGCTAATTTCTTTTAAAATTATCTCTAAGCTTTTTACACTACGCAGTGCGACCTGGTATTTGTTTCTCCGGGCACCATTCATATTTGTATCGTGACCTGTGGTCTTACACTTTTGTATCAGAGGGTTTTGATTTCTCATTTGTAAAATACGAGAAAACTTAATGCAATGTCTGCTATTTATGGTAATTAGTGGGCGAATCTTGCAATTGTCCTTTTCTCGAGAGAACTATCACGTCACCCTATATTTTATTTGCAATATCAGAAAGGCCTAACTAATAGTTAAAACAAGACAATTGTAATATGCTGAATAATTTAATGGCTATTATCAACTTAACAAACAATACAGTTCATTGACTTAATCAACGTAACAATGACTATAATATAGTCTTTTATAACACAGCACTAGGCTACATTTAGTGTCCTTCAAAATAATCTTTCTCGTGCATATATCCAGTTTGAAATGTATGTGTCTTATCTTAACAACACGTCCTATCGATTATGACAATAAAACAAATATTGTTCAAAATTAAAACAGCCTATAGATTAATATATATAATTTCCAGTAAGAGAAGTCCATGGTGTGTTAGTCGTCAGTGTCTGGTCTGAGTTCCATTCATTTACTTTTTGCCAAATGGAAGAGGAAAGGGTAGTATACCACCGCCTAGGTTGTCTTCTTCAGCTGAAAAACACAATAAAAACCTAATTAACCCCTATCCGGCTGATCATTTATTGGGAATGAAATGTGTGTCTCAACATCAAGATTTGCAAATATTTTTGCTCACATTAAACAAAGATAAGTAATTTTCAGCCAGTTGAAGTTGTGGATCGCGGTAGCGAGACAGAACTTCAAGTGGCTGGAAATTCCAATAAATTACCTTAGCAGGATTAACCCCCGCAAGTGCTAGTGCCGGCTATATAACCGATTTAGCTTTTTTATTTGACCTTCATACAAGAAATGAATGAGCATTAAAATGGTCAGATTGACATATATTTTATTCAAACTGCATAAATGTAGGTAATTTTCGCCCACTTGAAGTTGTGGATCGCGGTAGCGAAACATAACTTCAAGTGTGTTAAAATTGAAATTTTATAATTATGCGCTTCAAAGTTATCATCAATGTATCACTGTTCCATATTTACACATGCCTTCGGTGAGTAAATGGTGAGCAGCAGTGAGTAGACATTCACGACCTCTCTTGTCATTTGAGCCCTGCTAATCAAATCTCTGCGGTCTATGTAAAATGTGCTAATTTGAGGCTCTTCTTTTAACAGTTGAGCCCCACAAAAGCCCTTCGATGCCTCGACTGCGCCCCGGGATCTGATGGCCCTGGTAGAGCTATTCACAAGTCGGGCCTCAAATTACCGCAATACTGCTCAAAACATCCGCTATTGTTATTTACAAAAACAGGGTTTCATTTGCCATCTATGACTTTATCGTTGAATTCCACCTTCTTATTTTAAACTTGTTTAGAAATTATAGTTACGCTAAACTGTTATGGTCGCGTTCCAAAATGCATTGATTTTAATTGGTATTTAGTTTATTGGTAGGCCCCTATATGTATGTAAGTGATAGTGATATAAGTGATATAAGACGTTTTGGCATAATTTAACACTTTTAAATATGGGTAATCAAAAAGAAAAGTAGATGTCTATGTAATAACGAGGAATAAACTTATCGTCGTTTACTAGATGTCTATGTGTTGTTTAGTGCTACTAGATGTCTATATAATAACAAGGAATAGACTCATCGTCGTTTTCAGCTTTATTTCTCATCTAAAGCTCATTTAAAGCGCATACAGACCTACATGTACATCATGGGTATGTCAGGTAACAAAAGTGGGAGGTTTCGATGCAAATTTGCACCTGTAACATCAATGGTTATTTTCATATAAACTAATAAACTGCAATCTGGCTACGGTCTGAGCATGGAGATAGTAAATCTGAGGTTATTTGCACCGAAAGAGTCACTGTGCCACGTCAACATACACATAGACTAGGTATGCATACACTTGTATATATGTTTTAGAAGATAAATCATGTGCAAACGGCGAAATGCTATTATTTTACCCTTCTGTTGCCACTGGCTCAGTTCCCCCCGCGCTATACCCAGCAAACACATTTGCATAACATTTATACAACGTCGGACGCTGGTCCAACATTGTATAAATGTTATACAATTGTTTTGTGTTTACTGGGATAAAGGACAGTTTGGTACTTACGTGTGCAATCTGTTATGTCAAACTCTAGCTGCTCCACCTTGGCTGACACGGCATCTGAGGAACGTCCGAATCTGATTGTAACCAGTTCTACCTTACTGTCGTTGAAGTCTTGAGAGAAATCGTAGCTGTTTCCACTGACGCCCCATGTCTGATAATCAAAGAAAATATATGCATTACTCCACACGCAATATTTATTTTTTACTTGTCATATTTACATAATTTATAAATATATCAAATGCCACCTCTTTCACATATTGGATAATTTTACAATTTTCTTTTTTCAACCGGCCTACTCATTCAACGAAAAAGTGATAAAAAATGTGTTCAAGCATATTATATCTATGTATGAAATTTACGTGCGGTATCGTTTACCTGTATACATCCGTATTTCACGTGACTGGACGGTGTTAATACGCTATCAGTGTCACAAAAAATATAGTATCCATCGATACCTCCCACTCAACCATCACTTTCTCGCGCTACTTACTTTTTACAAGTTGAAGTTTTAGTGAACCTTATTGGTTTCGTCCATCAGCTAGAATACTTGATCATTATTAGCAATATGCCTGTTATAAGGCTTCATATTCCACGTATACAAAAGCAAGGCGTAAATGGTCAACCACAGGGTGGCCTTGTTATTTTCAGCGCTTCTAAATTGTGAGAATGATTATAATACCCAGCAAACACAAAACATTTGTATGATATTTGTACAAAGTCGTCCCAGCGTCTTCGACGTTGGTCCAACATTGCACAAATGTCATACAAATGTTTTGCTTGTTGGGTAGTGTGTGTTTGGTCGAGCAATTGGCAAATGTTATGCCCTTCTTGTACAATTCAAGTCCTACCTGTGTCATTTGAACCCTCAGCTCCGCCACAGTGTCAAATGACACTACCCAGCACACATGAGACGGGTGAGTCAACAGTAAACCAACGTAAACCAACGTTGGGCCAACGTCTCATGTTTGCTGGTTAGTAGGACTAAAATTGTCCCTAAGTCTAGTTTCAGCCAACATCGCAGACGGTGGGCTGACAGTAAACCAACGTTGGGCCAACGTCTCATGTTTGCTGGGTGGTACGCCTAGAACTAAAACTGTCCAAGTTGGGCCTCAGATTACCAAAGTGCCATCCAAACATTCCATATTGTTATATATATATAGGCATACCTGAGTCTGGTAAGCCTCATGGTCCGCTCTGTAGTGAAGGGCCACGGTGACATTGGCCACTGAACTCAGGGTCATCTTGATGGAAGCCAATGTGACGTCCTTGTCTGTGAGGTCCAGCTCTATCACCACATCGTCAATGCCGTTATCCCCTCGGAAGAAAGATCCACTGCCCTTCAGAGCCTGTTCTGGTCCATGGAAGAAGTCAATGCCGAGAGAGCCCTCGACTGTGTAGTCTGATTTAGTGGAGAAGTCTACGGTGGCATCTGTGCAGTCTGCGGGACTGGCAGGGATAACACCTGGAAATAAACAGTGCTATATCAGATACTGATCCGTATACACAAACATATAATAACAGATTAGGCAATTAATATGAAAAAATATTACATTAATTAGAGCAATCCAAGTTGTCGCTGTTATTAAATTTATTAGCATCAGGTGGCAGCATATCTTAATTAGTAACGTTACCCTAAAATCTTATATCCCACATGGGGAGTAGTAAAGCATGGTTTGGGCAAGTTTTTTTTATCTCAGAAATAAAATCCTATTTTTTTTCCATTTGAGTGTGGTACTGGAAAATACAGCATCCGTTCAAAAAAAATTGACATAGGATATTTTGTATGCCATTTGAGGAAAACCCACCGAATTAAAAGGTGCTAGACTGCCAATTTACAAAGTGGCAGTTTATCACCTTTCAACTCCCAAGGGGACGATATACAGATAATGAAAACCACTGGGCGGCATGCCATGCTACGCTCACATCATACGCTAAAAATCCCTCTTATGTCATTTAATTTTCATGTCTACATGCTAATTTCGTTCCGAATAACTGTGATTTCATCGGATATTAAAACTAAGTAAAAACGATTATAGTCGCGCTCAGCGGTTCAAGCTTTAACCCTTTCAGTGCCGGAATCGTCTTTATACGTCAGAATCAGATTCTGACGTATAAAGACGGTCTCTGCACTGAGGGAATTTAAAGAGAAGGGGACGAGGTCACGTGGCGCAATGGCTAGGGCGCCTGACTGCCTCGCCAGTCATGCATGCGTCCCGGTTGCGAGCCCCGCTGTTCCCGTGTGGTGTTTTCAGAGAGCAGCATTGTTTCTTCCTTCTCAATGTGGCTAGGTGATCACGTTAATGGCGGCCTCGTCGAGTTAAGGTTGAGACCAGTGTATCGAGACCAGTGTTAATTTCGCGGAGGGTCCCGCGCTGCGCGCTCCTCACAAAAAAATTATTATTTCTAATGGCCGTATGGATACCCATAACATAGGTATTCAAATGAACCGGAAATAGTTAACTAAGACATTTATTATGATTTTGAATTAAAAAAAACCTTTGGTGGCCACGGTTTAAGCAAAAATAATTTAGCGTTGGAAGCGATAATGTTGCCGGAGTTACTTACTGTCTTCACCACAGCGTGAGCAGCCACAGCTGTTGACGTGTCTAACAGTGACAGTGCGAGGAAGAAACTCTCCATCACAGATCACAGAGTGCGCTATCTCGTCTCCACTCTGTCCCTTACAACACTCGCACTGTACCAGATGCTCGTACACAGTGGAGCCTATGGAGATCTGTGGATGCTCGTAGTTATTGCCACAGGTGCCGGAGCAGTAGGAGAGCTCCATCACTTGAGGGGACTCGCAGCGCTTGCCTTCGATGTAGACAACCAGGTTGTCTGTAAAGGACTGCTTCTTGCATGTCTCTCTCTGCTCCTCTGCAAATAAAAAACAAGATACTGGCTTTTGAAATAATATTCAGTTGTTGACATGCAAACTCCTTATTATGGAAAGGTCAGAAGCACCACTGGCTACATGGTTGGCCTATACATGTTTCCTGATAGTAATCATAAAGAAAATGTTACAAAATGATTCGTCGAAATGAAAATGCTTTGAGCTTTTTTTTGATATATTAGATATTTGATAACATTTCTTCAGTCGTTGTGAGGTTGGAATTACGGTTGACATTCACAGCTTACGATGACTAAGATATGACGAAATATCACAGTAAGTAAATGGTTTGGAATGTATAGGCACATTCAAATAGTTTTTCAGCTATTTTCTGTCAATACACATCCAGATATACCGATGGGTCGTCTTTTTGGAAGTCGAAAAAGTCATTATTAGGCTTTTTAAAGGCATACATATCATGATTCCGCAAGTTGAAAAGATCCGGACATTTGGGAAAACTGGCATATATGCACACCGAGCATGATTTATCTAAATGTTCATTATTACTCCTGTCAACGTGTCAATATTTCATTTTTCGCGACATTTGCAATTGCATCTGCTTAGTCCGAATTAAAAATAGTACAATTTTAGATGGTGTCAATATATTAAAAAAAACAAGATATGTTTTCATGTGTTTGTTATATTTAACTTTTACTTTTTTGGCTGCTATCCAGATCAAGTATCGCTTTATAAATAACTTAAAAGTAATGAGCAAACAAATATGTGCATGTGATTTACCTGGTTTTTTCTCACATCGGCAGCAGTCAAATGGACGCGGTGCTCTATACCAACCCTGTCAACAGAAAATAAACCTCAGTCAGGATCGTATGCAAACGGTGTTCATTTAAGTGCGATATGGAAAAATACAGCACTCCCCAGGAGTGCCAGGATCCAGATATACTGGTGTAGGAGTTCTATTTTTCGTCATTTAAAGCTGGAATTGCTAACGCAATTTCCAGCTTCAAATGACGAAAAATACATAAATGTAGTATATATTTGACGAAAATTTGTGTCATTTTATGGCTACGTTCATTGACGAATGACGACGGAAATTTCCGTCATGTATGGTAGTGAAAAGGTTAAAGTTGGTCCAACATTGTATAATTGCGATATGGAAAAATACAGCACTCCCCAATCCCAACAAACACAAAACATTTGTATAAAATTCATACAGCGTCGGCCCAACGTCTTTAACGTTGGTCCAACATTGTATAATTGTTATACAAATGTTTTGTTTTTGCTGGGATGAGAATTGTCATATAATTTTCTTGTTATACGTCCGCTGAGCTTACCCACCGACAGATTTCATATTTCCATCAATATATATTTATATGAGTCACTTATAGAGCTTATACATATGGCGACAATGACAGAAAACTATATGCCTACACGAGCAAGTTTAGGAACAGTCACGTAAATTGTTTAAATATTGTGATGTCAAACAACTTTGAATACACATCCTGTTTCTGTTGATTATATTTGTTCTGACTACGATTACTAGTGGAATGCTACTGATATGTGTGTTAATGTATGACTTGAATATGCACATGAAATGATGTTTTATTGGGGGATAAAACAGCTTAGTTAACTCTATATGGTAGGGTGATCTCATGTTTACTTGAAAACTCAGAGAGACATATTGGTAGATGTATTAAAAGCGCAGCTACTATGCTTACCTCAGCTTCGTTGCAAGGACTACATGTGAAGTTGAACGTCTCTAGGGTACCGGCATTACAGAAATATTTCTCACAATTCTCCTCATCGTCAAACACTGTGTTATGTTCCATTCTCTGTAAATTACCAAGATGATATTACAACATTTTCTTAAATTGGACACAAAAAAACAGTATATTTTATTGTGTAGGGACCTAATATGTTTCCCTGTCAACACGTGCTAGCTTTGACACATGTATACTTATATGACACAGTTAAGACTATACATCCACCGAGTCATGACATAAGTGAATATATAACACTGAATTGGCCAATCAGGAAATATACAGCAGGCCTACATACTAATCAATTGAGTGGAGATATGACACCGACCTTGCCATCAGTACATACTTATCAATTGAGTGAAGGTGGGACAATGACCTGTTCATCAGGGAATGTACAGTAGAGACTTATCAATTGAGTGAAGGTGGGACAATGACCTGTTCATCAGGGAAGGTACAGTAGATACTAATCTATTGAGTGAAGGTGGGACAATGACCTGTTTATCAGGAAATGTACAGTATATACTTATCAATTGAGTGAAGGTGGGACAATGACCTGTTCATCAGGAAATGTACAGTACATACTTATCAATTGAGTGAAGGTGGGACAATGACCTGTTCATCAGGGAATGTACAGTAGATACTAATCCATTGAGTGAAGGTGGGACAATGACCTGTTCATCAGGGAAGGTAGGCCGACAGTAGATACTTATCAATTGAGTGAAGGTGGGACAATGACCTGTTCATCAGGGAATGTACAGTACATACTTATCAATTGAGTGAAGGTGGGACAATGACCTGTTCATCAGGGAATGTACAGTACATACTTATCAATTGAGTGAAGGTGGGACAATGACCTGTTCATCAGGGAATGTACAGTACATACTTATCAATTGAGTGAAGGTGGGACAATGACCTGTTCATCAGGGAATGTACAGTACATACTTATCAATTGGGTGAAGGTGGGACAATGACCTGTTCATCAGGGAAGGTAGGCCTACAGTAGATACTTATCAATTGAGTGAAGGTGGGACAATGACCTGTTCATCAGGGAATGTACAGTACATACTTATCAATTGAGTGAAGGTGGGACAATGACCTGTTCATCAGGGAATGTACAGTAGATACTTATCTATTGAGTGAAGGTGGGACAATGACCTGTTCATCAGGGAATGTACAGTACATACTTATCAATTGAGTGAAGGTGGGACAATGACCTGTTCATCAGGGAAGGTAGGCCTACAGTACATACTTATCAATTGAGTGAAGGTGGGACAATGACCTGTTCATCAGGGAAGGTACAGTAGATACTTATCTATTGAGTGAAGGTGGGACAATGACCTGTTCATCAGGGAATGTAGGCCTACACTAGATACTTATCTATTGAGTGAAGTTGGGACAATGACCTGTTCATCAGGGAAGGTACAGTACATACTTATCAATTGAGTGAAGGTGGGACAATGACCTGTTCATCAGGGAAGGTAGGCCTACAGTAGATACTTATCAATTGAGTGAAGGTGGGACAATGACCTGTTCATCAGGGAATGTACAGTACATACTTATCAATTGAGTGAAGGTGGGACAATGACCTGTTCATCAGGGAAGGTACAGTAGATACTTATCAATTGAGTGAAGGTGGGACAATGACCTGTTCATCAGGGAATGTACAGTTGATACTTATCTATTGAGTGAAGGTGGGACAATGACCTGTTCATCAGGGAATGTACAGTACATACTTATCAATTGAGTGAAGTTGGGACAATGACCTGTTCATCAGGGAATGTACAGTACATACTTATCAATTGAGTGAAGGTGGGACAATGACCTGTTCATCAGGGAAGGTAGGCCTACAGTAGATACTTATCAATTGAGTGAAGGTGGGACAATGACCTGTTCATCAGGGAAGGTACAGTAGATACTTATCAATTGAGTGAAGGTGGGACAATGACCTGTTCATCAGGGAAGGTACAGTAGATACTAATCTATTGAATGAAGGTGGGACAATGACCTGTTCATCAGGAAATGTACAGTACATACTTATCAATTGAGTGAAGGTGGGACAATGACCTGTTCATCAGGGAATGTACAGTAGATACTAATCTATTGAGTGACGGTGGGACAATGACCTGTTCATCAGGAAATGTACAGTACATACTTATCAATTGAGTGAAGGTGGGACAATGACCTGTTCATCAGGGAATGTACAGTTGATACTAATCTATTGAGTGAAGGTGGGACAATGACCTGTTCATCAGGGAATGTAGAGTTGATACTAATCTATTGAGTGAAGATGGGACAATGACCTGTTCATCAGGGAAGGTAGGCCTACAGTAGATACTTATCAATTGAGTGAAGGTGGGACAATGACCTGTTCATCAGGGAATGTACAGTACATACTTATCAATTGAGTGAAGGTGGGACAATGACCTGTTCATCAGGGAATGTACAGTTGATACTAATCTATTGAGTGAAGATGGGACAATGACCTGTTCATCAGGGAAGGTAGGCCTACAGTAGATACTTATCAATTAAGTGAAGGTGGGACAATGACCTGTTCATCAGGGAATGTACAGTAGATACTTATCTATTGAGTGAAGGTGGGACAATGACCTGTTCATCAGGGAATGTACAGTTGATACTAATCTATTGAGTGAAGGTGGGACAATGACCTGTTCATCAGGGAATGTACAGTTGATACTAATATATTGAGTGAAGATGGGACAATGACCTGTTCATCAGGGAAGGTAGGCCTACAGTAGATACTTATCAATTGAGTGAAGGTGGGACAATGACCTGTTCATCAGGGAATGTACAGTACATACTTATCAATTGAGTGAAGGTGGGACAATGACCTGTTCATCAGGGAATGTACAGTTGATACTAATCTATTGAGTGAAGATGGGACAATGACCTGTTCATCAGGGAAGGTACAGTACATACTTATCAATTGAGTGAAGGTGGGACAATGACCTATTCATCAGGGAATGTACAGTAGATACTTATCTATTGAGTGAAGGTGGGACAATGACCTGTTCATCAGGGAAGGTAGGCCTACAGTAGATACTTATCAATTGAGTGAAGGTGGGACAAAGACCTGCTCATCAGGGAATGTACAGTTGATACTTATCTATTGAGTGAAGGTGGGACAATGACCTGTTCATCAGGGAATGCACAGTTGATACTTATCTATTGAGTGAAGGTGGGACAATGACCTATTCATCAGGGAATGTACAGTTGATACTAATCTATTGAGTGAAGGTGGGACAATGACCTGTTCATCAGGGAAGGTACAGTACATACTTATCAATTGAGTGAAGGTGGGACAATGACCTGTTCATCAGGGAATGTACAGTACATACTTATCAATTGAGTGAAGGTGGGACAATGACCTATTCATCAGGGAATGTACAGTAGATACTAATCTATTGAGTGAAGGTGGGACAATGACCTGTTCATCAGGAAATGTAGGCCTACAGTAGATACTTATCAATTGAGTGAAGGTGGGACAATGACCTGTTCATCAGGGAATGTACAGTAGATACTTATCAATTGAGTGAAGGTGGGACAATGACCTGTTCATCAGGGAATATACAGTAGATACTTATCTATTGAGTGAAGGTGGGACAATGACCTTTCCATCAGGGAATGTACAGTAGATACTTTACAATTAAGTGAAGGTGGGACAATGACCTGTTCATCAGGGAATGTACAGTAAATACTAATCTATTGAGTGAAGGTGGGACAATGACCTGTCCATCAGGAAATGTAGGCCTACAGTATAGATACTTATCAATTGAGTGGAGAGATATTACACTGACCTGGCCATTAGGACCAATAAAGCACAGACGCTCCACTGAAGGAAGAAGGTACACGGACCTATACCGATTAGGATCTATGTAATAGGTCCTACAAACTACACTAGTGGGTGTAGTACGTAGGACATCGACCTGGTCATCAGAAGATATACAGTACATGCTAATCTATCGAGTGGAGATAGAACACTGTCCTCTAAACCATTATAATCAATAAAACAAATAATCCAGTAAGAGAAGAAGGCACACTGACCTGTCCATTAGGACCTATGCAGTAAAGACAATCCACAGAGTCCACACACTCGCCGCTGTCGTCTCTGTACATGCCGTTAGCACACTTGCACTGGTTGATTAGCTCATAGTCACATGCTTGGTTCTCACACGTCAGCTCGCAGCCGGTATCCACCCAAACTTCATTAGGATCGTCGCATGTTGGACCTGCGAATAGAACGTAGTTTTAAGTACTTTAAATGTAAATTATTAAACTGTTCAACACCCCTCTTAAGTCTTTGTAATTTTTCGTATTTTCATCCGCCATGAGGTGTGAATACTCGTCGCCATTCCCATCAAGATTAACCCCGAAAGCGCTGAGCTATGTTTGTATAAACTATGGAGCCCAATGTGTTTTTTTCAATTCAAAATCATCATAAATGTCTTACTCGGCTCTTTCTGTTTCATTTTCTTTCGGTTATTATAAATATTTATTTCCTACTGTACCGGGATCGACTTCAGACGTTAGAACTTGACACACGTCATATTCTGCCGTCTAATGTAGATCCCGGCTCTATAGGCCCCTAAGCTTTGATCCGGTGTATTAAGGGCCACCTATTTATTAAATTAATTTATTCATAATAGGCTGTGTGGTACCCGGCTGTGGTACATACATTTGACAATGGTACGTGCTTATGCAGCTAAACATTATTGGGCCTTGACAAAAGTTATGTTATGCATCCGCAATAATAATAGGCTAAATGCCATATTTTAAGTTGTGGGTGGATTTCCATAATGTACATACATTAAGCTATTTGCCTCAGCATATTAGTTGACCCACCTTCACCGCAGTCCTTGGCCTCCAGGATCATTCCATAAATCTCAGCTCCCTCAACAGGAGATGATCTCTCAATCGTAATTCTGATAACGTGACCCACAAAGTCATCCTCTACAAGCACTTGGAAATTGTCGGATGGCACTAGGACCGTCTGCAAAATAAAAAAATATCCACATCATTGTTAATACATCTGATCAAACGTTGATGCAATAAGACCAGCTGGGCGCACATTACAAAGAATCCTAACTTTGATCCTATCTCAACTTTCACTCATTTCCATTAAAAATGTTGTGATCAATCCCAACTTTTTTTATGGAAATGAGAGAAAGTTGAGATAGAATCCAAGTTAGGATTCATTGTAATATGCCCCCAGGGTTTACCAAACTTTCTTTTCATGAGAATATGGATATGAAAGGGTGTATTTGCCACTTTGTAAAGTGGGAGATACACCCTTTCATATCCAAGGGGACGATATATATATACACTGATATCTAATAATTCACGCCATTTAGAGGTTTTGATAAAGGGAGCTGTCTTTTGCTGTTCAGCATCTACTGTAACTAAATTAAATTTATAATTTATTACATTTGTTTGGCAATTTTTACATTCGTATAGTATATCATTCATGTTTGTGTGCATGTACTCTTTCATCACATTTGAATATACTTGTACATATCTTTATTTCTATTTGCTGATATCTATATAAAGATTGCATCTTGTGAAGATTGCTACCGAAATTGCAAGTAGGCATATACATGTATAGCTACATAATAGTCATGTGTGTGTGTAAATTATACCCAAGTGCACAAAATAATAGTCAGCCACCGATTACACTGTTTGTTTTCAATTGAATTGAATTGAATTGAATTGTTTTCAAAAATTTGAATCATAATTCGCGAGACTTTGATAGCGCGCTAAATCGTAACTTCGGTGCCCTACATCATAATTTGCGACACTAATGAATTGCTTAATTGGACAATTTCATTTGATATAATAACATCTCTTCTTTTCAGTTTTAATTATGTAATTAAACATAACAAATCCAAAAAACAACGGATTGTGAAATTTGCAAATATACAATTTAATTTTTATTTTTTTTACAATATCACAAAGTGTTTCATCTAGTCATTTATTTCATGGCGTTGCGTTATGCTGTCCTCATTGAGCGTCATGTTGCCGTGCTGCTCTTCCAATTATAAATATTTAGAAAGCGCTTCTGAACTATGCCACGTCGCATTCAACCCACCCAGGCCATTTTAACGTTGTAAAACTATTTAAAACACTTGTACCTCGTGGGCAGTGACAATATTTACATACTTAATTGATTGTTGTTCTCAATCTTAATTGGTGGAGGGCGGGGTGTTGGAAATGTCTGAGCGGCTGCGTTGTGCTCAGGATTAATTGCCCCCTAATTAAAATAACAACCATGTATATTTACGTCTCACTTTATATTCAGTGATTATATCAGGAGTTTACATGTGAAATAGCAACTGATCTGGACGATCATGCAAGAGACAAATGTGGTTTACGAAAGAATATGTTACCGAAAATCTATAGAATCGACCTGATAAAAAAATCCGCCACTAGAATTTAAAAAGATGAAAAAAACGTGGAATATGGAAAACTGCATAGATTGGGCAATGGTGGATGATTATATATAGGCTATTGAGGTACAGTTTAATATGTGGGTTACGTTACATCCGATATTTTTAACAGTTAGCATCTTTATCACGGAAATGTTAATATAAATGACCCATTACAAGTATAATCATATCAAATGAAGTATAATCATATCAAATGAAGTATAGTTCTCTTCCATTACTGTTATAAATTCAAAATTTGCAATGATATGCATTTCGGCAATGACACAAGGGTAGACTACTTAAACATGTTAGCGTTTTAAAGATGTCTCTAAATACTACGTACCTCGGATTGAATGTCCCCAGTGTAAAGATTGGTCATTTCGATATCCACAGAACCCGCTTTGCTGACAAAAAAAGAGAAGCTCTGGAAGGTCCAGTTTTTGGTATCAGACAGGGAGAATTCCATGGTGGGCAGGAGTATGTCTGTGTCAGGAGTGTAGGTTCCAGGAGATGATGCCAGGGCATACTCTACAGCACTGTCCACAGTCGGCTCAGTTCCCACCACATCAACAAAAGCGTCAGACAAGAAGGCAGCGTAGTTGAAAGTGAAAGGCACGCAAATCTCAGGTGGTGTAGTGGCTGCAATGGAAAATACATGGTTAACTATTGACCTTATGAATGCCAGTTCTGAGAATGTTCAATTTGCTGATCACAACTTTTGACGTTAAAAATTTGCTTAATTTGACGATAAAATCACTAATATTTGGAACAAAGTGTGTGGCTTAAACATCAGAATTTGCGAAGGAAAAATTTCAGATTAAACAAATATAAGTATTTTTCACCCACTTGAAGTTGTGGGTCGCGGTAGCGAGACACAACTTCAAGTGGGTGAAAATTGAAGTAAATTAACTCAGCAGGATAATGGTTAATATTAAAGGGATTTAGTTTGAATAGAAAAGGGGTTGCATCATCTGCCTGCGGTTTGCTTAGGGACAATCCAGCGAACGATGTTTAGCCAGACGCAGGTCCAGCAATACATTACAACTCAGTGTGGGCGTGTCCGAGATGGGGGCAGGGTAGGAATTCATATGCTCCAACGACATTGTCACTGCGTGTACACTTACTGGATGAGATACAGTCTATTCCTGTATCGCAGGTCATGCTGTCTTCAGCTTGTCCACCACATTCCAGTCCTCCACATTCCGGCCATGGATCTGAACAGGTCCTGGTACGTACGTTCTGTCCTACACCGCACGCCACAGAGCAATCCGTCCAAGAACTCCAAGCGCTCCAGCCTCCATCAACTAAACACAAATGACAAGCGTTCAAAATTTCATCATTCTAACAATAGCATCGTTAAAAATGAGATTCTCCATTTCTTCTCACACTTGTATCGGTGTCTGGCAACCACAAAGTGTGTCAAAAATGGTGCATTTGAGAATAACTCTTAAAGCTTAACCCTTGTCCTGCTATGCCCGGATATATACGGGGTTAAGGATGTTTTAAATCAATACAAATATCACCTAATTTTGATAAAATAGTTTTGAGTAGATGCTTAGTTGATCCAATAATTTAATTTTAGACATGTATTTTTTCATAAATAGTAATATTTTTCGTCATTTGAAGCTAGAAATTGCGTTAGCAATTCCAGTTTCGAATGACGAAAAATACAATTGAAGCAATTCAGCAGGACAAGGGTTAAGAACTTCAATTTTCATATTTATTTAATTTGTGACAAAACAGTTTTAAATATGTATGTTCAGACACATATATCATTACATAACAATGACAGATCGGCCAACAAAACGAATGCAAAACAAGTATAGTCATGATGAAAAGATTACTGAGCTATTTAATTAAAATTGTCAGTCACTTGAAGTTGTGACTCGCTACCGCGACACACAACTTCAAGTGGCTGAACATTTCTGTTATTTGTGAAATTTAAGTCCCAATATATTATCAGTGTTTCAAGATCGAAGGAATATTCTACTGTGAACAGCTCGTTAGATATCAGGGGCTATACAGGTGCTAAAAAAACTCAGGTTATGTACTTGGAATGTAGATAGCTGTCTTTATTCCCGCTGCAATGTGTCCTATTTATGGCGCACAAACTGTTTTTAAACTACTCCAGTTATCAAGTTCAAACGATGCAAATCACAGACCATTTAACCCTTTCAGCCCTGAATTTACCATTGGCATCTTCATCCACTACAAGCCGCGAATTGCTGTCGCAATTCTCGACTTGTAGTGGATGAAGATGACTTGAAGTGTGTGGCAAATAAATAAAATAGGGTTATTATTAAAACAGTTCCCTAAATATTTTCGTCCTAAAACCGCCAGGTTTTTAGGAAATTAGGTCATTCTTTAGAGATTTAAAATGATGCTCTGACGCATCGTGAGGGCTTAAAGGGTTAACCCCGATGACTAATTAACCAAACTAACTGTGCCAATGACCAATGAGTGAGAATTTGGATTTCAGGGGTCAATTAACTGTAGCCTTTTCAGCGACAATCACTAGCATAATCTTGTGAGATACGTTTTATTATACATCAAATCAATCTTGTTGGCTGTGAAATATAATTATTTGCAAGAAATGCAGCCTACATCTCTGGTTCAATACTAAACATACACCGCAATAGGTAAATTTAAATAAAAGCTGTGCGTCGACGTAGCGAGACACAGATACTTATAAGTACTTGTTTAGTTTGTATTAGTTTAACTTATCACCTCAGAAAGTATAGCATAGCATAGCAAGTCAAGGAATTTTCAACTTACCGATATTTGCTGGTAGAATTGTGCAAACGATGTCAGCATTGCCATCGCATTCACTAAAACATATGATATCGTGGTGTGATTATGCATGTTTTTAAATTGATCACACTAATGTACTGTGTGCCCGCGCTCTTATAGTACAACCCAAGTTCAGACAAACGTATTTTAGTTGTGGTACACGTATAATTTCTCTGTATAGGTAGACCTACTCCATGCATACTAAAGTATGCCTAAATCTTCAAATGTGTCTGAAAGACCCTTTCTAGACGATTTCATGCAGTCGGTCATAGTGTTCTGGTGAAAATGAGAACATAGCCATTTGTACACTTGTAGGTGACAAAACCCATGCCAAATATTTTAAATTTTACCTGGTACGTATACATATTTATAAAAAAAATATTGCAGTGTAATAATTGGTGATCACTGAGGCATAAATTACAATTTAAACTTTTTTCTACAAACAAATCATTATTTTTTGAAACAATGCGATTTTTTTCTTCAGACACTTTTCCAGAGGGGTAATATTTTAAAACTAGTTACATAAATATCAAGTAAAGATAAACAAGTGAGAAGCCTATGTTCTTAGGGGGGAGGGGGTGCAACAAACTCTGGATTTGGATTAGTTCTCCGAATCAGCCCCAGGATCATTCTCATTCATCAGATTCACTATCCTTCCACTAGCGTCAGCTAGTGACTCTGATTTATTGCACCGTGAATTGTGTTCTGTAGACGTATTCATGAATTTGACCTCATTTTGTATCTGGCCAATAAGGCGATACCTGACAAAGATAGTGTCCTTGGCATTCTAAACCACATGATCAGGCCAAGGAATACATGTAGCCAGGCACGTGACTATTTTTATGAAATTAACAATGTTTTCTAAATGTTGGGCCTGCGTGGCAAACGATGGACCAACATTAAACCACTATTGGGTCAGTGTATCGCACTGACTGAGACTGAACACCAGTAAGAACAATGACCCAGCGCTGGGTTCATGTTAATCCACAATCTGAGATGCTGTTCCAACATTAAACAAAGAGTGGTTGTTGACATCACTTTGGACATTCTGCTGATACACACAAGCAAGTCTACAACAACATAAGTAAAAGACGCACATCCAATGTTGCTTTTATGCTGGGCCATAATTGTAAAGGATGGACCAACTATAATACAACACAGGTTGATCACATGTACTGGTCATAATAATACTAGGCATATAATGACAACCTTAGCCAAGTATAGGGGAGACATAATTATATAAACTTGTCTCTCATAGGTGCAAGGAATCCTCTAACTTGACATAGTTTCAGGGTCAGGTGTGGGTCACGGTACACCAGATTTTGAGGCCCTATCAGAACACAGTAATTACAGAAGAGAATCTCAAATCACTGTAGCAGAGTCACCTAGCTGTGCTAGTGTGGCCCTGAGAAGGAGGCTGCCCCAGGACTGATACGAGGTTTTGTATCGTGGAGTCATGCTGCATATATACTGTTATTATTTTACTGCGATACAACCAAGCATACACAAGACGTTGAATCAATGTTGGTTTAACGTTGGTCCACCCTCTACGACGCTGGACCAATGTAAACCAGCAATGATTCAACGTCTTGTGTCTGCTGGAAAGATGCAGAGATTCATGTGTGAATCCACAGTACAAGTGAATTGCTACTCACCATTGTCCACAGAGTGTGGTATTGATCACAGTGTATCTTGGGTACTCAGTACCGTCATAATCCACACATACTGGACAGTCCTGTTCGTTACAAGGCTCAGTCTCAGATAGATCCTCATCACATGGAATGCCGTTGCCCTCAGCTTGCTGGGTGATGGTTCTGCAAACATAAGAATCAGTTAAATGCCTCTCCAATTCTTGTTTAGTTTGCATGTATACACCAGGTTGCGTTTACCCTTACTATCTTAATGAATGGCGCTATGATTTATGGGTATACCCTTATCCCGTTACTGGCTACAGTGGACCACTACTGTTACTACCCACCGTGCCCTATACCCCCATGCTCACGTCATCATACGTACATCATTCATCTCATCTATGGAATGCACTGTTTTTAACGTATTACAATGTCACTTAACCCTACCCTTTAAGCGCTCATGATGCATTCAAGCATCATTTTAAATCCCTGAAAACAGACTTAATATTACTACAACCAAGGGTTTTGGAATGGAAATTTCAATGAAACTGGTTTGCCAATACATGGCAATTTTCTTTACTCTTTCACCCACTTTAAGTCATCTTCATCCACTACAAGTCAGCAATTTGCGGCTTGTAGTGGATGAAGATGACAATGGCAAATTCAGGCTTGAAAGGATAAAGAACCGTCTTTATACGTCAGAATCTTATGTAAACAGACGTAAGATTCTGACGTATAGGTCCCCAAACTGAAAGAATTCGAACATTTATAATGGCCGTAGACCCATAACATAGATATTCAAATGACGCGGAAACACCTAACTAAGACATTTATGATAATTTTAAATCTCGCCTTACAAATGGGTAGTGGTGTGCCTCTAGAGTGGTCTAAATCTGACCCTCTCGCAACTCGCCTCATGGCTCAAAAGTCCCAATTTTGAAATTAACACTGCATTTAATTGATTGGTTCATGGGGTGGCTGTAACTACCAATATAACTCTTGTTTTAATGGTTTTTTTAATTTCTTTAATATTTGTTTATGAATTTGTGTGGCTATCTGCTGTGAAACTAGAAAATAGTGATGGAATTCGGCTGATAATGGCCTGAGTAATCAGCAAAATACATGCTAAATCGGGTGCCCATAGTTGGAAGCTCAAAAAGGCACCCTGTGCCAATTCTGGAAGCTCAAAAAAGACACCCTGTGCCAAAGGTGGAAGCTCTAAAAAGGCACCCTGTACAGCGGCACATCCCCAGTACTCCCAAATATATGAGAGTCCCCCCCCCCCCCAGGATGGACAACGTTAAACCTAGATAAACTGTTTCATGTATTTGTGAGACAGGTCAGCAAACTAGTATAAATTAACTGTATATAAACTTTAAAGATTCATATTCTTGTTTTATGATATTTCAATTATACAGATTAATATGCCTGTTTTATGATATTTCAGTTATAAAGATTAATATTCTTGTTTTATGATATATTACTTATAAAGATTCAAAATTGTTTCAGGATATTTTAATACAATGTAATCTACCTGAGCGATTTGGCTCGGCATTAGTAGGCTTACTAACATAACGTTACAATCACGTAGGCCTAAAGCAGCCCAACAAACACAAGACATTTGAATAACATTTGTACAACGTCGGCCCAACGTCTTCGACGTTGGTCCAACATTGTACAAATGTTATACAAATGTTTTGTGTTTACTGGGAGTGGACATAATTTATTGTCAGCTTTCACTAACCTCTGCCTTTGGCTGAATCCACCCTCACACGTCTTATTGCACATTCCCCAAGTGTTCCATTCGCTGTACTCGCAATCCTCTGCAATAATAACATTTATAATGTTGACGAATATCACCGGTAACATATATTTATTGTGGAAAATTTTAAAACGGTGTCTAAAATATCAGTAGGCCTGTACTGAAACATTTTTTTAAAGGTTTCAAAGAACGTTCCAGAACTGTTCTACACTATGTGCAATGTGTTATAACATTCTTAGAACATTCGACTGAAAGAATGGTCTTTGAACGTGTTCTCAGCACTTTTAAAACTGGGTTTTATAGGTAACCAGTGTGTATAATTATAATCAGTCCGAAATATTCAGTTGATGGCAAAATGGATGCGTGCGTGTTTTTATTTCAATTTTATATTTCATATTATAACATTGTCAGGAATTCAACTTTAATATAAATACATGTAACTATATATACATTTCTTATTGTAAGATACTGGGTCAGATTTGGGCATCCTGCCTCCCATACGAAGAATTTAAAACAGAGCGGACGCCCAGTGGTGTGAGTTATTATGACTCACGATTACCACTAAATAGATTATTAAAGTAACATTTGGTGGCAAGCTCAACACGATCAATATTAATTCTTTGCAATTGCATTTGACTCACTGTCGCAAGGCTTGTCTTGACAATCCAACGAGCCATTTGTACATTTGCTGAAGACAAAACAGACATAGCAATCACCATTGATACACAAACAATTTAACCTTTTGTCTGTTGATCACGACTATTGTCGTTTTTAATCTGTTTTATCAGTCGATCAAATCACTGTTATTGAGAAAGAAATGTGTGTTTAAACATCAAGATTTGCAAAAAAGTTTGCTCAAAATTAAACAAATTTTCAAGCATTTGAGGTTGTGGATCGCGGTAGCGAGACACAACCTCAAGTGGTTGGAAATTGAAATAATTCAACTCAGCAGGATAAGGGTTTAGATGTATTAACAAAAATATATTTTAATTTCTAAGTTGTGCACAAAACGGTATATAATGAAGTGTACATTAGGATATGTGAACGCGTAGTATTATGCCAATGAGCAAATTTAAATTAACTTGTGTAGTAAAAAGACAGAGCTACTCTATAGGTGACCGGGTGTCAGTTTGATGTTGGGCCAGCGTCACAAAATGTCTTGATACAGGTGCCAGCTTAATACAAACCTGCGCAGACGATACACTATCTCATCATTTTAAGATTATAAACTTGAACAGTAAAATAAATCTTTATATTGAAGTGAAAATATTAACATACTCACCATATTTCGCATTCATATTCCTTCGAGTAACCTGGAGGATAGACTTGTCCGAATTCGTCAACGCATTGGCATTCGCTGACCGGCACACATGCATCATTATCGTCCATAACTTCACCAAGTGGACATCTAAACGACAAAAAACACTTAATATTTGATCTTGCCCGCCTTTCCAAAAATAGCTGAATCCTCAAAGGGTCATTTATCACACAGTTTAAACATAATTTATTTCACAAAAGAATTACAAACAGCAATTGCCACAGTTGCTCCCCTTGACATAGTAAGTCACACACAATATATATATTAAACATGAAAAATATACATGAAAAAGATTTGCATTCACACATTGTTCACCGAACTTAAATTTGTGTATCACCGACGTGATCAATAACTTCAACTAGTTGACAATGATTTAAAGCAAATAATTTATAAGAGCGTGAACTGTGATTTAGATTAGTTAAATCCGAGATCAAACATAGGTCTAATTGTAAATCTTGCTAATCGAATATACGAATCGAAGATTAGCTGATCAACGTACCAGTAAACATAATAACGAGAAGAGTATTGGTTAGTAATAACATGGAACCTCAAGACTTCATACAGTAAAATTGTTCTGACGTGCAGCATTACAAAATGAATAAATAATCCTAGATTTCACGCGGAAATCGGGATATTTCGAACTTATGTAAAATATATATTCTTTTCACAGGACTAGCACGTTTGGTTATTGGGCCCTATGACAGTAAACACGAGACATTGGCCCAATGCTGGTTTATTGTTGGACCAACGTCTGCGACGTTGGCCCAACATTAAACCAACATTACGTGAGTGTACCGTGTTTGCTGGGCATGACACCTACCTGCAAGCAAATTCGCAAGCTTCCTCTGCTACACAACCGTCAGGGTTATCCATGCCATGGCAGGTGAGGGGACATGTGCAGTTGTCTGTCCAGATTTTACCATCCGTGCAATTTTCTGAAAAAATAAGTTAAAATGCCCAATTAATTATGGTTCTTGTGTGTCGAATTAAACTTTTTAAGTTTTTTGTATAACGTAGAAGCAACATTAGAAGCACATTGTGGACTTTATAACAATAATTCTATTTCCAGAAGATCATAAAATGGTTTCACTCGGATATAATTTTAACATTGTCTTATTACATACTCTAGTAGCATTATTATGCTTTTGTCTATGTTTTTAAGTTTCTGTGGACGCTTTCCAGAGTGTCTTTTTGCTACCATATATAATTTGTATGTTGGACATAATAGCCATTTTATCTCTGTGTTTGGTGCGGGAAACTAAATGATAGACCCCGTATGTTCATATCTTGGTAATTCTTTTAATTTTATTCTAAGTAGTAACCATTTGTATTATTGTAACAAGACGATTGGAGTAATTGTTACAAATCAAAAAGTACATCAGAGGTATTGGTAATGCAAGCATGCCATAACTTCAGTTAAATTTAGTAAAACGAATTATAAACTTATTGTTTCGTACGTAATAGCTTTCATTATGTCCATATTACACAGTAATTCTATTTTATAATTTATATGACCCTGCTTAGTCGTTTTCAGTCACTTTATCAACTTGTCCATAACTTCACCAAGTGGCCATCTAAACGACAAAAAACACTTAATATTTGATCTTGTCCGCCTTTCCAAAATAGCTGAATCCTTAAAGGGTCATTTATCACACAGTTTAAACATAATTTATTTCACAAAAGGATTACAACCAGCAATTGCCACAGTTGCTCTCATTGACATAGTAAGTCACACACAATATATAACTGAGTCAAACATGAAAAATATACATGAAAAAAGATTTGCATTCACACATTGTTCACCGAACTTAAATTTGTGTATCACCGACGTGATCAATAACTTCAAGAAGTTGACAATGATTTAAAGGAAATAATTTATAAGCGCGTGAACTGTGATTTAGAAGATTAGCTGATCAACGTATTAGGGCCTATACTGCCAGTTTAATCAACATTCTGGCATAGTTTGCAGGATGATCCTCAATGCACGTGATTCACTGTGAGCCGGGATCAGACCACGGCCTTAGTTCTGGGGGCCATCCCACTCTCCATGAGACAAGTGAGGATTTATCTTAACTTTTCTTCTGGAAATGAGAGTACGTTAAGGTGATAATAATTTTAAGATTCTTGTGGGATGGTGCTCCTGATCCTTGTTATGGTATCTTCCGCACTGAGGACCATAACTTATACACTAGTCATATTCTGAGTTGTTTAGCATTATCTTTTTGTCAGCATATGTGCCGTAAAGATAATAATTCGTTTGGAAATAAAACTAGATGGTAATTAGGTCGATATCTAAGTCCAGTTGCAAAATTAAGTTAACCCATCTCTTTTGTTCATATCGTTTGAAATTTCAAGAAAAAAAATTCTCAATTTGAAATCATCATAAATGTCTTAATTAGGTTTATCTGATTCTTTTGAATACCTATGTTATGGGTCTACGGCCATTATAAATATTTTCACCCTTACAGTGTCGGTCCCGGCACTGTAAGAGTTAATGAGACACTGCAATATAGCATAATACTAAGTACGTGTATTTCCTTGGAAGTTTATATCTCTTATTTAGTTGCATTCACGCTCATATTTTAATGAAATTTAATTTTGATCTAGCCCTTAGCCCTTTCATTACGGGCAGTAATGTCCCCCCAGTAGGCCTACTGGGTCCAAATGTATGACGTCATATAATGTGGCCATCGTGGCGACGGCCGTCGTATGCGTACTCCAATGTACACCGGGAAGCGGAAGTGGCGACGGTCCAAGCAGTGAGAGGTTTACATGTAATATATTGATCTATTGTGACCTCAAATATATCATCACCTTGATAAGTTACAAAGAACATCTGGAATGGATATATACATGTATCCTATGTTTTAATATGGCGTTTATTTCTACAAGTAATGGTATTTTGAGTATGTAATGGTGTCGGGCATCTTGGATTTAGGTGAAAATGAGAATTTGTCACCGGTGGAAATGAGTGGAATTTGTCTTGTAGACTAGCATAGGGGCCTACACCCGAGGAACCTAATTCGAATGAAAAAGATCTGCTAACAAACGTTCATAGAAAAACTCATCCATTGACTGGATTATTAGACCCTATGTATATCAATTTCTAAAATGTTATGCATTTTACGTTTAGACTGCCTACCATTTTCATGCAATGTTGGTCTATAACAGCGGGATGCCTATCACATGAATTTTAATGCAAAATTGGCCTAACTCATTTAAATTAATGAAAAATGTCTAATTTACACCGAGAATTTATATTTTTTTATTTAATTTACACTTTGGCCTAACTCGATGAGCTTTAAATTTTGTTTGGCCTCAACCTTCGACAAAGGCCATTATGTTTTTTCGTCATTGACGATCTAATTTTTATTTTAAGTGCTGGCCACATACTTAAAAAAATGGCGTGTGTTTTTATGGCTATTTTGGCATACAAAACTCATATTGGGAAAAAGTTGGGTTAGCCATTTTGGCTTTAGGCTGACAGTAAGTGGTTTAAAAGTACAGAGTTGATCCTTTTTCCCAACTTTAGAAGATTTGGAACGACAACACATATATGGTAATTAGCCTACTTGCAGTAAACCTAACATTATAAACTAAAGTTAGTTCATGATCCAGCCACTAAGATTTAAAATACTTTCTTTGTTGCAAATCATGTAATCTTGGAGACGCAAGTCAGTCGGTATTGTTTAGGCCTTTCCATCAAAAAATTATGGGACTTTTCAAATGATTTAGATTAGTGATGTATTGTAGCCTTTGTGCATCACCAGTCTTTTTATTATACCAGTAATAAACATACCTTCGCATATGTGTGTGTTGCATTCCACCACTTCGTCTGGACTACCCAGGCAATTGGCTCCTGCTCCAAGTGGAGGGGGGTTGGTACACGTACGGAAACGGGTGCTGGTGCCGCCATTACAATCCTTGGAACAGTCACCCCACATTCCCCATGGTGACCAATCACCATCTCCTTCAAAAGACAAGTAAGAATTTTATCAGCAACTTGATACATTTGTATCTGATTAGACTTGATTTGTTGTCATTTCATACATGTCATTGCAAACATCTACCAAGTTTCACATCATATATTTATAACCTTGAACATAGTATCTTTCATATTTAAACACACAGTCGTCAAAATATCACGATTCCAAGCCTAAAATAACTAAATAAAACACTAGCACCAAGTTATTAATACATTATTTCTACCCACTTGAAATTGAATGGATTGACAGCCTGAAGTGGCTGCCAAATATTTATATTTGTCACAATAGAGAAATGTTTCGAAATCGTGCTCATTTAACATGATATGTACCAAGCTCAAAAGGCTACTACACTGATTTAATTGATAATACTTGGAGTTGGCAAAAAAAGATATAAGAGCTACCCAGTAATGATCACTTACTTGGGCAGTCATCACGGGCACAATCTCTTGACTCATCGTCATCTCCCTCACACGGTTCTCCACTATTTTGAGCTGGAATATAACCTCTAGATCTTGTTTCTACGCCTCCACCACAGGTGACGTTGCATGTGCTCCATTCACTCCAGGTTTGCCACTCACAATCACGGCGACAATTCTCTATTTCCTGACAGTGTATCACGCTATCTGACCCACATTCGCTGTAAACAAACATATGGATACTATTAGATGAGGATTGGATATATGCCGGGCGGGGAGTCAGGGATGGTTGTTAGCAACACTAGCATACGCTACTCGACAATTTTTCCCAGCGACTTTTTGTGTTGTCAGCAAACAAGCAGTGTTAACCCTTTTACCGCCGGTGCCGCATATATTCGGGTTTTCATTTTTTATTAGCACATTAAGTACCCCCTTTTAAACATGGTAAAGATAAAATGTGACATCAACCAGCAAGATTTGAAAAGAGTTGACTTCCATTCTGTCAAATCTGAATAATTTTCACTCACTTGAAGTTGTGGATCGCGTCAGCCAGACACAACTTCAAGTGGGTGAAAATTCAAATTGAATAATTTGGCGGTTAAAGGGTTAAACCGAAGTTATTTGATTGCTGGGTCAAAGTCACAGACAATGGTTCAGCATTCAAATAACATTGGTGCTGCTGTGTTTAGCTTGCTGCTCGATGTAGTTCAACATCACGGTACGAAATAAAGCTGTCTGCAAAAGTCAAATTATTCCTCCCAATGTCTGACAATGACACAACAGCGGTGCTAATATAGGATTTGTGATGGTGTGCCTCGGGATGGCCCAACACTGATGACAGCAGGAGCTCCAGCACTAGGTCGAATCTTGGACTAGTATGGGAGCAGGTAATGTGCGTTTCACCCAGGGTATGTTCACAATGTTCCAAGTGAAACCCAGTGTAAATACCTCCCTTTATTGGTTGAACGAAGGACAAATTATAAGCTAAAAAACATCCATGCCATGCAGACATCTTACGACATGTAAAAATGACATTTGATATAGATCATAGCCCAATATAATAATGTAGCATTGGATTATGCTTTAGAACATAATTTGTTGATTGAAAAACAATCTCAGAGCTATATACACGCTGACTTACCAATATGTACATATGTCAATGTTGATTCGCATCTCACTCTCGATCTTGTCGCCAATATACACGTCCGAGTCGCTCCCAGTATTACCGTCTACCCCGTCTTCCTCTACCCAGCCAATTAGACCACTCACAGGAGGCTGAGAATCGAGCTCCTCAACGTAAGCTTCTGCTGTGAAATCGCACTGGCATGCAGGTTTTTCGCAGGTTCGTGATTGACTTGCTGGACTTGGTCCACAACCAAGTGGTGATGGACAGAATCTGCAAGTCAAAGTAAGTGATTATATTATTATTCTGTAAGGGTAATTATATGTCAAAACTATTGCACATATTGATAGTAGGATATGGAACAATATATATACATGTAGCTTGATATAACTGATATTTTAAGTTAAACACATTATCCTACTGACTGTATGTCCACTTTTTAACATTTTCTTCGAAAAGCTAACAATTAATTACTCGATCTTTCTGTAGTGATGTATAAATACACACTGATATTCTGATCTGCAAAAGCAAATGGCAGTGACTGCCTACTTGAAAAGTAAGCAGTCACAGCTTTTTGCTTTTGCATGACATTATTACTAGTGCCTGTTTAACCATTTACACATATGTAGACAGACATAGGCTGTATACTTGTATACATACGATTCGTGTCACTCTGTATGAATCAAAGTATAATGTGGATAAAAAATAAATAAACATAAAACATAAAAAATAAGGTTTTATTAATAAATCAACGACAAGAAAAAATAATATACACACACTCAATAATATTAACGGACCTGAGGCTAGTCTACGGTTGTCATAACTTATCCCACTGCACCAGGCCACAATAAGGACCCCTTGTGACAACAGCAACATTCTAAATTTCAAAGCGGTCTTTAAAAATGATATTTCACTTGATTTATAATCATGTAAAACCAGTTTTAGTGTAATATATGTCGAAATCGAGATAACCTAATATCTTCATTTACATAATAATCATGATAATAATATACTTAAAATGGTTCCAAAGAACATCAATGCGGACTACACAAAGCAAACTTTAAAATAAAATGTATCACTATTACCGGCAAGTATAGCTTCTTGGGTTTATAATTAAGGCTCTGACGTAGCAGCCATCACCGTTATCGTTGTGGTCAAAGCGTAATAGTAGGCCCTACACGTGTGTATGTAAAGGTTCCGACTACCATCGCTAATTAACCCTTTGAATATTAAAATGTTGCTATACTTGAAGTAACAACCTCAGATGGACGAAATACGAAACTAAATTTTTTATAAACAAACCTTTTTGTACATTTAGTATATATAGCAATATTAAGATAAGTTGCAGGTTTTTGTTTATATATAAAATATGCGACACTGGAATGCAAGTTAGTGTATATTGCTAGTTTCAATAATAATAAAAACACAACATTTAACAATAATAATGATAATACAGTTTTAATTTAGTTTGTTCATGGAAAGTACATATTGGATGCGACCAGCGGACTGAAAACCTCATTTTACATACTCAACGCTAAAACAAATACGATCACCATTGAATACATGTCATAAGTGCAAACTGCTTGTTATATTACATTCATTACCTTATAAAATACTAAATATTATCAATGACTTAGTGAAAAAGTCCGTAAATTACTATAATCGTCACGGTTGAAAAAAGTACGATTGAAATTATGTAGCTCAGACTGTTACAACGCTGGCTCAATGTTGTGTCACCGGCCACATAGATTAGCTAGGTGTGAGATTCATTAATGATAAATTTGCTGACACATCGGCAGGTGAAATCTAAATACATTTTGATATTCACTAGTTTTAATTATATTTTCGGTTGCATTTTTTTAAATAATTCGCAATAGGAGGGGAACATGTGATCTTGGGAAACAGAAAAGTGTTTTGTAATGAACGAAATACTAAATTATCTATGATATATAGGGAAAAAGTCTGCGAAGACCAAAAATGACTAATTATAACGGTGAAAAAAAGGACGATCGAAGATAATGTCGCGCAGACTGGAACAGCGTTGGCTCAATGTTGTGTCACCGGCTACATAGGTCACCTAGGTGTGATAATCATTAATGCGAAACCTGACACATTGTTGTGTTAACAATCCTGACAAGCCTCACCTCTCTAAGTCATATATCATTAGCATGTGAAGTCTTAATACATTTTTATGTTCACTTATATTCAAGTTAAATTATTTATCGGTTGCATCTTTTAAAATCGTAAAAAGAGGGTTAAATGTGATTTTGGGATCAAAAAGTGGCTCGTAATAAACGAATTGCGCAGTAAACGACTTCGCAATAAGCAAAATTTAAATACATGTAATCCTATGGAAAACGATCCGTTCCAGACAAATACTTCGTTAAACCCAGAAATTCGCGTGTTCGTTATCGAGAGGCTCGACTGTATATGAGAAATTTGTCTTTATGTTTGCAGTTTATCGCCACCACTAACCTTGTACGATTTTGCACACCCTGACCACAGAATACAGAGCAAGAAGACCACGAGATCCAAGTTGTCCAAGAGACTGAAATCACAACATCGCTGGTTACTGATATAGTGTCTCACAACCCAGCAAACACACAATATTTGTATAACATTTATACAGTGTTGGACCAAAAGCAAAGACATTGGGCCGACGTTGTATAAATGCTATGCAATTATTTGGTGTTTGCTGGGAATCGGTATTATGAATAGGCCTATATTTTGTCCCATTGGATATGAACGGGCATATGTGCGACCATACCACACTCTGGCATATCCAATGGGACAATTCATCACCCCTGATTAACGCAGCTTTTAAACCACTTAAAACTAAAGTTGTCCCCGTATTCACACACTTTTGACACAATTTCATTTAAAAATAATTACTTGGAATACATATCATCAGATAAACATAAGCTAGTTCTCAGTTCCTGATTTCATCTTAAAATTATTTAAAACGTAATTTTTGTGCACAAAATATGTGTTCAATGTGGCAGCTTGATTACGGAAAAATGTAATTATTTGTTTTTTGTTGGTTGAACATTTACACGTAATTTGAAATATTTATTGCATTTCATCTAATATCTGGTTAATAAATAACAAATTTCCAGACATTGTTTTTCGTGTAATTTGCAGCTGATTACATGTACCTACCTGTTGTAGTCGTCAGAACGGTTGTTGAAGTAGATCCTATAAGAACAGAAAAAATATATATATCAACATTTTCATTTCATCGGCAGTACAAAACGCATTACATTATGAAAGAATATTGAAAAGTGAATAAAATAAACAGCATATGTATTATCAATATAGTAAATGCCACTCAAGATTGGATAGAGCATGGTGAGTCCCTATACATGTTTGTGTGAGTAATCTGATTTTCATTTCTAAGCAGTTTATCTAAGTGTTTATCCGTGCATCCATTCATCCATGTATCAATTCACCCAACCACCCATAAATTCATTCGTCCATGTATGCTTTCACCCATCCATCCATGCATGCATTCGTTCATCCATTCATGGAGTCATCCATCCATTCACCAGGGCAACCATGTACACATGCATCCATTCACCCAATGGGTGAATTATTGTTAGGTCAGTGTTTGCGACATTGGGCCAACATTGGTCATTGTTTCATGTCCACCGGGTGTTTATGCCTCTACGTACCATTTTAAGTCCCACTGTGAAATATTTCTATAAAAGAATGCATTATTACTACTTAATTGTGGGTAGTTAACAGTTAAAATATTTAAGTATCTAAGAAAATAATAACATAATATAAACATATCATTGTAAGGCCTCCTAACTGTCAATTGGGTCGCTTAATTTATAATTTACGATGTTGACACGGGAATGGTTGTATATCAGTAATAACATGCACATACCATATTAATTAGCAATCAAATTTCAATGCGAGTGTTATGACGATGGACTGTTTTTGCAACTTCTCGAGGCATGGATAATGAGTGCCTCGACTCTACCACTTAAGCCTTTCAGCACGGGGACCGTCATTATACGTTAGAATCTGACGCCTGTAGACGTCAGATTCTAACGTATAAAGACCATCCCCGCACTAAAATAATTAAAATGTTTATATTGGTCGTAGAAAAGAGCTAATTAGGAAATTTATGATTATTTAAAATTGAAAAAAACCTTTGCTCTCCATGGTTTAACCCTTTAACCGCCGGTGCCGTATATATTCGAGTTTTCATTTTTATTAGCACATTAAGTAACACATGTTAAAGATAAAATGTGAATCAATCAGCAATATTTGAAAACAGTTGTCTTCCATTTTGTCAAATCTGAAAATTTTTCACTCACTTGAAGTTGTGGATCGCGTCAGCGAGACACAACTTCATGTGGGTGAAAATTCCGATTGAATAATTTGGCGGTTAAAGGGTTAAACAAGAAAATACTTCAGCGCTGTAAGAGTTAAGTCAGAGATATCCATTTGTCTGAGTCTCAGTATATGTGTAAGTGATTTTATCAGCTGCTTACCAGTTGAGCTATCGGAACCATTAAAAAAATATCACGTAATATGACTGACCTGATAAAAATGATTCATATTGCTATCAATCATTTAAATTTGATAAAGCACTAAATAATGACTGCGAACACTAATAACGTGATGAGAGATACAATGTGTTATTAGAGGTGTGATGTAATAGTGGGTGGGGAGGGGGGGGGGTTAAACTATAACCTCTTTGAGCGTGACTGTTAACACCATCTGAGCATAGCGACTTTCTCCGTAGGCCCTATATGAGATAAAATAATAAAAACATTACGTCTATCATGTTTTTCATAGTTTTGTGAATTTTACAAATATAATTTATCCCGCTATGTAAAATAAAATACCACACTGGCTATAGTGCTTCTTTCAAAAATGATCTCACTGCAAACACGGGACGTTGACGAGACTTGACCGATTTTTGGTTCAATATTGATCGGAGTTCAAAGACAAAGAATAAGTGCCAACACTAACCTAAATATAGGCAAAATCAGAATTGAACCCAGATCTGTCACCCACCCATCCACGCATACATCCATGCATACATGCATCCATTCATTCATTGGTCCTATCATCCATTCAACCAACCAACCAACCAACCAACCAACCAACCAACCAACCAACCAACCAACCAACCAACCAACCAACCAACCAACCAACCAACCAACCAACCAACCAACCAACCAACCAACCAACCAACCAACCAACCAACCAACCAACCAACCAACCAACCAACCAACCAACCAACCAACCAACCAACCAACCAACCAACCAACCAACCAACCAACCAACCAACCAACCAACCAACCAACCAACCAACCAACCAATCAACCAACCAACCAACCAACCAACCAACCAACCAACCAACCAACCAACCAAACACCCAACCAACCAACCAACCAACCAACCAACCAACCAACCAACCAACCAACCAACCAACCAACCAACCAACCAACCAACCAACCAACCAACCAACCAACCAACCAACCAACCAACCAACCAACCAACCAACCAACCAACCAACCAACCAACCAACCAACCAACCAACCAACCAACCAACCAACCAACCAACCAACCAACCAACCAACCAACCTGCTCCTGCTCACCAGCCGAAATGTATAATATAACATAAATTAACATTCCAACAAAGTTACTGGTCATAGCTTACCAAAACTAGTAGAGACTGAGATTGTTGTTGATTTGAAGGTCGTCGATAAAACAACTGTAGAAAATAAAAAACATAAAAACATTTAAATTATTTCATATTGTATTTTTATTCACTGCTGATATGGCTTACTTAGTAAACCACAACTCGTCATGAAGGCGAGGGTTTTATATCTCTGTCAAGTTGATGTTATTATGTGGAATAGTTGAACCCCAGTTGGTTTAATGTAGGGCCTTCATCGCATAGGATTGGCCAACATTAAGCTGGCATTGGATCAATGTCTTGTGTCTGCTGCTGCTGTCACATATGTAGGCGAAATTATGTTATCACATGGAAGTACAGGAAATCTGCAATCATGTGTTACTAGTCTAATTTATAATTCAAACACATACAGTTTCCGCAAGTAATTAAGAAAGTAATGAATTTCCTTATTGATGAATAGCATAGAATGTGGTGCACATGGTGAATCTAAAAAAATCCACTAATTATGTGACATATATAATCTTACTGACCAATTTTAAAGCCTTACTCACAGCTAATGGTTGAATTACAACTACTTTAAAACAAATAATTCTATAAACACACATTTACATGTGTATCAGCTGCATTTAAATGAAAATGTTAATTCTGCTCATCGAAGAAGGATAACATACATGGGGTGGTTGTAGGGATAAATCCACACATTATATGATATACGAAATCTTCCTGGTCAATTTTGTAAATCATTACTCGATAACTAATAGTTGAATTTAAATGACATAAACAATACATTAATTGAATAAACACACGTTTACGTGTGTATCAACCGCAATTAAATGAATATGTTAATTATGTTCATCAAAAAAAGGATAACATACATGGTGTGGTTGTAGGGATAAATGAGCTTGAAACACCAGTTGTGCTAGATATTCCAGATGTTGTTACTTCAGTTGTTACACCAGTGGATGGACTAGCTGTTGGTGTACCAGATGTGGTACTGCCTGGGCTTGAAGTTCCTGTAGTTTCAGCCACGGTTGTTGTGGTTGGAATGTAAGTGCTTGTCACACCACTTGTGCTTGTCACTTCAGATGTTGTTGACTCAACAGGGGTCGTAGTAACTGGAAGACATATTTGGATGTAAGTGGAAATGTTGATTCACAATATCATTGATACATTATCCTCTGTATATTTACAAAATGTCATATTTTCAATGTATATTTACTTTGTATATTTGCAGAAAAATAGTAACTCACCACGGCTCTTGAAGCAGATTTCAGCCTCTGTTTCAAATTTTGTTTCTACATTTTCCAGAAGTGTGCTAATAGTGAGAGTAATTTCAGAAACTTCTGGATAATTTGGTATGTATATTTTACCAGGATCACCACCTGTTACAACTGTAACAGGGTTAGATGGATCAGCTATAGGTGTATAAATTACAGTGACTCCGTCAATATTAGGAACACCAATCTCTACAATGGTAATTGTTATGAATCTACCAGATTCAACATCAGCACTGGTCACAGGGAAGGTTATTGTGAGTGAATCTCCGGTGAATGTCACAGGTGAGCCATCAATAGGTAGGTCTTCCAGAGACACTGATGGGTCAGATGATGTGACTTCAAAATAGTCAACCAAGTCAGACATCACTTCTCCACATGGTGAATCTAAAAAAAATCCACACATTATATGACATACAAAATCTTACTGATCAACTCTGTAAATCATTACTCAATAACTAAAAGTTGAATTTAAATGACATAAACAATACATTAATTGAATAAACACACGTTTACGTGTGTATCAACCGCAATTAAATGAATATGTTAATTATGTTCATCAAAAAAGGATAACATACATGGTGTGGTTGTAGGGATAAATGTGCTTGAAACACCAGTTGTGCTAGATATTCCAGATGTTGTTACTTCAGTTGTTACACCAGTGGATGGACTAGCTGTTGGTGTACCAGATGTGGTACTGCCTGGGCTTGAAGTTCCTGTAGTTTCAGCCACGGTTGTTGTGGTTGGAATGTAAGTGCTTGTCACACCACTTGTGCTTGTCACTTCAGATGTTGTTGACTCAACAGGGGTCGTAGTAACTGGAAGACATATTTGGATGTAAGTGGAAATGTTGATTCACAATATCATTGATACATTATCCTCTGTATATTTACAAAATGTCATATTTTCAATGTATATTTACTTTGTATATTTGCAGAAAAATAGTAACTCACCACGGCTCTTGAAGCAGATTTCAGCCTCTGTTTCAAAATTTGTTTCTACATTTTCCAGAAGTGTGCTAATAGTGAGAGTAATTTCAGAAACTTCTGGATAATTTGGTATGTATATTTTACCAGGATCACCACCTGTTACAACTGTAACAGGGTTAGATGGATCAGCTATAGGTGTATAAATTACAGTGACTCCGTCAATATTAGGAACACCAATCTCTACAATGGTAATTGTTATGAATCTACCAGATTCAACATCAGCACTGGTCACAGGGAAGGTTATTGTGAGTGAATCTCCGGTGAATGTCACAGGTGAGCCATCAATAGGTAGGTCTTCCAGAGACACTGATGGGTCAGATGATGTGACTTCAAAATAGTCAACCAAGTCAGACATCACTTCTCCACATGGTGAATCTAAAAAAAATCCACACATTATATGACATACAAAATCTTACTGATCAACTCTGTAAATCATTACTCAATAACTAAAAGTTGAATTTAAATGACATAAACAATACATTAATTGAATAAACACACGTTTACGTGTGTATCAACCGCAATTAAATGAATATGTTAATTATGTTCATCAAAAAAGGATAACATACATGGTGTGGTTGTAGGGATAAATGTGCTTGAAACACCAGTTGTGCTAGATATTCCAGATGTTGTTACTTCAGTTGTTACACCAGTGGATGGACTAGCTGTTGGTGTACCAGATGTGGTACTGCCTGGGCTTGAAGTTCCTGTAGTTTCAGCCACGGTTGTTGTGGTTGGAATGTAAGTGCTTGTCACACCACTTGTGCTTGTCACTTCAGATGTTGTTGACTTAACAGGGGTCGTAGTAACTGGAAGACATATTTGGATGTAAGTGGAAATGTTGATTCACAATATCATTGATACATTATCCTCTGTATATTTACAAAATGTCATATTTTCAATGTATATTTACTTTGTATATTTGCAGAAAAATAGTAACTCACCACGGCTCTTGAAGCAGATTTCAGCCTCTGTTTCAAAATTTGTTTCTACATTTTCCAGAAGTGTGCTAATAGTGAGAGTAATTTCAGAAACTTCTGGATAATTTGGTATGTATATTTTACCAGGATCACCACCTGTTACAACTGTAACAGGGTTAGATGGATCAGCTATAGGTGTATAAATTACAGTGACTCCGTCAATATTAGGAACACCAATCTCTACAATGGTAATTGTTATGAATCTACCAGATTCAACATCAGCACTGGTCACAGGGAAGGTTATTGTGAGTGAATCTCCGGTGAATGTCACAGGTGAGCCATCAATAGGTAGGTCTTCCAGAGACACTGATGGGTCAGATGATGTGACTTCAAAATAGTCAACCAAGTCAGACATCACTTCTCCACATGGTGAATCTAAAAAAAATCCACACATTATATGACATACAAAATCTTACTGATCAACTCTGTAAATCATTACTCAATAACTAAAAGTTGAATTTAAATGACATAAACAATACATTAATTGAATAAACACACGTTTACGTGTGTATCAACCGCAATTAAATGAATATGTTAATTATGTTCATCAAAAAAGGATAACATACATGGTGTGGTTGTAGGGATAAATGTGCTTGAAACACCAGTTGTGCTAGATATTCCAGATGTTGTTACTTCAGTTGTTACACCAGTGGATGGACTAGCTGTTGGTGTACCAGATGTGGTACTGCCTGGGCTTGAAGTTCCTGTAGTTTCAGCCACGGTTGTTGTGGTTGGAATGTAAGTGCTTGTCACACCACTTGTGCTTGTCACTTCAGATGTTGTTGACTCAACAGGGGTCGTAGTAACTGGAAGACATATTTGGATGTAAGTGGAAATGTTGATTCACAATATCATTGATACATTATCCTCTGTATATTTACAAAATGTCATATTTTCAATGTATATTTACTTTGTATATTTGCAGAAAAATAGTAACTCACCACGGCTCTTGAAGCAGATTTCAGCCTCTGTTTCAAAATTTGTTTCTACATTTTCCAGAAGTGTGCTAATAGTGAGAGTAATTTCAGAAACTTCTGGATAATTTGGTATGTATATTTTACCAGGATCACCACCTGTTACAACTGTAACAGGGTTAGATGGATCAGCTATAGGTGTATAAATTACAGTGACTCCGTCAATATTAGGAACACCAATCTCTACAATGGTAATTGTTATGAATCTACCAGATTCAACATCAGCACTGGTCACAGGGAAGGTTATTGTGAGTGAATCTCCGGTGAATGTCACAGGTGAGCCATCAATAGGTAGGTCTTCCAGAGACACTGATGGGTCAGATGATGTGACTTCAAAATAGTCAACCAAGTCAGACATCACTTCTCCACATGGTGAATCTAAAAAAAATCCACACATTATATGACATACAAAATCTTACTGATCAACTCTGTAAATCATTACTCAATAACTAAAAGTTGAATTTAAATGACATAAACAATACATTAATTGAATAAACACACGTTTACGTGTGTATCAACCGCAATTAAATGAATATGTTAATTATGTTCATCAAAAAAGGATAACATACATGGTGTGGTTGTAGGGATAAATGTGCTTGAAACACCAGTTGTGCTAGATATTCCAGATGTTGTTACTTCAGTTGTTACACCAGTGGATGGACTAGCTGTTGGTGTACCAGATGTGGTACTGCCTGGGCTTGAAGTTCCTGTAGTTTCAGCCACGGTTGTTGTGGTTGGAATGTAAGTGCTTGTCACACCACTTGTGCTTGTCACTTCAGATGTTGTTGACTCAACAGGGGTCGTAGTAACTGGAAGACATATTTGGATGTAAGTGGAAATGTTGATTCACAATATCATTGATACATTATCCTCTGTATATTTACAAAATGTCATATTTTCAATGTATATTTACTTTGTATATTTGCAGAAAAATAGTAACTCACCACGGCTCTTGAAGCAGATTTCAGCCTCTGTTTCAAAATTTGTTTCTACATTTTCCAGAAGTGTGCTAATAGTGAGAGTAATTTCAGAAACTTCTGGATAATTTGGTATGTATATTTTACCAGGATCACCACCTGTTACAACTGTAACAGGGTTAGATGGATCAGCTATAGGTGTATAAATTACAGTGACTCCGTCAATATTAGGAACACCAATCTCTACAATGGTAATTGTTATGAATCTACCAGATTCAACATCAGCACTGGTCACAGGGAAGGTTATTGTGAGTGAATCTCCGGTGAATGTCACAGGTGAGCCATCAATAGGTAAGTCTTCCAGAGACACTGATGGGTCAGATGATGTGACTTCAAAATAGTCAACCAAGTCAGACATCACTTCTCCACATGGTGAATCTAAAAAAAATCCACACATTATATGACATACAAAATCTTACTGATCAACTCTGTAAATCATTACTCAATAACTAAAAGTTGAATTTAAATGACATAAACAATACATTAATTGAATAAACACACGTTTACGTGTGTATCAACCGCAATTAAATGAATATGTTAGTTATGTTCATCAAAAAAGGATAACATACATGGTGTGGTTGTAGGGATAAATGTGCTTGAAACACCAGTTGTGCTAGATATTCCAGAAGTTGTTACTTCAGTTGTTACACCAGTGGATGGACTAGCTGTTGGTGTACCAGATGTGGTACTGCCTGGGCTTGAAGTTCCTGTAGTTTCAGCCACGGTTGTTGTGGTTGGAATGTAAGTGCTTGTCACACCACTTGTGCTTGTCACTTCAGATGTTGTTGACTCAACAGGGGTGGTGGTGCCTGGAAGACATGTTTGAGTCTAAGCATACATATTGGATAGTAGGTTAATCTATCAAAAGTTCCCTCTTATTCTACAACAAATCTATCATACTTCTCTAATCATTTTGTAAAGTTGTTTAAATATTCAACTTACCTCTGTTTTTGAAGCATAATTTTATTCCTGCTTCAAAATTGGTCTCATCACTTGTAATAAGTGTGGTAATAACGAGAGTAACCTGAGTAACTGTTGGTCTAGATGGTACATCTATTGTACCAGGATCAGCATCTGATACAACAGTAACAGGGTTAGCTGGGTCATCTTCAAGTGTATAAGTTACAGTCACTTTGTCAATATTAGGCACACCGATCTGTACAATTGTGATTGATGTAAATATAGCAGAATCCACATCTGCATTGGTCACAGAGAAGGTTATTGTGAGTGAATCTCCGGTGAATGTCACAGGTGAGCCATCAATAGGTAGGTCTTCCAGAGACACTGATGGGTCAGATGATGTGACCTCAAAATAGTCAACCAAGTCAGACATCACTTCTCCACATGGTGAATCTAAAAAAAATCCACACATTATATGACATACAAAATCTTACTGATCAACTCTGTAAATCATTACTCAATAACTAAAAGTTGAATTTAAATGACATAAACAATACATTAATTGAATAAACACACGTTTACGTGTGTATCAACCGCAATTAAATGAATATGTTAATTATGTTCATCAAAAAAGGATAACATACATGGTGTGGTTGTAGGGATAAATGTGCTTGAAACACCAGTTGTGCTAGATATTCCAGATGTTGTTACTTCAGTTGTTACACCAGTGGATGGACTAGCTGTTGGTGTACCAGATGTGGTACTGCCTGGGCTTGAAGTTCCTGTAGTTTCAGCCACGGTTGTTGTGGTTGGAATGTAAGTGCTTGTCACACCACTTGTGCTTGTCACTTCAGATGTTGTTGACTCAACAGGGGTCGTAGTAACTGGAAGACATATTTGGATGTAAGTGGAAATGTTGATTCACAATATCATTGATACATTATCCTCTGTATATTTACAAAATGTCATATTTTCAATGTATATTTTCTTTGTATATTTGCAGAAAAATAGTAACTCACCACGGCTCTTGAAGCAGATTTCAGCCTCTGTTTCAAAATTTGTTTCTACATTTTCCAGAAGTGTGCTAATAGTGAGAGTAATTTCAGAAACTTCTGGATAATTTGGTATGTATATTTTACCAGGATCACCACCTGTTACAACTGTAACAGGGTTAGATGGATCAGCTATAGGTGTATAAATTACAGTGACTCCGTCAATATTAGGAACACCAATCTCTACAATGGTAATTGTTATGAATCTACCAGATTCAACATCAGCACTGGTCACAGGGAAGGTTATTGTGAGTGAATCTCCGGTGAATGTCACAGGTGAGCCATCAATAGGTAGGTCTTCCAGAGACACTGATGGGTCAGATGATGTGACTTCAAAATAGTCAACCAAGTCAGACATCACTTCTCCACATGGTGAATCTAAAAAAAATCCACACATTATATGACATACAAAATCTTACTGATCAACTCTGTAAATCATTACTCAATAACTAAAAGTTGAGTTTAAATGACATAAACAATACATTAATTGAATAAACACACGTTTACGTGTGTATCAACCGCAATTAAATGAATATGTTAATTATGTTCATCAAAAAAGGATAACATACATGGTGTGGTTGTAGGGATAAATGTGCTTGAAACACCAGTTGTGCTAGATATTCCAGATGTTGTTACTTCAGTTGTTACACCAGTGGATGGACTAGCTGTTGGTGTACCAGATGTGGTACTGCCTGGGCTTGAAGTTCCTGTAGTTTCAGCCACGGTTGTTGTGGTTGGAATGTAAGTGCTTGTCACACCACTTGTGCTTGTCACTTCAGATGTTGTTGACTCAACAGGGGTCGTAGTAACTGGAAGACATATTTGGATGTAAGTGGAAATGTTGATTCACAATATCATTGATACATTATCCTCTGTATATTTACAAAATGTCATATTTTCAATGTATATTTACTTTGTATATTTGCAGAAAAATAGTAACTCACCACGGCTCTTGAAGCAGATTTCAGCCTCTGTTTCAAAATTTGTTTCTACATTTTCCAGAAGTGTGCTGATAGTGAGAGTAATTTCAGAAACTTCTGGATAATTTGGTATGTATATTTTACCAGGATCACCACCTGTTACAACTGTAACAGGGTTAGATGGATCAGCTATAGGTGTATAAATTACAGTGACTCCGTCAATATTAGGAACACCAATCTCTACAATGGTAATTGTTATGAATCTACCAGATTCAACATCAGCACTGGTCACAGGGAAGGTTATTGTGAGTGAATCTCCGGTGAATGTCACAGGTGAGCCATCAATAGGTAGGTCTTCCAGAGACACTGATGGGTCAGATGATGTGACTTCAAAATAGTCAACCAAGTCAGACATCACTTCTCCACATGGTGAATCTAAAAAAAATCCACACATTATATGACATACAAAATCTTACTGATCAACTCTGTAAATCATTACTCAATAACTAAAAGTTGAATTTAAATGACATAAACAATACATTAATTGAATAAACACACGTTTACGTGTGTATCAACCGCAATTAAATGAATATGTTAATTATGTTCATCAAAAAAGGATAACATACATGGTGTGGTTGTAGGGTTAAATGTGCTTGAAACACCAGTTGTGCTAGATATTCCAGATGTTGTTACTTCAGTTGTTACACCAGTGGATGGACTAGCTGTTGGTGTACCAGATGTGGTACTGCCTGGGCTTGAAGTTCCTGTAGTTTCAGCCACGGTTGTTGTGGTTGGAATGTAAGTGCTTGTCACACCACTTGTGCTTGTCACTTCAGATGTTGTTGACTCAACAGGGGTCGTAGTAACTGGAAGACATATTTGGATGTAAGTGGAAATGTTGATTCACAATATCATTGATACATTATCCTCTGTATATTTACAAAATGTCATATTTTCAATGTATATTTACTTTGTATATTTGCAGAAAAATAGTAACTCACCACGGCTCTTGAAGCAGATTTCAGCCTCTGTTTCAAAATTTGTTTCTACATTTTCCAGAAGTGTGCTAATAGTGAGAGTAATTTCAGAAACTTCTGGATAATTTGGTATGTATATTTTACCAGGATCACCACCTGTTACAACTGTAACAGGGTTAGATGGATCAGCTATAGGTGTATAAATTACAGTGACTCCGTCAATATTAGGAACACCAATCTCTACAATGGTAATTGTTATGAATCTACCAGATTCAACATCAGCACTGGTCACAGGGAAGGTTATTGTGAGTGAATCTCCGGTGAATGTCACAGGTGAGCCATCAATAGGTAGGTCTTCCAGAGACACTGATGGGTCAGATGATGTGACTTCAAAATAGTCAACCAAGTCAGACATCACTTCTCCACATGGTGAATCTTAAAAAAATCCACACATTATATGACATACAAAATCTTACTGATCAACTCTGTAAATCATTACTCAATAACTAAAAGTTGAATTTAAATGACATAAACAATACATTAATTGAATAAACACACGTTTACGTGTGTATCAACCGCAATTAAATGAATATGTTAATTATGTTCATCAAAAAAGGATAACATACATGGTGTGGTTGTAGGGATAAATGTGCTTGAAACACCAGTTGTGCTAGATATTCCAGATGTTGTTACTTCAGTTGTTACACCAGTGGATGGACTAGCTGTTGGTGTACCAGATGTGGTACTGCCTGGGCTTGAAGTTCCTGTAGTTTCAGCCACGGTTGTTGTGGTTGGAATGTAAGTGCTTGTCACACCACTTGTGCTTGTCACTTCAGATGTTGTTGACTCAACAGGGGTCGTAGTAACTGGAAGACATATTTGGATGTAAGTGGAAATGTTGATTCACAATATCATTGATACATTATCCTCTGTATATTTACAAAATGTCATATTTTCAATGTATATTTACTTTGTATATTTGCAGAAAAATAGTAACTCACCACGGCTCTTGAAGCAGATTTCAGCCTCTGTTTCAAAATTTGTTTCTACATTTTCCAGAAGTGTGCTAATAGTGAGAGTAATTTCAGAAACTTCTGGATAATTTGGTATGTATATTTTACCAGGATCACCACCTGTTACAACTGTAACAGGGTTAGATGGATCAGCTATAGGTGTATAAATTACAGTGACTCCGTCAATATTAGGAACACCAATCTCTACAATGGTAATTGTTATGAATCTACCAGATTCAACATCAGCACTGGTCACAGGGAAGGTTATTGTGAGTGAATCTCCGGTGAATGTCACAGGTGAGCCATCAATAGGTAGGTCTTCCAGAGACACTGATGGGTCAGATGATGTGACTTCAAAATAGTCAACCAAGTCAGACATCACTTCTCCACATGGTGAATCTAAAAAAAATCCACACATTATATGACATACAAAATCTTACTGATCAACTCTGTAAATCATTACTCAATAACTAAAAGTTGAATTTAAATGACATAAACAATACATTAATTGAATAAACACACGTTTACGTGTGTATCAACCGCAATTAAATGAATATGTTAATTATGTTCATCTAAAAAGGATAACATACATGGTGTGGTTGTAGGGATAAATGTGCTTGAAACACCAGTTGTGCTAGATATTCCAGATGTTGTTACTTCAGTTGTTACACCAGTGGATGGACTAGCTGTTGGTGTACCAGATGTGGTACTGCCTGGGCTTGAAGTTCCTGTAGTTTCAGCCACGGTTGTTGTGGTTGGAATGTAAGTGCTTGTCACACCACTTGTGCTTGTCACTTCAGATGTTGTTGACTCAACAGGGGTGGTGGTGCCTGGAAGACATGTTTGAGTCTAAGCATACATATTGGATAGTAGGTTAATCTATCAAATGTTCCCTCTTATTCTACAACAAATCTATCATACTTCTCTAATCATTTTGTAAAGTTGTTTAAATATTCAACTTACCTCTGTTTTTGAAGCATAATTTTATTCCTGCTTCAAAATTGGTCTCATCACTTGTAATAAGTGTGGTAATAACGAGAGTAACCTGAGTAACTGTTGGTCTAGATGGTACATCTATTGTACCAGGATCAGCATCTGATACAACAGTAACAGGGTTAGCTGGGTCATCTTCAAGTGTATAAGTTACAGTCACTTTGTCAATATTAGGCACACCGATCTGTACAATTGTGATTGATGTAAATATAGCAGAATCCACATCTGCATTGGTCACAGAGAAGGTTATTGTGAGTGAATCTCCGGTGAATGTCACAGGTGAGCCATCAATAGGTAGGTCTTCCAGAGACACTGATGGGTCAGATGATGTGACCTCAAAATAGTCAACCAAGTCAGACATCACTTCTCCACATGGTGAATCTAAAAAAAATCCACACATTATATGACATACAAAATCTTACTGATCAACTCTGTAAATCATTACTCAATAACTAAAAGTTGAATTTAAATGACATAAACAATACATTAATTGAATAAACACACGTTTACGTGTGTATCAACCGCAATTAAATGAATATGTTAATTATGTTCATCAAAAAAGGATAACATACATGGTGTGGTTGTAGGGATAAATGTGCTTGAAACACCAGTTGTGCTAGATATTCCAGATGTTGTTACTTCAGTTGTTACACCAGTGGATGGACTAGCTGTTGGTGTACCAGATGTGGTACTGCCTGGGCTTGAAGTTCCTGTAGTTTCAGCCACGGTTGTTGTGGTTGGAATGTAAGTGCTTGTCACACCACTTGTGCTTGTCACTTCAGATGTTGTTGACTCAACAGGGGTCGTAGTAACTGGAAGACATATTTGGATGTAAGTGGAAATGTTGATTCACAATATCATTGATACATTATCCTCTGTATATTTACAAAATGTCATATTTTCAATGTATATTTACTTTGTATATTTGCAGAAAAATAGTAACTCACCACGGCTCTTGAAGCAGATTTCAGCCTCTGTTTCAAAATTTGTTTCTACATTTTCCAGAAGTGTGCTAATAGTGAGAGTAATTTCAGAAACTTCTGGATAATTTGGTATGTATATTTTACCAGGATCACCACCTGTTACAACTGTAACAGGGTTAGATGGATCAGCTATAGGTGTATAAATTACAGTGACTCCGTCAATATTAGGAACACCAATCTCTACAATGGTAATTGTTATGAATCTACCAGATTCAACATCAGCACTGGTCACAGGGAAGGTTATTGTGAGTGAATCTCCGGTGAATGTCACAGGTGAGCCATCAATAGGTAGGTCTTCCAGAGACACTGATGGGTCAGATGATGTGACTTCAAAATAGTCAACCAAGTCAGACATCACTTCTCCACATGGTGAATCTAAAAAAAAATCCACACATTATATGACATACAAAATCTTACTGATCAACTCTGTAAATCATTACTCAATAACTAAAAGTTGAATTTAAATGACATAAACAATACATTAATTGAATAAACACACGTTTACGTGTGTCACAACCGCAATTAAATGAATATGTTAATTATGTTCATCAAAAAAGGATAACATACATGGTGTGGTTGTAGGGATAAATGTGCTTGAAACACCAGTTGTGCTAGATATTCCAGATGTTGTTACTTCAGTTGTTACACCAGTGGATGGACTAGCTGTTGGTGTACCAGATGTGGTACTGCCTGGGCTTGAAGTTCCTGTAGTTTCAGCCACGGTTGTTGTGGTTGGAATGTAAGTGCTTGTCACACCACTTGTGCTTGTCACTTCAGATGTTGTTGACTCAACAGGGGTCGTAGTAACTGGAAGACATATTTGGATGTAAGTGGAAATGTTGATTCACAATATCATTGATACATTATCCTCTGTATATTTACAAAATGTCATATTTTCAATGTATATTTACTTTGTATATTTGCAGAAAAATAGTAACTCACCACGGCTCTTGAAGCAGATTTCAGCCTCTGTTTCAAAATTTGTTTCTACATTTTCCAGAAGTGTGCTAATAGTGAGAGTAATTTCAGAAACTTCTGGATAATTTGGTATGTATATTTTACCAGGATCACCACCTGTTACAACTGTAACAGGGTTAGATGGATCAGCTATAGGTGTATAAATTACAGTGACTCCGTCAATATTAGGAACACCAATCTCTACAATGGTAATTGTTATGAATCTACCAGATTCAACATCAGCACTGGTCACAGGGAAGGTTATTGTGAGTGAATCTCCGGTGAATGTCACAGGTGAGCCATCAATAGGTAGGTCTTCCAGAGACACTGATGGGTCAGATGCTGTGACTTCAAAATAGTCAACCAAGTCAGACATCACTTCTCCACATGGTGAATCTAAAAAAAATCCACACATTATATGACATACAAAATCTTACTAATCAACTCTGTAAATCATTACTCAATAACTAAAAGTTGAATTTAAATGACATAAACAATACATTAATTGAATAAACACACGTTTACGTGTGTATCAACCGCAATTAAATGAATATGTTAATTATGTTCATCAAAAAAGGATAACATACATGGTGTGGTTGTAGGGATAAATGTGCTTGAAACACCAGTTGTGCTAGATATTCCAGATGTTGTTACTTCAGTTGTTACACCAGTGGATGGACTAGCTGTTGGTGTACCAGATGTGGTACTGCCTGGGCTTGAAGTTCCTGTAGTTTCAGCCACGGTTGTTGTGGTTGGAATGTAAGTGCTTGTCACACCACTTGTGCTTGTCACTTCAGATGTTGTTGACTCAACAGGGGTCGTAGTAACTGGAAGACATATTTGGATGTAAGTGGAAATGTTGATTCACAATATCATTGATACATTATCCTCTGTATATTTACAAAATGTCATATTTTCAATGTATATTTACTTTGTATATTTGCAGAAAAATAGTAACTCACCACGGCTCTTGAAGCAGATTTCAGCCTCTGTTTCAAAATTTGTTTCTACATTTTCCAGAAGTGTGCTAATAGTGAGAGTAATTTCAGAAACTTCTGGATAATTTGGTATGTATATTTTACCAGGATCACCACCTGTTACAACTGTAACAGGGTTAGATGGATCAGCTATAGGTGTATAAATTACAGTGACTCCGTCAATATTAGGAACACCAATCTCTACAATGGTAATTGTTATGAATCTACCAGATTCAACATCAGCACTGGTCACAGGGAAGGTTATTGTGAGTGAATCTCCGGTGAATGTCACAGGTGAGCCATCAATAGGTAGGTCTTCCAGAGACACTGATGGGTCAGATGATGTGACTTCAAAATAGTCAACCAAGTCAGACATCACTTCTCCACATGGTGAATCTAAAAAAAATCCACACATTATATGACATACACAATCTTACTGATCAACTCTGTAAATCATTACTCAATAATTAAAAGTTGAATTTAAATGACATAAACAATACATTAATTGAATAAACACACGTTTACGTGTGTATCAACCGCAATTAAATGAATATGTTAATTATGTTCATCAAAAAAGGATAACATACATGGTGTGGTTGTAGGGATAAATGTGCTTGAAACACCAGTTGTGCTAGATATTCCAGATGTTGTTACTTCAGTTGTTACACCAGTGGATGGACTAGCTGTTGGTGTACCAGATGTGGTACTGCCTGGGCTTGAAGTTCCTGTAGTTTCAGCCACGGTTGTTGTGGTTGGAATGTAAGTGCTTGTCACACCACTTGTGCTTGTCACTTCAGATGTTGTTGACTCAACAGGGGTCGTAGTAACTGGAAGACATATTTGGATGTAAGTGGAAATGTTGATTCACAATATCATTGATACATTATCCTCTGTATATTTACAAAATGTCATATTTTCAATGTATATTTACTTTGTATATTTGCAGAAAAATAGTAACTCACCACGGCTCTTGAAGCAGATTTCAGCCTCTGTTTCAAAATTTGTTTCTACATTTTCCAGAAGTGTGCTAATAGTGAGAGTAATTTCAGAAACTTCTGGATAATTTGGTATGTATATTTTACCAGGATCACCACCTGTTACAACTGTAACAGGGTTAGATGGATCAGCTATAGGTGTATAAATTACAGTGACTCCGTCAATATTAGGAACACCAATCTCTACAATGGTAATTGTTATGAATCTACCAGATTCAACATCAGCACTGGTCACAGGGAAGGTTATTGTGAGTGAATCTCCGGTGAATGTCACAGGTGAGCCATCAATAGGTAGGTCTTCCAGAGACACTGATGGGTCAGATGATGTGACTTCAAAATAGTCAACCAAGTCAGACATCACTTCTCCACATGGTGAATCTAAAAAAAATCCACACATTATATGACATACAAAATCTTACTGATCAACTCTGTAAATCATTACTCAATAACTAAAAGTTGAATTTAAATGACATAAACAATACATTAATTGAATAAACACACGTTTACGTGTGTATCAACCGCAATTAAATGAATATGTTAATTATGTTCATCAAAAAAGGATAACATACATGGTGTGGTTGTAGGGATAAATGTGCTTGAAACACCAGTTGTGCTAGATATTCCAGATGTTGTTACTTCAGTTGTTACACCAGTGGATGGACTAGCTGTTGGTGTACCAGATGTGGTACTGCCTGGGCTTGAAGTTCCTGTAGTTTCAGCCACGGTTGTTGTGGTTGGAATGTAAGTGCTTGTCACACCACTTGTGCTTGTCACTTCAGATGTTGTTGACTCAACAGGGGTCGTAGTAACTGGAAGACATATTTGGATGTAAGTGGAAATGTTGATTCACAATATCATTGATACATTATCCTCTGTATATTTACAAAATGTCATATTTTCAATGTATATTTACTTTGTATATTTGCAGAAAAATAGTAACTCACCACGGCTCTTGAAGCAGATTTCAGCCTCTGTTTCAAAATTTGTTTCTACATTTTCCAGAAGTGTGCTAATAGTGAGAGTAATTTCAGAAACTTCGGGATAATTTGGTATGTATATTTTACCAGGATCACCACCTGTTACAACTGTAACAGGGTTAGATGGATCAGCTATAGGTGTATAAATTACAGTGACTCCGTCAATATTAGGAACACCAATCTCTACAATGGTAATTGTTATGAATCTACCAGATTCAACATCAGCACTGGTCACAGGGAAGGTTATTGTGAGTGAATCTCCGGTGAATGTCACAGGTGAGCCATCAATAGGTAGGTCTTCCAGAGACACTGATGGGTCAGATGATGTGACTTCAAAATAGTCAACCAAGTCAGACATCACTTCTCCACATGGTGAATCTAAAAAAAATCCACACATTATATGACAAACACAATCTTACTGATCAACTCTGTAAATCATTACTCAATAACTAAAAGTTGAATTTAAATGACATAAACAATACATTAATTGAATAAACACACGTTTACGTGTGTATCAACCGCAATTAAATGAATATGTTAATTATGTTCATCAAAAAAGGATAACATACATGGTGTGGTTGTAGGGATAAATGTGCTTGAAACACCAGTTGTGCTAGATATTCCAGATGTTGTTACTTCAGTTGTTACACCAGTGGATGGACTAGCTGTTGGTGTACCAGATGTGGTACTGCCTGGGCTTGAAGTTCCTGTAGTTTCAGCCACGGTTGTTGTGGTTGGAATGTAAGTGCTTGTCACACCACTTGTGCTTGTCACTTCAGATGTTGTTGACTCAACAGGGGTCGTAGTAACTGGAAGACATATTTGGATGTAAGTGGAAATGTTGATTCACAATATCATTGATACATTATCCTCTGTATATTTACAAAATGTCATATTTTCAATGTATATTTACTTTGTATATTTGCAGAAAAATAGTAACTCACCACGGCTCTTGAAGCAGATTTCAGCCTCTGTTTCAAAATTTGTTTCTACATTTTCCAGAAGTGTGCTAATAGTGAGAGTAATTTCAGAAACTTCTGGATAATTTGGTATGTATATTTTACCAGGATCACCACCTGTTACAACTGTAACAGGGTTAGATGGATCAGCTATAGGTGTATAAATTACAGTGACTCCGTCAATATTAGGAACACCAATCTCTACAATGGTAATTGTTATGAATCTACCAGATTCAACATCAGCACTGGTCACAGGGAAGGTTATTGTGAGTGAATCTCCGGTGAATGTCACAGGTGAGCCATCAATAGGTAGGTCTTCCAGAGACACTGATGGGTCAGATGATGTGACTTCAAAATAGTCAACCAAGTCAGACATCACTTCTCCACATGGTGAATCTAAAAAAAATCCACACATTATATGACATACAAAATCTTACTGATCAACTCTGTAAATCATTACTCAATAACTAAAAGTTGAATTTAAATGACATAAACAATACATTAATTGAATAAACACACGTTTACGTGTGTATCAACCGCAATTAAATGAATATGTTAATTATGTTCATCAAAAAAGGATAACATACATGGTGTGGTTGTAGGGATAAATGTGCTTGAAACACCAGTTGTGCTAGATATTCCAGATGTTGTTACTTCAGTTGTTACACCAGTGGATGGACTAGCTGTTGGTGTACCAGATGTGGTACTGCCTGGGCTTGAAGTTCCTGTAGTTTCAGCCACGGTTGTTGTGGTTGGAATGTAAGTGCTTGTCACACCACTTGTGCTTGTCACTTCAGATGTTGTTGACTCAACAGGGGTCGTAGTAACTGGAAGACATATTTGGATGTAAGTGGAAATGTTGATTCACAATATCATTGATACATTATCCTCTGTATATTTACAAAATGTCATATTTTCAATGTATATTTACTTTGTATATTTGCAGAAAAATAGTAACTCACCACGGCTCTTGAAGCAGATTTCAGCCTCTGTTTCAAAATTTGTTTCTACATTTTCCAGAAGTGTGCTAATAGTGAGAGTAATTTCAGAAACTTCTGGATAATTTGGTATGTATATTTTACCAGGATCACCACCTGTTACAACTGTAACAGGGTTAGATGGATCAGCTATAGGTGTATAAATTACAGTGACTCCGTCAATATTAGGAACACCAATCTCTACAATGGTAATTGTTATGAATCTACCAGATTCAACATCAGCACTGGTCACAGGGAAGGTTATTGTGAGTGAATCTCCGGTGAATGTCACAGGTGAGCCATCAATAGGTAGGTCTTCCAGAGACACTGATGGGTCAGATGATGTGACTTCAAAATAGTCAACCAAGTCAGACATCACTTCTCCACATGGTGAATCTAAAAAAAATCCACACATTATATGACATACAAAATCTTACTGATCAACTCTGTAAATCATTACTCAATAACTAAAAGTTGAATTTAAATGACATAAACAATACATTAATTGAATAAACACACGTTTACGTGTGTATCAACCGCAATTAAATGAATATGTTAATTATGTTCATCAAAAAAGGATAACATACATGGTGTGGTTGTAGGGATAAATGTGCTTGAAACACCAGTTGTGCTAGATATTCCAGATGTTGTTACTTCAGTTGTTACACCAGTGGATGGACTAGCTGTTGGTGTACCAGATGTGGTACTGCCTGGGCTTGAAGTTCCTGTAGTTTCAGCCACGGTTGTTGTGGTTGGAATGTAAGTGCTTGTCACACCACTTGTGCTTGTCACTTCAGATGTTGTTGACTCAACAGGGGTCGTAGTAACTGGAAGACATATTTGGATGTAAGTGGAAATGTTGATTCACAATATCATTGATACATTATCCTCTGTATATTTACAAAATGTCATATTTTCAATGTATATTTACTTTGTATATTTGCAGAAAAATAGTAACTCACCACGGCTCTTGAAGCAGATTTCAGCCTCTGTTTCAAAATTTGTTTCTACATTTTCCAGAAGTGTGCTAATAGTGAGAGTAATTTCAGAAACTTCGGGATAATTTGGTATGTATATTTTACCAGGATCACCACCTGTTACAACTGTAACAGGGTTAGATGGATCAGCTATAGGTGTATAAATTACAGTGACTCCGTCAATATTAGGAACACCAATCTCTACAATGGTAATTGTTATGAATCTACCAGATTCAACATCAGCACTGGTCACAGGGAAGGTTATTGTGAGTGAATCTCCGGTGAATGTCACAGGTGAGCCATCAATAGGTAGGTCTTCCAGAGACACTGATGGGTCAGATGATGTGACTTCAAAATAGTCAACCAAGTCAGACATCACTTCTCCACATGGTGAATCTAAAAAAAATCCACACATTATATGACAAACACAATCTTACTGATCAACTCTGTAAATCATTACTCAATAACTAAAAGTTGAATTTAAATGACATAAACAATACATTAATTGAATAAACACACGTTTACGTGTGTATCAACCGCAATTAAATGAATATGTTAATTATGTTCATCAAAAAAGGATAACATACATGGTGTGGTTGTAGGGATAAATGTGCTTGAAACACCAGTTGTGCTAGATATTCCAGATGTTGTTACTTCAGTTGTTACACCAGTGGATGGACTAGCTGTTGGTGTACCAGATGTGGTACTGCCTGGGCTTGAAGTTCCTGTAGTTTCAGCCACGGTTGTTGTGGTTGGAATGTAAGTGCTTGTCACACCACTTGTGCTTGTCACTTCAGATGTTGTTGACTCAACAGGGGTCGTAGTAACTGGAAGACATATTTGGATGTAAGTGGAAATGTTGATTCACAATATCATTGATACATTATCCTCTGTATATTTACAAAATGTCATATTTTCAATGTATATTTACTTTGTATATTTGCAGAAAAATAGTAACTCACCACGGCTCTTGAAGCAGATTTCAGCCTCTGTTTCAAAATTTGTTTCTACATTTTCCAGAAGTGTGCTAATAGTGAGAGTAATTTCAGAAACTTCTGGATAATTTGGTATGTATATTTTACCAGGATCACCACCTGTTACAACTGTAACAGGGTTAGATGGATCAGCTATAGGTGTATAAATTACAGTGACTCCGTCAATATTAGGAACACCAATCTCTACAATGGTAATTGTTATGAATCTACCAGATTCAACATCAGCACTGGTCACAGGGAAGGTTATTGTGAGTGAATCTCCGGTGAATGTCACAGGTGAGCCATCAATAGGTAGGTCTTCCAGAGACACTGATGGGTCAGATGATGTGACTTCAAAATAGTCAACCAAGTCAGACATCACTTCTCCACATGGTGAATCTAAAAAAAATCCACACATTATATGACATACAAAATCTTACTGATCAACTCTGTAAATCATTACTCAATAACTAAAAGTTGAATTTAAATGACATAAACAATACATTAATTGAATAAACACACGTTTACGTGTGTATCAACCGCAATTAAATGAATATGTTAATTATGTTCATCAAAAAAGGATAACATACATGGTGTGGTTGTAGGGATAAATGTGCTTGAAACACCAGTTGTGCTAGATATTCCAGATGTTGTTACTTCAGTTGTTACACCAGTGGATGGACTAGCTGTTGGTGTACCAGATGTGGTACTGCCTGGGCTTGAAGTTCCTGTAGTTTCAGCCACGGTTGTTGTGGTTGGAATGTAAGTGCTTGTCACACCACTTGTGCTTGTCACTTCAGATGTTGTTGACTCAACAGGGGTCGTAGTAACTGGAAGACATATTTGGATGTAAGTGGAAATGTTGATTCACAATATCATTGATACATTATCCTCTGTATATTTACAAAATGTCATATTTTCAATGTATATTTACTTTGTATATTTGCAGAAAAATAGTAACTCACCACGGCTCTTGAAGCAGATTTCAGCCTCTGTTTCAAAATTTGTTTCTACATTTTCCAGAAGTGTGCTAATAGTGAGAGTAATTTCAGAAACTTCTGGATAATTTGGTATGTATATTTTACCAGGATCACCACCTGTTACAACTGTAACAGGGTTAGATGGATCAGCTATAGGTGTATAAATTACAGTGACTCCGTCAATATTAGGAACACCAATCTCTACAATGGTGATTGTTATGAATCTACCAGATTCAACATCAGCACTGGTCACAGGGAAGGTTATTGTGAGTGAATCTCCGGTGAATGTCACAGGTGAGCCATCAATAGGTAGGTCTTCCAGAGACACTGATGGGTCAGATGATGTGACTTCAAAATAGTCAACCAAGTCAGACATCACTTCTCCACATGGTGAATCTAAAAAAAATCCACACATTATATGACATACAAAATCTTACTGATCAACTCTGTAAATCATTACTCAATAACTAAAAGTTGAATTTAAATGACATAAACAATACATTAATTGAATAAACACACGTTTACGTGTGTATCAACCGCAATTAAATGAATATGTTAATTATGTTCATCAAAAAAGGATAACATACATGGTGTGGTTGTAGGGATAAATGTGCTTGAAACACCAGTTGTGCTAGAAATTCCAGATGTTGTTACTTCAGTTGTTACACCAGTGGATGGACTAGCTGTTGGTGTACCAGATGTGGTACTGCCTGGGCTTGAAGTTCCTGTAGTTTCAGCCACGGTTGTTGTGGTTGTAATGTAAGTGCTTGTCACACCACTTGTGCTTGTCACTTCAGATGTTGTTGACTCAACAGGGGTGGTGGTGCCTGGAAGACATGTTTGAGTCTAAGCATACATATTGGATAGTAGGTTAATCTATCAAATGTTCCCTCTTATTCTACAACAAATATATCATACTTCTCTAATCATTTTGTAAAGTTGTTTAAATATTCAACTTACCTCTGTTTTTGAAGCATAATTTTATTCCTGCTTCAAAATTGGTCTCATCACTTGTAATAAGTGTGGTAATAACGAGAGTAACCTGAGTAACTGTTGGTCTAGATGGTACATCTATTGTACCAGGATCAGCATCTGATACAACAGTAACAGGGTTAGCTGGGTCATCTTCAAGTGTATAAGTTACAGTCACTTTGCCAATATTAGGCACACCGATCTGTACAATTGTGATTGATGTAAATATAGCAGAATCCACATCTGCATTGGTCACAGAGAAGGTTATTGTGAGTGAATCTCCGGTGAATGTCACAGGTGAGCCATCAATAGGTAGGTCTTCCAGAGACACTGATGGGTCAGATGATGTGACTTCAAAATAGTCAACCAAGTCAGACATCACTTCTCCACATGGTGAATCTAAAAAAAATCCACACATTATATGACATACAAAATCTTACTGATCAACTCTGTAAATCATTACTCAATAACTAAAAGTTGAATTTAAATGACATAAACAATACATTAATTGAATAAACACACGTTTACGTGTGTATCAACCGCAATTAAATGAATATGTTAATTATGTTCATCAAAAAAGGATAACATACATGGTGTGGTTGTAGGGATAAATGTGCTTGAAACACCAGTTGTGCTAGATATTCCAGATGTTGTTACTTCAGTTGTTACACCAGTGGATGGACTAGCTGTTGGTGTACCAGATGTGGTACTGCCTGGGCTTGAAGTTCCTGTAGTTTCAGCCACGGTTGTTGTGGTTGGAATGTAAGTGCTTGTCACACCACTTGTGCTTGTCACTTCAGATGTTGTTGACTCAACAGGGGTCGTAGTAACTGGAAGACATATTTGGATGTAAGTGGAAATGTTGATTCACAATATCATTGATACATTATCCTCTGTATATTTACAAAATGTCATATTTTCAATGTATATTTACTTTGTATATTTGCAGAAAAATAGTAACTCACCACGGCTCTTGAAGCAGATTTCAGCCTCTGTTTCAAAATTTGTTTCTACATTTTCCAGAAGTGTGCTAATAGTGAGAGTAATTTCAGAAACTTCTGGATAATTTGGTATGTATATTTTACCAGGATCACCACCTGTTACAACTGTAACAGGGTTAGATGGATCAGCTATAGGTGTATAAATTACAGTGACTCCGTCAATATTAGGAACACCAATCTCTACAATGGTAATTGTTATGAATCTACCAGATTCAACATCAGCACTGGTCACAGGGAAGGTTATTGTGAGTGAATCTCCGGTGAATGTCACAGGTGAGCCATCAATAGGTAGGTCTTCCAGAGACACTGATGGGTCAGATGATGTGACTTCAAAATAGTCAACCAAGTCAGACATCACTTCTCCACATGGTGAATCTAAAAAAAATCCACACATTATATGACATACAAAATCTTACTGATCAACTCTGTAAATCATTACTCAATAACTAAAAGTTGAATTTAAATGACATAAACAATACATTAATTGAATAAACACACGTTTACGTGTGTATCAACCGCAATTAAATGAATATGTTAATTATGTTCATCAAAAAAGGATAACATACATGGTGTGGTTGTAGGGATAAATGTGCTTGAAACACCAGTTGTGCTAGATATTCCAGATGTTGTTACTTCAGTTGTTACACCAGTGGATGGACTAGCTGTTGGTGTACCAGATGTGGTACTGCCTGGGCTTGAAGTTCCTGTAGTTTCAGCCACGGTTGTTGTGGTTGGAATGTAAGTGCTTGTCACACCACTTGTGCTTGTCACTTCAGATGTTGTTGACTCAACAGGGGTCGTAGTAACTGGAAGACATATTTGGATGTAAGTGGAAATGTTGATTCACAATATCATTGATACATTATCCTCTGTATATTTACAAAATGTCATATTTTCAATGTATATTTACTTTGTATATTTGCAGAAAAATAGTAACTCACCACGGCTCTTGAAGCAGATTTCAGCCTCTGTTTCAAAATTTGTTTCTACATTTTCCAGAAGTGTGCTAATAGTGAGAGTAATTTCAGAAACTTCTGGATAATTTGGTATGTATATTTTACCAGGATCACCACCTGTTACAACTGTAACAGGGTTAGATGGATCAGCTATAGGTGTATAAATTACAGTGACTCCGTCAATATTAGGAACACCAATCTCTACAATGGTAATTGTTATGAATCTACCAGATTCAACATCAGCACTGGTCACAGGGAAGGTTATTGTGAGTGAATCTCCGGTGAATGTCACAGGTGAGCCATCAATAGGTAGGTCTTCCAGAGACACTGATGGGTCAGATGATGTGACTTCAAAATAGTCAACCAAGTCAGACATCACTTCTCCACATGGTGAATCTAAAAAAAATCCACACATTATATGACATACAAAATCTTACTGATCAACTCTGTAAATCATTACTCAATAACTAAAAGTTGAATTTAAATGACATAAACAATACATTAATTGAATAAACACACGTTTACGTGTGTATCAACCGCAATTAAATGAATATGTTAATTATGTTCATCAAAAAAGGATAACATACATGGTGTGGTTGTAGGGATAAATGTGCTTGAAACACCAGTTGTGCTAGATATTCCAGATGTTGTTACTTCAGTTGTTACACCAGTGGATGGACTAGCTGTTGGTGTACCAGATGTGGTACTGCCTGGGCTTGAAGTTCCTGTAGTTTCAGCCACGGTTGTTGTGGTTGGAATGTAAGTGCTTGTCACACCACTTGTGCTTGTCACTTCAGATGTTGTTGACTCAACAGGGGTCGTAGTAACTGGAAGACATATTTGGATGTAAGTGGAAATGTTGATTCACAATATCATTGATACATTATCCTCTGTATATTTACAAAATGTCATATTTTCAATGTATATTTACTTTGTATATTTGCAGAAAAATAGTAACTCACCACGGCTCTTGAAGCAGATTTCAGCCTCTGTTTCAAAATTTGTTTCTACATTTTCCAGAAGTGTGCTAATAGTGAGAGTAATTTCAGAAACTTCTGGATAATTTGGTATGTATATTTTACCAGGATCACCACCTGTTACAACTGTAACAGGGTTAGATGGATCAGCTATAGGTGTATAAATTACAGTGACTCCGTCAATATTAGGAACACCAATCTCTACAATGGTAATTGTTATGAATCTACCAGATTCAACATCAGCACTGGTCACAGGGAAGGTTATTGTGAGTGAATCTCCGGTGAATGTCACAGGTGAGCCATCAATAGGTAGGTCTTCCAGAGACACTGATGGGTCAGATGATGTGACTTCAAAATAGTCAACCAAGTCAGACATCACTTCTCCACATGGTGAATCTAAAAAAAATCCACACATTATATGACATACAAAATCTTACTGATCAACTCTGTAAATCATTACTCAATAACTAAAAGTTGAATTTAAATGACATAAACAATACATTAATTGAATAAACACACGTTTACGTGTGTATCAACCGCAATTAAATGAATATGTTAATTATGTTCATCAAAAAAGGATAACATACATGGTGTGGTTGTAGGGATAAATGTGCTTGAAACACCAGTTGTGCTAGATATTCCAGATGTTGTTACTTCAGTTGTTACACCAGTGGATGGACTAGCTGTTGGTGTACCAGATGTGGTACTGCCTGGGCTTGAAGTTCCTGTAGTTTCAGCCACGGTTGTTGTGGTTGGAATGTAAGTGCTTGTCACACCACTTGTGCTTGTCACTTCAGATGTTGTTGACTCAACAGGGGTCGTAGTAACTGGAAGACATATTTGGATGTAAGTGGAAATGTTGATTCACAATATCATTGATACATTATCCTCTGTATATTTACAAAATGTCATATTTTCAATGTATATTTACTTTGTATATTTGCAGAAAAATAGTAACTCACCACGGCTCTTGAAGCAGATTTCAGCCTCTGTTTCAAAATTTGTTTCTACATTTTCCAGAAGTGTGCTAATAGTGAGAGTAATTTCAGAAACTTCTGGATAATTTGGTATGTATATTTTACCAGGATCACCACCTGTTACAACTGTAACAGGGTTAGATGGATCAGCTATAGGTGTATAAATTACAGTGACTCCGTCAATATTAGGAACACCAATCTCTACAATGGTAATTGTTATGAATCTACCAGATTCAACATCAGCACTGGTCACAGGGAAGGTTATTGTGAGTGAATCTCCGGTGAATGTCACAGGTGAGCCATCAATAGGTAGGTCTTCCAGAGACACTGATGGGTCAGATGATGTGACTTCAAAATAGTCAACCAAGTCAGACATCACTTCTCCACATGGTGAATCTAAAAAAAATCCACACATTATATGACATACAAAATCTTACTGATCAACTCTGTAAATCATTACTCAATAACTAAAAGTTGAATTTAAATGACATAAACAATACATTAATTGAATAAACACACGTTTACGTGTGTATCAACCGCAATTAAATGAATATGTTAATTATGTTCATCAAAAAAGGATAACATACATGGTGTGGTTGTAGGGATAAATGTGCTTGAAACACCAGTTGTGCTAGATATTCCAGATGTTGTTACTTCAGTTGTTACACCAGTGGATGGACTAGCTGTTGGTGTACCAGATGTGGTACTGCCTGGGCTTGAAGTTCCTGTAGTTTCAGCCACGGTTGTTGTGGTTGGAATGTAAGTGCTTGTCACACCACTTGTGCTTGTCACTTCAGATGTTGTTGACTCAACAGGGGTCGTAGTAGCTGGAAGACATATTTGGATGTAAGTGGAAATGTTGATTCACAATATCATTGATACATTATCCTCTGTATATTTACAAAATGTCATATTTTCAATGTATATTTACTTTGTATATTTGCAGAAAAATAGTAACTCACCACGGCTCTTGAAGCAGATTTCAGCCTCTGTTTCAAAATTTGTTTCTACATTTTCCAGAAGTGTGCTAATAGTGAGAGTAATTTCAGAAACTTCTGGATAATTTGGTATGTATATTTTACCAGGATCACCACCTGTTACAACTGTAACAGGGTTAGATGGATCAGCTATAGGTGTATAAATTACAGTGACTCCGTCAATATTAGGAACACCAATCTCTACAATGGTAATTGTTATGAATCTACCAGATTCAACATCAGCACTGGTCACAGGGAAGGTTATTGTGAGTGAATCTCCGGTGAATGTCACAGGTGAGCCATCAATAGGTAGGTCTTCCAGAGACACTGATGGGTCAGATGATGTGACTTCAAAATAGTCAACCAAGTCAGACATCACTTCTCCACATGGTGAATCTAAAAAAAATCCACACATTATATGACATACAAAATCTTACTGATCAACTCTGTAAATCATTACTCAATAACTAAAAGTTGAATTTAAATGACATAAACAATACATTAATTGAATAAACACACGTTTACGTGTGTATCAACCGCAATTAAATGAATATGTTAATTATGTTCATCAAAAAAGGATAACATACATGGTGTGGTTGTAGGGATAAATGTGCTTGAAACACCAGTTGTGCTAGATATTCCAGATGTTGTTACTTCAGTTGTTACACCAGTGGATGGACTAGCTGTTGGTGTACCAGATGTGGTACTGCCTGGGCTTGAAGTTCCTGTAGTTTCAGCCACGGTTGTTGTGGTTGGAATGTAAGTGCTTGTCACACCACTTGTGCTTGTCACTTCAGATGTTGTTGACTCAACAGGGGTCGTAGTAACTGGAAGACATATTTGGATGTAAGTGGAAATGTTGATTCACAATATCATTGATACATTATCCTCTGTATATTTACAAAATGTCATATTTTCAATGTATATTTACTTTGTATATTTGCAGAAAAATAGTAACTCACCACGGCTCTTGAAGCAGATTTCAGCCTCTGTTTCAAAATTTGTTTCTACATTTTCCAGAAGTGTGCTAATAGTGAGAGTAATTTCAGAAACTTCTGGATAATTTGGTATGTATATTTTACCAGGATCACCACCTGTTACAACTGTAACAGGGTTAGATGGATCAGCTATAGGTGTATAAATCACAGTGACTCCGTCAATATTAGGAACACCAATCTCTACAATGGTAATTGTTATGAATCTACCAGATTCAACATCAGCACTGGTCACAGGGAAGGTTATTGTGAGTGAATCTCCGGTGAATGTCACAGGTGAGCCATCAATAGGTAGGTCTTCCAGAGACACTGATGGGTCAGATGATGTGACTTCAAAATAGTCAACCAAGTCAGACATCACTTCTCCACATGGTGAATCTAAAAAAAATCCACACATTATATGACATACAAAATCTTACTGATCAACTCTGTAAATCATTACTCAATAACTAAAAGTTGAATTTAAATGACATAAACAATACATTAATTGAATAAACACACGTTTACGTGTGTATCAACCGCAATTAAATGAATATGTTAATTATGTTCATCAAAAAAGGATAACATACATGGTGTGGTTGTAGGGATAAATGTGCTTGAAACACCAGTTGTGCTAGATATTCCAGATGTTGTTACTTCAGTTGTTACACCAGTGGATGGACTAGCTGTTGGTGTACCAGATGTGGTACTGCCTGGGCTTGAAGTTCCTGTAGTTTCAGCCACGGTTGTTGTGGTTGGAATGTAAGTGCTTGTCACACCACTTGTGCTTGTCACTTCAGATGTTGATGACTCAACAGGGGTCGTAGTAACTGGAAGACATATTTGGATGTAAGTGGAAATGTTGATTCACAATATCATTGATACATTATCCTCTGTATATTTACAAAATGTCATATTTTCAATGTATATTTACTTTGTATATTTGCAGAAAAATAGTAACTCACCACGGCTCTTGAAGCAGATTTCAGCCTCTGTTTCAAAATTTGTTTCTACATTTTCCAGAAGTGTGCTAATAGTGAGAGTAATTTCAGAAACTTCTGGATAATTTGGTATGTATATTTTACCAGGATCACCACCTGTTACAACTGTAACAGGGTTAGATGGATCAGCTATAGGTGTATAAATTACAGTGACTCCGTCAATATTAGGAACACCAATCTCTACAATGGTAATTGTTATGAATCTACCAGATTCAACATCAGCACTGGTCACAGGGAAGGTTATTGTGAGTGAATCTCCGGTGAATGTCACAGGTGAGCCATCAATAGGTAGGTCTTCCAGAGACACTGATGGGTCAGATGATGTGACTTCAAAATAGTCAACCAAGTCAGACATCACTTCTCCACATGGTGAATCTAAAAAAAATCCACACATTATATGACATACAAAATCTTACTGATCAACTCTGTAAATCATTACTCAATAACTAAAAGTTGAATTTAAATGACATAAAAAATACATTAATTGAATAAACACACGTTTACGTGTGTATCAACCGCAATTAAATGAATATGTTAATTATGTTCATCAAAAAAGGATAACATACATGGTGTGGTTGTAGGGATAAATGTGCTTGAAACACCAGTTGTGCTAGATATTCCAGATGTTGTTACTTCAGTTGTTACACCAGTGGATGGACTAGCTGTTGGTGTACCAGATGTGGTACTGCCTGGGCTTGAAGTTCCTGTAGTTTCAGCCACGGTTGTTGTGGTTGGAATGTAAGTGCTTGTCACACCACTTGTGCTTGTCACTTCAGATGTTGTTGACTCAACAGGGGTCGTAGTAACTGGAAGACATATTTGGATGTAAGTGGAAATGTTGATTCACAATATCATTGATACATTATCCTCTGTATATTTACAAAATGTCATATTTTCAATGTATATTTACTTTGTATATTTGCAGAAAAATAGTAACTCACCACGGCTCTTGAAGCAGATTTCAGCCTCTGTTTCAAAATTTGTTTCTACATTTTCCAGAAGTGTGCTAATAGTGAGAGTAATTTCAGAAACTTCTGGATAATTTGGTATGTATATTTTACCAGGATCACCACCTGTTACAACTGTAACAGGGTTAGATGGATCAGCTATAGGTGTATAAATTACAGTGACTCCGTCAATATTAGGAACACCAATCTCTACAATGGTAATTGTTATGAATCTACCAGATTCAACATCAGCACTGGTCACAGGGAAGGTTATTGTGAGTGAATCTCCGGTGAATGTCACAGGGGAGCCATCAATAGGTAGGTCTTCCAGAGACACTGATGGGTCAGATGATGTGACTTCAAAATAGTCAACCAAGTCAGACATCACTTCTCCACATGGTGAATCTAAAAAAATCCACACATTATATGACATACAAAATCTTACTGATCAACTCTGTAAATCATTACTCAATAACTAAAAGTTGAATTTAAATGACATAAACAATACATTAATTGAATAAACACACGTTTACGTGTGTATCAACCGCAATTAAATGAATATGTTAATTATGTTCATCAAAAAAGGATAACATACATGGTGTGGTTGTAGGGATAAATGTGCTTGAAACACCAGTTGTGCTAGATATTCCAGATGTTGTTACTTCAGTTGTTACACCAGTGGATGGACTAGCTGTTGGTGTACCAGATGTGGTACTGCCTGGGCTTGAAGTTCCTGTAGTTTCAGCCACGGTTGTTGTGGTTGGAATGTAAGTGCTTGTCACACCACTTGTGCTTGTCACTTCAGATGTTGTTGACTCAACAGGGGTCGTAGTAACTGGAAGACATATTTGAATGTAAGTGGAAATGTTGATTCACAATATCATTGATACATTATCCTCTGTATATTTACAAAATGTCATATTTTCAATGTATATTTACTTTGTATATTTGCAGAAAAATAGTAACTCACCACGGCTCTTGAAGCAGATTTCAGCCTCTGTTTCAAAATTTGTTTCTACATTTTCCAGAAGTGTGCTAATAGTGAGAGTAATTTCAGAAACTTCTGGATAATTTGGTATGTATATTTTACCAGGATCACCACCTGTTACAACTGTAACAGGGTTAGATGGATCAGCTATAGGTGTATAAATTACAGTGACTCCGTCAATATTAGGAACACCAATCTCTACAATGGTAATTGTTATGAATCTACCAGATTCAACATCAGCACTGGTCACAGGGAAGGTTATTGTGAGTGAATCTCCGGTGAATGTCACAGGTGAGCCATCAATAGGTAGGTCTTCCAGAGACACTGATGGGTCAGATGATGTGACTTCAAAATAGTCAACCAAGTCAGACATCACTTCTCCACATGGTGAATCTAAAAAAAATCCACACATTATATGACATACAAAATCTTACTGATCAACTCTGTAAATCATTACTCAATAACTAAAAGTTGAATTTAAATGACATAAACAATACATTAATTGAATAAACACACGTTTACGTGTGTATCAACCGCAATTAAATGAATATGTTAATTATGTTCATCAAAAAAGGATAACATACATGGTGTGGTTGTAGGGATAAATGTGCTTGAAACACCAGTTGTGCTAGATATTCCAGATGTTGTTACTTCAGTTGTTACACCAGTGGATGGACTAGCTGTTGGTGTACCAGATGTGGTACTGCCTGGGCTTGAAGTTCCTGTAGTTTCAGCCACGGTTGTTGTGGTTGGAATGTAAGTGCTTGTCACACCACTTGTGCTTGTCACTTCAGATGTTGTTGACTCAACAGGGGTCGTAGTAACTGGAAGACATATTTGGATGTAAGTGGAAATGTTGATTCACAATATCATTGATACATTATCCTCTGTATATTTACAAAATGTCATATTTTCAATGTATATTTACTTTGTATATTTGCAGAAAAATAGTAACTCACCACGGCTCTTGAAGCAGATTTCAGCCTCTGTTTCAAAATTTGTTTCTACATTTTCCAGAAGTGTGCTAATAGTGAGAGTAATTTCAGAAACTTCTGGATAATTTGGTATGTATATTTTACCAGGATCACCACCTGTTACAACTGTAACAGGGTTAGATGGATCAGCTATAGGTGTATAAATTACAGTGACTCCGTCAATATTAGGAACACCAATCTCTACAATGGTAATTGTTATGAATCTACCAGATTCAACATCAGCACTGGTCACAGGGAAGGTTATTGTGAGTGAATCTCCGGTGAATGTCACAGGTGAGCCATCAATAGGTAGGTCTTCCAGAGACACTGATGGGTCAGATGATGTGACTTCAAAATAGTCAACCAAGTCAGACATCACTTCTCCACATGGTGAATCTAAAAAAAATCCACACATTATATGACATACAAAATCTTACTGATCAACTCTGTAAATCATTACTCAATAACTAAAAGTTGAATTTAAATGACATAAAAAATACATTAATTGAATAAACACACGTTTACGTGTGTATCAACCGCAATTAAATGAATATGTTAATTATGTTCATCAAAAAAGGATAACATACATGGTGTGGTTGTAGGGATAAATGTGCTTGAAACACCAGTTGTGCTAGATATTCCAGATGTTGTTACTTCAGTTGTTACACCAGTGGATGGACTAGCTGTTGGTGTACCAGATGTGGTACTGCCTGGGCTTGAAGTTCCTGTAGTTTCAGCCACGGTTGTTGTGGTTGGAATGTAAGTGCTTGTCACACCACTTGTGCTTGTCACTTCAGATGTTGTTGACTCAACAGGGGTCGTAGTAACTGGAAGACATATTTGGATGTAAGTGGAAATGTTGATTCACAATATCATTGATACATTATCCTCTGTATATTTACAAAATGTCATATTTTCAATGTATAGTTACTTTGTATATTTGCAGAAAAATAGTAACTCACCACGGCTCTTGAAGCAGATTTCAGCCTCTGTTTCAAAATTTGTTTCTACATTTTCCAGAAGTGTGCTAATAGTGAGAGTAATTTCAGAAACTTCTGGATAATTTGGTATGTATATTTTACCAGGATCACCACCTGTTACAACTGTAACAGGGTTAGATGGATCAGCTATAGGTGTATAAATTACAGTGACTCCGTCAATATTAGGAACACCAATCTCTACAATGGTAATTGTTATGAATCTACCAGATTCAACATCAGCACTGGTCACAGGGAAGGTTATTGTGAGTGAATCTCCGGTGAATGTCACAGGTGAGCCATCAATAGGTAGGTCTTCCAGAGACACTGATGGGTCAGATGATGTGACTTCAAAATAGTCAACCAAGTCAGACATCACTTCTCCACATGGTGAATCTAAAAAAAATCCACACATTATATGACATACAAAATCTTACTGATCAACTCTGTAAATCATTACTCAATAACTAAAAGTTGAATTTAAATGACATAAACAATACATTAATTGAATAAACACACGTTTACGTGTGTATCAACCGCAATTAAATGAATATGTTAATTATGTTCATCAAAAAAGGATAACATACATGGTGTGGTTGTAGGGATAAATGTGCTTGAAACACCAGTTGTGCTAGATATTCCAGATGTTGTTACTTCAGTTGTTACACCAGTGGATGGACTAGCTGTTGGTGTACCAGATGTGGTACTGCCTGGGCTTGAAGTTCCTGTAGTTTCAGCCACGGTTGTTGTGGTTGGAATGTAAGTGCTTGTCACACCACTTGTGCTTGTCACTTCAGATGTTGTTGACTCAACAGGGGTCGTAGTAACTGGAAGACATATTTGGATGTAAGTGGAAATGTTGATTCACAATATCATTGATACATTATCCTCTGTATATTTACAAAATGTCATATTTTCAATGTATAGTTACTTTGTATATTTGCAGAAAAATAGTAACTCACCACGGCTCTTGAAGCAGATTTCAGCCTCTGTTTCAAAATTTGTTTCTACATTTTCCAGAAGTGTGCTAATAGTGAGAGTAATTTCAGAAACTTCTGGATAATTTGGTATGTATATTTTACCAGGATCACCACCTGTTACAACTGTAACAGGGTTAGATGGATCAGCTATAGGTGTATAAATTACAGTGACTCCGTCAATATTAGGAACACCAATCTCTACAATGGTAATTGTTATGAATCTACCAGATTCAACATCAGCACTGGTCACAGGGAAGGTTATTGTGAGTGAATCTCCGGTGAATGTCACAGGTGAGCCATCAATAGGTAGGTCTTCCAGAGACACTGATGGGTCAGATGATGTGACTTCAAAATAGTCAACCAAGTCAGACATCACTTCTCCACATGGTGAATCTAAAAAAAATCCACACATTATATGACATACAAAATCTTACTGATCAACTCTGTAAATCATTACTCAATAACTAAAAGTTGAATTTAAATGACATAAACAATACATTAATTGAATAAACACACGTTTACGTGTGTATCAACCGCAATTAAATGAATATGTTAATTATGTTCATCTAAAAAGGATAACATACATGGTGTGGTTGTAGGGATAAATGTGCTTGAAACACCAGTTGTGCTAGATATTCCAGATGTTGTTACTTCAGTTGTTACACCAGTGGATGGACTAGCTGTTGGTGTACCAGATGTGGTACTGCCTGGGCTTGAAGTTCCTGTAGTTTCAGCCACGGTTGTTGTGGTTGGAATGTAAGTGCTTGTCACACCACTTGTGCTTGTCACTTCAGATGTTGTTGACTCAACAGGGGTCGTAGTAACTGGAAGACATATTTGAATGTAAGTGGAAATGTTGATTCACAATATCATTGATACATTATCCTCTGTATATTTACAAAATGTCATATTTTCAATGTATATTTACTTTGTATATTTGCAGAAAAATAGTAACTCACCACGGCTCTTGAAGCAGATTTCAGCCTCTGTTTCAAAATTTGTTTCTACATTTTCCAGAAGTGTGCTAATAGTGAGAGTAATTTCAGAAACTTCTGGATAATTTGGTATGTATATTTTACCAGGATCACCACCTGTTACAACTGTAACAGGGTTAGATGGATCAGCTATAGGTGTATAAATTACAGTGACTCCGTCAATATTAGGAACACCAATCTCTACAATGGTAATTGTTATGAATCTACCAGATTCAACATCAGCACTGGTCACAGGGAAGGTTATTGTGAGTGAATCTCCGGTGAATGTCACAGGTGAGCCATCAATAGGTAGGTCTTCCAGAGACACTGATGGGTCAGATGATGTGACTTCAAAATAGTCAACCAAGTCAGACATCACTTCTCCACATGGTGAATCTAAAAAAAATCCACACATTATATGACATACAAAATCTTACTGATCAACTCTGTAAATCATTACTCAATAACTAAAAGTTGAAATTAAATGACATAAACAATACATTAATTGAATAAACACACGTTTACGTGTGTATCAACCGCAATTAAATGAATATGTTAATTATGTTCATCAAAAAAGGATAACATACATGGTGTGGTTGTAGGGATAAATGTGCTTGAAACACCAGTTGTGCTAGATATTCCAGATGTTGTTACTTCAGTTGTTACACCAGTGGATGGACTAGCTGTTGGTGTACCAGATGTGGTACTGCCTGGGCTTGAAGTTCCTGTAGTTTCAGCCACGGTTGTTGTGGTTGGAATGTAAGTGCTTGTCACACCACTTGTGCTTGTCACTTCAGATGTTGTTGACTCAACAGGGGTCGTAGTAACTGGAAGACATATTTGGATGTAAGTGGAAATGTTGATTCACAATATCATTGATACATTATCCTCTGTATATTTACAAAATGTCATATTTTCAATGTATATTTACTTTGTATATTTGCAGAAAAATAGTAACTCACCACGGCTCTTGAAGCAGATTTCAGCCTCTGTTTCAAAATTTGTTTCTACATTTTCAAGAAGTGTGCTAATAGTGAGAGTAATTTCAGAAACTTCTGGATAATTTGGTATGTATATTTTACCAGGATCACCACCTGTTACAACTGTAACAGGGTTAGATGGATCAGCTATAGGTGTATAAATTACAGTGACTCCGTCAATATTAGGAACACCAATCTCTACAATGGTAATTGTTATGAATCTACCAGATTCAACATCAGCACTGGTCACAGGGAAGGTTATTGTGAGTGAATCTCCGGTGAATGTCACAGGTGAGCCATCAATAGGTAGGTCTTCCAGAGACACTGATGGGTCAGATGATGTGACTTCAAAATAGTCAACCAAGTCAGACATCACTTCTCCACATGGTGAATCTAAAAAAAATCCACACATTATATGACATACAAAATCTTACTGATCAACTCTGTAAATCATTACTCAATAACTGAAAGTTGAATTTAAATGACATAAACAATACATTAATTGAATAAACACACGTTTACGTGTGTATCAACCGCAATTAAATGAATATGTTAATTATGTTCATCAAAAAAGGATAACATACATGGTGTGGTTGTAGGGATAAATGTGCTTGAAACACCAGTTGTGCTAGATATTCCAGATGTTGTTACTTCAGTTGTTACACCAGTGGATGGACTAGCTGTTGGTGTACCAGATGTGGTACTGCCTGGGCTTGAAGTTCCTGTAGTTTCAGCCACGGTTGTTGTGGTTGGAATGTAAGTGCTTGTCACACCACTTGTGCTTGTCACTTCAGATGTTGTTGACTCAACAGGGGTCGTAGTAACTGGAAGACATATTTGGATGTAAGTGGAAATGTTGATTCACAATATCATTGATACATTATCCTCTGTATATTTACAAAATGTCATATTTTCAATGTATATTTACTTTGTATATTTGCAGAAAAATAGTAACTCACCACGGCTCTTGAAGCAGATTTCAGCCTCTGTTTCAAAATTTGTTTCTACATTTTCCAGAAGTGTGCTAATAGTGAGAGTAATTTCAGAAACTTCTGGATAATTTGGTATGTATATTTTACCAGGATCACCACCTGTTACAACTGTAACAGGGTTAGATGGATCAGCTATAGGTGTATAAATTACAGTGACTCCGTCAATATTAGGAACACCAATCTCTACAATGGTAATTGTTATGAATCTACCAGATTCAACATCAGCACTGGTCACAGGGAAGGTTATTGTGAGTGAATCTCCGGTGAATGTCACAGGTGAGCCATCAATAGGTAGGTCTTCCAGAGACACTGATGGGTCAGATGATGTGACTTCAAAATAGTCAACCAAGTCAGACATCACTTCTCCACATGGTGAATCTAAAAAAAATCCACAAATTATATGACATACAAAATCTTACTGATCAACTCTGTAAATCATTACTCAATAACTAAAAGTTGAATTTAAATGACATAAACAATACATTAATTGAATAAACACACGTTTACGTGTGTATCAACCGCAATTAAATGAATATGTTAATTATGTTCATCAAAAAAAGGATAACATACATGGTGTAGTTGTAGGGATAAATGTGCTTGAAACACCAGTTGTGCTAGATATTCCAGATGTTGTTACTTCAGTTGTTACACCAGTGGATGGACTAGCTGTTGGTGTACCAGATGTGGTACTGCCTGGGCTTGAAGTTCCTGTAGTTTCAGCCACGGTTGTTGTGGTTGGAATGTAAGTGCTTGTCACACCACTTGTGCTTGTCACTTCAGATGTTGTTGACTCAACAGGGGTCGTAGTAACTGGAAGACATATTTGGATGTAAGTGGAAATGTTGATTCACAATATCATTGATACATTATCCTCTGTATATTTACAAAATGTCATATTTTCAATGTATATTTACTTTGTATATTTGCAGAAAAATAGTAACTCACCACGGCTCTTGAAGCAGATTTCAGCCTCTGTTTCAAAATTTGTTTCTACATTTTCCAGAAGTGTGCTAATAGTGAGAGTAATTTCAGAAACTTCTGGATAATTTGGTATGTATATTTTACCAGGATCACCACCTGTTACAACTGTAACAGGGTTAGATGGATCAGCTATAGGTGTATAAATTACAGTGACTCCGTCAATATTAGGAACACCAATCTCTACAATGGTAATTGTTATGAATCTACCAGATTCAACATCAGCACTGGTCACAGGGAAGGTTATTGTGAGTGAATCTCCGGTGAATGTCACAGGTGAGCCATCAATAGGTAGGTCTTCCAGAGACACTGATGGGTCAGATGATGTGACTTCAAAATAGTCAACCAAGTCAGACATCACTTCTCCACATGGTGAATCTAAAAAAAATCCACACATTATATGACATACAAAATCTTACTGATCAACTCTGTAAATCATTACTCAATAACTAAAAGTTGAATTTAAATGACATAAACAATACATTAATTGAATAAACACACGTTTACGTGTGTATCAACCGCAATTAAATGAATATGTTAATTATGTTCATCAAAAAAGGATAACATACATGGTGTGGTTGTAGGGATAAATGTGCTTGAAACACCAGTTGTGCTAGATATTCCAGATGTTGTTACTTCAGTTGTTACACCAGTGGATGGACTAGCTGTTGGTGTACCAGATGTGGTACTGCCTGGGCTTGAAGTTCCTGTAGTTTCAGCCACGGTTGTTGTGGTTGGAATGTAAGTGCTTGTCACACCACTTGTGCTTGTCACTTCAGATGTTGTTGACTCAACAGGGGTCGTAGTAACTGGAAGACATATTTGGATGTAAGTGGAAATGTTGATTCACAATATCATTGATACATTATCCTCTGTATATTTACAAAATGTCATATTTTCAATGTATATTTACTTTGTATATTTGCAGAAAAATAGTAACTCACCACGGCTCTTGAAGCAGATTTCAGCCTCTGTTTCAAAATTTGTTTCTACATTTTCCAGAAGTGTGCTAATAGTGAGAGTAATTTCAGAAACTTCTGGATAATTTGGTATGTATATTTTACCAGGATCACCACCTGTTACAACTGTAACAGGGTTAGATGGATCAGCTATAGGTGTATAAATTACAGTGACTCCGTCAATATTAGGAACACCAATCTCTACAATGGTAATTGTTATGAATCTACCAGATTCAACATCAGTACTGGTCACAGGGAAGGTTATTGTGAGTGAATCTCCGGTGAATGTCACAGGTGAGCCATCAATAGGTAGGTCTTCCAGAGACACTGATGGGTCAGATGATGTGACTTCAAAATAGTCAACCAAGTCAGACATCACTTCTCCACATGGTGAATCTAAAAAAAATCCACACATTATATGACATACAAAATCTTACTGATCAACTCTGTAAATCATTACTCAATAACTAAAAGTTGAATTTAAATGACATAAACAATACATTAATTGAATAAGCACACGTTTACGTGTGTATCAACCGCAATTAAATGAATATGTTAATTATGTTCATCAAAAAAGGATAACATACATGGTGTGGTTGTAGGGATAAATGTGCTTGAAACACCAGTTGTGCTAGATATTCCAGATGTTGTTACTTCAGTTGTTACACCAGTGGATGGACTAGCTGTTGGTGTACCAGATGTGGTACTGCCTGGGCTTGAAGTTCCTGTAGTTTCAGCCACGGTTGTTGTGGTTGGAATGTAAGTGCTTGTCACACCACTTGTGCTTGTCACTTCAGATGTTGTTGACTCAACAGGGGTCGTAGTAACTGGAAGACATATTTGGATGTAAGTGGAAATGTTGATTCACAATATCATTGATACATTATCCTCTGTATATTTACAAAATGTCATATTTTCAATGTATATTTACTTTGTATATTTGCAGAAAAATAGTAACTCACCACGGCTCTTGAAGCAGATTTCAGCCTCTGTTTCAAAATTTGTTTCTACATTTTCCAGAAGTGTGCTAATAGTGAGAGTAATTTCAGAAACTTCTGGATAATTTGGTATGTATATTTTACCAGGATCACCACCTGTTACAACTGTAACAGGGTTAGATGGATCAGCTATAGGTGTATAAATTACAGTGACTCCGTCAATATTAGGAACACCAATCTCTACAATGGTAATTGTTATGAATCTACCAGATTCAACATCAGCACTGGTCACAGGGAAGGTTATTGTGAGTGAATCTCCGGTGAATGTCACAGGTGAGCCATCAATAGGTAGGTCTTCCAGAGACACTGATGGGTCAGATGATGTGACTTCAAAATAGTCAACCAAGTCAGACATCACTTCTCCACATGGTGAATCTAAAAAAAATCCACACATTATATGACATACAAAATCTTACTGATCAACTCTGTAAATCATTACTCAATAACTAAAAGTTGAATTTAAATGACATAAACAATACATTAATTGAATAAACACACGTTTACGTGTGTATCAACGGCAATTAAATGAATATGTTAATTATGTTCATCAAAAAAAGGATAACATACATGGTGTGGTTGTAGGGATAAATGTGCTTGAAACACCAGTTGTGCTAGATATTCCAGATGTTGTTACTTCAGTTGTTACACCAGTGGATGGACTAGCTGTTGGTGTACCAGATGTTGTACTGCCTGGGCTTGAAGTTCCTGTAGTTTCAGCCACGGTTGTTGTGGTTGGAATGTAAGTGCTTGTCACACCACTTGTGCTTGTCACTTCAGATGTTGTTGACTCAACAGGGGTCGTAGTAACTGGAAGACATATTTGGATGTAAGTGGAAATGTTGATTCACAATATCATTGATACATTATCCTCTGTATATTTACAAAATGTCATATTTTCAATGTATATTTACTTTGTATATTTGCAGAAAAATAGTAACTCACCACGGCTCTTGAAGCAGATTTCAGCCTCTGTTTCAAAATTTGTTTCTACATTTTCCAGAAGTGTGCTAATAGTGAGAGTAATTTCAGAAACTTCTGGATAATTTGGTATGTATATTTTACCAGGATCACCACCTGTTACAACTGTAACAGGGTTAGATGGATCAGCTATAGGTGTATAAATTACAGTGACTCCGTCAATATTAGGAACACCAATCTCTACAATGGTAATTGTTATGAATCTACCAGATTCAACATCAGCACTGGTCACAGGGATGGTTATTGTGAGTGAATCTCCAGTGAATGTCACAGGTGAGCCATCAATAGGTAGGTCTTCCAGAGACACTGATGGGTCAGATGATGTGACTTCAAAATAGTCAACCAAGTCAGACATCACTTCTCCACATGGTGAATCTAAAAAAAATCCACACATTATATGACATACAAAATCTTACTGATCAACTCTGTAAATCATTACTCAACAACTAAAAGTTGAATTTAAATGACATAAACAATACATTAATTGAATAAACACACGTTTACGTGTGTATCAACCGCAATTAAATGAATATGTTAATTATGTTCATCAAAAAAGGATAACATACATGGTGTGGTTGTAGGGATAAATGTGCTTGAAACACCAGTTGTGCTAGATATTCCAGATGTTGTTACTTCAGTTGTTACACCAGTGGATGGACTAGCTGTTGGTGTACCAGATGTGGTACTGCCTGGGCTTGAAGTTCCTGTAGTTTCAGCCACGGTTGTTGTGGTTGGAATGTAAGTGCTTGTCACACCACTTGTGCTTGTCACTTCAGATGTTGTTGACTCAACAGGGGTCGTAGTAACTGGAAGACATATTTGGATGTAAGTGGAAATGTTGATTCACAATATCATTGATACAATATCCTCTGTATATTTACAAAATGTCATATTTTCGATGTATATTTACTTTGTATATTTGCAGAAAAATAGTAACTCACCACGGCTCTTGAAGCAGATTTCAGCCTCTGTTTCAAAATTTGTTTCTACATTTTCCAGAAGTGTGCTAATAGTGAGAGTAATTTCAGAAACTTCTGGATAATTTGGTATGTATATTTTACCAGGATCACCACCTGTTACAACTGTAACAGGGTTAGATGGATCAGCTATAGGTGTATAAATTACAGTGACTCCGTCAATATTAGGAACACCAATCTCTACAATGGTAATTGTTATGAATCTACCAGATTCAACATCAGCACTGGTCACAGGGAAGGTTATTGTGAGTGAATCTCCGGTGAATGTAACAGGTGAGCCATCAATAGGTAGGTCTTCCAGAGACACTGATGGGTCAGATGATGTGACTTCAAAATAGTCAACCAAGTCAGACATCACTTCTCCACATGGTGAATCTAAAAAAAATCCACACATTATATGACATACAAAATCTTACTGATCAACTCTGTAAATCATTACTCAATAACTAAAAGTTGAATTTAAATGACATAAACAATACATTAATTGAATAAACACACGTTTACGTGTGTATCAAACGCAATTAAATGAATATGTTAATTATGTTCATCAAAAAAGGATAACATACATGGTGTGGTTGTAGGGATAAATGTGCTTGAAACACCAGTTGTGCTAGATATTCCAGATGTTGTTACTTCAGTTGTTACACCAGTGGATGGACTAGCTGTTGGTGTACCAGATGTGGTACTGCCTGGGCTTGAAGTTCCTGTAGTTTCAGCCACGGTTGTTGTGGTTGGAATGTAAGTGCTTGTCACACCACTTGTGCTTGTCACTTCAGATGTTGTTGACTCAACAGGGGTGGTGGTGCCTGGAAGACATGTTTGAGTCTAAGCATACATATTGGATAGTAGGTTAATCTATCAAATGTTCCCTCTTATTCTACAACAAATATATCATACTTCTCTAATCATTTTGTAAAGTTGTTTAAATATTCAACTTACCTCTGTTTTTGAAGCATAATTTTATTCCTGCTTCAAAATTGGTCTCATCACTTGTAATAAGTGTGGTAATAACGAGAGTAACCTGAGTAACTGTTGGTCTAGATGGTACATCTATTGTACCAGGATCAGCATCTGATACAACAGTAACAGGGTTAGCTGGGTCATCTTGAAGTGTATAAGTTACAGTCACTTTGTCAATATTAGGCACACCGATCTGTACAATTGTGATTGATGTAAATATAGCAGAATCCACATCTGCATTGGTCACAGAGAAGGTTATTGTGAGTGAATCTCCGGTGAATGTCACAGGTGAGCCATCAATAGGTAGGTCTTCCAGAGACACTGATGGGTCAGATGATGTGACTTCAAAATAGTCAACCAAGTCAGACATCACTTCTCCACATGGTGAATCTAAAAAAAATCCACACATTATATGACATACAAAATCTTACTGATCAACTCTGTAAATCATTACTCAATAACTAAAAGTTGAATTTAAATGACATAAACAATACATTAATTGAATAAACACACGTTTACGTGTGTATCAACCGCAATTAAATGAATATGTTAATTATGTTCATCAAAAAAAGGATAACATACATGGTGTGGTTGTAGGGATAAATGTGCTTGAAACACCAGTTGTGCTAGATATTCCAGATGTTGTTACTTCAGTTGTTACACCAGTGGATGGACTAGCTGTTGGTGTACCAGATGTGGTACTGCCTGGGCTTGAAGTTCCTGTAGTTTCAGCCACGGTTGTTGTGGTTGGAATGTAAGTGCTTGTCACACCACTTGTGCTTGTCACTTCAGATGTTGTTGACTCAACAGGGGTCGTAGTAACTGGAAGACATATTTGGATGTAAGTGGAAATGTTGATTCACAATATCATTGATACATTATCCTCTGTATATTTACAAAATGTCATATTTTCAATGTATATTTACTTTGTATATTTGCAGAAAAATAGTAACTCACCACGGCTCTTGAAGCAGATTTCAGCCTCTGTTTCAAAATTTGTTTCTACATTTTCCAGAAGTGTGCTAATAGTGAGAGTAATTTCAGAAACTTCTGGATAATTTGGTATGTATATTTTACCAGGATCACCACCTGTTACAACTGTAACAGGGTTAGATGGATCAGCTATAGGTGTATAAATTACAGTGACTCCGTCAATATTAGGAACACCAATCTCTACAATGGTAATTGTTATGAATCTACCAGATTCAACATCAGCACTGGTCACAGGGAAGGTTATTGTGAGTAAATCTCCGGTGAATGTCACAGGTGAGCCATCAATAGGTAGGTCTTCCAGAGACACTGATGGGTCAGATGATGTGACTTCAAAATAGTCAACCAAGTCAGACATCACTTCTCCACATGGTGAATCTAAAAAAAATCCACACATTATATGACATACAAAATCTTACTGATCAACTCTGTAAATCATTACTCAATAACTCAAAGTTGAATTTAAATGACATAAACAATACATTAATTGAATAAACACACGTTTACGTGTGTATCAACCGCAATTAAATGAATATGTTAATTATGTTCATCAAAAAGGATAACATACATGGTGTGGTTGTAGGGATAAATGTGCTTGAAACACCAGTTGTGCTAGATATTCCAGATGTTGTTACTTCAGTTGTTACACCAGTGGATGGACTAGCTGTTGGTGTACCAGATGTGGTACTGCCTGGGCTTGAAGTTCCTGTAGTTTCAGCCACGGTTGTTGTGGTTGGAATGTAAGTGCTTGTCACACCACTTGTGCTTGTCACTTCAGATGTTGTTGACTCAACAGGGGTGGTAGTAACTGGAAGACATATTTGGATGTAAGTGGAAATGTTGATTCACAATATCATTGATACATTATCCTCTGTATATTTACAAAATGTCATATTTTCAATGTATATTTACTTTGTATATTTGCAGAAAAATAATAACTCACCACGGCTCTTGAAGCAGATTTCAGCCTCTGTTTCAAAATTTGTTTCCACATTTTCCAGAAGTGTGCTAATAGTGAGAGTAATTTCAGAAACTTCTGGATAATTTGGTATGTATATTTTACCAGGATCACCACCTGTTACAACTGTAACAGGGTTAGATGGATCAGCTATAGGTGTATAAATTACAGTGACTCCGTCAATATTAGGAACACCAATCTCTACAATGGTAATTGTTATGAATCTACCAGATTCAACATCAGCACTGGTCACAGGGAAGGTTATTGTGAGTGAATCTCCGGTGAATGTCACAGGTGAGCCATCAATAGGTAGGTCTTCCAGAGACACTGATGGGTCAGATGATGTGACTTCAAAATAGTCAACCAAGTCAGACATCACTTCTCCACATGGTGAATCTAAAAAAAATCCACACATTATATGACATACAAAATCTTACTGATCAACTCTGTAAATCATTACTCAATAACTAAAAGTTGAATTTAAATGACATAAACAATACATTAATTGAATAAACACACGTTTACGTGTGTATCAACCGCAATTAAATGAATATGTTAATTATGTTCATCAAAAAAGGATAACATACATGGTGTGGTTGTAGGGATAAATGTGCTTGAAACACCAGTTGTGCTAGATATTCCAGATGTTGTTACTTCAGTTGTTACACCAGTGGATGGACTAGCTGTTGGTGTACCAGATGTGGTACTGCCTGGGCTTGAAGTTCCTGTAGTTTCAGCCACGGTTGTTGTGGTTGGAATGTAAGTGCTTGTCACACCACTTGTGCTTGTCACTTCAGATGTTGTTGACTCAACAGGGGTCGTAGTAACTGGAAGACATATTTGGATGTAAGTGGAAATGTTGATTCACAATATCATTGATACATTATCCTCTGTATATTTACAAAATGTCATATTTTCAATGTATATTTACTTTGTATATTTGCAGAAAAATAGTAACTCACCACGGCTCTTGAAGCAGATTTCAGCCTCTGTTTCAAAATTTGTTTCCACATTTTCCAGAAGTGTGCTAATAGTGAGAGTAATTTCAGAAACTTCTGGATAATTTGGTATGTATATTTTACCAGGATCACCACCTGTTACAACTGTAACAGGGTTAGATGGATCAGCTATAGGTGTATAAATTACAGTGACACCGTCAATATTAGGAACACCAATCTCTACGATGGTGATTGTTATGAATCTACCAGATTCAACATCAGCACTGGTCACAGGGAAGGTTATTGTGAGTGAATCTCCGGTGAATGTCACAGGTGAGCCATCAATAGGTAGGTCTTCCAGAGACACTGATGGGTCAGATGATGTGACTTCAAAATAGTCAACCAAGTCAGACATCACTTCTCCACATGGTGAATCTAAAAAAAATCCACACATTATATGACATACAAAATCTTACTGATCAACTCTGTAAATCATTACTCAATAACTAAAAGTTGAAATTAAATGACATAAACAATACATTAATTGAATAAACACACGTTTACGTGTGTATCAACCGCAATTAAATGAATATGTTAATTATGTTCATCAAAAAAGGATAACATACATGGTGTGGTTGTAGGGATAAATGTGCTTGAAACACCAGTTGTGCTAGATATTCCAGATGTTGTTACTTCAGTTGTTACACCAGTGGATGGACTAGCTGTTGGTGTACCAGATGTGGTACTGCCTGGGCTTGAAGTTCCTGTAGTTTCAGCCACGGTTGTTGTGGTTGGAATGTAAGTGCTTGTTACACCACTTGTGCTTGTCACTTCAGATGTTGTTGACTCAACAGGGGTCGTAGTAACTGGAAGACATATTTGGATGTAAGTGGAAATGTTGATTCACAATATCATTGATACATTATCCTCTGTATATTTACAAAATGTCATATTTTCAATGTATATTTACTTTGTATATTTGCAGAAAAATAGTAACTCACCACGGCTCTTGAAGCAGATTTCAGCCTCTGTTTCAAAATTTGTTTCTACATTTTCCAGAAGTGTGCTAATAGTGAGAGTAATTTCAGAAACTTCTGGATAATTTGGTATGTATATTTTACCAGGATCACCACCTGTTACAACTGTAACAGGGTTAGATGGATCAGCTATAGGTGTATAAATTACAGTGACTCCGTCAATATTAGGAACACCAATCTCTACAATGGTAATTGTTATGAATCTACCAGATTCAACATCAGCACTGGTCACAGGGAAGGTTATTGTGAGTGAATCTCCGGTGAATGTCACAGGTGAGCCATCAATAGGTAGGTCTTCCAGAGACACTGATGGGTCAGATGATGTGACTTCAAAATAGTCAACCAAGTCAGACATCACTTCTCCACATGGTGAATCTAAAAAAAATCCACAAATTATATGACATACAAAATCTTACTGATCAACTCTGTAAATTATTACTCAATAACTAAAAGTTGAATTTAAATGACATAAACAATACATTAATTGAATAAACACACGTTTACTTGTGTATCAACCGCAATTAAATGAATATGTTAATTATGTTCATCAAAAAAGGATAACATACATGGTGTGGTTGTAGGGATAAATGTGCTTGAAACACCAGTTGTGCTAGATATTCCAGATGTTGTTACTTCAGTTGTTACACCAGTGGATGGACTAGCTGTTGGTGTACCAGATGTGGTACTGCCTGGGCTTGAAGTTCCTGTAGTTTCAGCCACGGTTGTTGTGGTTGGAATGTAAGTGCTTGTCACACCACTTGTGCTTGTCACTTCAGATGTTGTTGACTCAACAGGGGTCGTAGTAACTGGAAGACATATTTGGATGTAAGTGGAAATGTTGATTCACAATATCATTGATACATTATCCTCTGTATATTTACAAAATGTCATATTTTCAATGTATATTTACTTTGTATATTTGCAGAAAAATAGTAACTCACCACGGCTCTTGAAGCAGATTTCAGCCTCTGTTTCAAAATTTGTTTCTACATTTTCCAGAAGTGTGCTAATAGTGAGAGTAATTTCAGAAACTTCTGGATAATTTGGTATGTATATTTTACCAGGATCACCACCTGTTACAACTGTAACAGGGTTAGATGGATCAGCTATAGGTGTATAAATTACAGTGACTCCGTCAATATTAGGAACACCAATCTCTACAATGGTAATTGTTATGAATCTACCAGATTCAACATCAGCACTGGTCACAGGGAAGGTTATTGTGAGTGAATCTCCGGTGAATGTCACAGGTGAGCCATCAATAGGTAGGTCTTCCAGAGACACTGATGGGTCAGATGATGTGACTTCAAAATAGTCAACCAAGTCAGACATCACTTCTCCACATGGTGAATCTAAAAAAAATCCACAAATTATATGACATACAAAATCTTACTGATCAACTCTGTAAATTATTACTCAATAACTAAAAGTTGAATTTAAATGACATAAACAATACATTAATTGAATAAACACACGTTTACGTGTGTATCAACCGCAATTAAATGAATATGTTAATTATGTTCATCAAAAAAGGATAACATACATGGTGTGGTTGTAGGGATAAATGTGCTTGAAACACCAGTTGTGCTAGATATTCCAGATGTTGTTACTTCAGTTGTTACACCAGTGGATGGACTAGCTGTTGGTGTACCAGATGTGGTACTGCCTGGGCTTGAAGTTCCTGTAGTTTCAGCCACGGTTGTTGTGGTTGGAATGTAAGTGCTTGTCACACCACTTGTGCTTGTCACTTCAGATGTTGTTGACTCAACAGGGGTCGTAGTAACTGGAAGACATATTTGGATGTAAGTGGAAATGTTGATTCACAATATCATTGATACATTATCCTCTGTATATTTACAAAATGTCATATTTTCAATGTATAGTTACTTTGTATATTTGCAGAAAAATAGTAACTCACCACGGCTCTTGAAGCAGATTTCAGCCTCTGTTTCAAAATTTGTTTCTACATTTTCCAGAAGTGTGCTAATAGTGAGAGTAATTTCAGAAACTTCTGGATAATTTGGTATGTATATTTTACCAGGATCACCACCTGTTACAACTGTAACAGGGTTAGATGGATCAGCTATAGGTGTATAAATTACAGTGACTCCGTCAATATTAGGAACACCAATCTCTACAATGGTAATTGTTATGAATCTACCAGATTCAACATCAGCACTGGTCACAGGGAAGGTTATTGTGAGTGAATCTCCGGTGAATGTCACAGGTGAGCCATCAATAGGTAGGTCTTCCAGAGACACTGATGGGTCAGATGATGTGACTTCAAAATAGTCAACCAAGTCAGACATCACTTCTCCACATGGTGAATCTAAAAAAAATCCACACATTATATGACATACAAAATCTTACTGATCAACTCTGTAAATTATTACTCAATAACTAAAAGTTGAATTTAAATGACATAAACAATACATTAATTGAATAAACACACGTTTACGTGTGTATCAACCGCAATTAAATGAATATGTTAATTATGTTCATCAAAAAAGGATAACATACATGGTGTGGTTGTAGGGATAAATGTGCTTGAAACACCAGTTGTGCTAGATATTCCAGATGTTGTTACTTCAGTTGTTACACCAGTGGATGGACTAGCTGTTGGTGTACCAGATGTGGTACTGCCTGGGCTTGAAGTTCCTGTAGTTTCAGCCACGGTTGTTGTGGTTGGAATGTAAGTGCTTGTCACACCACTTGTGCTTGTCACTTCAGATGTTGTTGACTCAACAGGGGTCGTAGTAACTGGAAGACACATTTGGATGTAAGTGGAAATGTTGATTCACAATATCATTGATACATTATCCTCTGTATATTTACAAAATGTCATATTTTCAATGTATATTTACTTTGTATATTTGCAGAAAAATAGTAACTCACCACGGCTCTTGAAGCAGATTTCAGCCTCTGTTTCAAATTTTGTTTCTACATTTTCCAGAAGTGTGCTAATAGTGAGAGTAATTTCAGAAACTTCTGGATAATTTGGTATGTATATTTTACCAGGATCACCACCTGTTACAACTGTAACAGGGTTAGATGGATCAGCTATAGGTGTATAAATTACAGTGACTCCGTCAATATTAGGAACACCAATCTCTACAATGGTAATTGTTATGAATCTACCAGATTCAACATCAGCACTGGTCACAGGGAAGGTTATTGTGAGTGAATCTCCGGTGAATGTCACAGGTGAGCCATCAATAGGTAGGTCTTCCAGAGACACTGATGGGTCAGATGATGTGACTTCAAAATAGTCAACCAAGTCAGACATCACTTCTCCACATGGTGAATCTAAAAAAAATCCACAAATTATATGACATACAAAATCTTACTGATCAACTCTGTAAATTATTACTCAATAACTAAAAGTTGAATTTAAATGACATAAACAATACATTAATTGAATAAACACACGTTTACGTGTGTATCAACCGCAATTAAATGAATATGTTAATTATGTTCATCAAAAAAGGATAACATACATGGTGTGGTTGTAGGGATAAATGTGCTTGAAACACCAGTTGTGCTAGATATTCCAGATGTTGTTACTTCAGTTGTTACACCAGTGGATGGACTAGCTGTTGGTGTACCAGATGTGGTACTGCCTGGGCTTGAAGTTCCTGTAGTTTCAGCCACGGTTGTTGTGGTTGGAATGTAAGTGCTTGTCACACCACTTGTGCTTGTCACTTCAGATGTTGTTGACTCAACAGGGGTCGTAGTAACTGGAAGACATATTTGGATGTAAGTGGAAATGTTGATTCACAATATCATTGATACATTATCCTCTGTATATTTACAAAATGTCATATTTTCAATGTATAGTTACTTTGTATATTTGCAGAAAAATAGTAACTCACCACGGCTCTTGAAGCAGATTTCAGCCTCTGTTTCAAAATTTGTTTCTACATTTTCCAGAAGTGTGCTAATAGTGAGAGTAATTTCAGAAACTTCTGGATAATTTGGTATGTATATTTTACCAGGATCACCACCTGTTACAACTGTAACAGGGTTAGATGGATCAGCTATAGGTGTATAAATTACAGTGACTCCGTCAATATTAGGAACACCAATCTCTACAATGGTAATTGTTATGAATCTACCAGATTCAACATCAGCACTGGTCACAGGGAAGGTTATTGTGAGTGAATCTCCGGTGAATGTCACAGGTGAGCCATCAATAGGTAGGTCTTCCAGAGACACTGATGGGTCAGATGATGTGACTTCAAAATAGTCAACCAAGTCAGACATCACTTCTCCACATGGTGAATCTAAAAAAAATCCACACATTATATGACATACAAAATCTTACTGATCAACTCTGTAAATCATTACTCAATAACTAAAAGTTGAATTTAAATGACATAAACAATACATTAATTGAATAAACACACGTTTACGTGTGTATCAACCGCAATTAAATAAATATGTTAATTATGTTCATCAAAAAAGGATAACATACATGGTGTGGTTGTAGGGATAAATGTGCTTGAAACACCAGTTGTGCTAGATATTCCAGATGTTGTTACTTCAGTTGTTACTCCAGTGGATGGACTAGCTGTTGGTGTACCAGATGTGGTACTGCCTGGGCTTGAAGTTCCTGTAGTTTCAGCCACGGTTGTTGTGGTTGGAATGTAAGTGCTTGTCACACCACTTGTGCTTGTCACTTCAGATGTTGTTGATTCCACAAGGGTAGTGGTACCTGGAAGGCATACATTGAATAGTAATTTATTTGATCAAATGTCCTCTTTTATTGTACAGTTCATATGTGTTACTGTCATGATTATCTATATTGTTTACGTAATTCAACTCAAGAAGGTTTGTGGCGCCTACACACATAATGGTAGAATCATAAACATTAGGCTTTCTAATAAAAGGTAAACTTATGCTATTTTATTATGGGTAAATACTATTTTCGCACTTATATCTTGCTTTAACAACATATATGGATATGGGATGCAGCAACACTTTTATACCTGGGATGCTGAAACATGTTCTTATTATAACGTCTTTGATGAATACTTCAGCTTCGTCTGCTCTTTCCATTACAATTTCAAATATTTTTGCAAGGGGGTTGTCTGAGCCGTCCTTGTTTATTGTTAGATATGTTGACGGGTCTGGAATTTGCATCTGGATCAGAAACAGAAAGATACAAAATTATGTACAAACTGAGTGAGTTGCTGCAGATCTAGGTGGCTTAGATATAAATTGTAAAACTACATTTTGATATATAGTTGAAGTATAACCTTTTTAATGATGAAATATCATACCATATACGATAGGATCAATTATGCTCATTTGATTAGAAAAAAGTGAATTTGTACAGCAATGCTAAATACATGCTATTAAGGGAAGTGAAAACTATTAATAGAGAAAAAAAATCACCATCCTCAAATATTTTTTTAGTAATGTAAGGCGTCAATTATGTACCAATATCACGAAATAAGTTATTATCTAAGGAGCTCTTTTGTGTGTTGTGGGCTGACATCCGTGACGTTGAATATGCTCATGTTGCTGTCAGTCCCATACATGAACCAGGAAAGTTCTTGGATGAATCCAGCAGCAAACAGTGTGCACAGGCCATCAGGTACCGTCAGTACGAATAATGTAATATGTGATGTGCGGGTGTGCTCGCCACGCTTGGTATGATGCCCTGTCGGCAGCTTTGTGTTTATATTATTTTACAAGGCCTACATTCATATCCGTATTGCCGTAATGTTTAGTCATTTTCAGGTTGTGCTCACATTTTAGAGTTTGTTTACTGTATGTTGCCTCGTGTCTGATAGTATGACTATCCATCAGCAGTTTACAACTGACCGAAAGTATTATAAATAAAATAAAATACACTTTTGATATCACTGAAACATGTATACAACCGATTGGAGTGTGTTTACAAAACGGGGATAAACGAATCACACAACAAATTCGACAATAAATGAGTTTCGTCGCTTAGATATGTATAGTTGAAAGTCTGTTTTCCAAGCAACATGTAATCCGACAGAGTAGAGCACGCTCTACGTCACTATAGATATGTATCATTAGCATATTTCCAATTATCCTCACACGCAATCATCTGTTTTTTAAGCAACATGTAATCCGACAGAGTAGAGCACGCTCTACGTCACTATAGATATGTATCATTAGCATATCTCCAATTATCTTCACAAGCAATCATCTGTTTTTTAAGCAACATGTAATCCGACAGAGTAGAGCACGCTCTACGTCACTATAGATATGTATCATTAGCATATCTCCAATTATCCTCACAAGCAATCATCCAAGATGGCGCATCCTCTATGATCCACATGCGAGAGGGTGCGAACACAACATTTAAAGCTTAACCATCTCAAGCCTGAATTTACCATTGGCATCTTCATCTTAATTGCTGTCGCATTTCTCGACTTGTAGACGATGAAGATGACTTGAAGTGGGTGGTAAATTAAAGAAAATGGCCATGGATTGGTAAACCAGCTTCATGGACATTTTCATTCTAAAACCCTCAGTGGTAGGAAAATTAAGTCGGTTTTCAGGGATGTAAATGATGCTTTTATGCATCGCGATGGCTTAAAGGGATTGAACAAATGCGTTAACATTTTGTGATGTGCACTATATTGCTCTCAAGACAGCATATAATAATGTATATCATCGTTACTGTTGTACTTTAAGCTTTCACTTCGCTTAAGCACTGTCAGTTTACAGTTCCATGCAGCAAGCATCATACTTTAAGTCAATGTTAATTTTATTACCTTTGTGCTGCCGAGCCTGTATATATACGGGTACAAGTATGTGCCAAAGGAAAGAAAATATAACATAACTTTATTCATTTGCAGCTGAAAATTACGCAAATAATAAAGTGTTGGGCTAGGGTCTAGTGTTTGCAAGGCAACTAGTAATGTCTGCGCATAAACTAATGCTAGAATATCGTTATGTCAGTATTTAATTGTATATGTTAATTTTTTTTGTTAATTGAGTGATAACCCGTTTTCATATTGAAGAGCATGGTTAAACATCTATCTTTTTATTACCCTGTCTTGTGGTAGCAATACATATATATGATGTCTTATACAAAACCTGGTATCAAAAATGGGATGACTACCTCTATATATGAACAAAATTGTGGCAATTCACCCACACTATTTTTGCTCCTATAGAGGCATGTGCCCTACGTGTCTGCGACATGTGTTTACCGGGAATTAAAATGTAAATGCCATGTAGCCACCCTCTAGTCCAAGGCCAATGCTTGTGCAAAATATGAAGTTGATCTATCAATAGCAATGTGGTCTGCATACCCATGGCATACATACATGCTACGCTGTAGTATTATAGATAGTAGTTACCCAGTCTGAGGTAGATGCCCCCACTGCGATTAGGACAGCTTTAGCTCCCAGCACAGAGAAACTGAAATCCATAATAGTGATATCCAGAGATGGTTCGTTTATCGTGACGCGGTAATAGACATAGTCTACAGCTGGTCCTTTCCAGTAGCTTCCACTTCCCAGCAATGCATCGTAACCTTCAGTAGTCTCGTCCAATTGTATCAATGTGCTGACCTCGACTGTGAAGTCCAGCTCATCATTCTCGTATTTTATAGCTGCGTAATTTTCGCATGGTCTCCCTGTATAGTACAGTAGGATAATTAGCAAATTAGTACGGCACATATTTATCGCTTCTTTCAAGTTAACCCTTTGAACCCTCACGATGCATTAAAGCATCATTTTACATCCCTGAAAACAGACTTGATTTTCCTAAGACAATGGGTTTTAGAATGAATATTTCTATGAAACTGGCTTACCAATATATGGCCATTTCTTTACTTTCTCACCCACATCAAATCATCTTCATCCACTACAAGTCGAGAATCGCGGCAGCAAATCGCGGCTTGTAGTGGATGAAGGTGACAATGGTAAACTCAGGCTCGAAAGGGTTAACCAGATGCTTTAGAAGATTCAAGTTTCCATCATTTCGTTAGCTAATAATATAAACTACCCAAATAGTATTTACCTGTTGTTGTTGGAGTGACTTCGGTAGTTGTGCTCTGGGATGTACCTGGAACATTAACTTCCATATAAGTATACAGGGGGGGGGGGGGTGGATCCTGATTTTAGAGTTGTCCAAGGCATACCCTCAAAACAACTTTATGTAGGCATATAATGTGTATGATATATTATGAATATATTATCGAAATGTAGTAGTTCATAACCCTTACCCAGCTAAATTATTTTTTTTAAGCCATGGAGACTACAGGTTTTTTCAATTTTGAATCATCATAAATGTCTTCGTTAGCTCATTCCTAATTCATTTGAATACCTATGTTATGGGTCCACAACCAAAGGAAATATTTTAATTCTTTTAGTGCGGGAACCGTATTTATACGTCAGAATCTGATGTCTGCAGACGTCAGATTCTGACGTATAAAAGACGGTCCCCGAGCTAAAAGGGTTAAAGCTACCAGAAAAGCAAAATGACTCAAGAAAACTAGGGGATTTAAAAAGTGTTCACACAAATATCGACAAACATAAAACATTCTGCCGTTCGTCATGTTATTTCGTCACATTGGATATGATAGGGTGTATCTGCCAATTTGTGAAGTGGCAGATACACCTTTTCGTACCCAAGGGGGAGACGATTTGCTGAAGGTCTGCACCTCATGATTGCAGTTGTGATACCTACCCTGAGGTGTGTAGCATATCCTCAAGGAGAGGTCGCTCAAATAAGGCTCGGCTGCTGGGTTTATAATTGTCACTATAAAGCGTAGTTTGTTGAACAGCTGGGCCAGGCTTCCACCGTTAATAGTAGTCACTGGTATGCTCCATACACCTGTTCCAGGATTTGGCTCTGTACTATCCGTCTGAAACATTGAATTCCTGAGGCTAGCAATTTACCAATATATCTGTCAATTTCAACATACTAGTATTTTCAATCACTGTGAGGTGGCAATCGCTTTAGCAATACCAGCTTTAAATGTATCGAGTCACAAGGTATGAAAAATCCACAAAAAAGTCACACAATTCGTAAAAAAAACACAAAAAGTAGGCTTTACAGGCACTGTCTGTACATCTTGTACAACAGTGCTTATTAAAATGGATAATGTATTTGTAGATATGTTTTAATGACTTACAACAGTTAGCTGCATCCACTGTCCGGGGAAATCTCTGCTCTGTAATTCCACCTTTACACTGACCGCATACCCTACAGTCAGCACATAGTCCACGATACTTCCAGTTCCTTCAGTGTCGAGCAGCTCCACTTCCCATATCACCTCTCCTGTAAGGACATCTGCTGCACTCGGAAACCATTTGCCTACTGGATCATCTCTCAGAGCTTGTTCAGCTGTTGGAGCGTTGCTTGACGCTGTTATCACCAAATCAGTTCTAGATTGCGCTTCCGAGGTCACCACTTTGCAGTTCTCTCCTTAAATACACATTATTATCAAGAATTATATGACACTGCAGCATTTTCACACACACAAGTAGGGTGTAAATGGTGATATAATGTTATTTGAGCCCTGATAGTCAAATATTTGTGGGGAATGTGAGTGTTTTAAAAGGTCTATTACACTAAGATAATAATATTAATAGTGCAAGCTTGGTCAGGTAATGGCTTATATTTTGTACAATTTGAGTTATACCAGTGTACATTGATTGCGAGACGCAGGTGATGGATGAACCAGCCTTCGTAGGGCTCAAATGCCCCAAGTCGGTGCTCAGATGAGCACATTGCCCTTCAACCCCGCGCTATTGTTATAATAAATGTCCTTGACAATGCAGTCATTTCCTACTGCCCCAAACCAAAAAAACATAACATGTTGACACCTTGGTGACTACGCGTGAGTGCTGGTTGGGTCAATTTCGCAGACAGTGGCAAAATATTTGATACTAAATCTGCTCTACTTGCTAGGAATAACACAAAATATGATGAGGTATATTTTATTTACATATTTGTTTTGCAAATTGGCTGTGTACGGCCTAAAACAATACACACCAAGTACTCTGGTAAATATATTATTTTAGTGTAAAAAGTAATGCTGCAGTTGAAACTGCATAGTGCTGGGCAGTATTTTGCATTTTACTGGTAAGCAGCAAGATAATAATTATATTTACCATAACATTGAAAACAATTCACAAAAAGATAATACCATATTTGGGACATTAGATTTGTCATTACCTGAAGTAGTTGTGGGGGTTGTTTCAGTCGACGTGGTAGATTGACCTGAAACGAAAAAAATAGCTTATTTGAATAAGTTGCCATTAGCAACGAGTGGTAAATATATTTATTCTGCTGGTGGGGGAGGGGGGGGGGGGGTGGCACGTACAGATACAGAGAGTGTCCTCACTCGCACTATAACACACACAGGCACATACCCTCTCAGGCATATTTTACATAAAATTGATTGACTAAGAAAAATTAAGAAACTAAGAAGAATGTGTAATCCATCAAAATAAGGACTTTATTAGCAGAAATTCAAGACATTTCTGAAAGAATTAAAATATTTCTAATGGCCGTAGACCCATAACATAGGTATTCAAATGAAGCGCAAAGAGCTAACTAAGGCATTTATGATGTTTTCAAATTGAAAAAAACTTCAAGAATTATACAGAAATATTGCAGCGTTGTGAGGGCTAAAGCGGCAACAATTCACATATTATATTTCATTTGTCATCCTTACTGAAAGATGCAGCCTATCCTACCAGGTGAGTTGGACTGCCATCATTGCTTCAGCATTAAATTTTTTAATTCACATCAGTGTTCACCTGTTGCTACTTGGGAAAACGCCTAGAAACTAGATCAGCTTTGATTTACAGTTGATGTTTCCCTAGACCGTGTTGATATCAGCACCTATATCAGTGTGTATAGTTGATATTGGCTGCATAGTTGGAATTATCGGCATTGTTTGCTTCAAATGACATATTTATATTTAGGAGTTGTCTGATTCTATATACTAAGCCAGCAAACTCAAAACATTTGTAGAGCATTTTTACAACGTCGGCCCAACGTTGTACAAATGTTATACAAATGTTTTGTGTTTGCTGGGTATAAACTTCAAACAGAAATTATTTGATACATTTTATTGTGAACATTTTTTGGTTGGAAACGATTATAAAATTACGGACTCGCACAAAAAAAACGACACCCACACAAAACGGGTTAGGCAACGTTCAGCTTGTAATTTTGTATGATTGTGTTTGTCACAGTCCATTCAGTTGTTCTCGTTAAAAGACTACCGTTTATCAGCTCATATCGCAATGGACTGTCATCCAAGTTGCAATGAATGACAGTTTTTAAAAATTGCATTTGGGAGTAAACTGATCGTGGAAAAAAATAGCTGCTCATTTTTCATTTTGTCTGAAATAATATAGCATTGGTCTACTGAATAAGGTGACCAACTAAGAGCTGTAAGAGACTGCTGTATTTACTCATACTGCGTTTAAATCGTTTGCATATTTTATTGTAAACAAACCTGGCTCCCAGCATCCTTGCAAATTGATGTTGCGCACGCTGAACTCTTCATCACCACTCTCCGTGAAATATATGGTGACACCATCAACGTCTTCATAGCCTTCGGCGGGTATTGGGATAACTGCTGTGAACCAGTTCGTCGTCATTGGGTCAGGTATTGTGACCTGATCCACAAGAAAACATCGATAATTATTGACATACCCTAAATACACAAACTAATGAGATAATATACAATAGCCAACGTCGCTTAAATAAGACCAGCAAAGAAATATTTTGAAATTGCAAAAAGGAGCTGGAAACTTACATTAATTGTCAGTGGAGAATCTTTCTCAATCACAACAAGCATGTTTCCAACGTTAATGATATCGAGCTTGAGAGCCGCAAGGGTGAAATCCCGTGGGGTCAAGTTCGACGTGATTTTGATGAAAGTCAGTGAGGTATAGGGTAATGTTACATCGGCCAACGAGCCTTCTAAAGCATTTGGTGCATTAGGTTCTGTAATCATTCCATTTCCAAGCTCATTCTGGTATTCTGCCACTGTGGTGAAGTCTCCGGAACCAAACACTGCCGAGACAGTCTCCGTGCCGTCGCAATATTCAGCTGAAAACAGGTACCATTCAATGCATAATAACTAATTACAAGTAGCACTGCTTTGTAAAGAAAAACAGCAATAACCGCTTACTGTTCAAGAAAATAGTTAATGCTGTTAGACTTTGCGACAGCAACGTATTGCTAGTAGCATTGCTAGTAGCTATTTTATCTCTGGTTTTGGAGCGGGAAACAAAATGATAGACCCCTATGTTATCTTGGCAATGCATTTTAGGTAGCAGTCATTTATATTATCGAAATATCCAGTTTTTATTATGGCAATGCCACTTAACATGATTTTAGTTTTGTATGTCATACCATGTATATTGTCATATGATTTAACAAATTAACAGTCTTGTATATACATGTACATATATCTCTTCATTTCTATGACAAATAAGTCTGTAATGACTTTTTTCTGTCAATAAAATATATGTCTGTCTGTCTGCACTGCATGCACTTACGTGTCGTTGGAGCTTGTGTGGTTGTGCTGCTTGTAGGTTGTGGAGTAGTGCTGATTGTAGATTGTGGGGTGGTGGTGGAACCCACTGTAAAACAAAACACGATCATGAATATGTAATAAAAGGAATCGCGGAACCAGGTACATAAACAAATGTCTGAAATAACTTTTCCGTTACTATTTTTTTATGCATACCAACTTCATGACGAAGACAATTGCTTATTTATGAAAAATATTTATTTCGTAAATCGAATTGTTTCAAGCACTGGACATTATCGTACCCTTAGATGTGAAAGGGTGTATCCGCCACTTACAAAGCGGCAGATACACCCTTTCATATCTAAGGGGGAGATATATTAAAAACATTTTTTTTATCAATTTCCTTTCCCACTCACGTCTTTCTATACAGGCTGTCATCAGCAGTTGACTAATAGTAGTCACTTCAGAGAAGGACAATTCAATAGTTCGAATATTAGGTAAACCAGTTGGCGGCAGTTGTAAAGTGAAACGGTATGTCCCCGCTGCGATGTAGTGCTGCAAACAAATAAAGCATTATTATAGTTATGAGCCTAATCCTTACAACTAATCCTTATAACGCTGCGATGTAGTGCGGCAAACAAATAAAGCATTATTATAGTTATGAGCCTAATCCTTACAACGCTGAATTATTTTTTCTATAAACCATATAAACCAAATGATTTAATTATCTCTTTCTGATTCATTTGAATACCTATGATATGGGTTTACGACCATTATAAATAGTTGTTCTCTTACAGTGCGGGATCGCATTTAGACGTCAGAATCTGGCGTCTAAAGGCGATCCCCGCGCTGTTAGGTAAAACGCTGATCTTCAACCTTTACATAGGCCTATTGCTCAAATTCTATGAGGTAATTCACTTTGAAAAAGTCACGCATGTCTTAGATAGCTTTTCCGCAGGGCTTGAATACATTTGTATGGTTCTGCGGCTATTTTTATAACAAATGATATTCTTTGAGTGCGAGGATAGACATTGGACGTCAGAATCTGACGTCAAAAGTCGATTCCGCGCTGAAAGGGTTAACCCTCACAACACTCAGCTATTTATAAAACCCTTCTTTTCCTTAAAGGTAATCTATCACCCCTTATATAGTATGAATAAATTTGTGACAAATAAATCAAAGTTGCCACAAGATAGGGCACAATTGTTTCCTTATATGGGGTGATTGGCTATCATGTGATCCTCTGAGAGGGTCACATGATAGCCAATCACCCCATATAAGGACATAATTATTCATACCATATAAGGGGTGATAGATCACCTTTAAGATGTAAATTGCTGCGGCGATTCTTGCTTCGAAGCTTAGAGAAATGTTCTTATAGTTTACAAAATGTATTTTAATTCATCAAAATGTGACAGCGACAGGGCACAGTAACCCTCCTACACACGAGGCTGTTAGAAAGAACATTTTCAGAAAATATTTTAGCAATATCATGAATATCAATTGATAAATAAATGTCCTTTATTTTTACTTCACTTCAAGTTGTGTGCATCCACCAGGCTTGTGGTTGATGACGATTTTTAACCCTTTCAAGCCTGATTTTACCATTGTCATCTTCATCCACTACAAGCTGCGAATTGGTGTCGCAATTCTCGACCTGTAGTGGACGAAGATGACCTGAAGTGGGTGACAAAGGAAAATATCCGTTCTAAAACCCCTAGATGCAGGAAATTAAGTCATTATAGAGAGATGCAAAATGATACTTTGATGCATCGCGAGAATTAAAAGATCAAAATAATGTGTTGATGCATAGTGAGGATTAAAGATCAAAATGATGCTTTGGTGCATATTGAAGGTTTAAAGGTCAAAATGATGCTTTGATGCATACTGAGGGGTTAAAGGTCAATGGTTTACAGTATATGATAAGGGAGCTAAAAGTGTTGACACTCACCGTAGACACATCCTGAGTACTGGAAAAGTCCGCAAACGTCAACACCAGGTTAAGATCCACTGGGGTTAAATTATCCACATCAAAGCTGATTTCTGTGACAGTGTAGCCTGGTAGGTCGCTGGACTTGGGACGTATTATCAGGACAGCCTCCGGTATCATGGTGTACTCATCTAAAGGACTGCCCAACAAGAGGGCATTCATTTCTCCTTCAGAGCCACTTACATCTTCCACAATTTCGAACACTTCAGTGGATGAGTAGTCAAGATCCTCAAGCCTTTGAGGATGACGACATACAACTGAAAAACAGTCAAATTTATTTCACTCAAGAATGAAAGGAAAACATAGGATATTGATTTCTACATTTTTTTTATAAAAGTCTTAAAGCTATGAGGTATAAGCGGCACACCAACCTTTTCATGAAATTGTTAGCTGGAGTTAACGGTTGTTAGTTAAAAAAGTCCCAAAATTGCCTTATTTTGATGAAATATATTGTACTTAATCAATTATTCTGTATTCAAAATATGTCGTGTGGTGTATTAATGCGAAATGGGATGTCGAAAATTGAGCCAATCTCAGATTGTGATATTTAACCAGGCTACTATGACAGATAAGAAACCTTGATCTTTGGGACCATTTGAATAGTAGCACACTTACACGTAGTCGATACAAAGGGAGAAGTGGTTGTGCTGCCAAAACTCGTCGTGTAAAGACTTGTTGTACCCTCAGTTGCTGTGGCTGTAACATAGGTTGTTGTTCCTTCGGTTGGTGTACCAGTTGGTGTGCCAGTACCAGTTGTTGTGCCTTCAGTTGGCGTGCCAGTTGATGTACCAGTTGTTGTGCCTTCAGTTGGTGTACCAGTTGGTGTGCCAGTTGGAGTGCCAGTTGGCGTACCGGTACCAGTTGTTGTGCCTTCAGTTGGCGTGCCAGTTGATGTACCAGTTGTTGTGCCTTCAGTTGGTGTACCAGTTGGTGTGCCAGTTGGAGTGCCAGTTGGCGTACCGGTACCAGTTGTTGTTCCTTCAGTTGGGGTGCCAGTTGGTGTGCCAGTTGGAGTACCGGTACCAGTTGTTGTTCCTTCAGTTGGGGTGCCAGTTGGTGTGCCAGTTGGTGTGCCAGTACCAGTTGTTGTTCCTTCAGTGGGGGTGCCAGTTGGTGTACCAGTACCAGTTGTTGTGCCTTCAGTTGGTGTGCCAGTTGGTGTCCCAGTACCAGTTGTTGTTGCTTCAGTTGGAGTGCCAGTTGGTGTGCCAGTACCAGTTGTTGTTCCTTCAGTTGGAGTGCCAGATGGTGTGCCAGTTCCAACTTCAAATGACGAAAACAATTGCTTATTTATGAAAAAATATTTATGTCGTTAATCTAATTGTTTCTAAGTGTCAGATACACCCTTTTATATCTAAGGGGGAGATATATTACAAACATTTTTTTATCAATTTCATTTTCCACTCACGTGTTTCTATACAGGCTGTCATCAGCAATTGACTAATAGTAGTCACTTCAGAGAAAGACAATTCAATAGTTTGAATATTAGGTAAACCAGTTGGCGGCAGTTGTAAAGTGAAACGGTATGTCCCAGCTGCGATGTAGTGCTGCAAACAAATAAAGCATTACTATAATTATAAGCCTAAACCTTTAAGCATTATTATAGCTATGAGCCTAAACCTTTATCCCCTGGTGATGCACCAAAGCATAACTTTGCATCTTTGAAGAACGACTGAATATCCTACACCTAGGGGGTGAAGAACAATTTTATTTGTGGAAATGTTTTAATAATGACAAGATTTTTTTCATTTGTCACCCATTTTGAGTCATCATCATCATCTTCCACTACAAACCGACAGCAATTCTCGGTTTGTAGTGGATGAGATGACAATGGTAAATTCAGGTTTGAAAGGGTTAAACGTTACCTTTAACCCTTATATATTGCTAAAATTCTATGAGGTAATTCACTTTGAAAACGTCACGTATGTTTTAGATAGCTTTCCCGCTTGGTTTGAATACATTTTTATGGTTTCTGCGGCCATGTTTATAACAATAGTCAGGGAAAGTTAAGCGATTTTTTAAACAAATTCCTTACCGTAGTCTTTTTTCACCATTCTATAGTATAAGGTCTTAACTAACTTCTGACAATTTGTTTACGTTCAACTGTCATAGGAGGGTTTTTTACAGAGGAAAATGTAAGATGGCCGAAATCGGTAATGAAAAAATCGAAACCAGACATATTTTGTAATGGCATGCTAATTTACCCTATATTTTATCAGGGGTGGGTAGACAGTTACGTTAAATGTAGTATTATTTATAAAAGTAAATAATATCAACAGGAGAAAAACCAACATGGCAGCCAAAAAACAGCAAAACACGATAGTGATCGGTAGATGTTCACGCTTGACTTTTTAGTTTGAGAAGTCCAACATGCAAATCTTATGCTACCGATATTACATGTTAAATGTGAACAGGTCTGCTTTTTGTAATTGGGAATAACATTTTCTTTTGTCTCTATTAGATGTATGTGTAATAACTATAGTGTATGTGAAGTGCAAAACACAAAATAGAAAGTGAAATGCAATTTAATTTAAACATAGACTACACATAGGCGCAAAAATGTTCCATTAATGAAACATTTGGCAGTCATTTTTTATGGCGTTTAAATATTGCAAAACAAACTTCGAACCCTTTAATCAGCACATTTGTAATCAAATTGATGAATAATTATCACTCCCTATGTTATTTCTGCGAGATAGTCGGCCATTTTGGATTTCAGCCTCCTAAAAATCCTCCTATGAATATCCAGAGTAACAAATTTTGTGTGGCTAGTCCAGACCTTATACAAGACCGTGGTACAAAAATATTTTGGTAAGGAATTTGTTTTTAAAATTTTGTCAAAAATCCGATCCCCGCGCTGAAAGGGTTAACCATCCAAGCACTCAGCTATTTATACCACCTTTCTTTTCCTTAAGATGTGAATTGTTGCTTCGAAACGTAGAGAAATGTCCTTATAGTTTACAAGATGTATTTTACCATTTTTAATTAATTGAAAGCTACCGTATTAAAAAATGTGAGAGTGACAAGGCACAATAACCCTCCTACACATAAGGCTGTTAATAGAACATTTTCAGAAAATATTTTTGCAAAATCTAAAATTTCATATGATGGATTAATGTCCTTGATTTTTACTTCACTTCAAGTTGTGTAAAACCACCAGGCTTGTGGTGGGTGTAACCCTTTCAAGGCTGACTTTACCATTGTCATCTTCATCCACTTCAAGCCGCGAATTGCTGTCGTAATTCTCGACTTGTAGTGGATGAAGAAGACTCGAAGTGGATTACAAAAGAAAATTCCCGTTCTAAAACAGCTAGGTGCAGGAATTTTGGTCATTCTTCAGAGATGCAAAATGATGTTTTGATGCATCGTGAGGGTTTTAAAGATCAAAATGATGCTATAATGCATCGTGAGGGTTTAAAGATCAAAATGATGCTTTGATGTATCGTGAGGTTTAAAGATCAAAATGATGCTTTGATGTATCGTGAGGGTTTAAAATCTAAATAATGCTTTGATGCATATTGAGGGTTTAAAGGTCAAAATGATGCATAGTGAGGGGCTAAAGGTCAATGGTTTACAGTATCTGATGAGGGAGCTTAAAGTGTTGACACTCACCGTAGACACATCCTGAGTGCTGGAAAAGTCCGCAAGCGTCAACACCAGGTTAAGATCCACTGGGGTTAAATTATCCACATCAAAGCTGATTTCTGTGACAGTGTAGCCTGGTAGGTCGCTGGACTTGGCACGTATTATCAGGACAGCCTCAGGTATCATGGTGTACTCATTCAAAGGACTACCCAACAAGAGAGCATTCATTTCTCCTTCAGAGCCGCTTACATCTTCCACAATTTCGAACACTTCAGTGGATGAATAGTCAAGATCCTCAAGCCTTTGAGGATGACGACATACAACTGGAAAATAATTGCATTTATTTTACTGAAGAATGAAAGGAAACAAATAGTATATTTATTTCTACATGTTAGTTATAAAAGCTTCAAAACTATGAGGTATAACCGGCACACTAAACTTTTCGTGATAATATTGTTAGTTGGTGGTGTTGCCGGGTATTAGTTATAAAATCCTCAAAATTGCATTATTTTGATGAAATATATTCTAACCAATTATTCTGTATTCAAAATATGTATTGTGGTGCATTAATGCGAAATGGAATGTCGAATATTGAACCATTCTCACATTGTGATATTTAACCAGGCTACTATGAAAGATAAGAAAACTTGATCTTTAGGACCATTTGAATAGCAGCACACTTACACGTAGTCGATACATATGGAGAAGTGGTGGTGCTGCCAAAACTCGTTGGTGTGCCAGTTGGTGTACCAGTACCAGTTGTTGTTCCTTCAGTTGGTGTGCCAGTTGGGGTACCAGTACCAGTTGTTGTTCCTTCTGTTGGTGTGCCAGTTGGTGTACCAGTACCAGTTGTTGTTCCTTCAGTTGGTGTGCCAGTTGGTGTACCAGTACCAGTTGGTGTTCCTTCAGTTGGTGTGCCGCTTGGTGTGCCAGTACCAGTTGTTGTTCCTTCAGTTGGTGTGCCAGTTGGGGTACCAGTACCAGTTGTTGTTCCTTCAGTTGGTGTGCCAGTTGGTGTGCCAGTTGGAGTGCCGGTACCAGTTGTTGTTCCTTCAGTTGGTGTGCCAGATGGTGTACCAGTACCAGTTGTTGTTCCTTCAGTTGGTGTGCCAGAAGTTGTACCAGTACCAGTTGTTGTTCCTTCAGTTGGTGTGCCAGTTGGGGTACCAGTACCAGTTGTTGTTCCTTCAGTTGGTGTACCAGTTGGTGTACCAGTACCAGTTGTTGTTCCTTCAGTTGGTGTGCCAGTTGGTGTACCAGTTGGTGTACCAGTACCAGTTGTTGTTCCTTCAGTTGGTGTGCCAGTTGGTGTACCAGTACCAGTTGTTGTTCCTTCAGTTGGTGTGCCAGTTGGTGTGCCAGTTGGTGTACCAGTACCAGTTGTTGTTCCTTCAGTTGGTGTGCCACTTGGAGTACCAGTACCAGTTGTTGTTCCTTCAGTTGGTGTGCCAGTTGGTGTACCAGTACCAGTTGTTGTTCCTTCAGTTGGTGTGCCGCTTGGTGTGCCAGTACCAGTTGTTGTTCCTTCAGTTGGTGTCCCAGTTGGTGTGCCAGTTGGAGTGCCAATACCAGTTGTTGTTCCTTCAGTTGGTGTGCCACTTGGAGTACCAGTACCAGTTGCTGTTCCTTCAGTTGGTGTGCCAGTTGGTGTACCAGTACCAGTTGTTGTTCCTTCAGTTGGTGTGCCGCTTGGTGTGCCAGTACCAGTTGTTGTTCCTTCAGTTGGTGTGCCAGTTGGGGTACCAGTACCAGTTGTTGTTCCTTCAGTTGGTGTGCCAGTTGGTGTGCCAGTTGGTGTACCAGTGCCAGTTGTTGTTCCTTCAGTTGGTGTGCCAGTTGGTGTACCAGTACCAGTTGTTGTTCCTTCAGTTGGTGTGCCAGTTGGTGTACCAGTACCAGTTGTTGTTCCTTCAGTTGGTGTGCCAGTTGGTGTGCCAGTTGGAGTGCCAGTACCAGTTGTTGTTCCTTCAGTTGGTGTGCCACTTGGAGTACCAGTACCAGTTGTTGTTCCTTCAGTTGGTGTGCCAGATGGTGTACCAGTACCAGTTGTTGTTTCTTCAGTTGGTGTACCAGTTGGTGTACCAGTACCAGTTGTTGTTCCTTCAGTTGGTGTGCCAGTTGGTGTACCAGTTGGTGTACCAGTACCAGTTGTTGTTCCTTCAGTTGGTGTGCCAGATGGTGTACCAGTACCAGTTGTTGTTCCTTCAGTTGGTGTGCCAGATGGTGTACCAGTACCAGTTGTTGTTCCTTCAGTTGGTGTGCCAGTTGGTGTACCAGTTGGTGTACCAGTACCAGTTGTTGTTCCTTCAGTTGGTGTGCCAGATGGTGTACCAGTACCAGTTGTTGTTCCTTCAGTTGGTGTGCCAGTTGGTGTACCAGTTGGTGTACCAGTACCAGTTGTTGTTCCTTCAGTTGGTGTGCCAGATGGTGTACCAGTACCAGTTGTTGTTCCTTCAGTTGGTGTGCCAGTTGGTGTACCAGTTGGTGTACCAGTACCAGTTGTTGTTCCTTCAGTTGGTGTGCCAGATGGTGTACCAGTTGGTGTACCAGTACCAGTTGTTGTTCCTTCAGTTGGTGTGCCAGATGGTGTACCAGTACCAGTTGTTGTTCCTTCAGTTGGTGTGCCAGTTGGTGTACCAGTTGGTGTACCAGTACCAGTTGTTGTTCCTTCAGTTGGTGTGCCAGATGGTGTACCAGTTGGTGTACCAGTACCAGTTGTTGTTCCTTCAGTTGGTGTGCCAGATGGTGTACCAGTACCAGTTGTTGTTCCTTCAGTTGGTGTGCCAGTTGGTGTACCAGTTGGTGTACCAGTACCAGTTGTTGTTCCTTCAGTTGGTGTGCCAGATGGTGTACCAGTACCAGTTGTTGTTCCTTCAGTTGGTGTGCCAGTTGGTGTTCCAGTTGGTGTACCAGTACCAGTTGTTGTTCCTTCAGTTGGTGTGCCAGTTGGTGTACCAGTACCAGTTGTTGTTCCTTCAGTTGGTGTGCCAGTTGGTGTGCCAGTTGGTGTACCAGTACCAGTTGTTGTTCCTTCAGTTGGTGTGCCAGTTGGAGTACCAGTACCAGTTGTTGTTCCTTCAGTTGGTGTGCCAGTTGGTGTACCAGTACCAGTTGTTGTTCCTTCAGTTGGTGTGCCAGATGGTGTACCAGTACCAGTTGTTGTTCCTTCAGTTGGTGTCCCAGTTGGTGTGCCAGTTGGAGTGCCAATACCAGTTGTTGTTCCTTCAGTTGGTGTGCCACTTGGAGTACCAGTACCAGTTGTTGTTCCTTCAGTTGGTGTGCCAGTTGGTGTACCAGTACCAGTTGTTGTTCCTTCAGTTGGTGTGCCGCTTGGTGTGCCAGTACCAGTTGTTGTTCCTTCAGTTGGTGTGCCAGTTGGGGTACCAGTACCAGTTGTTGTTCCTTCAGTTGGTGTGCCAGTTGGTGTGCCAGTTGGTGTACCAGTGCCAGTTGTTGTTCCTTCAGTTGGTGTGCCAGTTGGTGTACCAGTACCAGTTGTTGTTCCTTCAGTTGGTGTGCCAGTTGGTGTACCAGTACCAGTTGTTGTTCCTTCAGTTGGTGTGCCAGTTGGTGTGCCAGTTGGAGTGCCAGTACCAGTTGTTGTTCCTTCAGTTGGTGTGCCACTTGGAGTACCAGTACCAGTTGTTGTTCCTTCAGTTGGTGTGCCAGATGGTGTACCAGTACCAGTTGTTGTTTCTTCAGTTGGTGTACCAGTTGGTGTACCAGTACCAGTTGTTGTTCCTTCAGTTGGTGTGCCAGTTGGTGTACCAGTTGGTGTACCAGTACCAGTTGTTGTTCCTTCAGTTGGTGTGCCAGATGGTGTACCAGTACCAGTTGTTGTTCCTTCAGTTGGTGTGCCAGATGGTGTACCAGTACCAGTTGTTGTTCCTTCAGTTGGTGTGCCAGTTGGTGTACCAGTTGGTGTACCAGTACCAGTTGTTGTTCCTTCAGTTGGTGTGCCAGATGGTGTACCAGTACCAGTTGTTGTTCCTTCAGTTGGTGTGCCAGTTGGTGTACCAGTTGGTGTACCAGTACCAGTTGTTGTTCCTTCAGTTGGTGTGCCAGATGGTGTACCAGTACCAGTTGTTGTTCCTTCAGTTGGTGTGCCAGTTGGTGTACCAGTTGGTGTACCAGTACCAGTTGTTGTTCCTTCAGTTGGTGTGCCAGATGGTGTACCAGTTGGTGTACCAGTACCAGTTGTTGTTCCTTCAGTTGGTGTGCCAGATGGTGTACCAGTACCAGTTGTTGTTCCTTCAGTTGGTGTGCCAGTTGGTGTACCAGTTGGTGTACCAGTACCAGTTGTTGTTCCTTCAGTTGGTGTGCCAGATGGTGTACCAGTTGGTGTACCAGTACCAGTTGTTGTTCCTTCAGTTGGTGTGCCAGATGGTGTACCAGTACCAGTTGTTGTTCCTTCAGTTGGTGTGCCAGTTGGTGTACCAGTTGGTGTACCAGTACCAGTTGTTGTTCCTTCAGTTGGTGTGCCAGATGGTGTACCAGTACCAGTTGTTGTTCCTTCAGTTGGTGTGCCAGTTGGTGTTCCAGTTGGTGTACCAGTACCAGTTGTTGTTCCTTCAGTTGGTGTGCCAGTTGGTGTACCAGTACCAGTTGTTGTTCCTTCAGTTGGTGTGCCAGATGGTGTACCAGTACCAGTTGTTGTTCCTTCAGTTGGTGTGCCAGTTGGTGTTCCAGTTGGTGTACCAGTACCAGTTGTTGTTCCTTCAGTTGGTGTGCCAGTTGGTGTACCAGTACCAGTTGTTGTTCCTTCGGTTGGTGTGCCAGATGGTGTACCAGTACCAGTTGTTGTTCCTTCAGTTGGTGTGCCAGATGGTGTACCAGTACCAGTTGTTGTTCCTTCAGTTGGAGTGCCAGTTGGTGTACCAGTACCAGTTGTTGTTCCTTCAGTTGGTGTGCCAGATGGTGTAACAGTACCAGTTGTTGTTCCTTCACTTGGTGTGCCAGTTGGTGTACCAGTACCAGTTGTTGTTCCTTCAGTTGGTGTGCCAGTTGGTGTACCAGTTGGAGTGCCAGTACCAGTTGTTGTTCCTTCAGTTGGTGTGCCACTTGGAGTAGCAGTACCAGTTGTTGTTCCTTCAGTTGGTGTGCCAGTTGGTGTACCAGTACCAGTTGTTGTTCCTTCAGTTGGTGTGCCAGTTGGTGTACCAGTACCAGTTGTTGTTCCTTCAGTTGGTGTGCCAGATGGTGTAACAGTACCAGTTGTTGTTCCTTCACTTGGTGTGCCAGTTGGTGTACCAGTACCAGTTGTTGTTCCTTCAGTTGGTGTGCCAGTTGGTGTGCCAGTTGGAGTGCCGGTACCAGTTGTTGTTCCTTCAGTTGGTGTACCAGTTGGTGTACCAGTACCAGTTGTTGTTCCTTCAGTTGGTGTGCCAGTTGGTGTACCAGTACCAGTTGTTGTTCCTTCAGTTGGTGTGCCAGATGGTGTACCAGTACCAGTTGTTGTCCCTTCAGTTGGTGTGCCAGATGGTGTACCAGTACCAGTTGTTGTTCCTTCAGTTGGTGTGCCAGTTGGTGTAACAGTACCAGTTGTTGTTCCTTCAGTTGGTGTGCCAGTTGGTGTGCCAGTTGGAGTGCCAGTACCAGTTGTTGTTCCTTCAGTTGGTGTGCCACTTGGAGTACCAGTACCAGTTGTTGTTCCTTCAGTTGGTGTGCCAGTTGGTGTACCAGTACCAGTTGTTGTTCCTTCAGTTGGTGTGCCGGATGGTGTACCAGTACCAGTTGTTGTTCCTTCAGTTGGTGTGCCGGATGGTGTACCAGTACCAGTTGTTGTTCCTTCAGTTGGTGTGCCAGTTGGTGTACCAGTACCAGTTGTTGTTCCTTCAGTTGGTGTGCCAGTTGGTGTACCAGTACCAGTTGTTGTTCCTTCAGTTGGTGTGCCGGATGGTGTACCAGTACCAGTTGTTGTTCCTTCAGTTGGTGTGCCAGTTGGTGTACCAGTACCAGTTGTTGTTCCTTCAGTTGGTGTGCCAGTTGGTGTACCAGTACCAGTTGTTGTTCCTTCAGTTGGTGTGCCGGATGGTGTACCAGTACCAGTTGTTGTTCCTTCAGTTGGTGTGCCAGTTGGTGTACCAGTACCAGTTGTTGTTCCTTCAGTTGGTGTGCCGCTTGGAGTGCCAGTACCAGTTGTTGTTCCTTCAGTTGGTGTGCCAGATGGTGTACCACTTGGAGTACCAGTACCAGTTGTTGTTCCTTCAGTTGGTGTGCCACTTGGTGTACCAGTACCAGTTGTTGTTCCTTCAGTTGGTGTGCCAGATGGTGTACCAGTACCAGTTGTTGTTCCTTCAGTTGGTGTGCCAGATGGTGTACCAGTACCAGTTGTTGTTCCTTTAGTTGGTGTGCCAGTTGGTGTGCCAGTTGGTGTGCCGGTACCAGTTGTTGTTCCTTCAGTTGGTGTACCAGTTGGAGTACCAGTACCAGTTGTAGTGCCTTCAGTCGGTGTGCCAGTTGGTGTACCAGTACCAGTAGTTGTTCCTTCAGTTGGAGTGCCAGTTGGAGTACCAGTACCAGTTGTTGTTCCTTTAGTTGGTGTGCCAGTTGGAGTACCAGTACCAGTTGTTGTTCCTTCAGTTGGTGTGCCAGTTGGAGTACCAGTACCAGTTGTTGTTCCTTCAGTTGGTGTGCCAGTTGGTGTGCCAGTTGGAGTACCAGTACCAGTTGTTGTTCCTTCAGTTGGTGTGCCAGTTGGTGTACCAGTACCAGTTGTTGTTCCTTCAGTTGGAGTGCCAGTTGGAGTACCAGTACCAGTTGTTGTTCCTTCAGTTGGTGTGCCAGTTGGAGTACCAGTACCAGTTGTTGTTCCTTCAGTTGGTGTACCAGTTGGTGTACCAGTACCAGTTGTTGTTCCTTCAGTTGGTGTGCCGGATGGTGTACCAGTACCAGTTGTTGTTCCTTCAGTTGGTGTACCAGATGGTGTACCAGTACCAGTTGTTGTTCCTTCAGTTGGTGTGCCAGTTGGAGTACCAGTACCAGTTGTGGAGCCTGTAGTATAATTATACATTCTAATATTAAGAGAACACATATATATAGCATCACAGTAATGAGAGTTTGTAAACGTCAGTTAAAATACTGTTTATACATATAACGATTTAAATAACATAAAGTTGACCCAAAGTGTGCCCCTGGAAATATCAACTCTGACATTCCACCGATTAATCATCATTTACTAAACATTAAAACAGTTATCTACATCTCATTCTAATAATATTGAATGATTTACTGAATAGATCAATAGTCATCAAGAAAGCGCGATGCATTGGCCCAATGTCAATGTAATGTTGGCATGTTACTGTACTGAGGTGTTCACCGATAGGCTATATAGACACAGGGTATATATTAATTGAATGTCTTAGAGGTAAAGTGATTCAAATCCAAATCAAAGATTTTCTGTTTATGTCATATTGGGAAAGTAAAATATATAGCAAATAATAAACTAAAATATACAGACTTTCGTTGAAAAAATCGAGACTTATTAATCAACATATACTTTTTACTTTTTAAATTGATGTTTTTCTTTAATGGTAAGGTGATCCAAGTCCATCAGTTTAAATGGGGACAGCTTGACTTGGATCAGTTTACCTCTGAGACATATGGCATACGGCAGCTGAAATGTTATAAAACACCCATATGGATGATACCACTACCAATGCTTTTTACTGGAGAAATATCTTGAAACACTAGACAGTTTTTTATACTAGTAGTTTGGTGATTAAAAAAAAAGATATTTCTAAATTTGGAAAGTTTTTTTTTTTAAATAAAATAAAATAACAATTGCCAGAAATGGATTTCACATAAATAACAATACACCTGACAGTACAAACGAATAGTAAACACAAATGCATAAGTTTCCATATGCTTCTAATTATTGACGTGAGAAATGAATAAAGGAACAAAGTATATCATTTTTTATTTGATTTTAACTGTAAAGTCTTCTATAGAAAGTGGGAAATGAGATGGATCACTTTACCTCTAAGCCATTCAATTATGCCTGTTCTAAATTTTGGCAGCATATTTTATAAGGAGTACGGCAAATATTGATGTTTCGGTTGATCAATGTTATATTTTCCTCACCTGTTTTGACACAAGCCGTCATCAGGAGTTGACCGATGAAAGCCACGTTGTCAAAAGAGAGATCAATGTACCCCACTCCGACCAGTCCTCCAGGGGGTAGTGGTATGGTGAATCTGAATTCTCCCACTGGTACAACGATCTGCAATGAGATAAAACAAGTTGTAGTCAGTGTTATCTCCACCAGGAAGGCCTTGTTGGTTGGTCTGCCTTCAAAAATCAAAGAACGGACTTACATGAAACGCATGCCATGTTTACCAGATGTGTGTTTCGGATGTAGGAACAATCGATAAAATTTTGCGGAATATCCGAATTACTATCCGGATACAGGATCCGGATTACGATCCATCCGCATGGAGTGGTGATAAAGGACACCATCTTGACATACATGTATGACTTTTTAACGTCGTAGTCTCATATATAACTGCTGTGTACTCTTACCATCCTATCAACCTTTATAAATGAATGAAATAGGTTGAACTAATGACGTCATAAACTATGACGATCCTGCCTAAAAATGAATGTAATACTACAACTATAGTCTCCTATCCATTAAATGATCTGGATTACGCTCCAGATGCAGAACCCGGATTCTGATAATTAATTTCGGTTGCGGTTTGTAATCTCTCACTGACTGACTGTCTAGCTTTACATGTAATTAACTCATTTAAAAGTAGATATATGTACATCTTTTAAACATCTATGCAACCAGCTATTTTTTTAACATTGCAATTCTCACCTGAACGAGCATTACTAGATTTAATAAACTAGCGAGTTTTTTTTAGTTGAATTCCAGAATGTCTTTTTTATAATATCGTGATGAGATATTCAATGTTTTGATTTTGTAAAGAGGCATTTACATGGTTGATTAAATGAATCAAATTCCAACATCAAATTAATAACTACTGATCCTTACATCAACATCATCATCAAGTATAAAATTTTCGTTGTAGATTTTCATCGTGAGTGTCAACGGGATGTTGAGGTTTGATACATCAAAGCTTATCTCTGTGACAGTGTAAGGTGCTATTCCATTATCTAGTGGTTGTATCCTCAAATAGGCGGGAGGAGACAACAAATCCACCGGTGGAAGGCTGCCAAGAAGAAAGGTGTCTTTGTTGATGTCCACAGGAAAGCCTGGCAGTTTCTCGACGAGCTCAAATTGATCGGTCGATACAGACTCCAGATTTTCTAACACATTGGGATGGTGGCACATGTCTAAAAAGAAAAGAATAAAAACAGACTTAGAAACACTGTCAGATATAGATATGTTATTGTATGTCGTTTTTGCACTATCTGTCCAGCAGTGTCATTTGTCGACGTATATAAATTATACTACTGACTTCCCCAGCAATCCATGACGCTCAATATATTCTGTTTAAATAATGTCGAAGATAGTGGGCTAACATTAAAACAACATTGGATGAACGTTTTATGTTTGCTGGATCAGCCATAACTATAGTTAAAGAATCAACATGCCTATCAGCTACCCGATGCCATGTGTTAGCTTGGGGAGTGAGTAGATGGATAAATAAATGAATGGATGAATGAATAAATGAACAAATGAATAAATCATGGAATCAATCAATCAATCAATCAATCAATCAATCAATCAATCAATCAATCAATCAATCAATCAATCAATCAATCAATCAATCAATCAATCAATCAATCAATCAATCAATCAATCAATCAATCAATCAATCAATCAATCAATCAATCAATCAATCAATCAATCAATCAATCAATCAATCAATCAATCAATCAATCAATCAATCAATCAATCAATCAATCAATCAATCAATCAATCAATCAATCAATCAATCAATCAATCAATTTTCAATTTGGTGTACCATTTTTACCCACTGCGTAGGTGCGTGTGGGGTAATTGCACCCAAAATGCCCAGCCGAATAGGCCTATTGTTTGCTCAGTGGTAGTACTGCCTTTACGAAAGTAACCAAGCAGAGTTAACATTGGTTCATTGTTTATTATCTGTTGGGAGCTTACATTCAGTAGTTGTGCTGCCAGGGCTGGTTGTTCCTTCAGTTGGGGTACCGACACTTGTTGTAGTTCCTCCGACGGTGGTTGAAGTACCTGGCGTCTCTGTACCTGAAATAGATTGGTTTACGATTAATTTATAAGTAGAGTTGAGAAAATACGCAGAGGGGAGCCAATGACTGAATCCTGCTCTTTGCTTACTGATCCTTCGATGCGCATTACTATTCCACCTTGCAGATTCCTAAACGGGCAGATTTTGTTTTATCAAATAATTGGGTTGAGAGCAGTCCAGTGTTACATTCAATCTCGCTTCCCAATGTGTGCACAACGCAGCAAATATAAAGTAAAACATATTTAATAACTATGGATGTTCTGATATAAATAAGGATGTTCTGATCTTTCAACCAAAGTAGGTCTATTAGGTGTTTTAATAATCGGGTTATTTCCCCCATCAGGTGTAAATTGTGATAGCAATTTTAAAGTAAACTTACATCAGTGGAATACGCTAGTGTTAAGAGGGTTTTAAAAGCAATGATAAAATCACGTATCCACATTCTATTTTATTATAGTTGCTCTCACCTCCTTCCATACATGCTTTCATGAGAAGCTGTCCAATCTGAAGAGTTGTGTCAAACGAGATTGTTATGTAACTTACACCAACCAAGCCGTTCGGGGGCAATGGCACTGTGTATCTGAGAGTGCCTTGTGCAATACCAAACTGCAAAGAAAGGCACGGTTAAATGTTTATTGCTGTCTCAAGTTGTATTTTATTTTACCTTCTTCGAAAGTGTTGAGCTAATGTGAGGTAATCGTCAGCTTTAAAATATGAAAATAACCTGCCAGTATCATATATCGCTATAACGATATCATGATTGCTTGAATAGTTATATGCTAGAATAACACTATACTGTAATAATCATACACCGTAATAACAATATATTGTAAAAACAACATACTGTGATTGTATAATATAATAGATTGTAATAGCAATATAGTACTGTAGCCGAATGCTATAATAACAATGTGTAGTAATAACGGTAGTTTATGATTAAAGTAATTAATACCGACTTAATGTTATGTTGCCATAATATATTTATATATACTCACATAAGGATACTCTTTGATAAAATATAAAAGCATAACACTATATCAACATAATAATATTACGATATAACATAATATTAATATCACAGTACATTGATATCGATAAAATATTTTATTGATATACATATTTAAATTTTAACTAGTAAGGTGTGATTTGGTATATGTTATTACTTACGGACAAGGTGTTCAGTAGTCCGTCGTTATCGTCATACAGTTCCATGGTCATCGTGACAATAGAAGGGTTCACCATATCGAAGCTTATTTCTCTGACAGTGAATGGAGGTAGGCCAGGAATGGCAGGCTGGATCTTCAAAAAGTAGGTATTGAGCAATGTGGCTCTGTTTAAAACACTACCGAACAGAAGGCTATCCTTATTTATACCAGGGTTACCTGGGAGGACTGACAGCAGTTGAAATTGGTCCGTAGATGTGTACTCAAGAGTTTCCAAATAGTTAGGGTGAACACAAACAGCTAAAAATAAACAATGCAAATAAGTCACTCAGGGAATATTAGCACACAGTGTCACCCACGCTAAGATATGTCTCGCTACGCAAAGTCATCAGATAAAGATGGTAAAAATTAGTTTCGTTTAATAATTAAAAAAAAATGAAGTGTGAATAATAGTTTGCATATGTCAGGAGAAAAGTTTGTTCCACGACTTAAACCCTCTTCCCACAGTATAATGATATACCACATTAGAAAAGTAATAAATATAACATGAGTAGAGTGATGACACTATTCAATAATGACTGACTCTTGTATGCACACACACCACTGATATATTTATGATTTCAGATACACCACTTACCTCCAGTAGTTGGGGTTCCAGTTGGAGTACCAGTACCAGTTGTTGTGCCTTCAGTTGGTGTGCCAGTTGGTGTTCCGGTTGGGGTGCCAGTTGGAGTACCAGTACCAGTTGTTGTTCCTTCAGTTGGTGTGCCAGTTGGTGTGCCAGTTGGGGTGCCAGTTGGTGTGCCAGTTGGTGTGCCAGATGGTGTACCAGTACCAGTTGTTGTTCCTTCAGTTGGTGTGCCAGAAGGGGTACCAGTACCAGTTGTTGTGCCTTCAGTTGGTGTACCAGTTGGTGTGCCAGTTGGTGTGCCAGATGGTGTACCAGTACCAGTTGTTGTTCCTTCAGTTGGTGTACCAGTTGGTGTACCAGTACCAGTTGTTGTTCCTTCAGTTGGTGTGCCAGTTGGTGTACCAGTACCAGTTGTTGTTCCTTCAGTTGGTGTGCCAGTTGGTGTACCAGTACCAGTTGTTGTTCCTTCAGTTGGTGTACCAGTTGGTGTACCAGTACCAGTTGTTGTTCCTTCAGTTGGTGTACCAGTTGGTGTACCAGTACCAGTTGTTGTTCCTTCAGTTGGTGTGCCAGTTGGAGTACCAGTACCAGTTGTTGTTCCTTCAGTTGGTGTGCCAGTTGGAGTACCAGTACCAGTTGTTGTTCCTTCTGTTGGTGTGCCAGTTGGAGTACCAGTACCAGTTGTTGTTCCTTCTGTTGGTGTGCCAGTTGGTGTGCCAGTTGGGGTGCCAGATGGTGTACCAGTTGGTGTACCAGTACCAGTTGTCGTTCCTTCTGTTGGTGTGCCAGTTGGTGTGCCACTTGGGGTGCCAGTTGGAGTACCAGTACCAGTTGGTGTGCCTTCCGTAGGTGTCGGAGTTGGAGTACCTGGGCTTGTAGTGCCTCCTGTTATAAAATATGGATGTTCTGATATTTCAACCAATGTATGGGGTGTTTTAATAATCGGGGTATCTCTCCCATCAGGTGTAAATTGTGGTAGCAATACTCATTTTAATATAAACTTACATCAGTAGAATACGCTAGTGTTAAGAGAGTTTTATAAGCAATGATAACATCATCTATCCACATTCTATTTTATTATAGTTGTTCTCACCTCCTTCCATACATGCTTTCACGAGAAGCTGTCCAATCTGAAGAGTTGTGTCAAACGAGATTGTTATGTAACTTACACCCACCAAGCCGTTCGGGGGCAATGGCACTGTGTATCTGAGAGTGCCTTGTGCAACACCAAACTGAAAAAAAAGGCACGGTTAAAATGTTGTATTTTATTTTACCTTCTTTGAAAGTGTTAAGCTAATGTGAGGTAATCGTCAGCTTTAAAAGATGAAAATAACCTGCCAGTATCATATACTGTTATAACGATATCATGATTGTATAACAAATACTTGAATAGTTATATGCTAGAATAACACTATAGGCCTACTGTAATAAAAGTACACCGTAATAACAACATATTGCAAAAACAACATACCGTGATAACAATTTGCTATAATAACAGCATAATAAATTGTAATAGCAATATAATGCTGTAACCGAATGATATAATAACAATGTGTTTTAATAACGGTAGTTTATGATTAAAGTGACTAATACCGACTTAATGTTATATTGCTATAATACAATTATATTTACTCACATAATAATAGTCCTTTTAAAAATGTTAAAGCATAACACTATTTCAGCATATTAATGGTACGATATAACAAAATATTGATATCACAGTACAATTATATTGATAAAACATTATATTGATATACATATTTAAGTTTTAACTAGTGGGGTGTGATTTGGTATTTATTATTACTTACGGACAAGGTGTTCAGTAGTCCGTCGTTATCGTCATACAGTTCCATGGTCATCGTGACAATAGAAGGGTTCACCATATCGAAGCTTATTTCTCTGACAGTGAATGAAGGTAGGCCAGGAATGGCAGGCTGGATCTTCAAAAAGTAGGTATTGAGCAATGTGGCTCTGTTTAAAACACTACCGAACAGAAGGCTTTTCTTATTTATGCCAGGGTTACCTGGGAGGACTGACAGCAGTTGAAATTGGTCGGTAGATGTGTACTCGAGAGTCTCCAAATAGTTAGGGTGAACACAAACAGCTAAAAATAAACAATGCAAATAAGTCACTCAGGGAATATTAGCACACAGTGTCACCCACGCTAAGAAGTATCTCGCTACCGCAAGTCATCACACGAAGATGGTAAGAAATAGTTTCGTTTATTAATTAAAAAAAATGAAGTGTAAATAATAGTTTGCTTATGTCAGGAGAAAAGTTCCACGACCTAAACCCTCTTCCTACAGTACAATGATATACCACATTAGAAAAGTAAAAAATATAACATGGGTAGAGTTATGACACTATTCAATAATGACTGACTCTTGTATGCCCACACAACTATGATATATTTATGATTTCATATACAACTCTTACCTCCAGTAGTTGGAGTACCAGTACCAGTTGTTGTGCCTTCAGTTGATGTGCCGGTCGGTGTGCCACTTGGTGTGCCAGTTGGAGTGCCAGTACCAGTTGTTGTTCCTTCAGTTGGTGTACCAGTTGGGGTACCAGTTGGTGTGCCACTTGGTGTGCCACTTGGTGTGCCAGTTGGTGTTCCGGTTGATGTGCCAGTTGGGGTGCCAGTTGGAGTACCAGTACTAGTTGTTGTGCCTTCCGTAGGTGTTAGAGTTGGAGTACCTGGGCTTGTAGTGCCTCCTGTTATAAAATTAGATAAAACATGAGACGATGTTTGTTTTGATGAATACATTAGGTCACTTTCATGTAAGCCTACATCTAACTTTGCTTTAAATGTAAATAATTTACCACTTGAACTAACCTGTTTCTATGCAAAAATCAACCCGCAGTTGGCCAATGAAAACTGATGTAGGTGTCTGTGCGAATGTTATTTCTACAGAAGTTGCTGTGTCAAAACCAACTCCTGGAACGTTATATACGAACGCATCTGGTGTCGCCACTTTCTACAAAGACAAAAAAGCAAAATTTAGTCACTCTGCAAATCATTTTATCTGAATGTATTCATCACCCAGTAAACATGAGACGCTGGGCCAACATCTCATTCTTGCCGGGTAGAGACGGAGCAGTGGAATGCTTGAAACCTCAATAATGCTACACCAGGTTAATAACCACAAGTTCACAATCTGGGCCAAAATATGTGAGAATTATTGATTTTAATTTCTTAGGCTAATAATTATTGATTTTAAATTGTTAGGCTAATTAGAAAGTATATGTGCAACATGTGATTAGACTATAGCATCACAATTAATCGTCCAGCGTATAGTAAACTATATTGTCAGATACTTTAATGTGAGATTCTACACTATGATTATACTATCAGACAAACACAACCCATAAATAACTTGAACTAAACCTATAGACTACTGTGAAATACTACAATAAAATGATGTATTGCCGTTTTGTTAATATAAATATATTACTTTTATGAAGGTCTTTGTCCTAATTCGATTTTTTAAACCAAATATATTTGGCTGTTCAAATATATTTGAACTGAATTTAACCTAGGCCTACCGATACATAAAAAGTCAGTGATACCTCCAATGAGCCTATATACATGAAGGGGATTAATTTCAATGGAATTTATATGGTTTCGTTGACAATATTTTTGTCTTGACTAAGGGGAGAGAACTGGAAACTGGTTACATTGTTATTTCAAGGTAATCTGGGGTTACATACTCCCCCGGTATGCAAACACACTGAAACAGCTTCACTTGGTTAAACACTGGTTGAAATTGGGGATAAAAGCTGTGAGACTCCGTGCATGCATGTTCAGTGCAGGGGAAAGTACACACAATAATTAAAAAAAAAAAAAAAAAAAAATACAACAATACAAATAACAGCCAGTGTGAAATCAGAAAGTTAAAGTGCTTAGCCAGAACAAATTGAAATTGTTGCGTAATTTAATTGAAGAACACAGAGAAATCTAGTCAATATGAAAGTAAATGTAGTTTAATATTTTATAGTTTCAATTTATTTCACGGCGATGTTTTGAAAAGTTTCTAATCGAGTTATGATTAATTTCTGCCCAGAAGGTGTGATGTTCATGTACAATTTAAAACACTCACTTGCACCGTTTGAACGATAGCATCATTGCCATCCTTGAATGTGAGAGTGACTGTGGTGGCGTTGAAAATATCAAAGTAGATGCCCAAGATCATGTAGTCGCTCACCGCAGGTGAAGCCGGTACCACGGAGATTATCATACCAGATGGTAAATTGACAGCTGAGTAGACTGATCCTTCCAAAATAAGCTCGTAATTTTCGTTCTGAATTGTTCCACTAGACGTCATTAAATCTGTTTGAAACAAGACCGTCTCTCCACTCACCATTGACACCACGGATGATGGGGCCAGACACTCCGCTGAAACAGTAAAGTCATATTAGAGATAAAACACTTACGTACACTCGTGGCATACATAGACTATTTGGCATAAATTTCTTAAAAAGAAAAATGGTTTGATTCATCACAATATGGAGGTCGCGAGCTTTCAATTGTATATATCATATTATTGTATCATACCTTCACTTGGTGTGCCAGTTGGAGTACCAGTACCAGTAGTTGTGCCTTCAGTCGGTGTGCCAGTTGGTGTGCCAGTTGGGGTGCCAGTTGGTGTCATGGTTGGAGTACCAGGGCTTGTAGTGCCTCCTGTTACAATGTAAAGGAAATGTGAGAACAAGTTAGTTTTTATAGAAAAAGAAATCACGTTCATATACATAGAGCTTTGCAACAAATGTGAACAGTTTATCACTTTAACTTACCTGTTTCTATGCAAAAGTCGACCCGTAATTGGCCAAGAAAAACTGATGTAGGTGTCTGTGCGAAGGTTATTTCTACAGAAGTTGTTGTGTCAAATCCAACTCCTGGAACGTTATATACGAACGTATCTGGTGTTGCCACTTTCTAGAAAGACAAAAAAAGCAAAATCAGTCATTCTGCAAATCATTTTATCTGAATGTATTCATCACCCAGTAAACATGAGACGCTGGGCCAACATCTCATTCTTGCTGGGTAGAGACGGAGCAGTAGAATGCTTGAAACCTCAATAATGCTACATCAGGTTAATAACCACAAGTTCACAATCTGGGCTAAAATATGTGAGAATTATTGATTTTAATTTCTTAGGCTAATAAATATTGATTTTAAATTGTTAGGCTAATTAGAAAGTATATGTGAAACATGTGATTAGACTATAGCATCACAATTAATCGTCCAGCGTATAGTAAACTTTAATGGCAGATACTTTAATGTGAGATTCTACACTATGCTTATACAATCAGACAAAGACAACCCATAATTAACTTGAACTAAACCTATAGACTACTGTGAAATACTACAATAAAATGATGTATTGTCGTTTTGTTAATATAAATAGATTACTTTTATGAAGGTATTTGTCCTAATTCGATTTTTTGAACCAAATATATTTGGCTGCTCAAATATATTTGAACTTAATTTAATCTAGGCCTACCGATACATAAAAAGTCAGTGATACCTCCAGTGAGCTTATATACATGAGGGATTTTATTTTCAAACTGGAATTGATATGGTTTCGTTGACAATATTTTTGTCTTGACTAAGGGGAGGGAACTAGAAACTGGTTACATTGTAATTTCAAGGTAATCTGGGGTTACATACTCCCCCGGTATGCAAACACACTGAAACAGCTTCACTTGGTTAAACACTGGTTGAAATTGGGGATAAAAGCTGTGAGACTCCGTGCATGCATGTTCAGTGCAGGGGAAAGTACACACAATAATTTTTACTAAATAAATATAAAAATAAAAATACAACAACACAAATAACACCCAGTGTGAAATCAGAAAGTTAAAGTGCTTAGCCAGGAGAAAATGAAATTGTGTCGTAATTTAATTGAAGAGTACAGAGAAATCTAGTCAATATGAAAGTAAACGAATTTTAATATTTTGAAGTTTCAATTTATTTCACAGCGCTGTTTTTAAATGTTTCTAATCGAGTTATGATTAATTTCGGCCCAGCAGGTGTGATGATCAAGTACAATTTAAACACTCACTTGCACCGTTTGAACGATAGCATCATTGCCATCCTTGAATGTGAGAGTGACTGTGGTGGCGTTGAAAATATCAAAGTAGATGCCCAAGATCATGTAGTCGCTCACCGCAGGTGAAGCCGGTACCACAGAGATTATCATACCAGATGGTAAATTGACAGCTGAGTAAACTGATCCTTCCAAAATAAGCTCATAATTTTCGTTCTGAATTGTTCCACTAGACGTCTTTAAATCTGTTTGAAACAAGTCTGTCTCTCCACTCACCATTGACACCACGGATGATGGGGCCAGACACTCCGCTGAAACAGTAAAGCCATACTAGGGATAAACACTTACGCTCACTCGTGGCATACATAGACTATTTGGCATAAATTTCACCAAATGAAAAATGGTATAATTCATCACAATATGGAGGTCGTGAGCTGTCATTTTATATATCATATTTATCATACCTTCACTTGGTGTGCCAGTTGGAGTGCCAGTACCAGTTGTTGTTCCTTCAGTTGGTGTGCCAGTTGGGGTACCAGTTGGTGTGCCAGTTGGTGTGCCAGTTGGTGTGCCAGATGGTGTGCCAGTTGGAGTACCAGTACCAGTTGTTGATCCTTCAGTTGGGGTACCAGTTGGTGTAGCAGTTGGTGTGCCAGTTGGTGTACCAGTTGGGGTGCCAGTTGGAGTACCAGTACCAGTTGTTGTTCCTTCAGTTGGTGTGCCAGTTGGTGTAGCAGTTGGTGTGCCAGTTGGTGTACCAGTAGGGGTGCCAGTTGGAGTACCAGTACCTGTTGTTGTTCCTTCAGTTGGTGTGCCAGTTGGGGTGCCAGTTGGTGTGCCAGTTGGTGTCAGGGTTGGAGTACCAGGACTTGTTGTGCCTGTTACAAAGTAGAGGGAAATGTGAGACCAAGCTAGTTTTGATAAATAAAGGAAGTCACTTTCATATACATAGAGCTTTGCAACAAATGTGAATAATTTATTACTTGAACTAACCTGTTTCGATACAAAAGTCAACCCGTAATTGGCCAAACAAAACCGATGTAGGTGTCTGTGCGAAGCTTATTTCTACAGACGTTGCTGTGTCGAAACCAACTCCTGGAACGTTATATACGAAAGTATCTGGTGTTGCCACTTTCTACAAGGACAAACAAAAGGAAAATACAGTCATTCCACCAACATTTTTTATCTGAATGTATTATTGGGTACGGGGGTGTAGGATGTTTAAAACCTTTATTTGGATACACCGATTTAATCCGGGCTAACAACTGTGAGAGTTCTTGGTTTTCAAATGCTAGGGTAATTACAAATAATTTTGGGATAAGTCCTCCAGATTAAAATTCTACCTACGCCCTGAATTGTATTATTGAACAACCAAAAACCAATAACCAATATATTTAATTACGTTGCTCAGTTCCGGCATCGGGGAGTTTTCGTCTGCATAAACATGTAACAATTGGTTTTACTATAGCATCACATCTACGGCATAATAAATTTAAATTTCAGAGTCAGTAAAAATTACATTTGGTGTGTAAGCCTACACAAATGAGGGGATTGTAAATTCAAACTGGAATTTGTATAGCTTCGTTGAAAATAGTTTAAGCACCCCATCACGGAAAGGAGAGGGACAAACTTGAAACTGGGATCTTTCCAATTTAATTTAAAAGTAACCAGGGGTTACTTACCCCAGGGCAATGCTAAAATGCTGAAACAGCTGCACTGGATTAATAATATTTTGTAGTTTATATCGTAATTTAGTTGAGGAAATTAGACAAATGCATTCATTATGAATGACAATTAATTTCCATATTTTAAAGCTTCAATTTATTTCACGGCGCTAGCTGCTTTAACACGCTTCTAAATGAGCTTTAGGTCAATTTCTGCACAGCACGTTTGCTGTTAACGTAATGTAAAAATACTCACTTGCACCGTTTGCACGATATCATCATCGCCATCCTTGAATGTGAGAGTGACTGTGGTGGCGTTGAAAATATCAAAGTAGATGCCCAAGATCATGTAGTCGGTCACTGGAGTTGAAGTCGGTACCACGGAGATTACAATGGCAGATGGTAAATTGATGGCTGTGTAGATTGAGCCGTCCAAAATAAGCTCATAATTTTCGTTCTGCATTTGTCCACCAGGCGCAATTAAATCTGCTTGAAACAAGTCTGTCTCTCCACTCACCATCGACACCACAGACGATGGGGCCAGGCACTCCACTGAAACAGTAAACCCATTCAAGTGATATGAACTCAAGGTGTCACCTCGCATGGATGCACCACGAGATACATTTTTAATACAAATAATTTAATAAAACATGGTATTATCCATCACAAAAAGATGGTTCTGGGCTTTAATTTGATATACTGGAGATCTGGTAATTTTCGCGTGTTTAAATTTTCGCGAATTTCTGATTTTGGGACTTTTCACGAAGTTTAGAATTCGCGAATTTACATTTTTCTTTAGTAGCGCTATTATAAAAATAATTTTCGTGAAATTCTTGAATTCGCGATCTTGCACTGCTCGCGAAAATTAAAACCGCGCGAATATTAGCAGATCTAAAGTAATATACTTGGGTATTCCTTGGAGATTCAGGAATTCATTTTTCTTCACCTTGAGCTGATCAAGGTGAAGAAAACTGTGAAGAATATAATATTGTCTATGACACAATTATCTGGAGCGCATGCTTTTCGTCGATTTCTCCGTCAATTATCAACTGATTCTCATGAAATTTTGCACAGGACATTTCCAAGTCATGTCCTAACATCGTTAAAAAAATCGTAAGGTTATATGCAGAATTACAAAAGTTATACCATTTGCCATGTCGTAAATTGAAAATAGGACGTCCTTCTATAAACCCATTGCACTAATTCTGGAATTTTATTACATTTCAAATAGTCTAATTTTTAAAATATTTAATATAATTTAGCGACATTTTCACTGATGTTAGGGCATGACTTGGAAATGTCCTGTACAAAATTTCAAGAAAATCGACGGAGAAATTGATAAAGAAATCGACAAAAAGCATGCGCTCCAGATAATTGTGTCATAGCCTATAGTCGGTTGCTGTGTGGATTTAAAAAAACACGAGGGTACTTTAGGTGCCGGTGAATGCATCCTTTACATAGGGGACAATTGATCAGGATAATTTTTAAATAATGGAGACATATGCATGTTTGTCCAAATATCGTTAGCATGTTTAATAGCTGGATTATACGTTGTGAGGGTTAAATAATTGAAATATACAGTTCAAATACAAGTAATTGCATGCTGTTTCAATCGGATATTGCGTTAGAAAATACAGCATCTGTACGATTAATTGCAAAACAGTCAAGTATATATTTTAAGTATGAGAATGTAAAAAACAATATTGTAGCTTACGGCCTTGTGTTGTGACAGGTGATGTGCTTGTTGTTGTGCCGGGTGGTGTTGTGCCTGTTGAAAACAATGGTATTACTATTATACTTTACATTATATTCACATAGCCCACACGTATACTAACTAACTTATTATCACGATTAACCTTAAGTTATCTAATGCGCTTTACACCATGTAGATTAGTCATGAACAAATATGCTCAAATGCATATGATAAAAAAATTGTACATTTGAACCGTTCGGGTGATTTGCAAACTTGCAAATGTGTTAGCAATTGAAGTATTTGGTTAGTTATCTACATCGCGATTTAAGTACTTAGTTACTCATGTTAATCAGACTACATAGCTAGTTTGTTAGTACTTTATTTACTTATTTACTTATTTACTTGCTTATTCGCATACTGACATTACCCGTGGACTGAGAGGGTTAGTGTTAACTCACCTATGGGAATACAAGATTCAGCAGAGAGCATTCCCATGGTAAAGGACGGTGTACTGCCGCTAAATGTCAGCTCGATACGGTTAACGTTGTCGATGCCGCCAATTGGTATTGGGACCATGAAGTTTCCAGGTGCTGGTATGAATGGTATCTGTACAAACAAACGAGTTGTTAGGGTTCTTAAATCATGATCTGAGGTCAAAAATTTCCAGGTAGAATTCCTCCCCGATGCATGCATGTAAATATATGGCAACAGATTATGATAAACTGAGGACAATGTGAAATGTTAACTAATGCTATCAGCGTCTGTAAAATACTGACGCTGGTCGGCATCCAATATATCGTAGGTTTCCGATGGCCATCTTGACCAATCCGAAGCCTACGATATATCGTAACTTGTACGAGAATACGGGCCCAGGGATTAAAAACACACACAGTCACTGATTGAATTGTCGCAACTATAGTCGGATTCACATTAACAGCGGTGAATGATTTTCGCCGATATCTCAGTCAATACTCAGCCAATTGTCATGAAATTTTACAAGCATGAAATGAAAATTTCATTGAACAATATTGCATAGTTTAAAAATTCGTGTATTAGCCATTAGCGTCGTCTCAGAATTGCATCGCATGTCAAAATGGTCTAACTTCTAAAATATTTATCAACACTTCGCGAAATTTGCAAGGTAGTCGCGACATGAGGGGAAAATAGTGTTTAGAAAGTGTAAAATTTCAGAGGAATCCACGAAATTCATTCACTCTGGTTGATGAAATTAGAGGGGCTTCACACAATACAAAATAACTATATGTTTGTTATTCATGTTATAAGCAATGCTGCTTCTGAAAATGTCATGGACATATTTAGGCTGAATATACTGCACATAGAGCAAAAATGTGGTTAGTTCCAGAATTAAAAAAAAAGATAAATGTCTAAAAATAAATATATTATAGAAAGAGGGCACTTTGTGTACACTCTACACACCGTAGATTCAAAATCGAGTGAGTGAAGGTCAATATATGGAGTGATTGACTGAGTGAGTGAGTGGTTGAGTGAGTGAGTGAGTGATGGAGTGATTTAGTGAATGACTGAGTGGGTGAGTGGGTGAGTGGGTGAGTGGGTGAGTGAGTGAGTGAGTGAGTGGGTGAGTGAGTGAGTGAGTGAGTGAGTGAGTGAGTGAGTGAGTGAGTGAGTGAGTGAGTGAGTGAGTGAGTGAGTGAGTGAGTGAGTGAGTGAGTGAGTGAGTGAGTGAGTGAGTGAGTGAGTGAGTGAGTGAGTGAGTGAGTGAGTGAGTGAGTGAGTGAGTGAGTGAGTGAGTGAGTGAGTGAGTGAGTGAGTGAGTGAGTGAGTGAGTGATTGACTGAGTGAGTGAGTGAGTAAGAACTTACTGTTTGTGAGTAGATACCTCCCACATCCACACCATTGACATCTTTGAACACCACAGTTACACTGTTTATGCCCTCCACCAAAAACTGTATAGTAATGATGGTGAAGCTGTCCAGAGTGTTGATGGTGGGTTTGATGACGAAACCACTAATAATAGGAATGGTCTGAATGCCACCTGGATTGCCGGCGAGCACTTCTGAAGGTAGTCCGTCAAAACCACCGGTGAAGTCAAAAGTTCCCAGCGTCAAGGTGTTGTAATAAGCCATCAGGTCAAGAGTAGAACCGTGGGCACAAATTCCTGTAAAAAAGCGTGTGGTGTGAGCTCTGTTCTGCAGGGGAAGATCAATAATTAAAGAAGGGGGAGGGGGGGGGGGGCTGATGGACATTTCGATCAATTTAGAAGTCTAACAATATCCCCCAACATAACCCCATTATTGATCCGACACTTCTCTGCAAAGCGAGAGGCAGTAACTGCTTTAGTCTTTTTAAAGCAGAGATGAATCCTTTTTGAGTGTCCATGACTACTCAGTAGACTGCAGTATTTCATTACTGTTACTGCATGGTGATATATTTCATTTTGTTTCTGTCAACAAGAGACACTGTGAGCTATAAACTAGCAATGGGTCAACGTCTGTCTGGGCTTTAGTCTACTCTTAGGTAGTTGGCAAAGTATGCCATATATTGTGAAAAATGTATTTACACAAACGTGAAAAAACATCTTAGTCATATGTAGGCCTACATAGCTTATTTGAAGAAAGTAATTATTCTTGATGTTATGGAAGGTTTATTATTTCGAACCACCTAATTATTCCGAAGAATTTCAAACTGTGAAACGGTTTCTTTAGTAAACAATATGTTTACAGCTATAAGGATGAATTCAGATCTAGAATAATGCCCCTCCTTAAGAAATCACTGATACATTTATTGCGCATCTTCCCAGTTCTTCTAAGCAATTTGTGATAGTTAATTATTGTACACGTTTATTCACATGTTTAGGTAAATTAAATGATTATTTATTAACGCTATGTGTAAGTCCGATTTATTCACATGCTCAATTAAATACTATTATATACTGAATCAGTTTAAATCAACCGAGTGTAATCATATTAAAATTGACAAAATATACTTACCAGTTGGGGACGTTGTACCTGCAACAAAATCAAAAGTAAAATAATCTATGTATGCTGGTAATATTTGTATTACTATTAAAGCACTATTAACCCTGTGAGCTCGCTCTTTTTACTTATGTGCCACATGTCATATTTTGAATAAAAGTTATGCACTGAAAGATTCCATTCCATTCAAGAAAATCTCTTTGAATTCAGATATTATACATGGGTATTTCATTAACTTCAAAAATAAACGAATGGTGTGAATACACCTTCCCTAGGAAATCTTTGCCATTTAACCCTTGAAGCGCTGAATTGTTTTTATGTAAACCATGGAGACCAAAGGGTTTTCTTTAATTTGAAACCATCATAAATGTCTTATTCAGCTCTTTCCGATTCATTTGAATACTTATGTTATGGGCCAATCGATTACGGCCAATCGAAATATTTTTACTTTTACAGTGCGGGGATGGACTTTAGTTGTCAGAATCTGACGTCTACAGACGTCAGACTCTGACAACTAAAGTCGACCCCCGCGCTGTAAGGGCTAAGATGTGCTGTAATATTACTTTTTCATTCAGCTACCGCGACCCACAACTTCAACTGAGTAAAATTACATACATTTTGTATATTTTGAATCAAAACGTATAACTGAATGCAAATTTCAAAGTCACATTTTCCTATTTGAAGAACACCCTTTAATTACATGGATATATCGTCGCATAATAAAAAAATCTTACTTGATGGCTGAGGTGATGTTGTTGTCTCTGCTGCAAAACGCAAACAGACAAGTGGCATTAATGACATTGCTATGTACATTACAGTAATATATTGCATTGACATGTCATTAGATTATCATAAAAAAACATGTCATTAGATTACCTTAGATTAATTAGATTAATTAGATTATTAAATTATGACATGTGAACATGTGGACATTGATATGGCCAGTATGGAGTCAGCATAGAGTCCGTATGGCGGCTTCAGCATGAAATTAATCGTAAGCAAAATATATAAGCCTGATGCATTCACACCGATAAAGTATTTGTGGCTACACTTTGTATAAAAAGAGAATAGATTGATGTGCTTACCTGGGTGTATACATGACTCAGCTGAGAGCATTGTCATGGAGTAAAACGGCTCGTTGCCGGAAAATGTCAGCTCCACTCTGTAGACGTTGGCAATGCCGCCAATTGGTATTGGTACTTGGAATGTACCGGGCTGGGGAAAGTATGGTATCTGTAAAAGACACATACATGTTTTAAACTTATCGCTTGCTAGTATTAAACGGAGTCACGTGCCTAAGACTATTTCACATACTTATAATTATTAGATTTATTTTTTCCAGAAAATTTGCAATGCAACGGATACAAAATATATTTAAAAAATATGTGTCGCCCATAATTTTTTGCTATCTTTTCAGCTCAGGCTACGATGTAAAATGAATAAATGCTAAACAAATGAATAAATGGGTGAATGAATCAATCAATTAATGAATAAATGAAAAAATGAATAAATCAATAAATGAATCAATGAATTTAGCTTTATACACATACATACAATACACATACAATACATTTCACAATATTATAATCAAAGCGGATTGATGATAATGTTGTAAAATGAGTAAATGGTATGAACTTTAACTCTTTATCATAATCATTTGTATATCATTTCATTTTAATCGTCTCAAATTATCATTATCAGTTTTTATCATACGAAACTGTTGTATACACATGCCTTTTTAGGTTGCTATATTATTTGACAGTCTCTTGTAACTCACATTGACCAGTCAGTACTTTAGTAAACTGTCATCTATGTATGATTTGTATTTAAATTGTAAGCTGAGTGAGACATTAATCAAGATTTACTACTACTACTACTACGAGCTAGACTGGACTAAGAGAGCCTCCTGAGGATGGTGAATCAGATGACAGTGTCCTTCAGACAACCAAAATTAAGAAAGTACCTTACATTTAAAACCATTTATGCAACAGAAATGTATGCCAAATTTTTGTTTTCTGAACATAAAATGTCAATAATGTGTTAATAAAGATGTGGTGTACTACCATTAGCTATATAAACTGGCAGATATACAAACACGCCAGTAGATCAACGATTATGCCGCCACTGTATTTCAGACCAAATAGAAGATGAATCCCACTTTGTATGTCAATTTACCTTCTATGAAGCCATGAGAACGGAATTATACTTGCATATATTTTCTATTTCGGATAAATCTCAACTTTTCTAATGGATTAAGATGCAGTTAAGATAAGATCACTAATTTTATCTTAATTGTTGCTGGTATGGGGTGATATGACCGCAACATCCCTTATATTGAGTGAAAACTTACTGTTTGTGAGTAGATACCTCCCACATCCACACCATTGACATCTTTGAACACCACAGTCACACTGAGTATGTCCGCCACGTAGAATTGAATGCCAAGGATGGTGAAGCTCTCAGCATTGCTGGTTGGTTTAATGACGAATCCGCTAGTAATAGGAACGGTCTGAGTGCCAGCTGGATTCCCGGCGAGGATCGGTGCGGGCAGTCCATCAATTCCGGACGTGAAGTCAAAAACCCCAAGGTTGTTTGTGTTTAGATTTATCATCAAGTCAAAGGTGTCTCCGAGCTCGCAAGCTGTTAAAATAAAGATTTTTTTAATTAACTTAATGTGTCAGATTATATGGGATTTCACAGCCCTAAAATATACTGAAGTTACATTACATCTATTATCATAATTAAACTGCATCGCTTAAATGAATAAATAAGTTTGAATTATTGATAATTCAAAGCACAAGTATCGTCCCTCAGCATCCAGAGTGTCGTATGTGCCATTCAAATGAGTGGAACATACGACCCTCTGTATGATAGGGTCGATTATCTTTACATTCAAAGGCTGTCTGACAAATAAACGATACTGACCTGCTTGTGTTGTTGTAGCTGCAATGGAATAAAAACCAAATATAAATATAGATTTTTTGGTTTAAAAAATGTTTGTATAAAATGCCTTGAATATAATTGAAATTAAATCCAAAGAAATCCAAAGAGTTAAAAATTTATCTGACTTTATAATTAGGATAAATTTACCAGATGTAGTACTTGCACACCAAACACAAAATATATGTTAGAATAAAACATAAAAAATAGATAAACGTCAATGCAATTAACATAAATAGATGTGTTAGGCGTTTAACTAACTTTCCATATGATTTATAATAACTAGTTAGATAGTTTATAGCAAATTATGAACTGTTGAGTCAAATTTGCGCATGCCAATAGTTACAAAAGGAAAACAGAGCGAAATAAAGATTCGTTTAAGACTCGAAATAAATCTCGTGTGCTATTAATCTTACCTGTGGTTAACCCAGGTGTAGTTGTAGAAGCTGTGGTAGTAGCTGAAAAATAACAAAGGGTGTATTGTATACATTTGTTTAGCTTGCTTGTGTAGTTTTTTCAACAATATTTTCAACAAATTTACAATCAGAAACGGTTTACTTTTGACGATACTATCACGTTTAGTGTAGTTATTGTACACCAATATATGTAAATATATATATTAAAGCGTGTATGCCTCAATTACCACACATCGAAATTTAGATCTACTTTTGGAAACAAACCACATGTATTTGGATGAATTTCCTTGTTTATTAATGAAAAATAAATGTTTTATTTGAAAATTAGCAAGCCTCCAAAATACAATTGTTTTCTTATCCATTCAATATTATCCTAAATTAACGTATTGTACTTTACTCTAACTTTTAGAGGGTATTATTTAGTTACCCTATATTTTAATCAGTTTATCAATTTGAGAGAGGTTCGTTTTGTCTTACATACATGTAGTGGGGTCTTAAATTTAGTTGATAATGTATATTCTGGACTAGTAGGACAGTAGCTGATATGTATTACAACCTCCTCTAGCTTCGCTCACCGCATTACATGATTAAAATGTGTTACATTATTTGCGTTCACATAATTATTTTAAAAATCAACTTCGCGTATCAGAGGGCGGAGGCCCCAGGGTAGTGGTTAGCACCGCTGCCTTTCACGCCAGAGTTCGGGGTCCGGTTCACGGTCTCGGCGGTTTGAAAGAAACAAAAAATGTTTCTTCCCCTCCACGTGTGAAAGTCAGTATTGTGGGGAGCCTCCGTGACCGAGAGGTAACGTGCTCGGCCTCAGGCCGCCAGGGCTCGTATTTCTAATCCTGTGTCTGGAGGACAGTGTCATCTCAATCATCTCACCATCCTCAGGAGGTTTTCCTGACCCAGTTTAGCCTATATGTGCACAAAGGTGGCATAAAGCCCGATTCATTTCATTTCATTGTCGCGCATCACAACAGACAGACATTCCCATATCGTAGGCGTATGATTGGTCTAGATTACTATCTCGACCAATCACATGCCTAATATCAGCCAGCAATAAGAGTACCAGACATCGGGGGCCTACTCATAGAAATATACTCAACCCTTTAACCGCCGGTGTCGCATATATTCGTGTTTTCATTTTTTATTAGCACATTAAGTACCACCTTTTAAACATGTTAAAGCTAAAATGTGACATCAATCAGCAATATTTGAAAACAGTTCACCTCCATTTTGTCGAATCTGAATAATTTTCACTCACTTGAAGTTGGGGATCGCGTCAGCGAGACACAACTTCAAGTGGGTGAAAATTCAGATTGAATAATTTGGCGGTTAAAGGGTTAATGTAATGTATGTTCTGTGGGCCTACTCACCTTCACTCATGCAGACTTCCATTTCAAACCCGAAGAGTGAAACTAAGTCGAAGTTCAACTGGGCCACGAGTTCTATTTCTATGTAGGACACAACGACCCCTCTACCGCCGATATGGATGCCGCAGGACCCGCCACCGCCAACAGGAACCTGAAGAAAACAATGTAAATGGTGAGATAGTTTTATTTTACAGCTGGATATTTGAACAAAATACTATCAACGTGTATAGGTTTCACTAGGGTATCTACGCTTTTCAGAGCATGTTTTGCCACTATAATAATAGTGGTTATCTTATATATGGTGTTAGTGTGGGATACCATTCAAATCATAACATTAAAAACGCCGTCTTCATTTTAATCAGCTAATAACATGGGTTAACCCTTTGACTTCCAGGCCGGGGTGCATACCAGGATTCAGATATACTGGTGTAGGAGTTCTATTTTTCGTCATTTGAAGCTGGAATTGCTAACGCAATTTCCAGCTTCAAATGACGAAAAATACATAAATGTAGTATATATTTGACGAAAATTCGTGTCATTTTATGGTTACGTTCATTGACGAATGACGACGGAAATTTCCGTCATGTATGGTAGTGAAAAGGTTAACTCTTTAAGTGCTTCATTACTACTTAACATTTTCCTTTCATTTGAAGTTGGCATTGCTCACGCAATTGCCAACTTCAAATGAAAGGAAAATACCTCCTCACTTAAAAATTAAACCTGCTAAATTTCACAATGCGGGCTTTACTCAAGATTTATACATGCATATTTGTTCAATTTCTGTCATATTTTAGTTGTGGAAAAACAGTGTGAATGCGCTTAAAAGCGTCGCCCGCACTCAAAGGGTTAAGGACGACTATAGTCGCGATTAGTGGGTTGAGGGTTACCCCTTTCAGCACGAGGACTGATTCTGACGTATAAAGACAATCCCTGCACTGAAGGAATTAAATATCTATAATACCTGTAGACCCATAACATAGGTATTCAAATGAAGCGGAGAGAGCTAATTAAGACATTTATTATTATTTCAAATTGAACAAAAAACCCTTTGGTTTTCATGGTTTATATACAGTTTGTTTTATTTAGATTACTTTGTTTTATTTCAACTCACCACGACAGTGTCAATCAGAGCGCCATTTATAGCATAGAATGTGATGTTGGCCTCAGTGGATCCCTGGACTTGAAAAGTCAGCCAGATCAGGTGGAAGCTGCCTTCTGTGGGTAGCTCCACCCTCAGTTTGAAACCCACTGGGAAGCCCATGGGGGTGTCCTCCAGGCACTCATGGCCGTCCATACTGATGTTCTGAGCCTCGTCGATCAAGGTGAATTGGAATCCCAGCATCAGGTATATATTGATGGTGTGCAGGGTGTACGGCGCGTCACAAATAGCTGCAACATTAACACCAGATAAGCAATATTTGAAAACAGTTGACCTCCATTTTGTCAAGTCTGAATAATTTTCACTTACTTGAAGTTGTGGATCGCGTCAGCGAGACACAACTTCAAGTGAGTGAAACTTCAGATTGAATAATTTGGCGGTCAAAGGGTTAAGGCATTAACAAGCATGCACATTTCAAGATTAAACAAAAAATAACTCAACACAATTTTTTTTAAGAGATAATATTTATCTGTGTATTATGCCTATTTCGAAAAGTATGCTACCGTTCCAGCTAACACAAAACATCTGTACAGCATTTGTACATTTTTGGACCAACGTTGAAGACGTTGGGCCGACGTTGTACAAATGTTAGACAAATGTTTTGTGTTTGCTAGGGTATATGAATGTGAGCATAATCTCACAATATAATGTAGTCTGGTTTGGTGGGAAGTGGACATAAAGACATTATGCTGTGTTTCCTGCTTGTTGTTTTTAATCACATTTGACGTGTTCTATGTATAAAATACAATAAATAAGCTGAGGTTAATTATCGTATTGTCTACGCCAACATTTCTTATGGTGTTTTCTTACGTTCCAATGTTGTCGATCTGACTGTTGACGTTTCCAGGGTCGTGACTCTGGGGGTCGTAGTCTCAAGTGTCGAGGTGGGAACGTAGGTGGTGGTACCAATCGTGGTGGTGGTCGGCACAGGAGTAGTCGTGGTGAGAACGGCTGCAACGAAAATAATAGTAGAAATATTCCAAATTGAAACAAATATCATTCACAGTATTTTAAGATGCTTGTAGGCCTGTACCAGTGGCCAGGGGGTAAAATGTGAGGTCTTCAGACTTGATTTCAGACGATAAAAACGCACATTTACACCACTGGGCACACGACGTTGCTGCGGAGTTGAATCAACGTCAATAATGTTGATTCAACGTCGTAAAAACGTCGTGTGCTCGGTAGTTTACCTTTACCAGGTATATTCAGAATTCTCCCCAAGTTTTGAATGAAATGTCTGTCCCACTATAGTTACAAATTTGTCGCAGGTTATGAACAAGGGTTATACAATTTAAGTCACTGGTAAAATGCCAATCCATTAATTGTATTATTTCAAAAGTGTACACTACCTTAGTTAATTTACGGACTTGTCCCCCAATTTCACGACAAAGTTTTATACACATGTACTTACTTGAAACATCCTTGTAAAGCTCTATGGGATTTCACTAACTGTACCACAATCACATTTACTACTTACTTAGGGATCATGTTTGTCATGATAAGGGTTCTACTTTTTCAGAAACTTACGAAATGTGCCACATGCTTTGTTATGGTAATGGTTATTTTATTTCAGTCACTTAAGATGTGTACCGCATATATAGGACTATACATTTTAGTAGTGATGTACCCCGTACTTTTTCACGATAAGTGTTCTACTATTTCAGCAAGTTACAAAATGTACCACGTGTTTTGTTACAAGAGTTCGGTGCGCATACTTTGCTATGAAATGAGTCGTAGTATTTGTGTAACATGTAATGTACCACATGTTAGTCATGATAAGGGTCGTACTATATCAGATACTTACGGAATTCTCCGCAGGCTTTGATCATCAGCTGGCTGATGTAGATCACTCCAGTGGCTGAAGTCTGGATAAATGTGAATTTCACCACAGAGCTGTTAACACCTTCCGCTGTGAATCTGTCCTCCACAAACTGAACTGTAGATGAGTCACCTATGGTCTGGTGTAATATGGGCTGGAAAGTACAGGTGGATAACACATTAGTGGCTATTACTGCTTTACATTTTCTCTGCTTTCGACACTGGCATTGCTGACACAATTACCTGCTTCAAATAGTTGCTAACTACAATGATTATTAGTGTGGGAAATGTACAGCATACAGGTTACTCGAACAGTGTGGAGGTTGTGGCACTGGTTAATTTCACCAGACATTGCAGACTTGGGCTGGTGAAATAATCAAGAATAAAAATTCCCGCTCTGCCACTTTCTCGTGACCTTTCTCCACACCGGTACTCTCTCGGGACCTTTATGACATTAGTTCATTTCACCATGACCTTTCTGGCGCTGGTTTATTTCACCAAACCACGCTCTCCCAGCAAACATAAAACATTTGTAGGCCTATAACATTTGTACAACGTTGGACTAGCGGCGAAGATGTTGGGCCGTTGTTGTACAAATGTTATAAAAAAAATTTGCATTGGCTGGGCTGCGGGCTTAGGCTGGTGAAATAAACCAGTGCCACAATCTCCGCACCGGCATTCTCTTGGGACCTTTATCTGAATATGTTCAAGCTGATCTTACCGAAGCCATTGGTGTCACATTGTCTTCCTCGAAGAAGCTTATTCTCACTTCATCGGCACCTTTAAGCCAGAAATGTGCACTCAGTAGAACGATATCTGCCACTCCGATGTCCACAATCATAGTTGCCTTTAAACGGAAGCATACATATTAGTTTGACTAACATCGTCGATTCATACAAAGCTTTAGAAAATAAACAAATGGACCTATGTGATCTGTTTAATTAAATATATAAATATAAATATAAATAGAATAGAAATATATCTTCAAGAAGTTAATTGCATTGACAATCCATTGATTCGTATTAGAGATAATATTACCATGGGTATTTTATCAACTAACATGAATATATTACTTCCACGACTATAACACCAATAATACATTCCATTAGTAAATAAATACCATGTTTTAATAAGAAAATGAGAGAGTATGTGATCTACTAAAATTATAAAAATATTTATTATTCCACATCGTATTAAATGAAGTCTCTGATCTAATTATTTATTTTATTTTAAATTAAATAATTAAAAGGAATAGCTCACCACCTAATTTTGATGGTGGATGTGACAAAATGAAACCTTGTCAGAAGCATAAAAACGTGCTGACTTGAAATTAGTAGTGTTATTATACTTTAATCTAATACAAAATACAATAATTTCCGTAACGTACAATGCAACAGGCAACATTAATACTTTTTGACAACAACGACTACGACCAGGTGATGCTGGGGCTAACGTTAGTCTATTTAATAACCAGAGTGTTCAATCGGTAAGTTCTAACCGAGAACAAGCTCACCTCTCCGTTGATAGGGGTGAGTTCAGCACTACTTCCAGAACCCTCGAAGGCGGCCATACCCTCCACTGGTAGCACTGAGAGGAACTCATCATTTTGTCCGGCGAACACAATAGCCTCTTCTTCACATACAACTGAAAGACACAGTGCTATCTAGTTAGTGGTTGGGATTATGTGCTACCGATACGACTATTAATACGGATGCATATAAGTTTTCAAACCAAATATTATGCCACTGAAGATTTTAAATAGTTTTAGTAGATTATCAATTTGTGATACATGTATATCTATATTGACAAATAAACATATTTTTTGTAATTTGCAGCTGCAAGTTGCGTCAGCTATTCCACCTTTAAAAGACGAATGTTGTTTCGATGGGTAGAATTGCTTTATCATTTTGAAAAAAATCCCGGTAATGTTAATACAATGGCATATCACAGGCTTGGGTTTCAAAGTGAAATTATGATTGAGATACTGCAGGGTATGAACATAATACAACATGACTAAATACAGTGGTATATTCAGCTTGGCATATACAGGGTAGCTGGTTCATGTACATCTTCACTACTTATAGGGTGTTTATTATAAGGGAGTGTGTTTGGAGTTAAATATGTTTATTCGGCATTCTTGTGGGATTTGAGCCCCAGAATAGAATGATCAGCAGGTCTCATGACAGGGTGAACATGTCAATTTACGTCTGTTGCTACATGTATGTTCAACCTAAAAATATCACCACAGGCGTGTGTAAGATGTACAACAGTATCCTACATAGTGCTAATAACAATTGTAGTTTACCTATATACATGTATGATATCTTTCAGCGTGGGAAACGACTTTAGACGTCAGAATCTGACTTCTATACGTCAGATTCTGACGGCTAAAGTCCACCCCGCGCCGAAAATGTACACTATTTATAATGGCCGTAGCCCCATAACATAGGTATTCAAATGAAGCGGAATGAGCCAACTAAGCCATTTATGATGATTTCAAATTGAAACAACCTTTGGTTTTTATGGTGTATAGAAATATAGGGTTAGTTTTAGTTATATATGATTGTTTGACTCACAGCAGTCGATTTCATCACTTCCATCACCACAATCATCATGATAATCACACTGCATAATTCGGGGTAGACATGCTCCATTTCCACATTGGAAATAGTCCATCCCGGCGCAATCAACTTCTGTAACAGGGAAAAACAGGGAAATAAAAATGATTATGCATCCCATGTCATAGCGAAATACAGCACACGTCTGAGAAATGAACTGTGAGACTTCTGGCAAACACTTTATTCTTTGGACAATTGCTAAACTGTTTTGTTCATAATGCTCATTTTCCAATGAATATTCCAATGAATATACAAAGTGGAAAAATTCAAATCTACTTTTATAGGCTGACAAATACATAACGTCATATTGATGGGAATGAATTTACTCAGATGTATTTGTTGAGTTATAAAAAATGTAAAAATGTGATAATCTCAGTGCGGTGGAAATACAAGGATTAAGGGTAGTGCCTTTTACCCGTACAATGTCTATTTCGATTTGTGATTCTACACCTGCATTGCTTCAATCTTAAAATTAATTTGACTTTGTAAAGTAATCTATTAATCAGCTTATTTTCTCAGCTGGCTGAGGCTGACGATCCATACCATGATTGAAATCTGTATCTAAGTCATAACATGGTCGTCAACAGGGTTGGGGTTTGAAAAGTCAGATCACATTAATACGGAATATCTTTATAAATTTTCTCAATAATCCAGTATTAAATTAATTTATCGTGTTTGATCTGATACCACAAATTTGCGATGCAAAGCCGAAAGGCAGTATCTGCTTACTTTACAAGTAAGCGGATACTACCTTTTGCCTCTGCAGAGCAGAATTATCTCTAATTTCTTTGCATAAAGTGTCGTACCTGTACAGTTGGTCTCATCAGAGAGATCCCCTTCGCCACAATCATAGTCACCGTCACAGACATAATCCATGGGGAGGCAGCGACAATTCTCACACATAAAGTGATCAGGTTGACAATAACACACGTCTGCAAATATACAATCATGTCTGGTAATTTCCTTCTGTATGTTATCTCTGTATTCGACATGTAACTGTTCGGAGGTGCCAGCCAGAGTTTAAGCTTTTTTAAAAGGAAACATCATCACATTGATCATTAGTTGATATATATATTTCCTAATATAGGTACACTGCATTACCTGCCATATTGATATTTAGGCCCAAGTTGCAAGCCTCCCCCAATTTATATCTCTGTATATTACATATATTTATGAAATAATATTATATTGTGTTATGCATTAAAACGTACATGTTTTAAGTAAATGTACTTTTCTGATATATCATGTGCACAAATAATCGTAGGAGTTGGCCTCCACGCTAACGACATAAATTATCAATATTGATCAACTAAATTAATGTAAATCTTTGACGTGACAACAGTTGCTTTCATTTTCTGAAGCCCGAGACAAATTGTCTAGATCAAACAGTTTTGGACAAGTTTGGTATATTCCTTCAACCTAAGAGATTGATGGCCCCTATGTTGTTTTTTCTGTGACTTGATTGGCCCATACAAAGCCGATAAAAAAACGGGACATTATGTCTCAGATATGTGACACTGGTAACAATTGTGACGTAAATTTCCCAAATCCAAATAATTTACAGTAACTTCGAGTAACTGAACATTTAGAAATGATAGGGTGCTAAGGATGCTCAGGTTTAAAAAATAATGACTCTGAAATCGAATGTTACGCTGCTCTAGAGTAGCTAATCTTACTTAATGTAACATGCGGAGCCACTATTCAATTGGTAGGAGGTAGAGTACCATACGTGGTACGAAACTGTGCTGGCAATTCGAGGCTTAAATGAATGAAACATTATACTAACTTCTCGTTCAACAGGACACGGTGTGAAGAGACATAAAAGCGTCAACTTACCACATCCGATTTCGTCACTGGAATCTGTACAATCGGGCACGTTGTCACAACGGAAGTTCATTGAGATACATTGATGTTGACTGGACAGACATTGGAACTCATCAACACCGCACACATAGGCTGTAACCATGGTAACAAGATATCAGATAACGTAGTGTGAGACGTCACAACTCTCGTCGTAACTCTTTCAACGCTGGGATCGACTTTAGACGTCAGTATCTGACATCTAAAGTCGATCACCGCACTGAAAGATTTAAAACTGTATAATGATCATAAGCCCTTAGCATAGGTATTCAAATGAAACGGAACGAGCTAGCAGAGGAATGTATGATGATTTCAAACTGCAAGAAACCTTTCGTCTCCATGGTTTATACAGAACTATTTCAGCGTTTCAAGGGTTAAAGTACACTACATTTATTTCAATATTAGTTATTTCATAGACAATGATACAACCTTTCACAAAAAGGATGATTTCACCTTTCGGTTTGATACCAAATTAAACAGAGAGGAAAGGAAGTCTTGCAGACTTGGAAGTTGTGGACCACGGTAGCGGAACACAACTCCACGTGTGTTAAAATTGTTGATTTGACATGATGAGACACATCTCCAACTCAGGCGAGTGACAGATATGGCATTTTAAGACCAAGAGGTGAAGTATAGAAAGTGATAACTTACTGCAGTCTTCTTCGTCGGAGCCGTCGGCACAGTCCTTCATTCCGTCACATCTGTACTCTCTGGGGATGCACTTGAGAGTGTCGTTACACGTGTACTCTATCTCGGTGCACTCCACTGGACCACATACATCACCTGTACAGGTCATATTACCGGACACACATGTGCTGAAAATATAACACACGACCTTAATGATTTCGCAGGGAAACGATAAAGAGATAGAATGAGGGCTAATCTGTTAGGAGTTTATTTGATCTTCTACCATATATGATAACGTTAAAGGCAGACGTATCATTTTTTATTTAGGCATAATTTTAAAATACTACTTAATATGCGTATCATAATGTAGAGGAAGAGATGTTTTTTTCCATAAAAAGGTACAAAGTTGTCTCTATACATGTACCTATATTTCATGCAATAGCATCAATTAATTCTATTTTTGTGAGCTCATTATTAAATACGGCGATTTTTCTAGCTGACTGAATTGACGATAATGGATGAAAAAATCACTTACTATCGTCAATTTTTAGGTATTTTTTTCTGGATTTAAAAGCCTACTATGCTCAGGACAGATTATTTTATTGTACATCGTGCTGATATAGAATATACGCATATATATTAAATACCTCAGCAATTGAAGTAAAAATTCCGTAAAAATTCAGTCAGCTTGACTAGCGAAAGAATTCGTGAAAGGAAGCTATTCAAATTATTATTCATCTTCGGATACTTTTCAGGTGTTTACAAATTTAACGTTCTTGACAATCCACCCATCCCCAACGTTCTGATAGATGTAATATAGAATCCTAAATATTACGTGAATAAGTAGTTTAATGGTCCATCCATACATATATACATATACATTCTGTACATACCAGTCCTGGCAGTTATGTACCATGGTGGTGCCGGAAGGATACTCCAGGCCCTGGAAGTAACATGGACAGTCTGAAGCCATCACGCATTTGTCCTCTGAAATGGTAACACAAAGCCCGTTAGAATCTATCAGAATAAACAGGAAACGAGTGAACGTCCTTCATTATAGTAAATAAAATAGTGCAAGCATTACCCCGTTTCCCATTATCATCTTAATCTATCACCCCTTATATGGTATGAATAATTGTGTCCTTATATGGGGTGTATATATGGGGTGATTGATCTTGTGCCCCATCTTGTGATTTATTTGTCACAAATTTATTCATGTCATATAAGGGGTGAAGGTGTGTCTCGCTATCGCGATCCACAACTTCACCTGGGTGAAAATCGTTTGTATTAGTTTAAATTGAGACGCCAAATTTGCTAATTTTGCTGTATAAACACTCATTTCATGGCTAATAATTATGATTTAACCTTCTAATGAAACAAATTAAAAACGGTTATATTCGGGCTTAGCGTTCAGATGGTTTAAAAGCCGCTATCGTCATGGTGGAGAAAAACTTTCAAGGTGCATAACCCCGGGTGTAATGGTTATCACTACCGCCTGTCGCGTCAGAGCTCGGAAGCTCGTCCTCTGGACTTTCAGGCTTCAAACTTTCAGGCTTACTGTCTGTTTTATTAGTCGACTAAATCATTGTTATTGTAAATGACATGTATGTCTAAACATCAACATTTGCAAATACTTGTGCTCAAGTTAAACAAATATGAGTATTTTTCAACCACTTGCAGTTGTGGGTCGCGGTAGCGAGACACAACTTCATGTGGGTGAAAATTTTAATAAATTAATATAGCAGGATAATGGGTATACAGCTAAGCACGCCTGTAGTCGGTATGATTGACAATTAAATCGTTTAGCAGATCAACAGATTAGAGCGTTCTATTAACCGATTAAATCATTGGTATCGGGTACGAAAAAAGTGCTTAAACGTCAAGAATTGCAAATGTTTGTTCTCAAATTAAACAAATGTTCGGATGGGTGTTCAGCCAAATATTTGTTATTGGGTACGAATTGTGTGTTTAAGCATCACATTGTGTAAATGTTTGGTCTCAAATTTAACAAATGTGAGAAAGGATGTTTAGCCACTTTAAAAAATGGCTGACTAACACACCCTTTCACCTCTAGCCCTTACATTGCGTGGATAGACTTTAGTCGTCAGAATTTGACGTCTGCAGACGTCAGATTCTGACGACTAAAGTCGATCACCGCACTGAAAGAATTTAAATATTTATAATGGCTTTAGACCCATAACATAGATATTCAAATGAATCAGAAAGAGATAACTGAGACATTTATGATGATTTCATATTGAAAAAAAACTTTGATCACCATGGATTATAAAAAATAAATTCAGCGTTTTAAGGGCTAGGGTTGTGTGTGAGTGCTCACCATGTCTGACCATGCCCTCGGGACAGAAGCAGCCCTCCACACAGTGAGAGATTTGGCAGACTGTTCTCATGACGTCATCTTGGAACTGACAGGTGTCGGCGCAGGGGTCTCCACAAGGCTGGTACTCACTGCCTCCCTCACACATAACAGCTACACGTGACAGAACATTAACAATTAAGTTAAACAATATGACATAACATCTACAAACAACATGACATTTAGAGTTAAGCTAAACAATGTGACATAACAGGTCTACAAGTGACAGATCATCAGCAGTTAAACAATGTGACATAACACTAAAAGTGGCCGAGCATTATAATTTAACAAATGTGATATAACACCTACAAATAACAAAAATATTTGTAAGATACCCAAAATGAAAGGTGCTTTATTTAACATTATGAAGGTATTTTTAGCTGCTAAATAAAATACCTGCAATGTATCAGTTATATCAGTTTTAATGAAAGCAATTTTGTTTTGTGTTTTTGTTGTTTGTCACATATGTAAACAAGATAATTAGTTCTATAAAACATAACATACATTTATCATTTGTGCTTCTATGAAATAAATGTAAAACAACTCGACAGCTGTTGAAAGTGATATACGATTGATTAATCATTTATCATTGATTTATCATTATTATGTGTTACTACACATCTACACGGAATTGTATTTGTAAAATAAAACAAATTTGAGAAACATTACAAAAAGAAAAATATATCAACTTTAATGGCATTGCCGTTGCAGGTCTCCCCCAGAAAGCACAACACATTGACCGTGTGTTGGGTTAACGTCGGACCACCGTCTGCGACGCTCGCCAAGCGTTAACCCAATACCTGGTGAGCAAGTTATGTTTTCTGGGAGGTTTTATTTGTAGATATTATGACATAATAATACTGACGGCAGAGATGTTGATGTCTCCAGTGGACGTAAACTCCGTGGTTGTTGCACTCCTCGGCAAAGTTGGCGATGGCCGTGCACAGACACTCACAATCACCTCCAGCGTTACAGCTGTATTAAAAAGAACATCATTAATTACATTTATAAATGGTATGGGTCTACGGCCTTTATAATTATTTTACTCTCTTTCAGTGCGCGGAACGACTTTAGACGTCAGAAACTGAAGTTTGAAGTCGGTCCCGCGCTGATATAATAAAATTATTTGAATATAGGTGGTGATAGCTGAGTGAGGAATGATCGATGACAAGACCTAAGCTGCATTATTATCAGCAGAAGGAATTTAACCTTTTAAGCGATAAATTCAATAATTTAAATTTCCACCCAAGTGAAGTTGTGTCTCGATACAGCGATTCACGACTTTCATTGAGTGAAAATTACCCACGTTTTTATAATTTGAGACTAAACAAATTTGGATGTTTAAACACAGATTTCATTGCCAATTACCGTGATATGGTAAGCTAAGAAAACAGATTAAAACAACTATATATCATAACAGGGTTACGCTTCAACAGGATAAGACAGTTGGTCACCCAATGTTGGCCAGAAATTTGGCCAGAATCCGACATCGAACCAACATAGCATGCTGACTTTGGAAATTGAACTCACCCGCAGGCATCAAATAAGCACTCTTTGTAATAGTCCATGTAGTCTCCCACTTGCTCTCTGCAGGCGGCGAAAGTTTCGCCAGTCATGATAATGCGACAGGAGTCGACAGCCCAGTCGCTGCGCTCAGCATTATCCGAGCAGGGATCGTAGTCGTCGGAGAGAGATTTATCAGTCGCGGGACAAGAGGAGGTGGTGCGCCAAGAGTTACCAAACGCCTGGGCAGTGGTGGTCAGATCGTCGTTGCCGGCGTGGTCGAAGTCGTTGTTGGCAACGCCATCGTAGTTTCCACACAGACCCTCCATCTTGTTACGGTAGATGTGGTCAATGTACACGTAAATACGAGTGCCTGCAGCAGTGCAAGAACATGTTTGTTTACAATAGCTTACAACGACATATAGATATTATCATAAGTTTACAATGTTCCTAATTTTAGGTCAAACATCAAAAGTAAAATGGGCGTAATTCAAACACTTCAACTAAAAAAGCTCATTTCGATTTAACTCACAGTAAATTAGTAGTTTCAGGCCTGGCCATTCAGTCAGCTTGTAGAATATTATTTTTGGAATATACTTTCCCAGTGTGATTGAGTTGAATTCCGTATTTCTAAGATCCAATCAGAGAGAGTGAGCGCCAAAAAAATGCTTAAACCCTTTTGGAGTTACGTTGACATTTTATAAGTGTAAATGGTTTGTATTCACTGACCTCCGTCCCAGTACAGGGATAGCCCCAGGGTGGGGAATTCTACGTTGGTGAAAAGACCTGACGTCATCCAAGTGACACTTGGTGAGCTCAGAATCTCCTGTTGGCTGGCGTCCACTGTGTAGTTATTGACCTGCAATGCACACATCCAAATAAATATGTATTCTTTAAATTTTCAACCGTCGGTCCCGGATATGTTCGTTTTTTCATTTTTAATTAGCACATTAAACACCAGCTTTTAAACATGCTCGTGATAAAACGTGACATCAATAAACAAGGTTTCGAGATCGTTGACGTCAATCAACAAGGTTTCGAATCAAATCTGAATAATTTTAACTCACTTTAAGTTGTGAATTGCTTCAGCGAGACACAACTTCAAGTAAATGAAGATTCAAATTAAATGATTTTGCGGTTAAAGGCTAAAGGTTTTTGTCTTCTTGTATTTTGAATATACGTATCAACTACTTTGCAAAGCGGTAGATGCCTCTATTGATTGGTGCATGTAGTTATAAATAGTTATGTCTGTGACAATAAGCACAATTTTAAATCAAAACTGAGCTTCCAATAAAAACTAATATCGCTGTACCTGGACACAACTTGTCAGTCCGTTTTTTATTTATTTAACACATAATAATTGATACAATTTGTGTAAAAAATAAATTTCTAACAGCACTTCAGGCAAATGTATTAATAACCCCTTCTAATGTGGTCATTGCGCAGATTTTCAGACCTTCCAGGCCCAGCAGTTCAAAAGATACAGTAAAAGGTGGTGGTGGTAATTCGTCTAAAGGAGGGGGGATTTGACCTATGTCGGCGTCAGTGGCAAATGCGTCACCAATCACGAAATGTTCAATGCTCGTCAATTAGTTGATTGCTAAATAGTTTAGGTGTGGACAATAAAGTGTGTACCACTATCAGCTACTCTAGTAGAAGACATAGCAGGTAATAAATGGGCTCGACCACACCGGGTGGCATTGTCCTGGTATCAAGCGTACCTGAATATCTGTGCCTCTCATGAGTTTGAGAGTGAGACCTCCAGCACGCACTGTGACAGACTTGGTACAGGTCACCCCTGTTGATCCACAGGCCACGTTCTGGGCTGTGATTGTGAACTTCTGGTTGATATCTCTGGCAAGTACATAGCTACACGCTCCCATGAAACTGTATCCTTTGCCGTCAAATGTCATGTAATGGGGGTCTCCAGAGGCCCAACAGTACGCTGTAAACAGAAGAGAAATGAAACTTGCATTAGTGGTCTGATAAAACTGATATTAGTATGTAATGTGAGTCTCGAAATGCCCAATTGTAGGTTATAAACACAAGATAAACGACACTAGCAACACAACAAATGTAAAATAACAGCTGGAAGTAACTGAGTATTGGCAGTCTCACGAGCACACATTTCATTTATGAGAAAGGCAAGATAAGACCGCTATATTATTTCATATTACCTCTGCAGGCTCCAGTTTCATACAGATTCCATGTTTGTTCACTGCACATACTGCAAAAGAAAAATGAAACTGCATTAACGACATATTATGCAAGTATATTAACCACATGTGTTAACTCATCATCATAATAATTATTCGTCATCACAGGCTAAGCTATAGCCCCAACGTGGCTGAAACATAACCTAAATCTGACAGTTTCAGCCACAGATTTTGCCCACTCATAAACTTGGGACTTTCCTTTCGACGGTCATTTTTATTTCATTATACTCCTTGGTGATATGTCACGTGCGCTATATACAGCATTACACCACACACACATCGTCACCAGGCAATATTTATTATCACAAAATGCACTATTTATTTTCAGTCCCTCGGAATCATTTATTCAGTCTTTGACATTACACCACGCACTATTTCGTCATATTCCATCGGGACCATTTATTTGTTGATTGTACCACATCATGCAATATGAAGTCATAATCTGTCTGGGTCATCTACCCAGTTACCCCGGCACGTTAACTCAATGCTAACTTACCCTTACAACGCTGAAATATTGTCGACATAAAACCATAAAGATTAAAGCGTTTTTTACACTTCGAAATCATGATAGTTGTCTTTGTCTGTTTCATTTAAATACCTATGTTATAGGTATACGGCTATAATAAACATGTTACTCGTTCAGCGCGGACATCAATTTGAGACGTCAGATTTTGACGTCTAAAGTCGGTTCCCGCCTTGAAAGGGTTCCGCATTGGGTCAATGTATTGTGTTTACTGTGGGAGCATGGTACTTACTATGTTTTGCATCCCACGACTACCATCTCCCCTCTGTCATACCAGTGACCATTATAATAACAAGGACACACTCCTGGTTCCACACATACTCCCTGCAACAAACAATATCTTGAAAAACCAAGTTTAGCATTTTACCTGCTAGTTATAAATATATACATATACACAGCATTAACTAAGCAGTCGTGTTTGTATGATTTACCCTCATAGCGATAATCGCGTCAATAGTCGATTGTAGCTGAGATTACGAGTTCTGTCTAAAGGTTCAAGAAAATGATGAAGGTAAGATGGCTGACAGTTATGTATTACTTTATCGTGGAGAGCGGGGTCACAATCCAGAAGTGTGTGGGATTGCTTGACTTACATGGGGATCCAGTACTAGGTCATCTGGGCACCCGCACCCGGCCATGGACACCATGCCTTCGGCGGCGCATGCAGTCGGATCGTTGATGGTGGCGCAGGTCCTGTCGCAGGCGGTCAGGTCGGTTCTGTAGATCAGGTTGTTTGGACAGGCCACGGTGTTGGCACACTCCTCGTCCAAGCAGTTCCAGCGACCATCGTCACATGTGCTGAAAAAATACACAATTACCAACTATTACGCTGTTGAATTATTTATGAGTATTTTTCATTGATTTCAAGTTGGAATTGCTGACACAATTTCCAGAGTCAGACGTATAACAACAAATACTAGCTTAAGAAATATTCTGAAATATCCCGGAAGCAGTCCAAACTAAGACGTTGTAGCTACACAATAACAAAGAACATTTTTTAAAAAACAAAATAAACTTTTAAAAGTAGCAAGAGATGATATCACAGCAGAATGTTCTTTAAATGTATTTGTAAATGTTTTCTTCATGAGCAACGCTGACAAGTGCGCTGAATTTGAATCCCCACGTGTTCTAATTAACTTCTCTCGCGTGATCCCTCACTGCTGCATATTCTAATCCTAACTGCATGAAATACGGGACCCCACCAATACCGTATACTCTGCTATATTAATATTTAAAATAAATCTGATTGGTATTGCTGGGTATTTCTCTCTCCACTGTATATCACCAGACGATTAAAGAGACGTATCCGCCATATAGAGACAGTTATTTCCCTTTAAATCTGAGGGTGTATCTATATCAACTAACCAGTCGGAACAGCCGTGGTTCATAATTTCCCCAGCAGCGTGGACCAGATTGTCATAGGTGTCGTAGCAGGTGCACTCGGACACGTCTCCACAATATCCGTAATCGTTGAACTTCTGGTCGTCAGGACAGGCGCATCCTGGTATACAGATGGTATCCACACATAGATGCTGCAGCTGCTGATCTCTACAGGAGGAGCAAGTATCAGCACACTGGAAGTACTCCTGCCCTCCGCTACATCTGTAACCGTTCACGTCTGAAAACACGAACAAAATAGGTGCTTTATTTTCAGCAAAAACACGATGGTGGATTTAGAGTGTGGACAAGAGGGTTCTTCTCTCTCATTTCTGAAATTAAATTGTAGGAAGATATCTCTAAAATCGTTTTTTTAAGTTGTGTTTTCTTTGTGGTCATGCCTCCAAATCCGATTATTAAACAAAACATTGTTTATCCCAAAGTAATAAAAATATACAAAAGCGCTTAGTGCATACCAAGCAGACACAATAGTGACTATACGTTGAATCAATGTTGATTTGACGTTGGTCCACCGTCCACGACGCTGGACCACCGTCAAACCAACGTTGATTGGACGTATTGTGTCTGCATGGTAAAGGGTAACACAATAAAAGACAAATCCAGAGTTCCATTTTACAGAGATAATTCCACTTAAATAATGTCAACAATAACACTCCATGCCCGGTGAAGCCGTTCATAGATCATAAGGTTATATGTGTTAAAGTTAAAGTGTTTCAAGATATCGTGCTAATAACATTGTCTTTTTCGTTAGTTGCCATAGAAATACAATTGGAGATTTAAGTATTTCCAGACGTTGCACAAACAGTTTCTTATGTTAGTTTCCATAGGGGTTAAAGGGTTATATGAAGACTAAACTGTTTAGATACCTTTTTTCCCGTTAGTTGACATACATAGAGATCAAATGATTATATGAAGATTAAAGTGATTTAAACCTTTTGTTAACATATTTTTGTTCGTTAATTGCCCCAGAAATGAAAGGGTTATACTTATGGAGATTAAAGTGTCTCTAAAAACTGCCCCTATACCATGTGAAGAAAATATAAAATATAATTTTTTGTTATCATTGAAAGTTAACCGGTAAAATGGAGGGGGTGATTTGAAACTGGAGGGGGTAACTTGAACAGGGGGGTAATCTGAAACTGTTACACCGACTTAGAATGTAGTGGTCGGACAAGAACAAACAATGTAGTGGTGTGTTTTAATCTTACATAATGTGTTGGTACAGCGTTGGTAGAGCTCGTTGTTGGCCAACCAGTCCACTTCTATGTCTCTGACAGCACATCCACGGGCCATGGCGGCGGCCATGTTACACAGTGCCGTGTAGTCGTCCTCGTCAGAACCACGAGCACACATGTCATATTTACACCAGTCACTGCAAACGGAAAATGTCTTATTGTTATCAAGGATAATAAGCAAGAAAAAGTACCCCCCCCCCCCCCTGCTCACACAGGCACTTCTTCGTAGCGAGACCTCAGCTGATTATAATTGGAATGAGCTAGTGTGCAATATGTAACATAAATAATATCTGCAGACTGATATAACAAACAGACCAGATATAAAAAAGAACAAAATGGCTGCTTCTAAAACTATTTAAAAAAAGGATTAAAAAAAATAATTCAGAGTAAAACTGTTGATGTGAGATATGTGTGTTTAATCTTCAAAGCGCTGACATACTTTTATACACACCAAGAAACCAAATGTTTTTTTTCAATTTGAAATCATCATAAATTCAGTGCATTTCAGTGCAGGGATAGATTTTAGACGCAGAATCTGACGTCTACAGACGTCAGATTGTAACGTCCAAAATCGATCCTGCGCTGTTTGGGTGACTAATTTCCACCCACTTGAAGTTGTGGGTCGCGGTGGGTGAAATTTAAATAAGAAAACTTGGCGGGCAAAGGTTTAGCATACACTTCTTATTTGAGTGAGACCGGGGCTTACCGGTAGTGTTTCCAGTCCATGGCATCAACACAGTCTCCATAAACGCTGCGGTCTCCAATCAATCCACAGAGCTCGTTAATTTCATCCAGAAGCTACACAAGTTTAAAGTTAAGACATTTTGAGTCAAACACAATAAGCGATGTCATACATCTATCGTAGTAAAATATTTAAAAATCTCATAGCGCGTTCAGTTTTTGAGACCACCAAGAAATATATAACATAAAATTCTGGTGATAATGGTGCGCCCAACTCATTTTTCTGCATAAATGGCTATTTGTTTTGCTGTTCACAGTTAGGGGGTCTTGTCAAGCTAAAACTAATAATACAAAAAGGGATTGGCAAGACCCCATTCAAAAATACAAGTTCAGGCTGGACCCACCCACCCACTTCCGGGTTTTTTCAGATTTAAAAAATCTTTTTTTTTACCTTGATAAGAACCCTTAGATTTGCAGTAAATGGAGGATAATAGTAATCTATACAGTAAAACGTATCCCTGGCGATTCACCTGGAAGTCTTCATTATATCCTCAATCATTACGTATTTTTAAAAAAGACGAACTGCAGTGGAAATAGAACACAGCTAGAACACAGCTATGGTACTTACAGTGTCACCTTTAACCCTTTAAACCCTCACGATGCATCAAAGCATCATTTTGCATTTCTGAACAATGACTTAATTTCTCCAAACTTATGAGTGTTAGGACGAAATTTGTTATGAAACAGTTCCAATAATATTTTTTTTTCATTTGCCACCCACTTCAGGTCATCTTCATCCACTGCAAGTCGAGAATTGCGACAGCAATTTGCGGCTTGTAGTGGATGAAGATGACAATGATAAATTCAGGCCTGGAAGGGTTTTAAATTGTATTTTGATTTCTTTGTATTTTCAATTTTCATTAATTTTTTAAATTAAATACAAATAAACACATATTAGTCGATTTTAATCTAATCTAATCTTATTTAATATAATCCAATCTGCACGCGTTCTTTACTTACCCCATTGTTGTTAGTTCTGAGCGTACATGGGTTCAAATCTTGTTGGCTGCCGCTGGAAATACCACAGTTATTGTTGTAAGAATCGCCAAACAGGTTGGTCATTGAGGTTGTGATACCGTTTGGAGTCATAAAGTCGTTGCCGATTTCACCGTCCATGTTTCCACACATGCCTTGGATCTGCAAGTATTTTATCCCTTACAACGCTGCAATATTTTTGTATTAACCATAGAGGCCAAAGGGTTTCTTCAATTTGAAATCATCATAAAGGCCTTAGTTAGCTCTTTCCGCTTCATTTGAATATATATGTTGTGGGACTACGGCCTTAATAATTTTTTTAATTATTTCAGTGCGGGGATGGACTTTATACGTAAGAATCTGACGTCTATAGATATCAGCGTCTCAAGTCCACCCCCGAACTGAAAGGTTTAAAAATACAGTACACTCATGAATAATCTCATACTTTCAAAACATTACTTTCTGGATTCGCAAATGAACAATAATTTACATAATAGACAAACCAGTAACGTTAGTTCTTACTTTTACATTTAATTTATCCTATCCCGACCCACAACTTGTAAAAAAATCAAATGTAAAAAATACTTATATAGTGAAAATTAAATAAAAAATTGTCTATCTAGGTAAATTAATGTATATTTTCTATTATGCAAATTGATAGTCTGGAAGACCAGAAAAAACCTCAAAAAAGGTTATAGACGTGATTGGAACTTAACCGCTAAAATACCTAATTGTAATTTTCACTCACTTGTAGTCGTGCCTCGCTGATGCGATTCACAACTTCAAGTGAGTGAAAATTACTAAAATTTGACAAAATGGGGGTCTATGGTTTTGAAATCTTTCTGATGGATGTCATGTTTTAACGTCAACGTGTTCAAAAGCTGGCATTTTAAATGGGCTAATAAATTAAAAAAATTGATATAATCTGGACCGGTGGTTACAAGGCTAGGAGATACAATACGTTATTACTGCGAGGGTTAGCTATAAGCTCACCTTAGTCCTATAATATGGTTCCAGGACTACAGTCAGGATTCCGTTCGTGTCAAACATCACATGGAAACCAAACCCTCTGACCACCAAGTTCAGAGATGTCACCTGCTTCACGTAGATCAGGTTGTTGTGGAATGGCGTGGTCAGTGGGTACTCTTGTCCATTGATGATGGCCACATCATTGCCTTGTTGCAAGTGTACCTGCAAAACAGACCATCATAATTGATCAAATCCAGCACATATGCATATTTTTCACGACCGTTTCCGCTCTCCTTAGCAATTCTGTGCAAAGCTAAAAAGCAGAATCTGTTTATTTTAGAAATCGGCAGATACGTCCTTTTGGCTTTGCCTTATTCTTAATCTTATTACAGGTAGACACTGCATGCAATTTAGCTCCCGTGGCGCCTAAGTATCGTTTTCATAGACATCCAGACACAACGAATTTTTTTCGTTTTTTTTCAAATAACCCGCCACGCAAAAAGCTAAGAACGACGTTATTTTAACGTTTTAGCACCTTCCATTTAATTGATTCAGGAGGTGCCTAAATGTGACTAAGGCAATAGAACAGCCAGTGTTTTCTTTCAAGTGAAGACGGAATTCCTCTCTCAATGTAACAGACATTTACAATCAAAATGTAGACTCATTCATTTTTAGCTGGAACTCTTTTCACAATCTCCATCCTCAAAATTAATGACGAAAACTAACAGATGTAGAGTCCCTTTTTATGCAGTGTTGAGTGTGACTGTTAGCAGCTTGGTGAATAAGTGAATGTCGCCATTCACAGCTTCAAATCACGAAAAATACTTTACATGATAACAGAAGAGACCCATACCTCTACAGTTCCTTCTCCTGCACTGCTGAAAGTGACGGTGACTGACTTGGTTCTCATGACGTTCTGCACGTTGTAGTTCTCTGAGGCCACCTCATACACCACCCTCAGGGAACCCTTCTCAGTGGACGCTCCTTGCTTGAACTGAAACCAAACGTTTATTATATTATATTTTTCATATATCATGCTTCCTGGTTATATTTGCAAACACTATATAGGCCTTTCCAAGAGTTTTGTAAAATCGCGGGTTAATTTGAAAAAATACCTGAATGACTATATTTAAAATCAAATTGATTTTAGGATTAATTATATATACATACAGACTGAAGCCACATCAAAATGCTCAGACCTAGGTGTTCCATTCTGGTGTTGAGATTATGGAACGGGTTTAGTGGCTAAACCAGTGCCATAATAGTCACAGCAATCGGGATCTGTATCCATGTATCGTGTGGTATTCACTTGAATCCTTAACCAGCTAATCGTGAATATAATCGTTTTTAAGCCATTTTATTTTATTAGCCGATTAAATAGCTATTTTCGGGATCGTAATGTGTGTTTGAAACATCAAGATTTGGAAATATTTTGTCTCAAATTAAACAAATATGAGTAATTTTCACCCACTTGAAGTTGTGGGTTGCGGGAAACAAAATGATAGACCTCTATGTTATCTTGGCAATGCCTTTTATTTCATTTTTAGTAGTAGTCATTTATATTATCGAAATACCCAGTTTTTATTTTGGCAATGCCACTTAACATGATTTTAGCTGTGTATGTCATATCATGTATATTATCATATGATTTTAACAAACTAACAATCTTGTATATACATGTACATATATCTCTTTCATTTCTATGACAAATAAGTCTGTAATGACTTTTCTTTTCTGTCAATAAAATATCTGTCTGTCTGTCTGTCTGGTAGCGAGACACAACTTCAATTAGGTAAAAAATATAATAATTAATTCCGGGGTTGGCGGGATGATCTTACCTCTACGAGTGTGTAGGTACATGGTGCGCCCTGGAAGTCATACTGGCGTCCATCAAACGTCTTGAAATGCTGGTTACCAGTCACTGAGCATTCCTCAGCACAAATCTCATCGTCACAATCCCATCTGCCCATCCGACAAAAGCTGTAAAATAGAGTCACAATACATGACGATATATGACAACTTCAAGGGGGTGAACATTTGAATGATTTAATTTTGTGCTTTAACCCTTTCACCACTGAAGTCCGTTTTTATGTGCTGAATGCCATAGCATTCAGCACATAAAAACGGACTTCAGTGGTGAAAGGGTTAAGGGTTACAATGGCTGATACTCTATTACCAATATCTATTACGATATGTCAACATGATGTAATTATTAACAGTTTAGTATATATCATCATCACTGTTCTATCTGTCATTGAACCCTTCAATATAGCACTAGCCTAATATCGAAGTGTGATAGCTTCTGGCTTGGTTGATTTTCATGACAGATCACAGCTTACATTAACTTGGCACGTCTACGCCCTATTTATTTATAGGCCTACGTGTGTATCTAGTGTGTATAGATATATTTAAATATATATATATATTTTTAAATATATAATTTGATTCTCGAATATTTAATAAAAACAGATTCATGACCAGCACCCATTAAAACGCTCTATTCGTTCAACGCGTTTGCATAGTTAGGATACATTTACACTGCCTGCACATCAAGTTTGAGCTACCACACGCACATGGGGTGGAGTGCAACACATATCCTAGCAAACACTAAACGTTGACCCAATGTTGGATTATAATCCAACATTGTATTTACCCGTTAACAGCCAAATTATTAAATATAATTTGAATTTTCACCCACTTGAAGTTGTGTCTCGCTGACGCGATCCACAACTTCAAGCGAGTGAAAATTAGTCAGATTTGACAAAAGGGAGGTCAGCTATTTCCAAATCTTGCTGATTGACGTCACGTTTTATTTTCAGCATGTTTAAAAGCTGATATGCAACGTGCTAATGAAAAATGAAAAAAAACGAATATAATCGGTACCGGTTGTTTAATTGATAATGGCATCTATCTAGATGTTCTTCTCCTTGTACTTACCAATGTCTGCAACCAGCTCGGATCTCTTGCCCGCTTTCATAGCGTTTCTTCTGGTAGTAACATGGACACTCCTCAGCGGGAATACAATGGCCATCGTGGAGGAAGGTATTAGGCTATGAACAGATGATAAATGATTAGGGGGCCACCATTCAATTACCAGACGGGGGGGGGGGGGTCTGGAGTATTTTTGAAATAAATATTTTCAGTCTGAAGGACATGTTGTAAATTAATATTTAGTGGCCTTCAAGTATATTAACTGGCATCTTTAAATGACCCTTAAATTTGTGAAGGCTCCTTAACATCTAGGCCAATACGTCGATTCAACAACAACGTCGACAGTTCAATCAATTATTAAGACTTTCATAGCGCCCAAATCCTCATAGGACAAAGCTCAGAGGCGCATAACAGTGAGAGCTACTTACCATGCACATACAGCCGGGGTTACATTCTCCTTGACAATCATCTGGCATCACCAGGTGCATAGTGGAACAAGTTCTGGCGCATTTTGGGACGCATTCGCTGAACTCCATGGTCGGTGCGCATGTCTTGGCTACAGATACATGAGACGACAATATATTCGATTTTCACTCGACACCAGGCACTCTCGCATCGAGTGAAGGTCAAATATAGTGACATGTATTGTGTACATCTGATTAATAATAACAGTTATGGCATGGAGTCGACTGTTTCCAAAGTTCATACAGAATTATATTCTGCTAATAAAATATAAAAATAGTTGACTGTATTTATTTGCTTATGTTTCTCTTCAAAATGCAAGCTATTGTATTTCAGAAAATATGTCTTAAATAATGACAATCGCGTTGACATGCGGACCATGGGTGGCAACTAAATAGTTCAGAATTATAGAGTATCAAGATTAGGGAGAGAAACAGTAAATGTGTACGTTCTAAGATAAAATGTAATTTAAATGATATTTGTTCGAACCTTATACAGTAATGAGTATGGACACTGCACTCCAGTTTATCACACTGCCGTCAAATGGCAGTGACTGGTTACGTAACCCTTTAACCGCCAAATCATACAATTTGAATTTTCACCCACTTGAAGTTGTGTCTCGCTGACGCGATCCACAACTTCAAGTGAGTGAAAATTATTCTGATTTGGCAAAATGGAGGTCAACTGTTTTCAAATATTGCTGATTGATGTCACATTTTATCTTTGTCACATGTTTAAAAGGTGGTACTTAATATGCTAATAAAAAATGAAAACCCGCATATATGCGACACCGGCGGTTAAAGGGTTAAAAATCAATCAGTTACTGCTGAGCTTTTACTAAAGGCAAACAGCAGTAACTGCTTATAATTACTTTCAAGTACGCAATACTGCTGTTTGCCTTTACATTGATACATAAAATACCATAATTAGGCAATCTGATTTCGCAAAGTTTTACTCACGACAGAGTATAGAGCTTCTCCAGGAGAGTGATACACCACGCTCTGCGCACTCGTAGCTGTACGCGCTGAGATGTCCACATAGTACCGTCTCCAGCTCCTCCTGTACCTCGTTGTACGGGGCGCCGACCATCTTGTTGAGCACATGGCAGTAATCCTCCAGACAGTATGCGTAATAGGAGTTCACGGGCCACTACAACCAAAACCATGCTTTCATTATACAATTAGTCATTTTTTACATTTCAAATCAACGCTCTAGAATTATAATACCTCTTACAGCGAAGAAACATAAAAACTATATCTTTCTTTCATCAAGCTAGATTACGCATGTATAAACAACAAAAGTAACTTCCTTGTTGATAAAGATTTACCTAAGAATGGAAGTTTTATTCATAAGAAGAGTGGTATAAATTCTGTAAAACATTTGTAATATAAGGATCATGACTTGTCTTTTATGGTAAACCATTTATGTGCATGTGAAGCCTCACTCATATAATATAATGATACTATTAATAATATATAAACGGAAAATACAAATTAAGCAATGACATATTACTAAGCTTAAATTTAATTTTCAAATATCATATATTATTGCATTTTATTACGGATAGGTAGTGAATCTGCTATGGTCTTATTCTAAACAAATAGAGCTTTCAAATCGTCATTTAAAATTACAATTTTCACTCCTTAACCATGAAGCCCAGAGAGGGACTTTGTTAACCCTTTAACCGCCAAATTATTCAATTTGAATTTTCACCCACTTGAAGTTGTGTCTCGCTGACGCGATCCACAACTTCAAGTGAGTGAAAATTATTCATATTTGACAAAATCGTAGTCAACTCTATTCAAATCTTGCTGGTTGATGTCACATTTTATCTTTAACATATTTAAAATGTGGTACTTAAGGTGCTAATAAAAAATGAAAACCCAAATATATGCGACACCGGCGGTCAAAGGGTTAAGGTTCCCTCTCTGCTGCGTGTTGGAGTATTTTTAACCCTTAAACAGCCGATCACGACGATAGTCGTTTTTAATCTGTTTATTTTCAGGTTAACCCTTAAACCGCCGGTGTGACATATATTCGGGTTTTCAATTTTTATAAGTACATTAAGTACCACATTTTAAATATGATAAAGATAAAATGTGACATCAACCAGAAAGATTTCAAAAGAGTTGACCTCACTTTTGTCAAATCTGAATAATTTTCACTCACTTGAAGTTGTGGATCGCGTCGGCGAGACACAACTTTAAGTGGATGAAAATTCAAATTAAATAATTTAGCGGCTAAAGGGTTAAATCACTGTCATTGGGAATGAAATGAGTGTTCAAAGATCAAGATTTTCAATTGCTTGGTCTCCAGTTGAACACATGTGAGTATTTAACCCACACTTGAAGTTGTGGAGACACAACTTCAAGTGAGTAAAAATTACCGGTTAAAATACTTCTAAAGTTTCTTTCTAGAGAACCTATATTGCTTAGAGAACGCTCACCCTTCCATGGCATTCTTGGAATTTTTCTGTAAGAATTGCACCACACTCCTTGGTGGCGTTGTACAGGTACTCTTCGTATCTCTTACAGCTATCTCCGTAACTACCAGCGTCGGGGCACTGTTAAAAAAACAAAACAAAACAGTTTTATTTCGACCTCATTGTACTACTCTGCCGCGCAAAAAACAGGCACGAGTAGATGTTTACCGTTGACGACAAAAGAATAGGCCTACTCATTATAACCTCTCCGCCGAGCAGATACTGTACATCTGGTAATATTCGCGAGGTTTCAATTTTCGCGCATTTGGCGAGGAATTCGCGAATTAAAGAATCATTATTATGAGCGCTTCCTATCATCAAAATTGGAAATTCGCGAATTCTAGACTTCGTTAAAAGTACCAAAATCACAAATTCGCAAAAATCTAAACGCGAAAATTACCAGATCTACAGCACTGGTTGTGCGAGAAACTGGTCACGATTCAATGACGCACAGCTCAGCCATCATATATGTGCGTGAAACCATTTACTATTTTTCTCAAATTTCTGTCAAAGAGAAAAAACGAAATTCGATAGATTCGTAGATCCGAATGTACGAGGCGCGAAGCGCCGAGTATATTCGGATCTACGAATCAATTGTAATTGAGTTCTTTCATCGACTTAAAATACACATAATATGTTCAGATGTTCCAAGATTTGATATAGAAAACCTCAATTTCATTATCAGTATGGCTAAACCATGAAATATTAACATGAAGTTTCTTTGTCGGTATATTGTACCCGACCTGATCAGTGGGCCTACAAAAATAGCAGTAGACTCGTAGATACGAAGCTACTGTTTTAACAATAGACTGACACGGGTGTATTTTAAAAAGATAGCTAAATTTGTATCAGATGATTATTGTTTGACAACAATATATGATGCGTCATTACACAGACCACAACTAGAAGTTTTTTTTATAATTGACAATATAATATATAGAGATCAAGCTAGATATCACACAATAGTTGATACATCATTAAATTGCAGTATTAAAAACTGTACACCTATTTGCAGTTGAGGATCGCGTATAGTGAGACACAACTTAAGGTGTATGAGCAGAAGTACAATGGCGACATCTACAACGCTGACATATTTTTGCATAAACCATGGAGACCAAAGGGTTTTTCAATTAAAAATCACCATAAATGTCTTCGTTAGCTCTTTCTGCACCATTTGAACACATATGCTATGGGTCTACCGCCATCATAATTTTGTAAATTCTTTTAGTGCGGGGATCGATTTTAGAAGTCAGATGCTGACGTTTAAAGACGGTCCCCGCGTCAAAATGGTAATCCCAGCAAACACAAAACATTTGTATGAGATTTATACAGCGTCGACCAACGTCTTCGACGTTGGTCCAACATTGTATAGATGGTATACAAATGTTTTGTGTTTACTGTGTTGTGTCTTACATCTTGAGCGTCGGCTGTTTTCCAAGCGTTACCAAACTGAGCAGGTGTACGAACGGCAGCTCCATGATAATCCTTCATGTCATCTGCAGATAAATATAGACAATATAACAAATGTCGTTGTCGGTAAAAAAAACTCCCAAAATTTCCAGACAATTAATTTAATTTAATTAGATATATTTGTTTTCAACATAAGCATGTTTTGTTCCATTGAATCGGTATTCGTTATATAAATTATGCAAATGAATATTTGTCATACAATTACATCTTTAAGTGAAAGAACAATGACAGCTAATAATCACACTATCTTGGCCAGTCTCACGCAAGTGCTATCGCAGGAGCCTGGCCTTATCAAGTACTATATCTGTCTATGTGGGCCTCTTGTGGGTGTGTCAAACCTCTTGGATGTTTCAGGTTTATTTAAAGGTCACGAAAAATTGACCCCTTGTTCAGCTTTCAGGCACAGTCACCTGTTTCCGTTGCTAGATGTATTATATAGACAAGTTGGGAATCTCACATTTTGGACAGTGAGGTGTACTGAACTGCTTCATAGCGGCCAGTAATCATATAGTGGCCGCCATCAGGGATTTTGGTACACAATCACATCAGCATGAGATTCCGAGCTTGTCTATATCAATCATACCAACGGTAACAAGCAAGCTTTGCTCTCAGGCAGCTGTCAAGCGCTGTCTGATGGTCCGGTCTTGAGACGCGCAACATTCAAGGTCTCTCGCTATTTAAAATAGTTGGCCGCTAGGCTCGATAGAGCAAGGTATCGGCCTGTGGGCTCGTGGGTAAGATAATTTGTTAGGAAAAATGAATCACGCTGACCTTCTGCTTGTTGCTCAAGTTAGCAGTCACTGTCTTTTGACTTAGCACGCCAGACAGTCATACTTACTTTCAGGTTGGCCGTCAAAGTCTCCACACATTCCTATAGGCCTAACAGAGGTTGGCATGACGTCCAGAGTGAGCAGCCAGTAGCCATTGGCATTCCAGCGCACTCTCATTTCGCGATAAACTAGGTAGTAGAATTCTGCATGTTTCTCAATGCTGACACCTATGGAAATAAAGCAAGATGTTGTGGTTGGTTAACATTGAATAATAATAAGCGACGTAGGTCCTACCTCTAATTTAAAATATTAGTGGACAGAGATATTTCGCGATGATGACTCAAAATAACTTGATGCAATGTCGTTGTTTCTCATCAATTATATTTTTAACAGTGTAAGCTTTGAATCAAGACCATAATACTGTATTATATTTATCATCAATTCGTATTAATGTGTATTTTGTCGAACTATAGATTGACTAATGGTGGTATATATCTGCTCACATTGCACAATACTTTTTTGTAAAATAAATGTAGTTTAAATAGTTTAAGTCCTTGTCTGAATAAACAACGCTGACCCAACGTTAAACAAACAGTGCACCCATCTGGGGTTCTCAATTTATATATATCTGAGGGCAACTGCAACTGAACCCAGCATCAAGTTATTTAATTTGAAATTTTCACCCACTCGAAGTTGTGTCTCGCTGACGCGATCCATCTTCAACATGTTTAAAATGTGGTATTTTTTATAATAATACAAAAATGAAAAAATGAATATTATCGGGACCAGCGGTTAGAGGTTTAATGCAGGGCCAGCGTCGAAGACGGTGGGCCATCATTGAGCCAGCACTGGGTGAATGTCTTGTGTTGACTGGGTATATAATACTAACCGCTGTTGACAGGGGTATAGCCCACTTCTTCAGTCACAGTCACGTCTACACCGTTAGCGTTTATAGCATTTCCCTGAGCAACCACTATGTCATTGCTGTTTAGCACAATCACCAATTTCTGTGTAAAAATAACAATTTTAATTATTATTTTTATTTCCACATGATTTTCGAAAAAAAATCATTCTTATTTTTCACTTGGCTCCTAGGAAGAGGGTGCTCTAAGAAATGTTGTGATCGACTAAAAAAATGATTAAAACAAAAAAACATACCAAATTGGAAATATTGACCAGACATCTTAGGCCTACACATAATTGATTAATACAGCACAAGACCGAAATAATACAAATTATACACCGACAGCAAATCCACAGAGAATGAGGCTCGTACTAGGCTATATATTCTTTCAATTACTGGTCTGTAGTAATTATTTTTTCAAGATAATATATATAGTTCAGCTTTACGGCTAACGACTCACCTTCTCACAGAGGACAAAGCTGTCACAGTCGATCATCTCCACAGTCATGCTCATGATCGTGTCACTATACATGAGGTAAGAGCAGCGACCGCGGTACTGAAACTCCAAACCGTCAAATGTGCGGTAATAATTAGGGCCATGACTCATACAGGTGCGGAAAGGAAGACCTCCGGGGTTCTCAACAACTGAAACAAAATGCAGCAACATTATTTTTGTCATTATTTTTATTTTGGCTTCTTCATATGGCCATAATATGTGAACATATACATATCTATAGACTAGAATTGCGGAAGCCTTTTAAATTTTGGGTTGCTTTTGCAACGTAGCAAATGTGCCCGAAAGCCTCTCTGAAAGGCATTTCCATATTTTTAATTTTGGACATGCATGTCCGAAATTAAATTTCGTCCTTATTTCTCGCTTAACTGGTGAATCAGAAAACACACAATTTAAAAAACTTCCGCAATTCTAGTCAATGTAAATGGTTATATTGTATGGTCATATTAAGAAGCCAAAATAAAAAATACTGAGCTTTTGATTATTTCATTCTGATTGTGTCGCTTTGATGATCGCCTCACGTCTGCAGCTGTGGCCAAACTATATAAGTTTGTTAACCCTTTACCCGCCAAATTGTTCAATCAGAATTTTCATCCACTTGAAGTTGTGTCTCGCTGACGCGATCCACAACTTTAAGTGAGTGAAAAAGATTTGACAAAATGTTAGTCAACTGTTTTCAAATATTGCTGATTGATGCCACATTTTATCACAACATGTTTAAAATGTGGTACTCAATGTGCTAAAAAAAACGAATATATGCGGCACAGACGGTTAAAGGGTAAAATTGATTTAAGTTCCATATATATCGATGAGAAAAGGCATAATGATTTCCATTTGAATAAAAAAACATTTTGTTCTGCATGGTTTACTCTAAAATATTTCAGCGATAACAGGGATAGCCGCGCATATGGTTGAGGATGATAAGTTCTGACTTGTGAGATGCGTTATCTCAGTCAGCACGTTACACTGACTGCACCATTGTCTGCGACGCTGGTCCAATGTGGAACCAATATTGGTTGAGTGTATCGTGTTTGCTGGGGTACTTACTCCTAGCTCCTGTGACGTCCAGAGCTGAGACATCCACGAGAGTCCCCGTACACAGCTCGCAGCCCTCGGGGGAGCCCCAGGATCCTGCTCCTGACAGGCAGCACGTGTCACGCGCCACCAAGTCGTCGTACCCCTCAAATTTCACCCCGTCACATTTGGCGTTTTCGTAACAGTAACCTTCGGTCGCTGTCACCACTGGAAGAAAACACACAACAGTTAGGAAGCTTCACTTGTTTATTTGACATGATGCATGTGCCCATAAAAACACTTTGCAACAACAAATTAATAAAGTAGACTCCTGCCTATGCGGGCAGAATGATTTAAACGAGGAGTAAAAAGTACATTTCGTCCTGTAAGTCAGATGGTTATCACACCTATATGTTATGCCCCAGCTAGTCAAAGTAAAACTAAAAATAGAAAATGTTACTAATATTTGTTACAATTGATCAGTTGCGTTTGATGTAAGCATATTATTTATTTGTAAATAACTATATATGAACAATATAATTATAATATAATTGTTCATAAACACACATTCTCTGCAAGAGTTGAGCAGAGCTGACCTGACCCGAGCTAAACAAGCATAATCGAATACCGAATATGTCATTATGGCATCTAGAGGAAAAGGTCATCTTTGAATATGGAAGGGATATGAAAGGGTGCATCTGCCACTTTACAAAGTGGCAGATACACCCTTTCATATCTTTACAAAGTGGCAGATACAAAGTGGCAGATACACCCTTTCATATCCAAGGGGACAAATACTTCGTAGCAGAAGCTGAGTTGAGGTTATATTATTCATTTAAATCCTCACGATGCATCAAAGCATCATTTTGCATCTCTGAAGAATGACTCAAATCATCTTCATCCACTACAAGAAAATTCCGAGAAATGAGAAATATTGCGCAATATTAACGCAAGGGCTCAGCTGAACAGATACAAAATGAAGTAAGAATGATAGTGCTTGTGTCATTTTCTTTTTTAGTAGATCGGACATGTTCATAATGGTTGAAAAAATAGTATTAGTCTGCATTAAAATGACATGGCAATGTGAAGATTTGAAATGTGTCAACCGGGATATACTCACGGTCAATGTTGTCTTCGCAACGTAAGTTGACGAATCCCGGGGCACATTCACAGAGGCTCGGCCCGACACAGGTCCCCCCGTTCTCACAGGGTGGCGAACATTCAGCTGAAAACCACAAGCAAATAGTAAGCATTTGAGCTCTAGTTTAGGCGTGTTTTAAACTTTTAAAGTTGTTTCTCATTAACTAGTTTACAAGTTCGCCAATTTTTTCAAGAATTTTCGCGTTTTTCCGATTTTAGGACTTTTCACGAAGTTTAGAATTCGCGAATTTCCACTTGTTTTTTTTGTATAGCGCTATTATAATAATAATTTTCGCGAAATTCTTGAATTCGCTAATTTTTCCTACTCGCGAAATACGCAAAAAATAAAATCTCCCGAATATTGACAGATCTACATTATTTGGTTTCTACTAAGATGATTTTTAAAACGATTGATTAATATGTATTCCCTCTCAAAGCGCTATATACACAATGCGTGTGGTGCAATTCTTCCGGATGAATAAAATAATGGTATGGAGTTCTCTAAAATATTGAGGTTCTCCAGAAAGAAGCTTCACCGTCTTTCCCGCTCAGTTATAAAAATGGAATTTTTACCTACTTTAAGTTCTGTCACGCTACCGCGACACACAACTTCAAATATGTGAAAATGACTAATTTTGTTGAATTGAGGACCAAACATTTGCTTATCTTGATGTTTAAACACTCATTTTATTTCCAATAACTGATTTTACTTGCTGATTGCAGCATTGGTTAAACTTATTTTTTACTTCACTTTCTGCTTACGATGAAAACCTGGCAATAATATAAATCTCAATATACATTCCAGCAAACACAAAACATTTGTATAACATTTGTACAACGTCGGCCCAACGTCTTCGAAGTTGGTCTAACATTAATAGTCTGAAAACCCCCACATTCGTTTCTCACCTTCATTGCAGTTCGTTCCCGTGTAGCCACCGCAACATTCTATTACGGTGACTTCTCTATTACTGTAAAATAAAGGATGGGCCATTTAGACAATAATTGAAAATTAATTATCGCTCTGTTCATTCCAAAATAGCTATTTTTAAACATGTCTGTGTGTCAATCCAACTGACAGGAAGCAAAATAATTTAATTCTACTGATAGTGGTCAACGCTTGGTCAACATTGATATACATATTACATCCATGAAGAGATCCCCAGAAACGAAAAAAAACCTTTCAAGTTAAAAATATACTTCACACTTTCCAAACTGCTGATTAATTAAAAAATGACTTACTTAAAAGCACGTAAAAAAACGAAGGTATGTTGAAAAACTTAAAAAAGACAACATTTGAAAACATTTGAAACATTTGAAAAAGTTAAATAGCTGTAACTCTTTACTTTTAAATTACGCATTTACTGTGCCATGGCATCGGCCACAATCCTAGACACATCAACGCTACAGCGGTTGTAAAAAATACACCACCATACGGCCAATACCAGCATGATGTGAAGTTGTGATACCGAGAATGACCTTAACCATTGCAGTGTGGGGAACGACTTTGATGTCATAATCTAATGCCAAAGATATTCCCCACACAGATGCAATTACATTCATAATGATCGTAGATCTATACAATAGGTGATCACATGAAACAGGAAGAGATAACCAGGATACTCCTGACGATTTTAATTAAATATTGTTTCAGTCTCTATAGTAATAATACAAATGTATGGGTTTCTGGAAAGCATTCATTGGCTATTTTGTCATTCCAGCGTTGATTCGCCATTAGATCCTTATAATTGATAAGAAATATCTTGTTAGTCAAATTCAAATTTGATTAGCAAATTGAGCGAAGTGCTGCGCCCGTATTCTCGTACAAGTTACGATATATTGTAGGCTTCTGATTGGTCGAGATGGCCATCTCGACCAATCAGAAGCCTACGATATATCGTAACTAGTACGAGAATACGGCCCCAGCTGGACAACATGCTTCCGTTGGTTTAAATGAATTAACTCTACTGTACTTTTCTACTGAGCAGAGCCAAGAGGCAGTACCTTATCACTATACATGCCATCCCTTTTGGATTTACAGTAGTCAGCCAGCCGCCTCAGCCTATCGTTTCAACCCATGGCATTTTTTTTGTTACAAACAGACTAACTTTCTGACATCATCGTACGTACAACTTGATGTCACTATGGTGGCTGACATCGTTGTCCATTCGTTAAATAGCAAAAAACAACAATTCAAATACGGCGTTTAAACACGCTGTTTTTTACCATTATTTATGACGTGTTTTCAGACTATTCACAGACGGAAAAGACGTATTTTGGAATATACACACTTAGTTTAAACTAATTTATTTCGGTGTCGTTTTAGTAGTCTAGGAGAACAGCTAGAAATCTTACCGGTAGAACGAGCAATTAGGACTGTTTTCCGCGTCCAGGGACCACTGGGATAAGCTGGCCATCAGAGCACTGGGATCCATTCCGTCCAGTCCTGACTGTGCCTTGTCCAGATTGTAACCCTCCATGATCACCATCTCCGAGAAATTTCCGCATTTCTCAACACGGTAATTTGTCTCCGATCTTGTGTGTTCGCACCAGTGTTCTCCGTCCGGGCTGGAAGAAAACAATGACAGGTCCTTAACAACCAAAGGTACACCATTGTAAGGGTGTCATACCTGGGCCTGTATTTTTGCTGAAGTTAAGATATGGCGTAGGATTCGCACTGGTCGAGATGGGAATCTTGACCAATCCAAAGCCTCCGCCATATCGTAACTTGTACAAAATTACGGGTCTCTGCTGTGTAAATTCATACCACTGTAACCAAGAAAACAGGATACACTAACCCTTTAACCGCCAAATTATTCAATTAAAATTTTCACCCACTTGAAGCTGACGCGATCCACAACTTCAAGTCAAAATTATTCAGATTTGACAAAGTGGACGTGAACTATTTTCAAATCTTGCTTATTTATGTCACATTTTATCTTCAAAATGTTTGAAAGCTGATATTGTACATGCTAATAAAAGACGTAAAAAACGAATAGATTTGACACCGGCGGTTAAAGGGTTAATGTTGGGTCAGTGTCGTAGTCGGTATCCCAGCATTGAACCACCATTAGGTTAATGCATTGCATTTCAGGGATTGACACTTTTAAATGTTTACTTTTGAAGTAAATCCTACACCAATGAATTTGCCTAAAAGACGATTTTTTCTGTTTATAGTGGTCCAGGTTTCGCCGCATCATCCCAACCCTACGCCGATCTTAGTTTATATCAGAAGATATAATTATATTATATTCTCATTAGCCACAAATATATATGATCTTCTGTATGCTTAAACTTAATGCAATCATTATCAGATTATATTCCACAGGGGGAGATAGAAAATTATAGGATTGTCAACTTTACGCATTTAAGAAGAAAATTTCTTCACATTTTCTCCACTCAACAATGGCAGTCAATAACTTGATCAAAGGTATGGTTAACTGTCAAAGTTCGCGGGACAAGGGTCCCCCAGAATGCAAAAGTGCCCGGTGGTAGGCCCTATTCCATAATAATTCTAAATATGCGTTTCATACCCAAGGCCTCATTGAGAGCAAGTTCTCAAATCACAGCAAGTTCATATATACTTGAGCGACATCTATGAGTTAATAATTCCATCGAATCTCAAAGCTCTTAGTCATGGATCTTAGCAGGTCATTGGCCTGACTGTACAAACTGACTGTATTACTGCAAGTATCTCGAAACGGGTTGACCCGACGCTTGTACCTACAGGAGGACGTTCTCTCAAACATTGTGCATTTCTCCAATGTTGGTTTAATGTTGGGCCAGCGTCGCAGACGTTGGCCCAACATTAAAACGCAATTAGGTGAGTGTCTCGTTGGAGTAGTATCCAGTCTTGTAATCAGTTTACTGAATCAACCACACTGTACTGTATGCTGAAGGCTTACATGCAGGAGAGTTTAGAACGTGACTCTACCTTTAACTTAACCAATAAGGACAAACCAGTACAAATGTCACAGATGTCAAATATCACAGATATATAACAAATATAATATTTTGCGTGTTGATTAAAACGGGACAAACAAAGCAATGGAAACTGTTGTGAGGATAGACAGAAAATAAACGACTGATGCCATTTTCTTCCTATATCACTCGTCTTCTCGAAAACCGTACATGCAAGCCGTGGTAGATTGAGGATTTATTTATAATTATAAGGAAATGTGCTGTATCACAAATTTATACAAATTTAAAAATGCTCGAATGGGTGGGAAATCATGTCAACCCTCTACCCGCTAAATTATTGATTTAAATTTTCACTTGTCTGGCTTCCGCAACCCACAACTTCACATGGATGAAAATTATTCACATTTGTTAAATTTGAGACCAAATATTTGCAAATCTTGATGTTTCAAAACGTTTGTCGCAACATGTGAGTTTTTAACGACCTTCCAATCTCCAATAAAGGTCAGGGTTTTCTGCAGACGGGTCTGGCTATTCAAACTGTTTCAGAATGTTTGAGCCGCAGTTTCAAAACTCCTGGCACCGAGTTTTATGTCTGTACTTTTGGACTATCAAAAGCTGCACTGTGCGCGACCGCAGTGTTCTAGTGTATAATGCACTAGCAGCTCTGTGATGTAAGTTGTGGCGAGGCAATGTAGAGCACGATATGTCCATAGCAGGATCTTATACTTTATGCGGAATTTGACTGGTAGCCAATGAAGTTCAAAGAGAATTGGTGAGATATGGTCCCTATTGCCGGTTGTAGCTATCACAGTAGCTGCTGCCTTTTTCACCCTCTGAAACCTATTTATGAGTATAGCTGAGAGTCAACATGGCGGAGAGTTGCAGTAGTCAAGACGGGAAATGACTATAGGGCCTGAACAATGATGACAGTTGTCTTCATATCCAGTACTCTTCGAATGCTACTGATGTTGTGCAGGTTGAAGAAAGAAGAGCGGCAAACTGTTGACATGCGCCTCCATAGTCAAATGTTCAGCAAAAATGGCAACAAGGTTGCAAGCTGAGGGAGATGGAGTGATGTTGTTGACACCAATAATGATATCGCTGATGTTGGAGAGAGGTCCCACTGTAGGTGTCTAAGTCTTGTATTCTACCCCTGACCAATCGAAGAGTGGTTGTTCAGCTTGCCACAGACTCACATGACGAGATCGGCCGATCACCGTCGTCATCCAGTTGTTATATAAATTAGAGGATAGAATACGAGACCTGGGCCAAAACATGCAAGGAATTCGTTAAGTTTATTGCTTTTTTAGTTGAGCTTCTTAGATGTAAGTGAAAATATTCACATAATTAAATAGAAATAGCGATATAGTGAATTAATTTCCTCCAGTATATCTTGAAATTCACCAAAAATATCCGATGTACCGATTATGGATTGTGAAACTAGAAAAAAACTTGCTAAATTGGAATACTCTGCGACTCAAATTGTACATTATGTAAGTCGTTTTCACCCACATGAAATTGTGGGGCGCGGTAGCGAGGCACAACCTCAAGAGGGTAAACAAATATTTACCTTAACACTTTGAAGTGATTAATTTAAGAGCAGTCTACTCTTACAAGCTGATTCCAGTTCAGCATAACTATCCAGATTGCAAAAAAATTAAGTGATTTTGAATTACTCGATATTTAGCATCAACCCATAGGGTTAATAGTTAGATTATCAATCTTGGAAAAAAAAACGTATGACTTTTTTTTATGAGAAGCAAATTTTGAAATAATAAAATAAAACTTCTTGAACAGTTGAAGTTGGTGTCTTTATATGTTTTTTGACTGAAAGTACACAGTGTATTAATTTTTAAAATGCAGCTATGTTAGCAAAATAATTGATTTTTCATCTTTCGACTATCAATACAATATACATATTTCTTTAAATATAATATCAATTTTATAAAGTTTCCATTTAGCCGAGCACACCTCGCTAATGCAGGCAATGCTATGCTATTACTACAGTCACATCGTTAGTGTTGAAACTTGATGAATAAGTGTGAGTATATATTTGTAAGAATCCGCGACTTCAGACTCTCCAGCCAGCTCATATTTAAAGATGTGCACCTTCTGCTTCCTAAACAATGCTTGCCACCACGTTGCTATTTTCTTCCGAGGGACGCTTTCATTTTGGTATATTCAATTTATCACAGGTAATTTATTCTGGTCTGTAATTTATTTCTTGCTAATTTAAACAATGATAAACTTATTCATTGTTTTATGAACACTATCCTTTTAATGTATTAGGCCTATGTGATGCCTTATTTATTTAGGTAGGAAATACTTTTTCCATCCTCTTATCTAGCCAACAGGGACTACTGCGGAAATAAGAATTGTCACTGGACTTCTTTTCAATATTTTATATCCCTGGTGGTAAGTATGGTGGGTCTCTGCATTTAATTGCATGGCGATGGTAATTTGTACTATTCACTGAATAAAGCTATCTATCTTTCTACATCTTTGGTTCTAATTTAGCAAAATAAAATGTTTAAACGATGTATAATAATTACGTTTATGTTTGATTACCATGATTACATGGAAACTAAAATCAAGGTCAATCTCTTCAAACAAAAAGTGACAACTAGTAGTGTCAATTTTCAATCTAGCACAAACTAAAGAAATAGAGCTACTCACAATTGCGCTTGTGTGCCTGTTTGGGTCCACAACAATGTTGCCCAGGCAAGCAATATTGTTAACAAAGAAGGTTTGATGGCCATGGTTGGCCCTGAAAGCTACTCAGCTTTCCTCGCTCCTTCTGAATCTTTGGTTAGTTGTTGGTGTCACTTTTCGTGGAAAGATAAAATTATTAAATCTCTTTTTTCTGTCTCTCTTCGTGACACCATGGAGCGCTCTCCTGGCTCTGACCACCGACTCAATCATTACCCGATTTATACCTGAAATCACACCCTGTATTGATTGGTTATCGATCTCAAAAACTGCTTCGACATCAATTTTGAGTACCAGCCGTTACTGTTGGATTATTGGAGATAACAACTCCCGACCCTTTGCACCTAAAAGGATGGATATACATATGTATGTATTTAATATCCTCTATTTATAAGAGTCGGTATATGTAATAAATACAAATTAAAGAAGGGAGATTTTAATGTTAATACACGTATCCTAAAAAAATACTCCTTATTGATATTTGCAGCAGTGATATCTGAATGGTTCCTAGAAAACAAGAGATGTTGAACCAATGTTGGTTTGAAGTAGGGCCAGCGTCACTGACGGTGGCCCTACGTTAAACCAGCATTGTTTTATCGTTTCGTGCTCGCTGGTTTCATAACAGTTTACATCAACATTATGTACTTGAAAAAGTCACAATTATTTGGTTATTATGTAATACTTGATTATTATGCTTTTATTCCGTATAAGTGCATATGTATATCTCTCAGCTGAATAATGCGGCACCTAAGGCGAATAAAATAAAATGTGGTAAGATAAAACTTTTTATTTTTAAACTATTATTTTATTCTATTATGAGCAGGAATTGATAAAGCAAATCCGGCTAAAATTTTAACCAAATGAGCTTTAAATTTTATTCACGGAAAAAGATCCGAATGTAGTCTTTGTCGGGGAGTATATACATCGAACATCCTTGTTTTCCAAGCTTAAATGAGATGTGCACTGGCTGTTGATTTGAAGTTGGATCATCCTATGTGGCCCAGTTTAGCCTACATGTGCACAAATGTGGTCTAAAACTCCATGGCTCTACATCAGACCTGCATTGGTTAGACATTTCGCGTTTGCCGTATTGAGAGGGGGGGGGGGGAGTATGTTTTCCCTATTCTGGCTGCATGTTGGGTAAGTGTCGCAGATTGTGAGCCATCATCAAACCAACGCCCTTTCAACTTGTCTAGATGGGAGTATTACCCATTTAGGCGTGCAAATAACATTCTCTTAGTTGATTTTTTTAATTATTTATTATGTAAGCACGAGTCGTTGAGCCAACGTTGACTTCGTGTTGGTCCACCGTTTTCGACGTCGGACCAACTCTAAACCATCATTGGGAGAATCATTTCATTTGAGAAAATAACGATTTAAAAAAATGTTTTTCTCTTAGCTGGGGCATTACAGGGGGGGGGGGGGGAGGGCGACATAGCCGGACAATCTGGTGTACATTTACGGTCAATAATTTATTGATGGTATGTCCTTCCCACTGGTCACAGTTGTGGTGAACCATTCAATAACTCCCGGCGATCTGCTCACGAACAAAAGACAGGGACATAAAGACTTGCGTCAACCGCTCAAATCTTTTGATTTTCCATAACCTTAAATCCAGGCGGTGGCGACAGCTGGCCGTGGGGCCGGTCCGCGAGCCGCGAATTAACATCTCAGCATCATAAAAAGCGAATTAAAAGCCAGCTTTTATGTCTGGAATATGTACATTCCATGTCAGCAAAATCGCGGTACTTAAGTACAGGCTCATATAGTTAGGGACCCTAGAAGCACGAGTTATGACTACAATTATTTTACATTTAACCGTTAACCCTTTCAGCGCGGGGATCGACTTTAGTCGACAGAATCTGACGTCTGTAGACGTCAGATTCCGACGACTAAAGTCGATCCCCGCACTGTAAGAATCAACATATTTCTAACGGCCGAAAACCCATATCATAGGTATTCAAATGAATCAGAAAGAGCTAACTAAGACATTTATGATGATTTCAAATTGAAAAAAAACCTTTGGTTGCGATGTGTTTTACAAATTAATTCAGCGCTTAAAGGGTTAAAGCGCTAGGCACGTCTATGGGCCTATTGGTTTTTAATTCATTTTATTCGCCGATTAAATCTCTATTATTGGGAACTAAACGTATGTTTAAACATCAAGATTTGTGAATCTGCCCGCAAGATACAACATCAAGCTGTGAAAATTATGAAATTTATAAATTATATAACTTAAAGGGCTAAAATAACAATATTTGATCAGCGAGATTTGAAAATATTGAATTTTCATTTTCAACAAAATTCGTAAATTTTATCCACTCGATGTTGTGCATCGCGCCAGCATGTCACATTTTTAAGTGGACATTTCGATAACTTGCCAGTTACAAAGCTAGGCTTAACCCTTAACCCTTTAACCGCCGGTGCCGCATATATTCGGGTTTTCATTTTTTATTAGCACATTAAGTACCACCTTAAACATGTTAAAGATAAATTGTGACATCAATCAGCAATATTTGATAACAGTTGACCTCCGTTTTGTCAAATCTGAATAATTTTCACTCACTTGAAGTTGTGGATCGCGTCAGCGAGACACAACTTCAAGTGGGTGAAAATTCAGATTGAATAATTTGGCGGTTAAAGGGTTAAAGCGCTGAATATTTTTTATGCATAAAAGTTGGAGACAAAGTTTTTTTTTAATTTGAAATCATCATAAATGTCTCGGTTTGCTCTTTCTGATTTATTTGAATCAGTTATTGGTTATGGGTCGATGTCCATTAAATAAAATTACTCTTACAATGTGGGGATTGACTTTAGACTTCAGAATCTGACGTCTCCAGACGTCAGATTCTGACGTGTAAAGACGATTCCTGCGCTATAAGGGTTTTAAGCTACTTATCCATAAATTATGTGGACATCAGTTTTTTTTAAAAAGGCTTAAGTGCCCGGTGAAATATCACCACATTGATCTATTATTTTTTTATTTTATTAGATGTTAACGCAGCGTCTTTTCCGAGTGCACTCCTGGGCTCTGATTCAACAACTCAATGAGATATTTGGGCGCCACAGATTAGATATATTTGAGCTGACGTGACCTATTATCGGGTATTATTAAAGTATGTATATAGTAAACAAAAAAGCGGATTTTTAGTTTTTAAAATACATATAAAAGTGGTTATGACACATTTGAGCCCTTGAGCACAACAGTAGTCGTTTTTATTCTCTTTTATTAGCTGACCATATACCCCTGTAATTGGCAACGAAATGTGTGTTTATAGATCAAGATTTATAAATGTTTGGTCTAGAATTAAACAGGTGAATATGAGTAATTTTCAGTTGTGGGTCGCTATAGCGAGACAAAACTTCAAGTGGGTGAAAATTTATAATATAGCGCATCAGGGTTAATTTCAAAAATGTTAAAAAAATATTTGCGACGCGCAGTTGAAGGGTTAATCGAGTTTAATAATGTAATTAATTCAATTTTAAATGTGCCCAGAGCGGCATCCAGGTATGTACACGACAGTCAGCCGGTTAATTAGGCTCTTTATCCACTTGGCCACAGGCGGCTAGCAAACAACAGACGTCCACACAATGTTGATTCGATGTTAGCCCATCGTCGCAGACGATGGGCTGACATCAATCAACATTGTGTCAGTGACTCTTGTCGGTCTCAGACGGGCCACTCCTTCAAGGGTGACACTTTGAGCACTAGAGCTTACGCTTTAAACGGAATATTTGCAAAAGAAAGATTCTAAAACATGCAGCAGAGCCTAATACTTTGATAAATATCAAGGGGTTTAAACTGTTTAATATAATGAAGGATCCTTGGTATAATATACTGTGCCGATTAAAAAGTACAAACTATCGAAATGTACTTGTCAAGTTAAAAAATTTAAAAAATCCGAGAAAAACTCGGAAGTGAGTGGGTGGGTCAAGCCACAACTCGGATTTTTTGTGTGAGTTTTTTTTTTGTGTGTGTGTTTTTTTGTACATGTTTAAAAAAATGGATAGGGGGTCGGGTTGGTGGGGTTTGGTACATCCATTTTTTTCGCGGATCTGTTATTTTTTTTAAACTTGACAAGACCCCTCAGTAACTGATTGTATAAGAGATAAAAAAAAAAAATTCTGCCCAGAACTGGAAATTAGTCTGTGACTAATTCATTATTTCATGTAAGCAAACAGAAAGTCTGTGGGTTATTTCTCCTATATCAAGTGTTTTCAACCACAGTTTCGGCATATGAGGCATCTTGGTAATTTTGCCGGTACATTTATTTCGTCGACGTGGCATTGTGTCTGTGGCGGAATCTACCAAGGGTCGGTTCAGACAAGGGGGGGGGGGAAGGGGGTGGTCATCTTCAGATCACGTGCATATCACGCCTAGAGTCACACAATTCCTTGACCTGTGCGCCTGCTGTGTCGCCTCCCAGTAAACAGGAAATATTGACCAATGTTGTTTTATTGTTGGCCCAGCGTCTGCGACGCTGGACCAACATTAACACAACATCTGGTGCCGCTCCCGTGCCTGCTACCCCAGACGCACACAAATGTGGAAAACATGTCCCGGAGTCAGCGAAACACCCGTTGTAGCAGTCTTGCATATTCTACGTACTTCACCATTTTACACGGATTTTTTAATATCATAAAATCTACGGAGATATTTGTTTTCATTTCTACAGATTCAATTTTTTTTTTACAATTTCGCAACAAATATGTTTAATATTGATATTTAATATTTATGTGTTGGTCTATGCAATCATATTTGCTTATTTCATTAATATATTGGTAAAATAAGAAATGATAAAATTCCGTGTTATTTGTCCAGCGCGGACTTCATTATATTGTCGTGAAGTTAGATTCTGTGCGGTGTCAAAGGGTATTTTAACCCTTAAAACGTTGAGATATTTTTGAATTATTATTCATGGAGAACAAATTTACTGGGTTTTTTTAAAATTGAAATGAGCATAAACGTGTTCATTAGTTTTATCTGCTTCATTTGAATACCTATGTTAGGTCACTGTGTTTTATTTCTCTGTTTTAGATCAGAAAAAAAAATCAAAATCTAATGAGGGAGGGCGGTAAAAAAAACATTTAAGAAAAAAAAATATTGGACCTTTTTTTTGGAAAAGTTTATGACGGCGTCCAAATAAAAAAAATATTTCTAGAAAAGTAATGAGGGCGACGAAATAAAACAAACTTTTGACCTATTTAAAAAAAAGTTAATGAGGGTGAGGAAAAAACAAGCAAAATAAAATCATAGCTGAGAAAATGATTTTTTTATCTCCTGAAATAATTTGTTTTTACGACATGTTTTTTTTATCTCCAGAAATTAACTGTTTTTTTTTTAAATCGGCAACAATCTAATGCGTGCGCTTGACAGAAAAAAACACATGTTTTTTTTGGTAATGCGCGGCCTAAATCTAATGCGCGCGCTAATCTAAAACAAAGAAAAAAACATAGTTGCCTTATGGGTCCACACGGCCATTGTAAGTATTTTACTCTTTCATAGCGGGGATCGACTTTAGACGGTTATGCAGACGTCAGATTCTGACGTATTAAGACGATCCTGGCGCTGTAAGTGTTTTAACATCCCTTCCCCCCCCCCCCCCCATGGAATAACTTGAAGCAATTCTGACCACTTTACATAAAGTGTAATACACCGAATGAAATTTCTATTTAGATTGTAGCTAATTTGTGTCGAGTTTTGAAGCTAATCGTAATAATCTGAAGTGTAAAAATGTATATCAGGCATGCAATTTTCACAACTGACCGTACTTCGATGACTCGTGTTGCTTGATGGGGTTCGAGCAATAATTCTGGCTCGCACCCCATCAAGCAACACATGCTTTACACGAGGAAGATAAACTATTGTAGCATATAATTATGCAACCGTACGTATGATGTAACCGATTTACTAACATTTTGAGATTTGATTCTTGAGATTTGTATTACTGCTCAAAATACCTTAATTTATAACTTATTAAGATACGTATGAGAACGTCCTTAATGTGGAGTATTATATCATCATTTTGAGTATGTAACCGCTCCTATTTTTTTTTGCATATTGTAAACATGATGACAAAATAAACGAAGAAGAAATGCCTGCTGCTGTACTATAAATATTTTAATATAAACCCATGAGAGAGACCAAAGAGTTTATTTCAATTTTTAATCATCATAAATGTCTTTGTCAGCTCTTTCTGATTCATTTGAATACCTATGTTATGGGTCTATAGCCATTATAAAAATATATCTTTTAGTGCAGGGATGGACATTAGACACCAGAATCTGACGTCTGCAGACGTCAAAGTCAGAAATTCATCAGCACTATGATTATTTACCTTGTAAATTGTGCTTTATAGTCGGTCAGCTACAGAGGCTGGTATTACTAAAAACAAGACTGACAGTCAGAGACTGAAAACCTCCTCCGCGCATCATAGAGTCACTGACACAGATTTCAGTTTGGTGGCTATTTTAAGCCCTCGGAAGCTACGAATTATCGCATTCAGCCTGGAAAAAAATATTTCAAAAATACTAAACCCCCCCCCCCACTGAAGATTGAATGATGCCCCTAAGTGCATACAGGAGAAGACATTATACAAAATATTTATGGTTTCATAGTATCCCATTGGATGGAAATCTGAACATGACTTATGATGAACATCCGTGGATCTAAATATATTTGGTAACAGCTACCTATGATAACCAGTGGTAATAATGCCTATTTTTATTGCAGGGTTATTTTTATTAGGCAATAATAAAAATAAATGCAAGTCGGTTCCATGGGATCGAATAGGCTTAGTTTGGCTGAAAATCTTCGCCGCCTTCTGTTGATTATTCTATTTATAAAGTTATTGATTTTGAAGATAATACCTGGCACAGATGTTCTTTGTTTTAATTTTTGTATGCACCCTACTTTAAAGGGGATATACACTTTACTAGTATTGCTAAAACGGTATTTTATTCAAAATTAGCTTTGAGAAGGTCTTTCCTCACAAATAAAACAATTCGGATCACAAAACACCTTTACTGGTCAGTTTATTAGGTAACAGCATATTTAATGGCTGTAGTTGGGACAACTCTCCATAGAGTGAGTTTATGACATTGACAACATCATATTAATACAGCGAGAACAATAGACTTTTTGTGTGTGATTAAAATCAACTTGTTACAGACATCATATAAAACAATATGGTTATGTGAGAAAAACATATTTGTTAAAAATAACCGCTTTAGTCACAAAGTACCCACTTACCAGAGAATCATTCATATACGAGTCCCACACATTTACTGATTTACAACATCATTTTAATAATCCACATAATTACATTACAACAATAACATGTATTGTATAGCGACTCAGTGTGTATATATAAGTATAATTTGGAGTTATTACTCATTTCGATATTATCACTTATTTAATTCCCAATAGCTGTGATTTATCTTCATGACAAAACAGATTAAAAACGATTATAGTGGCGCTTAGCGCTTTAAGAGTTAACAATAGTTACACATATGACCCTCCGTGTGATCTTAACCCTTTCAGAGCGGGAACCGTCTTTATACTGCAGAATCTGACGTCTAAAATACGTCTAAAGACGTGTCCCCACACTGAGAGAATTAACATATTATAATGGCAGTACATCCATAACATATACCAATAACATTCGCGCCTTTCTGAGATAGTGGCGCTGACAAATTTTGATAGGAACAAAACTGGACATTTAGTATGTTTCATTTTGTATAATCTTCGTATTTTTATTTTGCATTAATTGTCATGAATGGATTTCAAATAAAATTCCAAATAATTATTGTGGTGACTGCTGCTTAGTGGAATGGGAGAAAGATTACTATTCAAACAATTAATCGAACTTTTCAATTTGAATGAGATAAACTATTATTTCATCCTTCCATTGTACATCCGTTGATATGTCACTATGATTATGGTAATAAATACATTTAGTCAGCATAAAACTACACTTATTTAATGATATTATACAATAACAACCATTGATATTCTGACATTATTAAACACGAACCTTTAGCAACTTACGATTGAAATTTTACCATTAACAAGCACAAGCTGTTAACAATTTACAATTGACAATTTCCTATAAACAAACACAAGCCGTTAGCAATTTACAATTGACATTCTCCTATGAGCAATCACAAGCGGTTAGCAATTAATAATTGTCATTCTCATTTTAACAAACACAAGCCGTTAGCAATTTACAATGAATATTTTCATAATAACAAACACAAACTGTTAGCAATTTACAATTTGTATTCTCGTATGAGCAAACACAAGCTGTTGACATTCTCCTTTTAACAAGCACAATCCGTTAGCAATTTACAATACTATGAGCAAACACAAGCTGTTAGCAATCTACAATTTACATTCTCCTATGAGCAAACACAAGCTGTTAGCAATCTACAATTTACATTCTCCTATTAACAAACACAGGCCGTTATCAATTTACAATTTACATTATCCTATTAACAAACACAAGCCGTTAGCAATTTACAATTTACATTCTCCTTTTAACAAACACAAGCCGTTAGCAATTTACAATTTTCCCTTCTCATATTAACAAACACAAGCTGTTAGCAATTTACAATTGACATTCTCCTATTAACAAGCACAATCCGTTAGCAATTTACAATACATATCCTCATATTAACAAACACAAGCTGTCAGCAATTTACAATTGACATTCTCCTATAAGCAAACACAAGCCGTTAGCAATTTATAATTACCATTCTCATTTAAACAAGCGCAATCCGTTAGCAATTCACAATGAACATTCCCATATTAACAAACACAAGCCGTTATCAGTTTACAATTATTAGTATTCTCCTATGAGCAAACACAAGGCGCTAGCAATTTACAATTGACATTCTCATATTAAGAAACACAAGCTGTTAGCAATTTACAATTGACATTCTGCTATTAACAAACACAAGCAGTTAGCAATTTACAATGACATTATCATATTAACAAACACAAGCCGTTCGCAACTTACAATTGACATTCTCCCATGAGCAAGCACAAGACGTTAGCAATTTACAATTGACATTCTCATATTAACAAACAGAGGGCGTTAGCAATTTACAATAATATTGACATTCTCCCATTAGAAAACACAAGCCGTTAGCAATTTACAATTGCCATTCTCCCATTAACTAACACAAGCCGTTAGCAATTTACAATTGCCATTCTCCCATTAACTAACACAAGCTGTTAGCAATTAATAATTGCCATTCTCATTTTAACAAGCACAAGCCGTTAGAAATTTACAATGAATATTTTTATATTAACAAACACAAGCTGTTAGCAACTTACAATTGGTATTCTCGTATGAGCAAACATAAGCTGTTAGCAATCTACAATTTACATTCTCCTATGAGCAAACACAAGCTGTTAGCAATCTTCAATTTACATTCTCCTATTAACAAACACAAGCCGTTATCAATTTACAATTTACATTCTCTTATTAACCAACACAAGCCGTTAGCAATTTACAATTTACATTCTCCTATTAACAAACAAAAGCCGTTAGCATTTTACAATTTTCCCTTCTCATATTAACAAACACAAGCTGTTAGCAATTTACAATACATATCCTCATATTAACAAACACAAGCTGTCAGCAATTTACAATTGACATTCTCCTATTAACAAACACAAGCCGTTAGCAATTTATAATTGCCATTCTCATTTTAACAAGCACAAGCCGTTAGCAATTCACAATGAACATTCCCATATTAACGAACACAAGCCGTTATTAATTTACAATTATTAGTATTCTCCTATGAGCAAACACAAGACGTTAGCAATTTACAATTGAAATTATCCTATTAGCAAACACAAGGCGCTAGCAATTTACAATTGACATTCTTATATTAAGAAACACAAGCTGTTAGCAATTTACAATTGACATTCTGCTATTAACAAACACAAGCAGTTAGCAATTTACAATGACATTATCATATTAACAAACACAAGCCGTTCGAAATTTACAATTGACCTTCTCCTATGAGCAAGCACAAGACGTTAGCAATTTACAATTGACATTCTCATATTAACAAACAGAGGGCGTTAGCAATTTACAATAATATTGACATTCTCCCATTAGAAAACACAAGCCGTTAGCAATTTACAATTGCCATTCTCCCATTAATTAACACAAGTTTTTAGCAATTTACAATTGACATCCTCCTATGAGCAAGCACAAGCTGTTAGTAATTTACAATTGCCATTCTCTTATTAGCAAACACAAGCTGCTAGCAATTTATATTTGACATTCTCCCAATAGCAAATACAAAGCGTTAGCAATTTACATTTGACATTCTGCTATTAGCAAACACAAGCCGGTAGCAATTTACAATTGACATCCATCCCATAAACAAACACACGCAGGCAGTGGAATGCTTAAAAACAGCTGCTGTCGAATCTGCCAAGTTTAATCTGATCAAATCTTATGTTAGAACACATTATACCTACAACAGTATAAAAATACCCTTCAGGCAGTGTGAAAATATGTATAAAAAAGTGTGAGCACAGAAAAATTCGAACGCGCAATAGTTATTTGAGTTGATGTCAGAGTTCATACGCAAAGTCGACAGAAACAATATATCAGAGTTCAGGTGCATAGACCGGATATGACAGAGTCAAATTAGGTACAACTTCTTAATTTTTCTAGGAATGTTTGTCACATCATTGTCAATATCCAGTTCTCTTTCAAAATTTTGCTGTACTTTGTGTTTCACCCACGGTGGAAGTAGCTGTGACTCCACTAGCGTTAGGTTTTGTTTTCTGCCCTGAATTTCCTTCCACTCAGAAAGTAAAGCCAGAAATTGATCGTGTTGTTGCCGTAGTAGAGCATGTGAACAACTGCGTAGGTGAAATGTGCCTTCACAGCTCCTTCTAGTGTGGTGAGGTCGTACACTGACTGTTACCAGCATCAGGGTGATGGAGCTGGAGCCTGATTGGTTCTGGTTGTCTACATGCATAGTCTTACGCCTCTGGATTTGGGCCTTCGCTAGGTGGTAGATCATAAGACCGTTACCTATGAATATCAGGCAACTCGGTATTACACTACTCAGCAACATGTCTTGCCAATGTAAAGCTCTATTTATACGATCATAGTATTCATCCTTTACTCTACAAGATTTGTAATAGATTGGTTCCCCACTCATCATACCTCACAGTACTATACATCTGTACATAAATCAGCAAGTAAAGAAAGGAGAGGAATACAGAGGCGGTGACGCCGACCAAAGCGATGCCCATTCTCTTACGACTACAGATTTCACGTGCTCTCAAAGGACTGATGACAGACACGGCTCGTTCAGCTGTCATCAGCACAATAGACCAGCCACACATACAGCCGAAGAAGTAAACCGCAAACAGGTGGATCTTGCAGCCGGCCGTTGTGGTCAATGTGCTTAGACTTATATCATACTTCATGTCAAGCCAGAGGCTGAGTAAACCAGTATTAAGGTTACCTGTGTCCATCAGAGCCAAGACAATCATCATCAAGCTGAAGGGAGACTTCCGGAAGTAAGCGCTGCACATAATCACTATGGAGATGAAGTTACCCACATTTCCAGATATGAGCAGAACGGGGCTCATATAGAAGAAGAGGTTGTTACCCTGTTTAAGTAGATATCGACTGTATATTAATTCACCTCCTCCTTCTTTCGTCGTTTGTGTAACATCGATGCTTCCGTTGCCACTTTCACTATCGGTCAAATTATCTAACACATCAGTATGCCTAATATAGGGAATGGTGGTCTCCATCTTAGACTTGGATATTTAGTAAATGTCCACTCACTACCTACAATAACCGTGGCTACGATGAGCTCTGAATGTGTGACAACTTAGTGGTTTAATACCGATGGACGCATTGTTCTCAATTATATTGTGATGCCATCAGAGAATCTACATAAAAAGAGCGGACACTCCATTTAGTCCATTTAGCTGTAAAACACGCAACAGCAGCGCCACCTTTCTGTCAGCGAGCACGAGCTGTGATTCCCAGTGTGCTTCTAATTGAGCTGTGATTCCCAGTGTTCTTCTAATTGTCATATTGTGTTTCCAGCAAACACAAGACGTGGAATCAATAATGATGATCATATAATGGATATATAGCGCACATGCGATATGCTGCTCTGTGCGCTTCACACATATTACCCGTCGTCTCTGGCCATGTTCATTGATGTACCATTTCAACTCCCTTTTTGAGCATGCATCACTGCAAACTATTTGGCGCTAGGAACTTATCGCACACATTGCCATCTTGATCACACCGGGTACTGAGTGGAGTGAAGTAGGTGAGGTATATTTGCCTTGTCCAATGACACAACGCCGAAACAACCATGTCCCATCGTCGAGAGAAAATTCAGTCCATTTAGCTATTCATTAAAAAATACTGATATTTCTCTGAAAATCCTGCACCAAGCGGGTTTCTAACTCGCACGACAGGCAGCGGATATTGCAAAGCGCTACGCTCTAACCTTTGTGTCGCGTCCTTCTCTATATGTTGGTTCAATGTTGGTCCAGCGTCACAGACGATGGGTAATCATTAAACCAGCATCGGTTTGAGGTCTTGTGTTTGAGGGGTCGGTAACAACTTTTCCAGCAAACACGAGACATTGATTAAGCTCAATGTTGAGGTAATGTTGGCCCATTGTCTTCGACGCTGGCCCAACATTAACACAACATTGGGACAGCGTCTCGTGTTTGCTGGGTTGCTGTCCAGAGTTCGGGGCTGCCAGGGACATGTTCTGTAATGATCTTAAAAGGTAAGCTATGAGCCAAGGAGCTGCCAATTCACTACATAAATGTACTGGTGAGATGCACTATTAGCATCGTCTCAGAACACACCCCCAGGATATTGCAGACCACAACAATATACCAGATAAAACAGTACTGTCAAAACAGGATATATTATGTGCCAATTTAAAAGATACATTATATTTAAAGTGTTGCCTTTGCTAAATGTAAAAGGCAAACAATGTTGACAAAAGCTCCAATGGAATGGGACGTGTTCACCATATTTGTCTGAATATATCGTCCCTTTGGATAGGAAAGGGTGTATATGTCGCTTTGTAAAGCGGCAGATACACCCTTTCAAATCAAAGGGACTACATACATTCAAAGGATTTTTGCTGTTGTTATCACCAAACGTGTGAAATATCGTGCCAATATGCGTGCATTCCGATCTATTATGTAAGGATGTCATTGTATAATATGTGTTTATCACCACATCAATCACATAATCTCAGATTTGCGTGGGCAAGTTCATGGTGAATGCATACAAAACAATCCCAATAAATGTCTACATTGAGCTGAAAATGATCACATCTCGTAAACAAAATAATTAGTGATGGCGCAATAGAAGTTAATTGATATTTTAACCCTTTCAGGCCTGAATTTACCATTGTCATCTTCATCCACTACAAGCCGCGAATTGCTGTCGCAATTCTCGACTTGTAGTGGATAAAGATGACTTAAAGTGGGTGGGAAATTGAAGAAAATAGCCGTGTATTGGTAAACTAGTTTCATGGAAATTTTTATTCTAAAACCCCTAGTTGTAGGAAAATTAAGTCTGTTTTCAGGGATGTAAAATGATGCTTTAATGCATCGTGAGGGCTTAAAGGGTTAAGTGGGTGCGACGAGTGCGATCACAACTAGGCAACAACAAACATTTATCCGAAACAATCCGCTGAATTTAAAGATTTAACCGTTCACCCGCTAAATTCTTAAAAAAAATCACTTATGGCCGTATGCCCGAAGCTAGTTTAGCTAACACGAAGTTTAGGCTTATCACGGTGTTAAGTAAAACATTGTTTTAAAAAAAATTAACCCGTATGTCCGAAGCAAGGTTACTATCGTGTTGATAAACCACAAGGTTAAATACTAAACCAGTGTTGTAACGCCGTGAACCCATCCACGTGTGAAAGTCAATATTGTGGGGAGCCTCCGTGACCGAGAGGTAGCGTATTCGGCCTCAGACCGTCAGGGTTCTAATTTCGAATCCTGTGTCTGGAGGACAGTGTCATCTCAATCATCTCACCATCCTCGAGAGGTTCTCCTGGCCCAGTTTAGCCTATATGTGCACAAAGGTGGCCTAAAGCCCGATTTATTTCATTTGTAACGCCGTGAAGCATATAATTTGTGTACACTTGCACTTATTCCCCCTCAGCGCCGACAATGGGCACGTCCGACAAACACGATACGTTCCACCAATGCTGCTTTATTGTTCCTACCAGCGTCGAAGACGACGGCCCAGCATTAGTTCATCATCGGCACAATGTGTTGTGTTTGTCGGGAACTGTCCTGTTTGTGAAGATCAGCAAAGACAATCTAACCTTTACTTCTTAACATACATATGTTTCTTCTCGTTCACCGTGATAAAGCGCAGTTCCCACCTTCCATGCCTTAAGATGTATGAAAATTACTTCACGTGATAAAATCAGCAAATGCTGCATATCAAATTTAAATCAGAACTGAATTAATTAGATGCAGTGTTATATTTTTCAATAATAATAATAATAATATAAATCAAATGCCGCACAACAAAATCTGAGAGATTATTGATGAATTATTATTTACTTTTCATGACGCACGGTAACATCTGAGATAATAAAAAGGATATATTGACCCTTTCAGCGCGGGGACCGTCTGTAGGTATATATGTAAAATATAATTGCCATAGAACCATCAAATAGGTACTCAAATGAAGCAGAAAGAGTTAACAAAGACATTAATGATGATTTCAAATTGGAAATAAATGTTGGTCTCCATACAAAAATATTTCAGCGTTGTTAGGGTTAATATGTCATTGCCACATGTTTGTACAATAAAATCTGAGATAGGGAAACATTTAATTAATTTGATTGATGTATTAATATTTAATTGGGATAATCATGCGTATTTTTATGGATAGTAACATAAATTCAATGTATGAGGATGGGCGTACAAGAAGACTGCCTGCTTGGGGATTCCAGGTACCCATGCTTCGCGTACCTCATGACGACAATTGCTAGGCCAACAACAGATAAAATGAACGGAAGTACAATCGGTCTCATATAATGACCCGGAACATTATAGAGAGATTGTTTGGCGACGACGATATGCACTTTGGCCTCCGCACCAAATTAAGCACCAGCTTGATTATAATTGTGTCTTGTTGGTTTTGCACAACATAGCAAGAAGACACAGGGAAGTTGATAACGTCAATGTTGAGTTGGATGATGACCATGACAATGATGATGACATCATTGATCCTAATATGCTGCCAGCCGTCAACCCACGAGGCAATTTTGTGAGGCAGCGCCTAGTCCAACAGTTTATTTGAGTAAATAAGATACATTCATAATATCAATAATACTAAAATCAATACTGCGCAATAAAATCTGAGAAAATAATGATGACATAGTATGTACTTTTTATGACGCACAATAACATCTCAGATAATTATCCAAATGCATTAACCCTTTCAGCACGTTGGCCTGTCTGCAGACGTCTAAATCTAACGTAAATAGACGTCAGGCGGTCCCTGCGCTGAAATAATTAAAAACATCATAATTGCCGTACACCCATAACGGGTGGGTCAACTTAAATGAAATAGAACTAGCTAATGAAGACATTTTTGATGATTTCAAATTGAAACAAATCATTAATGTCTTGGTTAGCTCGTTCTGCTTCACTTGAATACCTATGTTATGGGTCTACTGCCATTATATTTTTTTCTAAATTCTTTTAGCGCGGGGACCGCCTTCAGACGTCGGATCTAGACGTCTATAGACGCTAGATTCAGACGTCTACAGACGGTCCCCGTGCTGAAAGGGTTAAAGCATTTTGTATTGTGCGTCATAAAAAGTATATATTAATTCATCTTTTATTATCTCATATTCTATACGAAATTTATTTTAGCGTTGTAAAGGTTAATATTTCATTGTCATATGCATGTACAGTAAAAACTGAAATAAGCAAATATTTAATTAATGCGATTGGTATATTAGTGCTTAATTGCGATAGGTATGAATAGATGTGTGTATAATTTTCCTTGGTAAATCACTGATTTGAAAACAAAGAAGTTGATACCTGCAATGTCTTAAAAAAATATTTTAGTTTGCTTTTCCATCAAATATAAAAAAATATTTGATAATGTTGAATTTTTTCTAATGACTCCACACAATTATGAGTGTCGTCTATTAGTATTCCATGGATAATTATGATAATTTAGTTATTTTTATGATTCGATTTCAAATTGCTATTGCCATCAACTTCCTTAACCTAATGCTTAAACTACCCCCTGAGCAGGGTTAACTTCTGGCAACAAAACACACTGGTTTATCATCGTGTTAAGCCTAAACTAGCTTCTGGCATACGAATAACCTTAAACTGAAGGTTACAACACTGTTATAGCTAAACTCTCACTAATCTAGCTTCGGGAATACGGCCCTTGGAAGTTGTGACTCGCTACAGCGAACCACAACTTTAGGTGGGCGATATTTTATCATATGTGTCTAATTCGAGACCAAACATTTACAATTCTTAGCAATTGAACATCAATTTATATCATGAAAAATGGTATTTGACATGGTTTGAAAGTACTGAAAACTATTATAGTTGTGTTTAACGCAGACGTCGTGCCAACATCAAGCCATTATTGTTCTACATATAGACTAGTATAAAGAGATAATTCGGTCCCAGTACCTCGCATGCTAGCAAACGTTTAATCCCCACTGGCATACGAAAAAAACCTTGAAAAGGCTTAAATGACACTGCAATCAGCGTGTATGCGAGAAAATGAAATGAAATGAATCGGGCTTTAGGCCACCTTTGTGCAAATATAGGCTAAACTGGGCTAGGAGAACCTCCTGAGGATGGTGAGATGATTGAGATGACACTGTCCTCCAGACACAGGATGCGAAATTCGAGCCCTGGCGGTCTGAGGCCGAGCACGCTACCTCTCGGTCACGGAAGCTCCCCACAATACTGACACGGGGTTTCTTTCAAACAGCCGATACCGGGAACCGAACACCTAGCCCCGAACCCCGAACGGTGCTAGCATGGGTCTTCAAAATATCTGCTGTGCTTGTGCCTAAGCTAAAGGCTGCGTCTACCATGACGTCTTGGGAACTAATATCAGCTGCTTTGAGTATCATACCTATACTGAAATAAAATTACAACTATAGAACTTTGTAAAACATTTTTGTATAATTATTCCAAGTTAACCATAAATATAGGCCTATATGATGTTGCACAAAGATAAAGACGTAAAAAGGGAGTAATCAGCAATAAGGACAAACAAAGGAGCACGAGCTTTCATGTTATTAATAAAGCAATCATGTTATTAAAATAAAAACAGTAACAAAAACAAGGCGATACGAAGTACATTTGAAAAAATCATAGTGTTCAGGTATATATATGACATATAATCAACCATATGAATAAATTTTATGTAGAATAAGAATATAAAAACCACACTGTAATAAGCGCAGTAGAAAGACAAGGCGAAACAATATAATAATAATCTTTAATCCCCCACAAATAATATGATCATAATAGTGGCTAATACCCCGTTAAAGACAAAATGTGTCAAATGCAGAATCCAGTCACATAAAAGCATGCTTGAACATGGTAAATTAACGAGAATGTGGGTTTGTATGACTTAAATGCTACAAATGAGGTTCGTAAGCCATAATATGCTGCCTAAGTTTATTACAATCATTCGTTATGTCATAGAGAAGGTATAAAATAACGTGCTTTAACCCTTTCAAGACTGACTTTACATTATAATCTTCATCCACTACAAGCCGCAAATTGCTGTTACAATTCTCGACTTATAGTGGATGAAGATGATTTGAAGTGAGTGAAAAATTAAAGAAAATTGTCATGTACTGGTAAACCAGTTTCATGGAAATTTTCATGATAAAACTCTTGCTTGTAGGAAAATGTAGTCTCTTTTCAGGGATGTAAAATGCTGTTTTAATGCATCGTGAGGGCTTAACCCTTTAACCGCCAAATTATTCAATCTGAATTTTCATTCCCTTGAAGTTGTGTCTCGCTGACGCGATCCACAACTTCAAGGGAGTGAAAATTATTCAGATTTGACAAAATGGAGGTCAACTGTTTTCAAATATTGCTGATTAATGTCTTATTTTATCATTAACAAGTTTAAAAGGTAGTACCTAATGTGCTAATAAAAAATGAAAAGCCGAATATATGCGACACCGGCGGTTAAAGGGCTAAAGGGTTAAAGGAGGTGGGTATCTATGCTTCAGTAAATCAAATTATTGACGTTACGGCAGACCCCACTCCTGTGGAGGTTCACCATGCATGTCGTTGTATTGGGCGCCTTAAATGTTTACAGCATTTCATAACGACTCATCTACTTTAACCCATCATGGTTATTGATGTATTATTTTTTTTCTGTATTAGCCCTTGTGGATGTGAAATATCTGGCTAAAAAGCAAGAATAACAAAGTGTAGGGCTCAATTTTGATACAATGGAATGTATGTGTCTCCGTAGTGAGAGACACATGGGTACAGTATTTTATTTTATTTTTATTTTATTTATACAGATACAGAAATATACACATTATATCATTAGAATAATATATACAACATTGGTCGGGTTGTGATAGAACAAGCTAATAGAAGCCTCTGCACGCTAAGCAGCAATTAATTCATATTCATATATTTACAAAAAGTGTAGTTAGCATGTTTAGCGGTATAATTATAGTTACAATATATATATAAAAACGACGGACGTCTTAGATTTGAAGGTCGAATAAAAGTTATTTTTCCTAAAGACATTAGACATGAATTTCTCTAATATAAATCTTGCAGAAGCCTAAAATAAATTGTGCTTTCATGGTCAACAAACCATATAACATAGAGGGTTTCCTTTACATTTAGGCGGCCAGTTTGTGTTTTGCTAGCTTGAAGATGAAGGCCAACAAATATCAAATATTATCAGACAGATTAGAGCTCAGCATACCCACATTATGTAAAACGAAATGGATAACAAATTATATAGGCCTACTAAGATGCATGTATGGACTGCGATAAAAATAATTTTGCGCTGGTGAGCGAAACTACTTCCTGCAATAATTTTGACATTAGCTTGGTTCCAGGTAGACCTCTACTATAGTTATAGACCTATATAAGCAATACTGTTTTAATGTTGCTCGACCGTCTACGCCGCTGTCCCAACGTTATACCGGCATCAACTAAACACTTCTTGTTTACTCGAAAGCCTGAATAATAAATGCAAATTATGTTCGGTGGTAGCAACAGATACAGGAGACAGTTTGGTAATGGATGCTTAGTAAGTCACATCATCGATTGCACCTCCTGATGCTCAGTTCAGATCGTAACCCCTTTTACGGCGGTACATAATATAATGCAATTCTCATTAGCATTATAAGGTGCTAATTTCAACTTTGTAAAGTAGAACAGATAGACAGAGAAAAAGATTTATTGATTGATTGATTAAGTGTGTGAGTTGAGTGAGTGAAGACAACCTCGGCCACAATGGTTCGTACGGCAATAGATTCATACGAATCTTCATTTCCCAATTTTTAGCGTTCGTACGGCCTCACAGTTTCGTTAAACCCTCAAGATTATGAAATTGGCAAAAATACCATTTAACTCGTAGCATCGCCTTGCTGTCGCCTCACAACCACCACACCCACACCTTGAGGTGTTGGTACGAGCGTCGTACAAATTTTTACATCCGTACGGCGTTTATACACGCGTCTGAATAGGCTCGCGATATCATAACGGCATGCTTACGAGCACTGTAGAAATAATGGTATTATTTTTTTTTACATCGGTAGCTCTATCATGTAAAAATCTGTTTACAATGTTCGGTATGAACTTTCTTGCGGCGTTCTCAAGGCGGTCGTAAAGAAAGAATTCGTACTCCGTTCTTAAACTCGTAGACAGTTTTCTTGGATAGTATGGTATGTCTAAGAGCGCTACGAACACCGCAATAAATCTCCCCATTGTAGGATGGAGGCACGATCGCTTTGGGAACACCACTCGAAGTACATACGATATTCGTTGATTTTTTTCTGTGTCGCAATGGCCGTAAGCACACATTTCCCTATTACTTATCCAATTGTTCGTGAGGAATTCTTACGAAGTTCGCGTGGAGACCGTACAAGCTTGGACACACGAATCCACACTTCTACCCGATGGCTCATTCTGTCCGAATGTGGCTCCAAAAGCAGCGTTATTGGGTTCGAATTACGGATCGCCAGATGTCTGTCATCAGAGTTGAGAATATACAGTGCTCCAAATTGTTAAAATGCCTAGAGTGTGCAGTGCTGCCTATAGTACTGTGCACTATACAGAACTCTTATCATTCGATAAGAATATGACATAGTCCCGATTTCTGGCTCCCTTCTGTCGCGATATTCCCATTACCAGGCGACGTAAACCAATATTGACTCACTAACAGTGAGTAGGCACAAACCACGTTACGTTCATAAGGCGAACTGATATGAGTCTTACGAAACCATGGGGGTTTCTTACGGCTGCCTTGCGAAACCCGCAAGAAATGAGACTATTTTCCATTTTTTTGGTCCGGCGTCCGTACAGATCATAGTGACCTAGTTATAAGATGCAGCCTTGTGACTATTGTGTCAATATTGTGACAGAATTAATATCGGGGTCGGAACTATGCCCTAGACTCTTATCTAATGGCATCCAGGTATGTTTATATAGTCCACGTTATACCATAGATAGCGTCATGATATTTATCACCTTCTTAAAAATAGAGAGAGAGGGCGGGGGTGTCTATTTGAAAGGTTTGCAGTTTTTCTTCAAGTTGGCTGGAGAACGACAAAATGACACCCCCACCCCACAAAAAAAATATTATACAATTCATGCAATCTGTAAAACGTTTGGAACACCAGAAAAGGGGGTTTTGATTACCAGGCGGCCCCGACCCCCCCCCCCCGTGATTACGAATTTGCCGATGTGCATCCTAGGCCTTTGTGCAGTTTGGAGCACTGTTAATGTACAATATTAGAACCCAATACATCCCGCCATATCCAGAACAATTCTATTTAATATGCCTCCACACCGGAACAGATGTGGACGGCGTGAGAGTCAAACAAAGGTCTCATAGGCTCATAATAAACCTCGATAACATCTGAACTCTTCAGGTTTCAATTCAAAATTCAAAATTTTCAATTCAAAATTCAAATTCAGGATATTTTTTACAAAATGTTTTTGATGGAACGTAGCCCGAGGGTGATACGGTGCTCATGTGACCAGTGCACGTGTACAATGAGTTATTGTGAACCCAGCGAATACGACACATCGACCCAATGGTGACCCAATATGGGGCCAGCCTCGTAGACGGTGGACCACCGTTAGATCAATATCGGCTCAATGTCTGTGTTTGCTGGGGACAACATATTCGATAGCAATCATCTCAGATAAGAGACATTGACCCGATGCTCGTGTAATATTTGAAACATGCTTGAACTACACAGCTGACACAAGATGTTGAATCGATGCTGACTTAGCGTTCGTCCAGCGTCGTAGACGGTGGACCAACGTTAAACCAACATTGATTTATCGTCTTGTGTCTGCTGGGTATAGTCTATGAGCACAAGGGTTGATATGAACATCGACCTGTTTATATAATTATTTGGGTTATCGTTGTACATTTGTCTTGATGTTGATGGGTGAAGTCCACATCACTCTGGTCCTATCTGGTACGATCCGGTTTTATACGCTAAATACTGGATAAAAGCAAGCCGGTCGGCTGCTGTGTAAATCTGTGTCACGATGGCAGACGAGACGTATTCTGAGTATATCGTGGTCGGACTTGGGGGTGTTGGAAGTGGAGCGTTGTATTGGTTGTCCCGCTCTGTCGGCAGTAAGGTCCTGGGACTGGAGCAGTTTGAGTTGGGACACGACAATGGAGGTTCTCAGGACCACTCACGCATCATCAGGCTTCAGTACCATGATCCGAAGTACACCAACCAGCTGTGTCCGGGATCGTACGAGGCATGGGCCGAGGTGGAGAGGGAATCCGGCATGCAGCTGGTGTACAGGTGCGGAAGTCTATGTCTGGCGAAGAAGGGCACCCCAGGTGAGAGGGTGATCCAGGATTTTGACTCGGCCATGACGCAGGCTGGAATCCCGTCTGAGAGGTGGGACGCCCAGGAGCTGAGGAGACGCTATCCTCAGTTTCACTGCGGTGACGACATGATCGCCCAGTGGCAGAAAGACGGTGGATTGGTGGACGCAGCCCTTGGTAACGCCCTTCACATACAGCTGGCAAGGGGTTACGGTGCTCAAGTCCGTGAGAAATGCGGCGTGCAGAGGATCGCCACCAACGACGACGGCTCTGCGACCATTCACACGACCCAGGGTGTCTTTAGATGCCGTCGTGTCGTCATCGCAGCTGGAGCGTGGATCAATCAGGTGATGGGAAGTCTGGGCGTGCACATTCCAGTCACAGTGACCCAAGAACAGGTGAGCTACCTTGGAACTCCTCACACACGTCTCTTCACCAAGGACGTCTTCCCGGTGTTCATCTACCACGACGATGACCACGACATCTACACGTTACCGGTCTACAAGAACTCCGGCTACAAGATCGGCATCGATGCTTCTGGGGCCTCCGTCACCCCCAACACCAGGACATACGTGAAGGATGACGCCCGAGAGAAGAGGGCTGTGGACTTCCTCAAGGATCTCCTTCCAGAGGCGGTGGGGCCCATACTCTACACAAAGACGTGTCTCTACACTATGACCCTGGACAGAGACTTCGTCATTGATACTCTGCAGCGCCAGGGCAAGCCACAGATCGTCTTCTGCTGCGGAGCAGGACATGCCTTCAAGTTTGCCAGCATCCTGGGCAAGACCCTGTCTGAGATCGCCATGACCGGCCGCTCCATCATTGACGTGAGTGCCTTCACCATGGACAGGGAGGCTGTGCGTAACCCCAACTGCACTCCTACCTTCCACCTGTCCACCATGACCAACGACAAGTCCAAGCTTTAGAATGAAGATGATCCATTTGTATAGTGCTCTGCTGAGACAGTATACATACGTGCATACGTATATAAATAACGACACAAATGATACCGGTGGAGTAGAGTGTGATATTTGCTTATAACCAACTAAAATGATATATTAGAGTATACGTGTAACAGTGTTGAACCGGTTACATACTCTAGTGTGTAGTGAGTGTGGTGTTAGCAAATAACCAAAATATATATACATTAGAATATCAATTATTGTGTAGTGAATGTTATGTTAGCATATAACCAGCTAAAATGATACATTAGAGTATAAAATATGGAGTAGTGAATGTTATGTTAGCATATAACCACCTAAAATGATACATTAGAATATAAATTATGGTGTAGTGAATGTGATGTTAGCATATAACCACCTAAAATGATACATTAGAGTATAAAATATGGAGTAGTGAATGTTATGTTGATTCTGTACTTAGCTCTATTTTATACAAACACGCTCCTGTAAGTACAAAGACTCCATGGATGACTCCGGAAATAATGAAGGCTAAAACCTTTCGCCACAATCTCAAACGAACATGGCGCAGATCTCGCACACATCTAGATCGTTCTCGTTACAAACATCAATGCCACCTGTGTAATAGAATGATGACAAAAGCTAAATCGAAATATTTAGCTGATGTTATTGCAGAAAATTCTGACAATCCCGGTCGCCTTTGGAATTCAATAAATATCATTCTGCATAGAATTCCAACTCCTGCTCTGCCAGAATTCCCATTAGTAAAATCACTTTGTGATCATTTCTCTAGGTATTTTGTGGGCGGGGGCCCTAGGGTAGTGGTTAGCACCGCTGCCTTTCACGCCAGAGTCCGGGGTTCGGTTCCCGGTCTCGGCGGTTTGAAAGAAACAAAATTGTTTCTTCCCCATCCACGTGTGAAAGTTAGTATTGTGGGGAGCCTCCGTGACCGAGAGGTAGCGTGCTCGGCCTCAGACCGCCAGGGCTCGAATTTCGAATCCTGTGTCTGGAGGACAGTGTCATCTCAATCATCTCACCATCCTCAGGAGGTTCTCCTGGCCCAGTTTAGCCTATATGTGCACAAAGGTGGCCTAAAGCCCGATTCATTTCATTTCTAGGTATTTTGTGGATAAAATTGAAACTATCCGTTCCAAATTTCCAGATAAAGTACAGAATATTCCACAAGTGCAAAAACAAGAAATTAGATCTAAAATGAACGTTTTTGAACGTACATAAGAAGATGAAATTAAAAAGCTTATTTTGAGTTCATCGTCAAAATCATGTGATCTGGGTCCCAATCCTACAAGCGTGTTGAAAAATTGTCTTGACATATTAATAACTCCCATCACTGACATAATTAACTTTTAAATGGAAACTAGTACATTTCCTCGAAATTTCAAAGAAGCTCATGTAAGACCACTACTGAAAAAAACATCTCTTCCTAAAAACGAGCTGAAACATTACAGGCCTGTACCCCTTAAGTTTCATTTCCAAAATCTTAGAACAGATAGTAGCCAATAGGCTGCAAGCTCATATAAAAAATAACCATCTATGTAATCCATTACAATCGGCTTACAGGAAACATCATTCTACAGAATCGGCTCTACTGAAAATACATAACGATATCATTATTAGTATGGACAAGGGTGAAGTTACGGCTCTAACCTTGCTTGACTTGTCGGCCGCTTTCGACACCATTGATCATGCCACATTAACAGATAGACTTTCTGATTGTTATGGAATATCTGGCCAGGCTCAAATTTGGTTTGGCCACATTAACAGATAGACTTTCTGATTGGTATGGAATATCTGGCCAGGCTCAAATTTGGTTTTCTTTTTATTTGCAAAATAGGCACCAGTCCGTAAAAATTGAAGACACTTTTTCAGATAAAGTCACACTCTCCTATGGAGTTCCACATGGCTCTGTGCTGGGGCCAGTGCTTTTTACTTTATACACTACACCACTCAGCGCTACTATCTCTAGTTTTGACATAAACCATCACCTTTATGCCGATGATACTCAAATTTACATGTCTCTATCAGCTTCAAATGCGAAGGAATCTCTTGAGAAGTTGCAACATTGTTTAATGGGTGTGTCGGCCTGGATGACAGGATCTAAGCGGAAGCTTAATCCTAGCAAGACAGAATTTCTTCTTACAGGACCAAACTTCAGCGAGAAAAATTCTTGAATAATTTCCCATGCTTACTTCTAGGTCAAGACACAAATCCATCCACATCAGCTAAAAATATTGGTGTACAATTCGACAGTGGCCTGAATTTCCGAAAACACATATCCCAAACATGTAGGGCATGCTTCTATCATATCCGTGACCTGTGTCGAATTCGAAAAAGTATGTCCTTAGATCTTGCCAAGCAAATTGCAGTGGCACTCGTCAGTAGTAAGTTAGATTACTGTAACACACTTTTTCACAATATGCCAGAAAAGGATATCGCTAGATTACAACGCGTTCAAAACTGCCTTGCAAGAGTAGTAACCAAGGCCCCACGATTTAGTCGTTCCATTCCAATTCTAAAACGATAACATTGGCTTCCTGTCAAATTTCGCATTCATTTTAAAAAATGCGCAATAACTTTCCGAACCCTAAACGAGAACCAACCTGCATATCTGGCTGATTTACTTGCTCGGCCGTAATGCTCAAAATATCTACGCTCCACTAATTCGAATAGATTTGTTGTTCCTCGTATAAAGACTAAGACTGGGTCAAGAGCTTTCTCTACATCTGGTACAGCCTTATGGAACGCCCTGCCTGTGCCAATACGTAATGCCAAAACAATCTGAACATTCCGGAAATTACTTAAATCCCACCTATTTGACCTGGCTTTTCCACCCTAGTCCCTCAGCAGCCCGGTTCCCTGTTGACGAACCTGTTTTGGCCTCGATTATGACACATGATCACGCTAAGGATTTGTGCGCCTCTGATCTCGGTCCGCTGAGGATATAGGCGCTATAGAAGTTTTATTGATTGATTGATTGATGTTAGCATATAACCACATAAAAATGATACATTAGAGTATAATTTATTGTCTAGTGTGTGTGATGTTAGCATATAACAAACTCAAAATGCTACATGATAGAGTATAAAAATGTGATGTTAGCATATAACCACCTAAAAATATACATTAGAGTATAAATTATTGTGTAGTGAGTGTGATGTTAGCATATAGCCAGCTGAAAATGATACACAATAGACTATAACGCTGGTGAAGAGTCAAAATGAGATAAAGGGGGGTCAAAGTGGACTTATCTCCTTCTGACTCTTCACCAGAGATAAGTTATTGTGTAGTGAGTGTGATAATGGTGATATTAGCATATAAACAACGATGATACCACACAATGTACTTTATTGTTTAGCGACAGTAGTATTAACGTATAGGCCTAATCAACTATATAGAATAACGTAGAGAATAGTATTTTTTATTTAGTGAGTTTGGAGCTTCTACTGTTGCGATAGTAAGTGGCCGAATAAAATGTATCCGCTAGAGTGTAATTTAGTATTTTATCAATAAAATAATGTGATTGAGTTACACCTGGTTATGTGACTCAACAGAGTAAGGAAATATACGAATTTGTGTCAATGTTGCAATGACTCAAATTCGTATGTTTCCCTGTTGTGTCACGTAAAATTAAATATACTAAATATAAAATAATTAAACCATATTGATTATGAAAAGTCCAAGACAATGTAGTTCCCTATGTTACGATATATGATAGCCAGCCGATCATTTGAAGCCGATATTCTCGAAGGGGTGGGTAAATATGTGGCTCGTTCTGGACAAGTAGACAATACAGAAGAAAATAGAATATATAAATAGTAGACAATAGAAAACTCCTGACCAATCTAAGAATAACTGAGCTTGTCAAATGACGCGGACATTCTGTACTCAGTTGTTAGCCAAATTAGCATATCAGGGGGGGGGGGGCAGATTACTTTACAAGTTGGGCCCAAGTTAATGCAGGCAAACATCATTTTACTTTCTAAACGCTACCAGGTAAGTAATATTAATTCATCACTTTTACTACTAAATGTTTAAGGCTTACATTATACCTCGACTCAAAAACCTGTCTCCAACAACACAGTCCATCGCCATTTGACCAGCCATCACTAAGATGACAACTTGATTAAAAATATATGCTAAGATGCCTAACAATTATCTCATTTAGGTATGATGGTAACCGACAGGCACGAATTGCTAACGCAATGTTAATTTTATTTTAATTTAATGTTTTAAATGAGAATCCAGCTCCTTACCAAATACAATATGTAACCAGCTTTCATTCAGTTTTCGCCATATGGATGACTGGGACATATACATGTAAGCCATGGCTCATATTCTCGTACAAGTTACGATATATCGTAGGCTTCCGATTGATCGAGATTGCCATCTCAACCAATCCGAAAGCTACGATATATTGTAACTTTTACGAGAATATGGTAAATAAAATAGAATAGTTAAATCCATCTTGACCACTAAATTCCTATAGTGACTTAACAGCTAAGCTCATAACTGAACTCTCAATATCATCTAAGAACACTGCACCAGTTCCTGATTCGACATTTAAATGAGCATGTTAAGTGGGTTCTTTTTTCGTTATATTCGACATCTGAATAAGAAACCAAGTAATGTATTTAAACATTTTAAAATGAAATGGATAATTACGGTATGCGTGCAATCAGACTGATAAATCTTCAGTGTACACTTTAGAGTTTCGTTTCACGTTTAGGTCTGGTTATCCATCGCCGTTGTAAGATTTGTCTTAGGATCAAGGATCTCACGTGGATAATCTACAGGAAATGAGGAAAACTAAATGAGAAGGAAAGAGAATGAGAAAAAAAAAATAACGGAACTGTTAAATGCTATATTTACAATGCGTCTACTTTTAACTTAGATTAGACCTGACGAGATTTAAAACACAAAGTGCAAATCAAAACAGCAACACTTCACACGTAAACCTCTACCAAGGAAATATGGGACGCTCTGCCAATTTAGATTTGATGTTGGCCCAGCGCCTGCGACGCTGGACCAGCACCATATAAACATTGGCTCAACGTCTTCGCCAACCAGTACTAGCAATGTCTGATATTACTCAATTCAAAGTATTTATATTTAGCAAAGATCATGTACAATAAGATGGTCGACTCTACCGAAAACGTGAAATCGCTCTCCATGCTGTCCCTCAGTCTTGGGGGTTGGAACTAAATGCTTTTCTACTCTATCAGGTATGATTTTACCATATTACGATGAGTTATTATGACATTGATCCTATTAGAAACAATACATATTTTACATTATAAAAATTAAGTATTGACGGAGATTTACATGCATTTTTTATCCAATAATGTGGTGGTTAGTTATCAATACTTTTTAAGTGTCTTCTTCCCTCTGGTACTGCAGGGGTTGATTCGCCGATATAAATAAGTATGTATATTCATTTTTAGCAAACAACAGGTGACGCCCAGCTAACACGAGACGTTGACCCAATTATAAAGTAATGCTGGTCCGACGTTTGTAATGCTGGTCCAGCATCACCCCAGCATTGGTTCATCGTCTCGTATTTGAGGGCAGGTGACAACGTGTGCAGTGGTAGATACGGGCATATAAAAACAAGATAAGGGCAAAGAAAAACATAATACTACTATAGTCTAATGACACGGATCATTTATCATGTTTATCATTCGGAATATATCTGAACAGAAATCGTTGGCTGATATAAAGCATGTTACCATGGTTACTGTTATTGCTGTTTCACCTGATCTCAGCGATTCTGTCACAGAATTAGCTTATTCAATGGTGGAATACTTCACCCCACAAATGTGTATTTCCATTGAGGCGGATAATTTTCTTGTATATATCAGTGAATAAATTTGTCGCAAAGTGTCGCGATCTGTATGTCACAAATGTAAAATAATTTTGATACCAATAATATACCTTGCATACATTTGAATCGTATATTTCAAGATAACAGTATAGGCCTACTGTAAACGCCCCAATCATCAGTGACATTATTGGCAGTGGTCCGAGAGAGAAGGCTTACATATTATAATTTTATAACATTGCTCATGTGTTCTCCATAGATTTAAAAAAATAAAACTAGCTTGAATCAAAAGACACGTCTGTCAAGTTGTGGTTGTTACCTATGCTTTGCCCCGATCTCCGTTGTCGTCGCTATGCTTGACGACATACAGTCACTCCCACCGCTCTGTACCCACATATTTGTGTACTTGCTGTACACAGCTTTTCTGTTATTTAAAGGTGTAGTCAACTGTCAAAATTCGCGGGACAAGGGTCCCCCAGAAGGCAATAGTGCCTGTGGGTAAGCCAAGGCCCTATTCCATAATAATACTAAATATGTGTTTCATACCCAAAGCCTCATTAAGAGCAAGGTCTCAAATCACAGCAAGTTCATATATACTTGAGCGACATCTATGAGGTAATAATTCAAAGCCCTTGTCTTTTGCCCCTACTTGGTCGCCTACTTGCAAACAAACTGACTGTATTACTGCGGGGATTTGGAAACTGCTTGACCCCCAAGTTTGTATTGTCACCAGTAAACACAAAACATTTGTATGACTTTATGCAATGTTGGGCCAACGTTGAAGACGTTGGGCCGACATTGCATAAATGTCATACAAATGTCTTGCATTTGCTGGGCAGGAGGACTTTCTCTCAAACATTGTACATTTATCTAATGGTGGTTCAATGTTGGGCCAGCGTCGCAGACGTTGGTCTAACATTAAAACAGCATTGAATCAATGTCTCGTTTGAGTAGTATCTTGTAATCAGTTCAGTGGCTATATTAATGCCGTCAATCTGTACTCAATAGGCTACTGTTGGCCTACACTTGACCGTCCCAGGCATGCGCGTTTTGAAGCTGAATGATTCTTTAAATGAAGATATTTCACACTCTGAATATTTAAATATTGCTTCTTAGACAGAAATGTATGCAAGGTCTATTATTCACTCCCAGTAGGGTCTGTAACAGCGAGAATGAAGTCTTTATGACCCTAGCAACAAAGTCCTGATGACTGTAACGCAAACTTGGTGATAGGCTACGCAAACTTGATGATCCTATACTGCAGCATGAAAACTAAGGTAAGTTTTGTCTGCATTGTACATGAATAACAGTCACTAACCATCATAAAACTAACACGATTGCCATGTTAACGAATATTTCACGACCCTGTGATTGTTATACCACAGACATTTGCATAGTTATTTATATTGCAAGCGTTCTGATCAGTCAATGGCTACAAGGTATGAAATTCCCCCCGACCCCTTCATGGCTTTATAGAGAGATCCTTTGGTCGACTTTCCCCATCAGCCTATGTGCTATATTTAGTAACATTGCGTCATTTTCTTTCCTGGGGTTGATTGGTCAAGATAAGTGCCGTCATGACGCGACGTAATAATATGGGCTCCATAGGGTGACATCATTTATGATTGCCTATTTTCAATGATCCCCATCTAAGAAAAAATATAAATTTACAGTGCTATATATAAATGGACAACATTAATGGTCAGTAGTGAAACTGGATAATTAACATATTTTGTGACCATAAAAAAATCGTCCTGGTGTAAAAGATGATTAAATAAATATGATATTTAGTCAGGTTGTAGTGATGTTTAACCAACTGGGGTAGTGGATGTAAGCTATCATTGCTATGAGCCTTCATGTACACTTGCCACGCAAACTAGAGACGTTAAACCAATGTTGATTCGATGCTGGGCTACCGTCTTCGAAATCAGCCCAACATTAAGCCAACATTTAGTCAACGTCCCGTGTTGGTGTAGCACGTGGATGTAGATGTTTCCCTTTCACTCAGCTGTACACAAAAGGGAGTGTACGTGGATGGAGCAGTCATACAATTAGGCCTATCATTAGTGGAGACATTTTCCATAATTAGTGTTCACGTTTTAAATAATTTTTTTATATGAATGACAAACGCTATGAAACACTCAATCTGTCAATTGAATGCCATAATTTGATCATTACGGGGCAGTGTCGCACTGGGAAAACTTAAACTTTAAGACAACTAGTAGATCTAACTCTATTTAAATGAAGCATAATAACGATTAGGCCACCGGCTTGCATTCCTACTGGAATGGTTATTGAACCACCAGTATTAAAGCAGCCCCTTGGGATGACATCAATTTTCGTTTTTAGTTTTGTAATGAAGTAGTGTATCCCCAAGATCATGATTTTATTTTTTTCAGGATTTTTAGATTTTAAAAAATATTTTTTATCAACATTTCTATGAAACCGCTTCAAACCCAAACAAACTTTTTGTACACCTAAACACTTGCTAAAGGACGGTTAAATGTTCCTACGGCATTGGGCTACATGGTGATGCCGTCGGCCCAGCGTTGGACAGACAATAAGTGTTGCAGGTGTATCACCTCATGTCCTGGCTATAAGACACCAATCAGACACCAATTAGGGGCGAAACCTTTGATCTCCCCGTCCAAGACGTGGGAATATGTGGTGTGAAGTGCTGTATATTGCTGACTTGTTTTGTTTACATGGCAATATACGACCTGGAAATATAACTATTTCACTCTTTTTCGGTGCTTTGAAATTGTTTTTTGACTTTTTCGTATTTCCACTTAAGATCAGTAGGCTGTATAGCTTCATATAAGTTAAATTTTCAAAATTGATAACATTGAAAATGTCTCATCCCAAGGGGTCCCTTTAAAGTGGGGGTCAGCATTAGGCATGGTTCTAGGGTCCAGCCCTCAATGTTTTTTAGAAAAAATAGATGAATGTATTTTGGCGCCAAAATAGACCATTACGGCCAACTGTAAATGCGAGTTTACAATATATATACTTCTGTATGTTTTACGAGTATGGGGATTTCTCTGGGATCCATCATTGAAAATACATTGGCACAACATTTTGATCTCTAATACAACATGATATTAATATTGCAATGTAACTGCACTCGGGTATTTGTTATATATTTAATTTGTTATATATTTAACTTTTTCATAAGTTTAATTTCGAACTCTGCCTCTGAGATATTCTTATAGTTTATAACTGGAGTTGTCCCCCCCCCCCCATGTATAATTATCGTCCCCGTGCAGCTATGTCAAAGGGAAATTACTATAGAAATTAAACGAGACACAGTTCAGTAACATAAAAAACATATCAGTTCACACCGGCGTCACGTAACGGTGGAGGGGGGGGGGGGGGGTACACGGGTAAATCTCCTAATTTGTTGAATGTGGTGTTGGTATTAAAAGTGTCCACATGTAATACACCCATACCGTTTTAAATTTGTTATATATGCCAAAGGCTGATCTAGAATTGCCTTAAACAGATATAATGCATTGTCAATGTGGAATAGTGTCAGCTATTTTGATTTTATGTGATCATCTGAGCAATTTTTTTTTTCAAAATGGCTAGTAGCTACATGGAATGGTCTATTTTTGACCCAGAAGCTTTGAAACTATGTTTCCAAAGGGGTGCAGCCCTCTATTATTTAAAGTGGCTGATGTATCGAAAACTGTGAATCTGGTCAGAGGCTAAACAGGTAATAAATGTAACCCTTATTCACCAGCCACTATAATATGTACGTGGGTTACAGACCCCCTCCCCCCCAAAAAAAACAAAATTGTCGCTTATTTGGTTTCTCCAAAATTTCTGAATTTTACGGATTTATGTACGTTCTTCTACAATCCTAAAAGCATATACGACTTACTTAGTACTACTATACTCTTCAGGGTCTAAATTTCGGTCCTCAGAGTAGTGGTTAGCACCGCTGCCTTTCACACCAGAGTTCGGGGTTCGGTTCCCGGTCTAGGCGGTTTGAAAGAAAGAAAAATGTTTCTTCCCCATCCACGTGTGGAAGTCAGTATTTTGGGGAGCCTCCGTGACCGAGAGGTAGCGTGCTCGGCCTCAGACCACCAGGGCTCGAATTTCGAATCTTGTGTCTGGAGGAGAGTGTCATCTCAATCATCTCACCATCCTCAGGAGGTTTTCCTAGCACAGTTTAGCCTATATGTGCACAAAGGTGGCCTAAAGCCCGATTCATTTCATTTCATTTCCTTACTAGCCTCAGATGCACCGTTTCATTTTGTTTTTATTGTCATCCATTTTGGATTCAGGTAAATCCGAAATCGTTTTTAGCAATAGATTTTATCATACAGGATCATAACCCCTAATGGCCCAAATGTCACTCATTTGTTAGGCTCAGACGCACAATGTGCGAGGTATGACATTTGAAAATTCTCCAATGTATTGTCAATGGAAATGTTTTCACATTTGGCCCCACCATACTCCCTCGCTATTGGTCAGATCTCTTAGAAGAGATAGTAGGATACTTCACTAACCAAAGATCATGGAGGTCAGATGTCTGGACACTCGATTCAAAACTCAATGACAAATAAAAACGGCCGCACAATATTAAAAATAAGAGGGATTTTGCTGTGTTTGTATTCGTATGCGAAATCCGTTTTAAGGTACCTTCACATAAATCTGCGCGAATACGAATTCATGTTATTTTGCTAGATGTTCGTTTTTATGTGTGAAAACCCACACCAAAATAATATAAGAATGCTATAAGAAGGAGGTTTCCCGTGTTTGTATTCGTACTCATATTTGTGCATATTATGCGAACCTATAGTACCTAAAGCATGATGAAATTAGACCATGTGGTTAAAAGTTAAAGTAGAGTAACAAGCGGTATTATCAAAGATAATGTACACTTTTACACTATCTTTGATATGATGAGAAGAAGGGTGTGATAACATCCGGAATATGTTAAATCACTCTATTCTCGTTATTCGTCTTGTTAAGAACAGTTCAGGTTAGCCTTGTATTGGCCCCTTACACAGATAACATTTGTGATACCTACGAAAATGTCAGAACCTATAAATTGAAAAAGAATAAAGGAGCTAAACTACCAACCCACCATTTATGGTGTATGTATTGCCATGATTACATGGGGGTAATGTTAATCCCTTTGTTTACAATAGACAACAAATCATAAAGTTTCATATAAGGGGATTGAAGCGACTCACTCAGGCTAAAATCGTCAAAAATACGGTGATTTTATTTTGGTTTCTTAATATTACCATATGATGTGAACATGTCCATAGACTAGAACTGCAAAAGTTAATAAATTTTTGTGCTGCGCTATAATTTACCAGTTAAGCGAGACGAAAATTGACTTTTTTTTGGAACCGATATTGTTTTTTTTTATTATGGACATGCGTGAATTTTTGACAATTTCAGCCTGATTGAGTCGTTTTAAACTAAAATTTACTTTATGATAATATATGATTCGCTGAACAAAATACATTTGCAACAGAATACCAACTTAAAGAACATCATATTATTATCATAATATAGCTGGACCGTCAAAATATGTGTACATTTATTGGTACAGAACCTTTAAACATAATACCAGTTTAATGTGCAGATAACATATGCAAATTAACTTTAACCTTCTAATCGCCAGGTTATTTTAATTCACTTAAAGGGACCCCGTGGGATTAGAAATTTTCATTTTTGTCAATTTTGCAAATTTAATTTATATGAAGCTATATAGCCTACTGATATTAACTAAAAATACAAAAAAGTCAAAAACAATTTTAAAGCACCGCAAAAGAGTGAAATAGTTATATTTCCAGGTTGTATATTGCCATGTAAACAAAACAAATCAGCACTATACATCACTTTGCACCACATATTCCCACGTTTTGGACGGTGCATGAGATCAAAGCAATCGCCGCTAATTGGTGTCTTCCAGGACATCCTTTAGCAAGTGTTTAGGTATACAAAAAAATTGTGTGAGTTTTAAGCGGATTCATAGAAATGTTAATAAAAAATATTTAAAAAAAACTAAAAACTCTGAAAAATTGTAACCAACCCGGCAAACACAAAACATTTGTATAGGCCTAACATTTGTACAACGCCGGCCCAATTGATTCGACGTTGGACCAACACTGTACAAATGTTAGGCTATACAAACGTTTCGTGTTTGCTGGGTACATTTCATCCCCAAAACGTGCTTATTGTTTGGAAAATATAGGTTTAATTATTTGATTATCCCAGATTGTTCAAAATACTGATAAGTAGGCCTACATGAGTAGTCCATATTATATGTGTTTATATAGGCGCTGGGTGGTAGAGCCAACAGCAAACTCTCTACACTGACCTCTATTGATTTAATGCTGGCTCGGTGTCTACGACGCTGACTTGTCATGTTTACTCTGACAGAGAAATATGTTGTTTTAATATTGGCCCATCGTCTTCGACGCTGGCCCAACATTCAAACAATACCGGTTCAACGCCTTCTATTTGTTGGTAGTAGTGCTGTCTGCGCCTCAGTCTTGTTACGTAATAGACCCCCAGTAGTCTTATAGTAGGGGCTCATACGTTGTAGTCAGGGCCCATTTTTCAAAAAGAGGCATTCTTAAAGTTTGTAAGGCATTTCTTAGTAGAATTTGTCATGCAGCTGTTTTCACACAATTCGGATATGCTGATTCCAAATCTGCCCCATGCCAAGCTCTATTTTTAGTTTTTCCCTTTCAAAATTGCAAAACAAAATGGCCGCCAAAATAGCAGATAAAGTCTCAATTATCATGATTATACATCATGTCTGAGTGCACAGCGGACACACAAACTTGACTTTCGTGTTCAAAATAACATTTTTTCTTTGAGGAATTTCATGTTCTAAGACCTGGTCAACTATCACGCAAAAAATCCAAGATGGCCGCCAATAATACAGAAAGTACCATAACGTTTTTCTAAAAGTCATAGAAAGTTGTTTTTGGTGGCTAAATATAGGTTTTTAATACCACTAAATCTAGTACAATACAATAATAACCTCTAACTTTTATATTACATGTAGTTTCAAGGAAAAAACCAAGATGGCCGCCAATTATACAGCAAGTACTACAAACATTTTTCTAAATGTCGTAGGAAGTTATTTTTGGTGCTTAAATAGTTTTCTGATAAAAAAAATACACAGCATAAAAAAAACTCAACTTCCATGTTACATGTAGTTAGGGGGAATGCAATATGATTATGATTATTTAAAAACAACACATTAACTATAAGGAAATTGCACAAAAGTAGCATGTGTTACTTTCATCACTGTAGCTACATAGGCTTGCTGTGTATATCTCAGATTTGCATGAATGCCATCATCTTGCATAATGATGATGCTAGAGTATTGATCATATATGTGTGCAGCTTCGGAATTGATGTAGCGACTCCTTGATAGGACGCCATTGGCTACTTTCTCGTGGTCCTAATTCACACTTAATCAAACTAAATGTGATAGTTATTCAGGTTGAGCAGGAAGCTTTTACACGAGAACTAGTTGCAGTTGTCCATCAATGAAGCTCCAACCACAATCTCATATATATTTATAATACCGTTATCTGGTCTTTATTGCTAAACAGGCCTAAAATATAATGGAAACAATATCCACTTTTTGTGGCAGGGGTTATCGACAAAGAGGATACATTGAAATACTCCAATTGGGTTAAGCTCTAGTTCTGGGTGTTTATGAATTATTTAAATGTCTTTCTTTTAGAATTGATGTGCTGGTGTTGTGGAAGCCATTGAGACGTTTGTATGGTACGATAAATATCACCAGTTCTAGGTTTACACAGCTAGGCATTGCTATGATGAGAACGTTTCGAAAGCAGAATGAGCAAGTTTACATCAGTTCCTACGACTACCACATTGTCAGCATCTGACAGTTTGATTGCCGCAATAACATTTAACGTCTTATCATGTACCTCAGTGGTCATTAAATAGTTGAATGGCATTGTTCTTTACCAAAGGTATTCACACTTAAATACCAGTGTTCATTGAATAGTTGAATGGCATTGTTCTTTACCAAAAGTGGTGAATTTGAACATTGAACTGGAACTGTATTGCCCTTCTCCCTGATTCTGTACTTTATCTGTTATATATTCATCTGAGATAACATCGCAGTGTTCATGGAAATGTTTTTGATGTAGGATACATGTGTCTTGCATAGATTATTAGGTGATCAAATATATTCACGTCCATTATATGATTTCATCTCTTTATATAAGGTGAGATTTATCGTCTTTAACATTGATACATCTTCCTGCAAAATAGGGTAGTCGCTCCCATACCACTTCAAGACACAACTGAACCTGTTGGGTTATTGTATATTATGTGAGAGTGAGAGCTTATATGTGATTAGAAGCATGCATGACCAGAACCTACTGATTCCTCATACATTCTACCATATCACGACCACATCTAGAAAGTTTCTGTATTTTATGTTAATCTTCATAAAAACATCCTGATCGTGCTACGAACGGTATTATTGCCCCAATTACCACATATCTTGTTGCAATAGTGTACCCAATAATCTTTGGTGACTTGTTCATGACACTCTATAGCATTTAGTTGCCAAGACTAGGTTAGTTACTAACATCTTCTGAAGATGGTGTATGTTCATACTATATTTATAAAATAAATTCATCGTCAGTATTTTCAACATTACCCTAGCGTGTCCTCAACCATCGATCTTATTTGGCCAAAACATACATAAGTCAACTTCTGCACCAAATTACAGATTTTCGATATCGTGTAACTGTATTTTATCATAGTTATTGATGGTGATATCAGCTATCTCATTCAAATTGGGAGAGTAGAAATATGTGTAGCCTACATTACGGTTTTGTGTGAATCTCTGAGCCGATGGTTGGGACTTTATTCGTTCAATTATGTCTGGAAACTGTGTTATCAGCGCATTACCAGGCTTTTATACGGTATCCATTCTGATCAAAAATATAAAAATTAAGATGATACTATTATCATGATTATGTAAATTGTCAATCCGATTGAGAAACATAATTTTTATGTGATGTGCACGTTTTGACCTGCACAATATACCTAGTTACTATAATCATACATTGTTAAATAGAAACGACTTCTTGTCTCAATAGGAACGGAACATGTATGTGTGTCATTATTGCCATGGTTATGCAGACCACTTTGATGGATTAACTTCATGTTTTGCTTAACCCTAGTACAGGGCTTGGGCAGGAGGGTGCCACCCGTGGTCAACACACATTTAAATTATTGCTTTCTTCCTTACGGTACTGTAAAACACGATGCAGGTGGATATCACATAGGCCACATACTAATAGGCCTAGAACGGATATATGGTGAGCGACAGGTTATCCAGTGCCAGACAGTGATCAACAATCATAAAATATTTTTTGTCAATAGTCTAAACATTTTTACAAAATGCCGGATATTACGTTTGTTTCCCTCGGCTTCTAGATGTGAAATAACGATGTGTCGTTTTCACGGCGCAACATTTGCTCCCCCCCCCATAACTTTGTGAAATATTGATAATAGATGTTATCACGGCTCTGAATTGGTTTCCCGGGTGTGAGAAACCTATATGTAGACACCAAAAACACATCTCTACGTTATTTGGAAGCAAAGTTATAGCACATTGCCTTGCAGTGGCGGCCATTTTGGATTTTGTCCTCTAGCGGCAAACGCGCAAGGTGAAATTCACGGGACTGAAATGACACCGAAATGATGTTTTAATGTTCATTGTAAGCCAAGCCGTGGTGTAAAGTTGTGACATTTTCACTAATTTTGGCGGCCATTTTGTTTTTGAATTTTGAGTAGGAAAAACACAAAATATTGCTTGGCATGGGGCAGATTTGGAATCAGCGTTCCCAAATTGTGTAAGAACAACTGCATGCCAAATTCTACTAAAAAATGCCTCACCAAGTCAGAAATTTCGAAAATGGGCCCTGACTATTGTACCCTCTGGTATACACACATGTTGACCATCATTGAGCTTAACAGAATACATGGTGTCGCATGGTGAATATTTCTTTTTAACCAATCGTCACCGCCTGCAGCCTTGAGTGCAAATGACGCAATGTTACTAAATATAGCCTTAGGACGATGGCGAAAGTCGAGCAATAGATCTCTTTTCAAAGCCATGAAGAGGTAGGGGGGGGGGGGCGTCTCACAACTTGGTCTTTTGTTGGTCACATTGACTGACCAGAACGCTTGCATTATAAATATCTATGCAAATGCCTGTGGTTATACACTCCCACATAGGCTGCTAAGTACACACCCTAGTGGGATTGTTGGTAGGAACACAACATAGATCGCTGATTTATATCTATATACCTATAGGTTATAAGTGTAAAACTAAATATATGTAGTAAACTTTGTTATGAGATGTGCTAAAGCTGAAAAAAACACGATTATAGTTATATTTTCTATAAATGTGTGTAACACCAAGCTTGAGGATAGTACTAGAATTAGCAACAAAGTCTCCACGATAGTGTAACGAAGTCTTGTCAAAATTGTAGCCAATTATCGATGATACAGTAACAAAACATTGATAGTCAGGAATTTTAGCTATATTTAAGGACAAAGACGGAAAAAAAATAATATAAAGTTATTTAGAGTTTTTTAAATGGTCATCCTTAATGACCTGTCACAAGTCCCAAAGTTTCCCAGGAATGTAACATGTTTTTTCCCAAAATCAAAAATGGCCGCAAGAGGCCATAGAAACATACGAAGAATTTAACATATATTCCTTTGTAATACATCTTTTTCACTAAATTTTTCACGCGGAACTCATTTCACGTCTTCTTTTTAAGTTTAAAAGCCTCATTGTGTTTTGTTTGCTAAAATCCAAAATGGCCGCCTGATAAAATACTGAAATTGTAAATTATGAAGAAATTTAAATATTTTCCTTTGTAATTTTTTTTCTGCATGTTTGTTCACGAGAACTTAATTCTGGTCCTATTTTAACATTGTAAAGCATCTGTCATAGCACAATTCTAAATGGCCGCCATCGGGGAAAAAGAACAATTTAAAAAATTATGTCATTTTTTGTCTACATAATTTTTTTATTTGGAAACATAGTAGCATAAAAATATTTCTGGAATCAAGAGTGGCAATGCTATGTGGTGTAGTCCTGTAAATTGTCTTTGGTTTGTTCCAGCCTTTCATGTGGTAGTAATAATGCTGATAAATTAAGATGCATAAAATTATTTAAAAGATGGTGACAAGAGGGTACGCTGTACCATTGTGCATGTCACAACAACTTACCACACGAAGACAAATCAACGTTTCCCTGGTACTGCTAATTTTATTTCTCAGCACTAAAAATCTTTTAACAATTCAGTATATTTTCGAAAGTAATATATAATAAATTCAATAATGTTTGTAAATGTGTACCTGCTATTACTAAATATAATATTATTTCGTCATAGCAGATACGCGGAAAACAGGGACACAATAAACATAACGCTATTTATCCCACAAGACAAACAAGTTACATACGAAATCAGACATCAATCAGATATGAAAAAAGATTATTTTTTTAAAAAACAGATTGAGATTGGAAACAAGAAATTGGAATATATTTTTGCGGTGGCCATTTTTTTAATTTGACAGGTTTGTAGATTTTTTTGTATTTTGGCCATTTAGGAATTGTAAACATGTTGAAACATGTTAAAATATAGCAATATCAAATAAAAACTAAACAGTCGTCTTTTAACGGTTTTGTAGTGCAAGTAACTGATTTTTAACTAAAAAAACTGTTTTATTTGCACTGTTTTCATCGGATTTACTCATCAGCAAGTGTAAGTAGTGAGGAAAGCTGCCATTTATTTATGTGGTTAGCATAGTAACGTAGGGGAAGTAAAGTTGCTGGCAGGAGATTCTTACTTGGAAGGGATTCGATTAGTCATGAAAATTATGGGATGTTGAAAGGCGGTGTTGCATTTAGTGGATAAAACACACCTATTTGTTTATTTCTAAGGAAGCTGTATTAACCTAAATAGTAAGTTTAAGTTCAGTTTTTATTTTATGATGTGATGCACTGAAATTCATGACATGCCTATCCGAGGTGCGGCGAGATGCAGGATAACTTCAATTTTATTACTTCTTTAATTTCTTCTCGTTGTGATTTTTTAAAACACTTTAGGTTCCGGCTGCTAGCTTCTGCACTCTCTCCTGGTGCATATGCCAACTCAGAGTATGTCAAGACTACAGCCTTCCCCTGTTATGTCTGAGTTGGACTTAACTCTAACTTAGAACTGAATTTTGTCTGTAAACTTTAAGAGAAGGACCTGTAGGATCCTTACTTCGTCAAGTTTATGTGGCAGTTATCCCCGGCTTCCCGGACGCGAGAAGCTGTGGACGACTGCCTCGTTTCGGTACTTTGGTGCCAGGCGCACAGGGGCCGGAGCCCATGCGGTCTTGGTACTTTTCCCGCACTTCAGACGTTATGCTCGGCGACTACGAACGTGCCGTAGGTCGCTCACTCTGAGTCAAGTAGGACGTGTCGTGCGCGGGGTTGTACGTTGTAGTTGCCAGATGTCTAACGAATAAACATGACAAGTGGAGGAAGAGTTTTATGATTTACTTGGAACCGTCAGTTCGACGGGGAAAGGAAGTTTGTGTTATAATGGTGAATGTTGGGCAGTTTCCCTCGTCCGCCATTGCGAGCCCATACTAGAGACCCCAACGGTCACTCACAGATATCTTCGGCGCGAGGGGCACCCCATCTTCCCATACTGGTGACCCCTGACGACTGATAGTCAACGCAACAGTATTTTCACCAAGACGCCAATTGAAAACCGCTGTTTTCAAGGATAGTTTTGATTAAATTTTAAGGGATTTTTTAAAAAAAATCAATAGCATTTTTTTCATCAGGTACGTGAAAACTGTAGGTCATCCTCAATATGCCAGTTTAAATTAGTCAGAAAGAGTTATCAGAGGAGAAGCACGTTTTTTTACGTCGAAAACGGCGTAATTTTCTAATTTTTGGACGAAATCACACGTGTTTGGCGCTTTTTCAAGATGGCGACCATATCGGTTTCTCTAGAAGAATCCTGAAAATTTTTCTCATAGACTTAGTCATCATTTTTTCAATGTAAGAGTTTGTTAAATGCTTTCATCCTATTAATGCCACTGTAGGCGAATAGGAAGTTGGTATTTTCGGAAACTCATTTTTTATCGTTGATTGCCATAATTGGGTGACTCGATTTTAAAAGTCCATAGACGAAGCCTCGTCATTTTTTCGATTTTTCAGTAAAATCGACAAGAAATTATAAATATCGCTTCGACTCGGGTAACCTTTATTAGGTTTAGGGCCAAAATAAAATTGTTTCCCTAAATAATTGTCAATAAACGGTCCTATTTGGTCTGTTAAAAATATTCCCAGGACCGTAGGTCAATATTTTATTACTATTATAATATGTTATTTCAGAGAATGCTGAATATTGTAAATGTATTTGGTAGGTGAGCGCCATTTTGGACGCTGGTTCCCCTTGATTAGCTGATCGCCCGCCGTGGGCAAACACGTGTCCCGCCATAACCGGCATGCATTTATATAGTGTCGCCACATCACATTCGCATAAATTAAGCCGCCATTTTGTTTTGGTGGCGCTGATTCCTCATGTGTTCAAAACTATACACGGACTAGTTTTAAATAAAATTTTTAGATTATTTATAAATTTTATTTTTCAAAACGATTGAAAGAGAGGAAATATAAATAAGTTGTTTCGAAAACGAAATTATAGCACTAATTGTGTGAGATTTTTTTTTTTCACGTTGAAACGCCCTCCGGTGTTTGTAATTGCTCCTATTTAGCGCCTTATTTGGGCACGGAGTGGGTAATGAATATGCTAATGTGAGGCAAAACGCGACCGCTGCTCATTCTCTATGTACACACCGTTCCACGCATGCTGACACAGACAAGCAGCCACATGCTGTCTGCCGCACATGTTAGCAGTACCGATAATACACTATACACACACCCACCACAGACGAAATAAACACAACCGCTACGACGACAGCCGATTTATACGTCAATCAATGAATCGAAGCGAGCGATTGATTCGGACGTTAATAAGAATGACTCGGTGATGAACGTGCCATTATAAAAAAAAAAACATTGAATGTTCATCACAGAAATCATTTGTCAGCGAAATGATATACTATATCATCAATCAGCATACACTACTGTCAGTCATGTTTTAAATATTTTTCTAAAATTACAAATGTAACTGTTTTTATTCGCAGTCACATTTAGTCTATCAGTTTGAGAACGAAATTTTCTCACGATAGTTTATTTCTGAAGTTTAAATTTTTTATAAATACATAAATATTCGATTTGACATTTGCGCTATCGCGAAACATTGTTTTGGACTTGTGTGAATTTTTTTTTTTTCACCCAGGTCGATTTACATTATACTATTATCTTAGCTTAGCATAGCATGTCATAATTGTATCTGGCATTTTTTATGTACAATTTCGACCTACAGTTTTCACTATACTATTATGCATGTGTGTGAATAAGTGAAAACATTTTATGTCAAATATAGACCTACAGTTTTCACTAAAATAAATATATACGTTTGTGAACTAGTGCACAGCATTTAGGCGCAACCTCAGCGACGCATTTTCAACTATATCTGCAACCCCTGTTTCTCGCAACATGCGACATAGCATGAACATTTTCTACAGTCTACATTTCTAAGATTCAGCATATTACAGACTTTTTTTCATCTGGTCTAGACGGCAACGTACAACCCCGACGGCAACGTACAACCAATCCGCGCACGGCACGTCAAAATAGTTGGTATGTGTTAATATGACATACCATTTTAAACACGTTTGAGATAGACAAAGAGCCAATAGGCCAGCTTTCAAATGCTTCAATAGTTAGATAATTTCAAAACAACATTTCATTATGTCGAAGCAATACGACAGTGAAGGCTTCATGTCTACGCCCCTAGAAGGTGCGGGTGCTCGACCTAAAGATAATTATCATTAAGACAGTGAGGACAATGAGGTTCGATTCCGAGAGGCAGACGAAGAGTATCAACGCCTCAAAGCAGATTTCGCTCGAATTGCCCGAGCTAAAAGAATGAGTTCTCATTCTAGGAGCGATTCCTCAAGGAGCCCTTCACCACTCGGTAGGCAGTCTCAGAGACGTGCAACGAACTTACCCAAGTTTAGAATCGCTACGTTCTATGCTACGGATGTTGAACTCTGGTTCAACCAAATAGAGACTCAGTTTGCTCTTCACCAGATCAACGATGATGACGAGAGGTACAGCTTAACCTGCGCTGCATTTTCGGGCGAGGTCGCATCAGATGTGAGGGACGTGCTACTTCAGCCTTTCAGATCTCATAAATACGAAAGCCTGAAAGGGATTTTGATAGAGCGACGAGGTTTGACCACACCCGAAAGGGTTAACAAAGTGATCTCAGGTGAAATAATTGGTACTGACATTCCCTCGCGTTTCCTGCGGCGTCTACAAAAGACAGCAGGTTTTGGCACAAAAACCGTGGTGGGGGAAGCAGTCATACGTCAAGCGTTCATCCGGCAGATGCCCGCTTCACTCAGAGCTCATTTGGCGACTCAACCAGACAGTGCCACCCTCGAAAGTTTGGCCGTTTTGGCCGACCGGGCACTGGCCGCTGAAGAGGACGTCTAAGAGAGTAAGCCGGGGGTTGCGGAAATAAAGGTAGAGGAAACAACAGCAACAACAGGAGCAACAGAGCTGGAGGTGCCAGAGAAACTTTTAACAACAGGAACAACATAATTGGATGGACCAGGGTGGCTGTTAACAACAACAGCAACAGTATTGGAGGACAAGGGGTCCTGGAGGGGTTAGTGAGGCTGTTAACAACAACAACAACAGTGCTGAAGGTACCAGGGAGGCTGTAAACAGCAGGAGCAACAGTGCCGGAGGGGGCAGAGAGGTTGTTTACAACATGAGAATCAGTGCTGGGGGGGGGGGGGGGGGCGAGGGAGGTCGGTAACAGAAGGAGGAGTGCTTGGGAAGCCAGGGACTTTGATAACATGAACAACAGTATTGTAAGGGCCAATGATGCTGTTAACAACAGGAGCAACAGTATTGGAGTGGCCATGGGGATTGTTTTTTTTTGTTTCTCTCTATATTGGAAAAGCAAATGAAGCTCTTGATGCACTCTGCTATATGCAATTTTGTGAACAAGTAAGCTGTCAGACTGTACATGGTCAGCCTCAAGACTGGAGAGGCTGTGCAAGCAGACTTGTGCCGGAAGAATTTAAATGGGGCTGAAAGATTAAAGAACGGAAAATGCTTCCCATCCAGACTTCTCTGTCACCTGCACCCAAAAAATGAATGGAGATAATCAGGTGCAATTGCAAAGCCGGTGGCAGTACTGGCAGGTGTACATGTAAGAAACATGGGCTACAATGTTCATATGCATGTGGAGAATGTAAAGTTTGAATTCGGATTCTCCTCTAAATAGCGATAACGTCTCCGAAGAAGAATGAATTGTGTGTTTTTTTTAATACCTATGAAAAACTATTGATCACAATTTTAAATAAGTGATTATTTTAAAAGTTATTTTATTTATTCAAAACATACGAAAAGAATTACAAATCATATCAAATGTTGAAAAACTGTTTTGCGTATAAAACACGACCATTTTGAAAAAACGCCACATAAAAAAGTTCCTCCATCCGTATTGGAGTAATATTTACAAACACTACATACCTCAACCAAATATATCCCATTAAAAGTTATCAAGAAGTTATCCAGAAAATAGCCAGAAAATGATTGGACTAAAAGATCTGTACGTAGGCCTAATTTTAAGTACTTATAATCGGAGAAAATCCCTTTCAAATAAGTTAGTATCACACCAAATTTTAAATACAATTTAGAACATTTTTCTTATTTTTTCTTGTTTATATCTCTTAATGTATCTGGCATTGTGTGATTAGTATGAAGATGCGAAAAATAGGCTTAGGTACCAAAATTGTGTCTTCGAAGACCATTAGTTGATTTGCGGTAAATGTAAAATGACACCAGAAAATACGAAAAACGACAATTTTCGTTGTACCCCAAAAAAATATATTTCCCATTCCTCTATCGGAGTAAAGTTTTGATATGTCATTTTAGGGATACTAATGAGACGTTTTGCAGTGAATTATTTTGATGTTTTCCGAAAAATGGCCACAAAATGACTGGACTATTAACCAACTGTTTATATACCACAATCATCAGTCTTGACAAGAAGGCCATATTTTGTCAGCTGTGAATTTGTATTTGTACGTTTTCCCACCCCACCCTGTTATTTATGTTTTGTAGTTGGTACTAGAAAACAATTAACGATTTGATTGTAACTTTTACGTTTAATTGTGTACCTTGTTATACAAAAAAACATGTTTTATTTCATTCAGTCACTACCATATTTAAATAATGCTTACACTTAAATCACACATAGGTTTTGACGTTGTCTCACTTTAACAGATTTGCAATTTCTCTTTAATTGTGTAATTTCTAACTATTGTTATTATCTCATAAATCACTTTGCTACTTTGCCATTGACACAGACTCTCATAACTTCATATGCATTTTAATAAATTGCTCATTTTGATATTTTACCTGTGTCACTTTTGTATATATTATATTATTTTGATTTATTAATAAAAGTCATGTCTTGGCCAAATTCCATCCAACTTTGTGACTGACTTTTCTATACGAACATAAGTATGATTATTTTTAATAACCATGTTTTAGCTTGAAATAAAATGACGAGCTTCTTCCTGGGTCTATATGATACACTCAAACTGTTCCATTACGGTCCCAGGGTATCATCTAGCGGACGTGGGGAACCAAAGGGTGTCTACAATTTAATGCAAAGCCGCAACGGACTAAATACGCGTTTAATCAGATTGACTTGTGCTCACAAATGATTGTAATGTTCCCAATGCTGATAAGCAAATCAAATCAAATTGTCTTACCATATTATATCAGTAAAGGAGTCAGGATATATACGTTATTGGTGGTACAATATAATATATATGATACATTGATGTACCTATACAGTGCTGATATTTTTAAAGAGTTAACACATAATAAAGAAATGTTACCCGCGCAAACACCAGAGATATAAGACCTACATATTATTATATATCATACGTAGCAACCTACAAAATAACTACAAGTAGAACACTTTTACATACATCGCTATTACAGAATTTACTGCCTTAGTTAAAAATGCATGCGCCAGCGTCAGCTCGTGAAACCGTCGCATGGACAACAACACGCCATACTAATATATTTTTGTATATTGACTCACATAACAACAAGTGAGTTAATAAATTTTATTAATTAATAATACTCAGACATCTATAATATTGAGTGTATCTTACTTATCATAAAGGTTGACTTTATAATAAGTTTTAAAACCAATAGATCAGGTTGCATGAAAAAATGTTATATAATGATTAAAACATAACTGTACTTGCTAAAAGAGAAAGAACAATAATAGCAAAGGAACAATGATAGCATAAAAGAGTCTATTCATTATAGCAAGTGTGTACATACAACTGCAACATGTGCTGACAGTTGGCTATACAAAAACTTTAAGAAAAACTTTACTAATGCAGTGGCGGCATGTGAGTTTAAATTATAAGTGATATAAGAGCATTAACTAATATTTTACAAAACAGCGGTGGCGTGTGAGTTTATTTACAAGTCATGAACATGCGTATAAATACAACTGCAACATGTGCTGACAGTTACATTTATTGTAAATGTTCTGCTAGCGGGTACTGCCCTCTGAAGAGCGCCATAAGTTGTGGAACAAAGCTTGTGATAGGACTGGCAGCCCATCATGAAAAAGGGAGAGGATTATGTAGCAACGGGTCTCGCTTTGAGCTATTATCAGATCCGTTTGAAATTCTTTTTGGAAACTGTTGTTCATCGACTGCGTGTGCAGATCGAGTAACAAAGGTGTAACAGTTGGAATTCAGATGGTGTGATGTATTTTTGATAAGCTGAACTGTGCTATCTGCCTGTTTGTTTGATAATTACCTCAGAGCATTGTCTTGAGCTAGCTGTGTTGCCCGTCCAATTCTGAAACAGTGCGTATTGTAGCGATTACTCTGTAGACCTTCTAATTCTAAAAAGTCTTTCAAAAAATTGCAGATCTTTTAGAGGTTTCTTGTTTTGTTTGACGAAAATCGGTTCATTTTGATTTCCTCGTATTCTTATGAAATTTTGTAGTGCGATTACTAGACATGTGGATTTTCATTTGATGGTAAGAGCTGTATAGGATCACCAGGACTATGTTTGTAAGAATTGAATGTGATTCTGTATGTTTTTCCTTCGCCAGTGCTTCATGGTTCTACTTGGCTGAGTTGCAAAGTGTGAGATTTTTTTGTTTGAATGTACTATCTCTCCTGCTCGGAGGCATGCATGAAATGATAATAAATACAGGGCTCGAAGCATCTTCCTTTCATATTTATTTTTTGTGCAAAAGGGGTAACCTTCAAGAGTTTACTAAGCTCATTTAGCTAAAGTAAGCTAAAGTATTAAGCTAAAGTACGTAATCATCTGCTTTACTTGGCTCGCACAGATAGGAAGGCTGGACGTTTCACCCATTGAATGGACAAGCGACGGCCGGATCATGGTACGTCTCAAGGACAACTCAGTGCGTGCCATCACTACACAAGCCCAACTTGACAACGTGATCAAAGACGAACTGCCAAAGTGAGCCTCATCACCCAGCATCCTCCTCACAGACACTCAACTCGCAAGCGTAATAACACGATTAACTGATGGTCTACAATAAACTGATACGTATACTAGCTATTTTATTTCTGAATATATGTACACTGATTATCACATAGACTGATGCATATGCAACCTACATTAATAACAATCATCATCACATTAGCCCATCTTCCACAACAAGTTATCTTACCCACGAGCACGCAGTGCGATACCTTGCTTTATCAAGCATGGCGTCCAGCTATTTTAAATATCGAGATACCTTGAATGTCACGCGTCCCAGGACCAGACAGCGTTTCACAGCTGGCTGACAGAATAGCTTGCTTGTTTCCGTTGGTTTGATAGATCATATAGATATAATAAGCTCGGAATCTCACGCTGATGTTATTGTGCTCCCAGCTCCCTGAATGGCGGCCACTATATGATTACTGGCCGCCATGACGAAATTCGGTACAACTCACTGACCAAAATGAGAGATTCCCAACTTTTCTATATACTACATCTAGCAACGGAAACAGGTAACTGTGCATGACAGATGAACAAGAGGTCAATTCTTCGTGACCTTTTATGACACATTTATAAATCTGAAACATCCAATGAGGTTTGAATCTCAGACACACCCCCAAGATGACCACATAGACAGAATAACTGATTGTAGTACTCGATACGGCCAGGCTCCTGCGGTAGCACTCGCACTCGCGTGAGACTGGCCAAGGGAAAATGCATTAGCCACGCTGGTGTACAACGCTATTACATTTCATATTACTAAAGTGACCAATGAGCTAATTACTGACTCTGCTTCATTTATAAAAGATTACATTCTAATATTGTATTTGCAGAACTAATAGCAGTGCTATTTACTATAATATGCTCACAGAACAATCATAATGACATTTACTCTGAGCTGAATGACTAACGCTTAGCCAATGCTGGATCAATGTTTTTTCTGTTTAGTCCACGTGGGCCTATATTATTACATTGATCACCCAGCTCAAGTGCTGTGTTGGTATTAGTAGAGGTGTGCTATTTATCATAATTATGTTCGTATGTTCAATCACAATGACACTAACCCCAAGCAGATAAGTTAACTGGTGTAGTGCCAATGTATTTTCTGTTTTTGCATGCGCATCATTATACTGACCACTCGACTCGAATTCCCTGATGGCTTTTTGCAGAGGTTTACATGTAAAGGCCCAGTTACACATACCATCACGCACATCCAGCGCACACAAAATGAAGAATTTTGGACAGTGCGTTGTGATTCGCTTGGCGTGCGTCAGAATTCGTTGATGATTTTACGAGAACACTAGATAAACGTTATCCATTTATTGTGTACGTCACCCTCTGCGCACACTTTCCGCATGTTAAAAATGTGAACGTTTTTCCATGAGTCAATGTAGACGCCAGAAGAACGTCAGACCAGCGCCAGTCTAACGCTAGGCACAAGTAGAGCAAACGCTCTAGACTCGTTGTGTTTTCGTTGACCTAGGTTTGCCCCAGTCACACATAAACGACGCACAGTTCACGCATAAAAAAAAAAAAAAAATGGTGTCCGGATTATGAAAAACGTAGAAAGTTGGTAGCGAATGCATTAAAAACAAATTCTGCACTGAAAGCCGTGTATCGTGTAAAACACCACCTCAAATTATTAAAAATAAAATGTCGTTTTTCAGTGCTCCAAGGATTAAGCTGCAGAAATAACATAGTCGTAGCGTGTTGCTCGAGCGCTGGGCGACCTGCTGGCGTGTGCCCAGCGTTGGCTTCGAGCGCTCATGCAGCCCGCGACTGCCCGGCGCCCTCAACAGGCTGTCATGTGATACAAAGCAAGCTCATTTGGCGTTGATATAACGTTGTTCTAGCGCGCCCTACGTGTTTCTGGCGGTCTTTTAGCGTGTACATCTATGCGTTCATATGCGTTCAATATTTTAAACACACCCAACTTCTTTTGGCGATTACACTGCGCACAACTATATGCGTAGCGTTAGTGCAGCGCCCTCCACGAACCAGTAACGAGTACTGACGCACGACCGACGCACGACAGACGCTCTGGCAAAAAATAATCAATTTTCAGTGCATGGTTCGTGCGTCGACCATGTGTGACTGAGCCTTACGGTCAGAAAAAAACTAAAAAATGCCGGCACTGAGCGCACATATAGCGCCCATCTAACGTGTTTCTAACGCATGTCCAACGAGCATATAACGTATATGGGGCGTGATGAATGATTTCTGACTTATTCGTGCCTCGCGCTGGCGATGCGCGGTGTATTCGTTAACTTTGTCGCCCTGCTAACGCGCAACGCGTTGGCGGATGGCTGTGTATTCGTCTTAAACTCGCTGGCTGTTCTCATATCCTGACAAAATTCATGGACGCACAACGACGCACTGCTCTATTTTTTGTCACTCAAGACGTGGACTGTGCGTCGTGTATGTGTGACTGAGGTATATGCTATTAAACATGTGTTACTCCACAATAATAATGACATTTACCCATGCTGATTATCTAACGTTCAACTAATGCTGAACCAAAATATTTTTCGCTTTCCCCGTATACATTTACATTGTCTGGTTATAGTATAAGTTTATTTATGTGTTATTTATCATGAGTTCATGCAACGGTTTAATCATATGACATTTATCCAAAGCGGATAAATGAACAATTAGCCGATGATGTACTAACGTGTGTTTTGTTGTTTACCCCACGTGTATCATCATTATATTGATCAACTGGCTCGAATTCCCTGATGGTATTTGGGGTGATTTATATTATGTGCTATTGACTATATATTTGTCCCACATAATGACTTTCACTCCGTGCGAACGTTTAATCGATGCTGGTCCAACGTTTTTTCTTTACACTTCATGTACATCTGACATTGACCAGCCGACTTGAACTGCCTGATGGTACATGCCGTTATTTCTATGTACACACACTACATGTGAAAAGATATATGTATATTTTTTCAACGAAAATCTAACTTAATTATGTTTAAACTAATATTAATATTCAATCTGTAATACCCTATTGTGCTCCAAACTGGGCTTATGTATTATTAGTATTGATTCCTTAGATTTATTTATTATTGATTTTAATCGCTTGTAGCTGATGCTGGCTCAACACGCCTGTTAAACATGCACATATAATTATGTTGATCACCCGGTTACAATTCTGTAAAACGCAGTGACGTCACTCGGTGAAAACAAGGTTACATAAGACCCTTCCCCCATACTTCATTGTATTAGTCAGCTCGGTGAACACAAAGGAGGTCAAGGTCATTGAGTTTCACAGAATGGTTTTATGGTACCGGCCGTTACCACAACAAGCTGTACACGCACCACGTGTCACTATATACACTGGCGACAAGCTCATATCCCACGACCATCAGTTTAACCCAAAACTGAAATTAACTCGTCTAATTTAATATTGTGATAACAGTCACAGAATTATTTGATTTTGAGTATGTTACTGTTTTTCAACCATATTACTTTATTTTTTGTGTTCCCTGATACATTTTATATATTTTCCATGTCTTGCCTGACATATAGATCACAAGTGGTATCCATGCGTTGTCACATAATCAGCCATGGGTGTTAACATAGCTTTATACAGAGTCAGAATAGGGCTCTTTAGCAGATTTAAATCCGTTTCAAAGACAGTTTGCGTGATGTCTTCTGTGATAGCCTTCACATCAACATGTTTAATTATATTTATGATATTACAAATGTTGCTCTGTCTTAGTGGCGATGTTGAACTCAATCCCGGCCCTCAATTGCATAAGGTTTCACTTTGGCATTGTAATGTTAGCGGACTAAACACAGGAAAAATACAAGCTATAACAGCGGATGTCTCAAAGGTTTACGATTTGCTCGCTATATGCGAAACTTTATTGACCGAAAATTCTAAATGTGATTTAGAAATAGAAGGTTATTTACCAATCTTTAGGAAGGATAGAACTGACGGTTGTGGTGGTGTTGCACTATACGTTGCGGAGCACATGGTTGCACAGCGTAGACCTGAATTCGTTGGCTGTAATAACTTGAAACTTCATGTTCACCAACCAACCCGTATAACAGATATTAGTGCGTCAATCCTTTACCAATTCATAACCACTACCAATGTCAATATGAACATTGTGTGCGTAATGCCACCCCTTGCAACATCAGACCACTGTCAAATTACGAGTAACATTTCTTTGTGTATTCAGAAACAGACCTGTATTACACGGCTTGTTTGGTTTTACTCTAGAGCAGACTGGAATTGTTTAAGTGAGGCTATTATAGATTATGATTGGAATATTTGCTTTACAACAAATGAGATAAATCAAATCTCCTCACGTTTTACAGAATTATTTTTAAATCTAGCACGTCAATTTATTACAAACAAAGTAGTAACTATCAGACTATCAGACGATAAACCATGGTACAATAATGTATTGAGAGCACTAAGGAGACGTCGGGATCGATTATTTCATCAAGCAAGGTCAAAAACACATTCGATTCATGGCAAAATGACAGAGAGTGTCGTAACTTCTACGTATCTGAGCTTAAATCTGCCAAACAAGAATATGAAGTCAGAGCTCCAAACTCGATTCCCTCTCTATTAGTGGCTACAGTTGGTGGCAGACAATAAAATATTTACTCTCATTAGATAAAAAATACTTCTATCCCTGCACTTTTACTTGATAACGGCGAAGCTGTTCATGGAAACCACACTAAATCGAATATCTTTAACGAATATTTCTCATCTCAATGCCAATTAGATGACCCTGACCTACCACTCCCTCCTTTCAGTCACTTGTCTGACAACAGCCTTCATAACCTAGTTTTGAGTGGAAAAAGATATTATAGACGCTCTAAAGACCTTAAAGGTCTCTCAAGCTTCTGGTCCCGACGGCATCAGTCCTCGAATGTTGAAACATACGGCATAATCTATATCACCAGTTCTAGCCAAATTTTTCAATCTTTCTCTACAGACCTCATATTTTCCACTGATATGGAAACAGGCCAATGTTATACCCGTATTTAAAATAGGGAACCCTAATCTAACTTCCAGCCATAGACCAGTTTCACTCTTAAGCGTAGTTGGCAAAGTGTTTGATAAAAACGTCTTTAAATATTTATTTAACTACTTACATGGTAATAACATCATTTACGTGTATCAAACAGGATTTTTGCCGGGGTGTAGCACCACACACCATCTCGTACATCTTTATCATACAACTTGCGAAGCACTAGATAAAAAAAGTTCGAATGGTGTTTGAAGATATATCCAAGGCTGTTGACAGAGTGTGGCACAAGGGCTTACTTTTGAAACTAAAGCGTATCGGGATAGACAGTGCTTTGTTGCGTTGGTTTGAGAGTTATCTGAGGCATCGAACTGAGCGCGTTGTTTTGTAGGGATGTAGCTCAGGCTGGCACAACATAGGCGCCGGCGTTCCTCAGGATTTCAGCGCTAGGTCCTATAATGTTTTTGATATAATTATGTAAACGACATTAAAGACGATTTACAGAGTGGCCTTAGTTTATTCGCAGACGACAACATAATGCACATTTCGCCCAACAGCGACGAAACTAACACAAATATCCTTGTGACTTGGGAATAATGAAACGTGGGCTGACCAATGGTTAATCAAATTTAGTGTCGAAAAAACAAAATCTATGTTTGTTAGATATCTTGGCCATCGCCTTTGCTGAACTTGTATGTCTCTACAAATCAACTTTGATGTTGAATGTAGATGATTACATAAATGAGTCTTAAGTGGGTATTTTCGACTTACAGCACGCTGTTATGTACTGTTTCAGCAAAATGTGAATACACGAACAATCGAAACATGCAAGAGCTATGCAAGAGTATGTGTACTAAATATATTGCGCTATTGCACTATGTTAACTGTCAGTCTAAGGACAAGTAGTCATAATAATGCCTTATTCATGTATAATCTACAGCACGATTCTCCAGCACCGTCCCAGCAAATACAACATTTCCCATGAAATTCTCAACAGGTGTATAATTAATCCGCAAAGTAATAAATCAGAGGCATGCCTCTAAAGTTGTATCTAATAAAGCGATGAATATGACTGCATCTTGATTACCTGATGTACTACAAGGGATTTATTTATTGGTATATTTACCAATGATTCCCAAGGGGGAGACATTGTTTTTTTAGACATGCTTACTGAGATATAGGGACGAGGAACAATATTGCAATGAAGCGAGAGCCCCAGCAACTTATACGTAAAACATAAGGAGTTAATTTACTGTTTTTTACATTACAAGTTAGGTTTTGACTGGCTAAGAAGCGACTGTTTAAACGTGAATGTGTGTGCAGTATGTAATATGTTTATAGTCAACATTTTTGGATACAGTTTCAGAGAGAGTGACATGACACGGTAAAATTTCGTAGATACGACCTTCAAAGTTTAACTCCTAAAATGCAGATTTTTTGTATAAACCATGGAGAAAAAAGTTTTTTTTTCATTTTGAAATCATCATAAATATGTCTTAGTTTGCTTTTTCTGCTTCATTTGCATACCTATGTTATTTGTCTACGGAAATTATATATGGGTGAGACGCCAAAATCTGACGTCTAAAGACGGTCCCGCTCTGAAAGGGTTAACGTAAATTAAACATTGACGATAAATTGAGCTGCACTGAGCTTACGTTATGTTGATCGAGCGTTGGCCCACTATTTTTTGCGAGCCTTCTGAATATTTATATTCCCCATAAGTATCAACGCGGGTCAAAGTGTTGAACGTTAAATTATCTTTTATTGACCACATAATATGACCGCTACCGGTAGCTAACTAAGATCATGCAGCTGATTGCAGTACGATGTCCTTGTAACTGTAATTTATTTTGCATTTGGATATATTTAATGGGAATTAATTGCCCTCTATCATGTCTATGTCCTACACAGATTTAAGCTTGAATACTGACAGCACAGCCAACTAATATTGAGACGACTGTGGGCCACTTTTCCGAGGTCAATCATCTTTTCTTTCCTATACCAGAGGCACACCCCATAAACACATTGACCCTTAAAGCGCGGAACTATTTTTATATAAACCATGTAGACCAAAGGGTTTTCTTCAATTTTTTAACTTTTTCCGCCTATTTTTAATATTCATGGTATGGGTCTACGCCATTATAAATATTTGACTCTCTCAACGCGGGGATCGACATTAGACGTCAGAATCTGACGTCTAATGACGGTCCCCGCACTGAAAGGGTCAAGGTTATCTTAACATTCGCTCATTTACATCAGAACAACTAAGAACATCTTAACGCGTCTAATGGAAATTAAGAGACTAATGGAAATTAAGATATCTAACGGTTAGGCCGCAGATTCTCAAGTTTAATAGATATGCATTTATAATTTTCATTTAAAAGTCGGTTACTCCGAATGTAATACTAAATGATGAAAATGTTCTTGTTAAGTTATTGTTCTTGTTGAAAGTTTTATTTTCAAAGAAGGGTTCGATGAGTACTGGAAGTCGCCGCTGATTCATTCGCATGTTAATTTACAGAAATTGAGTTAATTAACCCTGACAGCGTGGGGATCGACTTTATTCGACACGACTAAAGACGATCCACGCACTGTAAGAGTAAAAATATTCCTGATGGCCGTAGACCCATAAAATAGGTATTCAAATGAATCGGAAAGAGCTAAATATGACATTTATGATGATTTCAAATCGAAAAAACCCTTTGGTTTCCATGGTTTGTACAAAAATATTTCAGCGCTTCAAGGGTTCAATTCAGAAACATGATGATAAAAGACCATAACGTGTTCACTGTCATATTACGTTTTTAATTAACCCTTAAAGCGCTAGGCACGACCACCCAGCAAACACAGGACGCTGAACCAATGTTGATTTAATGTTGGCCCAGAGTCGGAGACGATGGGCCAACATTGAATCAACTTTGGTTCTCGTGTTTGTTGGGTATAGTCTTTTTAAATTTGTTTTATTTGCCGGTTAAATCACAGTTATCGGGAATCAACAGAGTGTTTGAACATCAAAATTTGCAATTTGTTTTTCTCAAATTAAACAACTAATTTTCGCCCATTGAAGTTGTGGATCGCGGTAGCGCGATGCAACTTCAAGTGGGTGAAAATTTTAATAATTTAATTTTGCGTTTTAAGGGTTAATGCATGTTCTATAAAATTTGAAATTATATTAGAACACAGATGTATACGGAATACTTTTAAGCAATATTATGCATATGCTGCTGACACTATAAATACACGATTGAATTAGATCAAGCCAACATAATGTATTATGCAAATGATTTGATTTATTTAATTTGACTAAAAAATGTAATATATATTCTCAATGCAAAGCTGACTTACTACGCCATGTTTAGACTGATCAACATACAGATAGCCTTTAAAATCATGTTACCGGTCAATAACTCTTGTCATCTTGATTGTGTCGCAAAATTAGTTTTCCCGCTACCTATTGCTAATCGCCTCCACCGTTGCACAGGTTGGTTCAGCAATGAGCATGATAAGTCTGTAATAACGAAGTTACATCTGCTACATTAAAATATAGTATTTGATATCGAGGTATTATGTATATCGTATACATTTAGACATGAGTAGGCTCTCTAAATGTCAATTTATATGATAACCTCTTACAAAATACAGGCTATATTCAACCTAGCGAAATACAATATATTGGCAATAAAAGGAAAACAGATTCTAGATTCGTTCACTTTCCGCATCATTGGTTTAAAGAGGGGTCAGTTCGCTATTCCGACAGGTCTATGTTCCGACAGGTCTATGTTCCGACAAGTCTATGTTCCAACAGGTCTATATTCCGACAGGTCTATATTCCGACAGTCTATAATCCGACATGTCGTTATTCCGACAGGTCCTTGGGGTAGGCCCCTACTGAGGATTAACCGCTTTATATTATATCAGTCTTCACTTCAACAAAACTAATGGGATAGGAACTTATATTACTATAATTATTATTGTTTTATAACGAGGTTCATGATGTAACGTTTTTGGAAATGCAATAATCCCATATAAGCACTGATGAGGCTGTTAAACACAGTATTAAATGGAGATATAGTTTTAATTTGGACAAAATTCGAATACTTGTGTTCTGTAAAAATAACAGAGTGCGTATTGTTAATATCACAATAAGAAACCAGTTACTAAAACAGGTTGACAGTCACTTCATGTAGGTATCCCATTATGCAGCACAACAAAAACAACAGATAAAGACTTTTGTAATGAAAGGTTTACCTGTCACAAAAAGCTTGTAAATATGATTTTAAGTATAACGGTTATGTTATGTACACAGGTTAATTTGTGCTGAATCTCGCTCCATAGCCCGTAAATTGTCTGTTCATGTTTTTATGCAAATGTATATAGATACAGATATTTCTACATATGAGGGACCCATTGCTGTTTTATATAAAACTTGTAAGAAATATAATCTAATGGATATCGTGTACAATGAATTATTTTTTAGTGCAACTCCCATGTCATCTACACGTTGGAAAAAATGTGTTTATAACTCTGTAAGTCAACAGCATATTGAGCGTTGGAATATGTCCCGCATGTACACAAGTTTATATTTGTTTAACAAATGTGTGAAATCTGTGAGCTGTTTATGGATTTGGAAGGTTGCAAAACGTAATTAGGCTTTTTTAAGTAAATGTAAAACTGTTGCTAGGATTTTAATCGGTAGCGGATGTATCTTTTATAGTTTTTCAGGTGATAATGTCCGACATTTACAAATATGCTCTCTGTGCGATTTTTATGACAGATTAACTGTTGCTCACGCGTTGTTGAACTGTGCGAGTCTTGAACCTCTTAGAAGTGTCAGTTGGGCCGCCGCTAGTCTATGCCCGGTTCCCTGGCTGAGTCGTTAGGCTCGCTTTGTGACAATGAGAAAATGTTTATGTTATTGAGCGGATTGATTTGTCCTTACATTACAGAGTGGCAGGTTATATATGAGGACATTATAACACAATGTACACCAAGTTCAAGGCGAATTTAGATCGACTGTGATCGAAATGATTTTCCACGAGCTGTTCACAATACCTTGAAATGTCACAGTAATCATACGAATTTGAGCCATTTTGGGGTTAGAGTTGGACCCAAATGAAATGAATCGGGCTTTAGGCCACCTTTGTGCACATATAGGCTAAACTGGGCCAGGAGAACCTCCTGAGGGTGGTGAGATGATTGAGATGAGTTGGACCCACCCCGACCGGCTCAGTGCGTTGGCCCTGTGTTGATCCGATCTTGGGCCAACGTCGTAGACGCTGGACCAGCATTGGATCGACATGGGACCGACGTATTGTGCCGGCTGGGTGGTTTCAGGCGGTGTACCAGCCTTATGCCAATTTCGGCTGTACTTTTTCGTTTGTACTTTTATAATCACATGCTGCAATCTTTCACCCTTTGTACATAATGTTATTAATGTGTGTATTTGGTACGTTTTTCAATAGAAGTTCTGACGCATTTATGTAATGTTAAATAAAAAAAAGAAGATTTATTAACATTTATAATTAAAATTAGCTACGCAATTAATTATTTATTTATCGGTTATAATACTATGTAGAATTGTATTTGTATTGTCTTTACTGTATGCCATGTATAACACATGTACTTCAATATGGAGGTGAATAAAGACATATACTTGTACGCAACAGTATTAGCTAGCTACCGTTTATAATGAGATCGTCTTTTAACCACGTTAACCAGCCACGTTCCCCCCCCCCCCCCACAAAACAAAAATTATTCTGCGCGGGGCAATAGCCAAAAACATTTCTTAACTAACATGAAATAACACTAATAAACGCACTTATTATTTGTTGAAATTGCTATATTTAAGCCTACCAGCTATATGTATTTTTGACGGCATTAGGACATCAGGGAGGTCGCTTAATACGAATTTGTTCAATTTAATTAATAGTTGGTAAATGTATGATTTTTCGATTTGGAAATTTCTGAACAGTCGGGGAAAAAACAGTGAAATTTGTGGTAACCTTGTAAATTAATGAATTTATTTATTTATTTACTAGATTTAAATATACATAAATATTATATTATAATTGTACAAATATGCAATTGCAAATAAAATGGTGTACTTTCGGATATAAACTACATGTGGTCAACACCCTTACTACGTTTGATATCCAGAATACAACTTATGTTAATTATTATTACACTTAAAATAAAATTAAAAGTGCAAATGATAATAAACAAAACAGGGGATCAAATAATTACAATAATAACAACTATCATCAATTTTGCGTTACAATTGCAAAGACTTTAAGGGGCGACCATTAAAATAGCAGGGGCCTGATGTTTTTGCTCAGATTTTTTATTACAATCAACTACAATATTTGTTTCCAAGCTGTCTATAAGTATGTAAAATATTTTTCGCTTAAAAAATCTGGACGTATTTTTTTCATGTGCCGCATTTTTGATGACCAGTGTTATCAGCCTGATGCCTACACTGGTTAATCCCAGAGCAAAAGGCAATTGCTTGAAATAGATGACCAAGCGAGGGTGCTCTTTGCAGAAAGTGTGATTAAATTATTAATTACTCCTACATTCTTTCGGAGAGGATATTTTTCAAAAAGTATGATCCAATTATTTGTTTAAACACAATTTGGAAGGTGATTATTTATTTCCAGGCTATCTACAGATATATTTTTATTTCAGCCTTTCAAAGGACGAAATTATTTGTTTCCAAAAAAACTCCAGGCCCATCCTGCAATTTTATTGCTCGCCCCCTTACAATATCATAAAGTATTCGATGCATCTCGTCAAGACTTTGTTACACGGGTCATCAAGTACTCTTGCTGTTACACACCGTACATGGAGGGCTATTAGTATAAACAGAATAGCAGCAAATAAGACAGCTATAAAAGCTATGAATTGAATACAAGTATACTTTTAAAGAATCTAATATATGTAGGGGCCTACGGAACATCAAAGCCTACAGAATAGAAAACTCCTGTTATCCTTCTAGGCCCAGATTTTGAGTTGACATTAAGCCCAACAACTGGTCTGAACGTATCCATATTATCATAGTATGGGTTTAAAAATGTGGGTTAAGTCCCCTCCATAGGGCTTATAAGGTCTACTACTCTGAACAATACGCCAAATGGCTCCCAGAAAATAAGGTTGGAAAAGGTTATAACCCTTTCGGTGAGGGCAAATGGGTTCAAATCTGAAATAAAGCACCGATTGTAAATAATTAGGCTTATATCAGGTACAGTTTTTAAACGTGGGGATATTTCCATTCATTTGAAGCTCACATTTGCGTCACCAATGCCAGTTTCAAATGAATAAAAAATCTCAAATGAGTGATGCAGAGTTGGAACAACATTATTTATATTAAAACAACATTATTCAGATATATAGCCCGGTATATTTGGGTTTCCAATAAATAAACTGTTTCTTCCCTGCTCACTCGCAATGATTCAATATTGTGGGGGAACTCCGTGACCGAGAGGTAGCGTGCTCGGCATCAGACAGCAAGGGCTCGAATTTCGAATCCTGTGTCTGCAGGGTAGTGTTATCTTATTCATCTCACCATCCTCAGGAGGTTGTCCTGGTCCATTTTAGCCTATATGTGCACAAAAGTGGCCTAAAACCATATTCATTTCATTTTCATCACCGCATTGCCACTTCATTTTTCAATGGCATTGGACAGTGACCTCTTCAGATACAATATAAAAATCTGGCCAGTGAATGTAAGATGTTTGTGATGGGCTTTAGTCCTGATTATTGTCATGAAAATTACCGTGCATTACTTCAGTGTGTTGCGTATTGGTTCGTTTTTAAACGGCCTAGTACGTTGATTTCTTGAGGTATTTTCATATGATCACGGGTTATAGAACACTGACCTGTGAACATGGTGTAGGTCAGTTGTGATGAGTTGACCTTGCTGCACCGGACATCATGACTTATCATTAACCCCCACTCTCTAAGCGCGACCATAGTCAGTTTAAATTCGTTGTATGAGCCGCTTAAATCGCAGTTATTGGAAGAGAAACGTGACTGTAGTTAAACAGCAATTTTTGCTTGCAAAGGTTTGGTCTCTGATTAAACAAATATGTAATTTTAACCCACTTAAACTTGTGAGTCGCGGTAGCGAGACAAGAATTCAAGTGGCTAAAAATGAGTTTTATAACATAGCGATTTAAGGGTTCATTAACCCTTTATCTGCTAGTGACGCATATGTGCATCTTAAATGTATCACATTTAAAAATAGTGCAAATTTTTCACCACTTCTGCTTGCAATTTAGAAACTAGCTAGTACAAAACCACATGTGAATAGAATATTTATTAAGCAATAGGCTTGTAGCTTTTGTGCGATATACATAATTTTATATACAAATGGAGGTCACAGCAAGCTTTGTAAAGAAATAAATTTGTATAAACATTTGACTTTGCTATTATATAGCAGTATCACATTATAATCAGTATAATATATAACGTATACTTGTATGAAAAAAATGTCAATGAATAAACATGAAATCATAAAACATATTCAACTTTGTTTCTCATTTTAATTGCTTTGTACGTAAAATTAGATAACTTGGTAATTATATTAGAATTGCTACCTGACATGATCTCAGCAAATGATAACATATTTGAACGCCGATGGCAATACTTACTATAGGTACGTAATTCGGTATTCATTGGACAGACTTGTCACACCTACTATCTTTTCTTTTAATTAATGGTAATACCGTTTATGCTACCTCCTTCTTTCTGCTGCTAATCTGTATTACAGATTCTGTATCTGTTCAATAGGCTCTGGCTACGACGAAGCAAGAGCCTAGCTCAACATATATCAATATAACTATTCTTGTGTAATTATTTCTTTCTTTCTGTAGGGCAGGGGCCCTGGTGCAGTGGTTAAATCTGTCTGCTTGGAAAGTCGGAGATTGCGGGTTCTGGCCTCCAAGTGTCAAAGAAACAAAATGATTCTTTCTCGCTCACTCGTAAAGATTAAATATTGTAGAGAGCCTTCGTGACCGAGAGGTAGCGTGCTCGGCCTCAGATCGCCAGGGCTCGAATTTCAAATCAGGTGTCTGGAAGACAGTGTCATCTCATTCATCTCACTATCTCGTGAAGTTCTCCTGGCCAAGTTTAGACTATATGTACACAAAGGTGGCGTAAAACCCCATACATTTTCCTTTCTATTTTTCGTTCATTTCAAACTGTTGCAATTTGCGCTTACTTCCACTTTAATAGAGTTACACGACGCACCAACCACACCAGCCTGTTGTAAAAATGAGAAACGAGTCATCAGGTCATCGTGTCATCACTCAGCAGCAATCGAAACATCCGATTAATATTTTTAATTGTTTCAATTACCTAATAAATATATTTGTATCAAATACACGCAATTTCCAGCTTCAAATAACGAAAAATATTTATAATTCTGGAACAAATACACACCTACCAAAGTTATTTGATTGTTTGAGCATGTGACATAAAAGCTATTAGTGGAATTTCATTGGTTTTCAAAATTTCTTGCAAAAAACATAAACATACGGGCTTAGCAACATTAGGGTCGATCGAAGGTGATAACGACTCTACTGGTAGATAAAGAGTAAGCTTCTGTCAACCCGGATAGACATAGCTGGGTGGGTTCTACTTCACAATTCACTGCACTTGGCAAGGTTAAACAAGGAAAGGACTATTTAATTGATTCAAATTGAATTAGGCTCGCAATGCTTCTACTTATAACGAAGGTTGATGATGACTATATGTGGACCACATGGTACCAGATAAACTATGTAGATGTGAACATACAATTCAACTCTTATCATGCTAGTTCATATATTTAAATTGTCAACCACCTGAGGTTGAGTCTCGCTACCGCGACACACAACCTCAAGTGGTTGAATATCACTCATATTTGTTTAATTTGAGACCAAACATTTACAAATCTTGATGTTTAAACAGTCATTTCATTTCCGATAACGTAAATCTCCAGACAAATGATGAAAAACGATTATTGTCGTTATGAGCAGACAAGTGGTTAATTTATATTATTATCAGATATAGATCAGGCTTTATTGTAATATTTTTCGTTCATTTAAAGCTGAGATTGCTTGCACAGTTTTTTGTTATAAAAAAACGATGTCAATTATATTCCTTTCCTATCCCTATAATCATGATTATTCGCGTGTTTATATTATAATTATGATTAGAGTTAAGATGTTTGATGTAAACTTCCTGATATTCAAAATAAACTGTAGTGGTGGAGGGAATAAGTAGTTCTAGTTAAACAAATAATCATGAATTATGTGAACATCCTATGATACAATGTTATTGTTTATATATATTTTATTATTCTCGCTATACATCAATGTATACATTTATTGAGTTGATATTTTCGAAGCATTATGATTATAGGGCCCTATTATTTAAATTAGAAACTGAAATGATGTTAACAATATTTTATTTACATTAGAAGTCGCTCTGGTGGCCTTGGCCTCGAACACAGGTACACAATGAACAGGACATGCTGCCAATTAAGACCACTAAGTGGCCACAAGTGAATCAGGTGAAATCGTTTGTAACTGCCTACCAAACACAAGTAATTTACCCAATACAGAATGATTGTTGGGCCACCGTGTGCGACGCTGACCAAACAATAATTCAGCTTACCTGATACACTTGGTAAATGGTCATGAGTGACTAAGATGGAATAGTTTATACGTTTGTAAAGTGGGCAATTTAAATACCAGCAATCACGTTGAGACCTTCACAGCCTGACAAGAACAAGGCCGTCAACATTTGAGTACTGGTGATATATCATTATTGACAGGGTACTTGAACAAAATTGAACATACTGACCCGATTACAACCATGTTATGAAACGTTGTAAGGACAAACAAATGACTTGAGAAAAAGTAAAACATTATCAGGACAAACTATTACAAGTTTTATCATGCATGACTATCGTGTTCCTGCGATGCTCCTACTGATGTAAATCAGTGTGGTGCATATCAATATGGATGAACGATCCACATACATATTATGTATGGATGTGCAAATAAAAAATGAGATGAAATGAATCGGGCTTTAGGCCACCTTTGTGCACATATAGGCTAAACTGGGCCAGGAGAACCTCCTGAGGATGGTGAGATGATTGAGATGACACTGTCCTCCAGACACAGGATTCGAAATTCGAGCCCTGGCGGTCTGAGGCCGAGCACGCTACCTCTCGGTCACGGAGGCTCCCCACAATACTAACTTTCACACGTGGATGGGGAAGAAGCTATTTTGTTTCTTTCAAACTGACGAGACCGGGAACCGAACCCCGGACTCTGGCGTGAAAGGCAGCGGTGCTAACCACTACCCTAGGGCCCCCGCCCGGATGTGCAAATAACCTTCAAGAACCTTTTGCTTTGAAGTTGTAAGGAACCATACGTTTTCTCGGAAACGTACAGAGATACATGTATGCAAGATATCAAATGTAAAATAAATGTAAAAGTTCGCTTGAGTGAATTGACGTCAGCATCACAATTTAAAATAATTCCAAGAGGCGTCGGCGACCTGGCCATACGTCAACTAAGGTTAATTGAGCGAGAAGGAGCGTTGGATCTATGCTTGTTTAATGCTGGTCCATCGTCCACGACGCTGTTTAATTAACGGTCTACATGATCTTCATCTGCTATAAAGGACGGTCACCAAACTGAGACATTCAGACGCGGAGCAAATTCAGAGAGATCCGGCAACTCTGCTAATACTACACAAATACTGCAGCGTTGGGCTCTGAACGATGGCGTTTTTGGCGGCCATTTTATTGGCGTTAGTTTGCGTGGCGTCATCTGCGCCGTGCGCGGGTCCTATTTGCTCGTACACGTTTGACGTTACGGGGAAATCGTCACACTTGTGGAACAGCGGACAGGGATTCCTGAGAGCGGGAATGCTGGGATCCACCCTGGTGACCAAGCCAAACACATTCTCCCCTGTGATGCCCCCGACGCCCATCCCGGCTGAGGACATCGAGGACGTGGTCACCTTAGATGGCCACCTACGTGACATCATCTACATCAACGGGAAGTTCCCGGGACCGACCATTGACGTGATGAAGGGAGTAAAGGTAATAAGGCTTATAAAATGCAAAAATCTGAAAATTAGTTTATATACTATGTAGTATATTGCTAATTACGATGCTCCTCAATAACGATGAGTTTTACCCTAAAAGTTTGCTATACGTCGCTTTATGTACAATCATGGCAATATTGAGACAGAAAGAAGCCCGAAGTCGGGACTATGCCCCACTATTGTCGAATGACTTCAAGGGTTCATTACAGTGCATAATATAGAAGCCAGCACTGCATACACCAGGCCTTTGAACAGTTTTGAGCACTTTATATGCACAACTCAGATAACAAACATCCGATCTGGCCGCGATTCGAACCCAGTACTTCTGAGTTCGAACCACAGCCGGATCGAATGAGACATCGGGTCTGTCCGTGGTTCTTGAGGCCACGTCGTTGTACTTGTGAGCGGTGGTGATGGCGGCGACCATCTAATGAACTCATAGATGCAGCCCCCGTCACTTAAAAACATGTCAAACCGCTTTGGTTAGTAATTACTTGGCATTACTCGAAGCATGTCAGTTTCTAGGGCGCTTTGAGATATGCGTAGGATATACAATTGGCTCAATATATTGCTTCCTTCGGTAATTATTATGATCAAACTAGTTATTGAAATCATTTTATCTGGTTTAGATTAATTGACATGCTACATACAGAATAATGATTTGGGGTTTCTGTACATTTGTATCACAATTTTGTCTAAACCTCAAATAACCCCACACAATTAAAGGTCGATAAACATGCTAAACTGGTTATATGCCTGGTATTTATTGGACTGTCTGTTATGCTTAAGATCTTTCAAGACATTGAAAAATAAACCACCAACCATCGACTTCTGACACGGTGAAGAAATTATTGTATTATAGTTGTAAATTAAAGCACACTGTCCCCTCGGATATGTCAAGCTGCACCTGTCACTGTGTGACGTGGTAAATACAGTAAAAGCTGAATAGTTGTATAAAATTTGCGCAATGTTGGGTCCGACGTTGCACAAAGGTTTTACAAATGGTTTGCTAGATATACACCTTCTGCAATAAATGTCCCATATCAGACTACATAACATAATTATGTTTGTTTGTTCTTTCCAGGTTGAGGTCAACGTTATTAACAATCTGTACAGTGAGGGTATGGCAGTACATTGGCACGGGATACATCATCGTAATAGCTTCTGGATGGACGGTGTCCCTTACGTCACACAATGCCCTATAATGCCGGGATTCAGCTTCACCTATCGATTTATTGCTGATCCCGTGGGAACTCACTGGTATCACAGTCACTTCAGCAACCAGCGTCTAGATGGACTCTTTGGTCTGCTCATTGTACACGAGCACGAGCCATTTATCCCTTATTTCCCAGTGTCACTGATCGATTGGTCCCATCCAAGAGGGGACACGATTCGTGCTGACATACCTTTAGGTGGACCCGGAGCTGGAAATCACTTTCTAAGCTTTATTCCATTCCCAAATGTTGCCACCATGCGTCACACGTTTGCGAATCAAGTAGATAGCGTTTGGCCTTTCTACTCTGTTCTGGTCAATGGTAGAGGTCGTCAAACGGACTGGACTGAGCCTTGGCCACTGGAGGTATTTGTCGTCAATCAGAACGACAAGTATCGTTTTCGTGTAGCTCACACTGGCAATGAATATTTGTTCCGGGTTTCAGTGGATCAACATCAGCTGACCATAGTAGGCAGTGATGACGGAGATATAGAACCAATAACTGTAGAATCATTCTGGATTTCTGTCGCTGAAACAATTGACTTTGAGATTGTGGCTGATCAGCCCATAGATAACTACTGGATGAGGTTTACGACTGCAGGCACACAGAGAGGTGTGGGGGCGCCACCTGACGGTGTTGTTCACGAGGGGTTAGCAATTCTCCGTTATGACACTGCATCCGTAGGAGATCCAACAACTACATCTGTGGATTGTACGCAGCAGAATCCGTGTGTGGTATTCAACTGCCCATTCATATTCTATCCCGATGACTTCAACAGGACCTGCATTCACATGGCGGACGCCAGAAGCGTCTATGACCAGGAAGAAATGACGGAAATGTATGCTTTGGGTGAAGATCCAGATGAGGAGGTGTTTGTTAACTTTAATTTCCCCCGCGGTCCACAAATTAATTCTATAGAGTTCAAACATCCTAGGGTGCCATTCTCACAGAAAGTAGATAATCAGATCACTCCATGTGAAGAGGAGGACTGTGAAAATGGCTGCATCTGCACTCATATCATTGACTTGCCCAAAAACAAAGTGGTGCAGATAGTTATCACTAGTTATGATCCTAACTTTGCAGGTCCTCTTTCTTTCCACCCAATCCATGTACACGGCCACTCGTTCTCTGTGCTGAAGCAGGGATGGGGTCCACTTGATCCTGCGACGGGCAGACCTACAGGAAACAATGCTGATGTCAACTGTACCGATGATCTATGTCGTGCCACACAGTGGACTGGTGAAAGACCAGAGCTCAATGCAGATCACCCACCCCTGAAGAACACCATATTGCTGCCATCACAGGGCTACACCGTGGTCAGAATCAACACCAACAGCCAAGGCTACTGGATGCTCCACTGTCATATTCAGCGACATGTCAGTAGTATGGCTCTGTTGTTTAGGGTGGGCAAATTACCTAAAGTTCCCCACAATTTTCCAAAATGCGATAACTTCAGCGGTGCCAAATGGGAAGATGATGATGATTCTCATAGCCATTCTCATTCTCATTCTCATGAAAGCAAAAAATCTAAGAAAAACAAAAAATCCCACAAAAACAAAAAATCCCACAAAAACAAAAAATCCCACAAAAACAAAAAATCACATTAAAAAAAAAATCACATAACTCTTTAAACACCCATGTGTCATTTCACATCTCACAAAACCGATTTACATTCTTGCTTTCGATACTACATGCCAAATGTAATAAATTACCAAGCACTCTAGGCTATATGTACTCTAGAACTCTAAGCCACACTACGCGGCGTGGCCGAGCTTCATGTAGACTCTGGTATGCCCCAGTGGCGAATGTTTGTGACTAGTTGCTATTTTAGATGGAAATAGGATAATCTCCGAATTCAGACATTTTTAAAAGGTCACTTTCCCGGATGTAGTGTTGTTCACAGTACTGTTTTCCCCTCTGACGTACTTTCTTTGACTTGACCCAGAAATTTTTTCGCCGGCCTTATTAACACAGGAATGAAATTTAAGTGACTACGTACCATGGCCTCTACCCGGCCATAAATGAAATTGGCCGGGCTTGCCAGGCGAGGCTATGTCGACTACGATAATTGTGACTTTTAGTGGACCAAGATTTAAATAGCAAATTCAGACTTGACAAAGTAACTAAACACCCTTGTCTCGTTCATGCACCACATCAATTTGGTAAAGGAGATGCATTGAATAAAAAATGCATAATCACAAAAACAAGCGTCTTGAGCTTTCATTTCAGTTGTTAGGCGGGGGCCCTAGGGAAGTGGTTAGCACCGCTGCCTTTCACGCCAGAGTTCGGGGTTCGGTTCCCGGTCTCGGCAGTTTGAAAAAAAAAAAAAGGTTTCTTCCCCATCCACGTGTGAAAGTCAATATTGTGGGGAGCCTCCGTGACCGAGAGGTAGCGTGCTCGGCCTCAGACCGCCAGGGCCCGAATTTCGAATCCTGTGTCTGGCCGACAGTGTCATCTCAATCATCTCACCATCCTCAGGAAGTTCGCCTGGTCCAGTTTAGCCTATATGTGCACAAAGGTGGCCTAAAGTTCGATTTATTTCATTTTATACTTTGCTATTTCATAACATCTGGACTTTCAATAGACATTGTGACAGCAAAGTTCTCACATCCCGAGATGAACGAAAACGAGGAGAAACATCTATTTTATCATGTTTATTGAACCTTTACAACGCCGAAATATGTTTGTAAACCATAGAAACCAAAGGTTTTTATTAATTTGATATCATCATCAATATCTAATTACCTTTTAGTTAGCGCTTCACTTGAATCCCTATGTTATGGGTTTACAGCCATTAGGATTTTTTTTCAGCGCGGAGACCGACTTTACACGCATAAAGTCGTTCCCCGGGCTGAAAAGTACATTGCGAACAGATTTAACACTTTAATTACTAAGTTATACCGATGGTATTTCCACATTATTTTAACACATTCTATCATCTAGAGCCTAACTAGACGCATGTTTTAATATAACTTGACCAAATATAATGATTAATTTCAGCTTCAGGTCTGAATTAACATTAAAAATGAAAGATAATGATAGATACTCAGCAAATATATCAATACATAGATAATGTGCTGTCCATAATTAAAGATAAATAATTAACATCATACAAGTCAGCTACTTGTTACTGATACATGTACATTTGCGCTGTTTTGTGTATCACCTCCGTTTTAATAGTTGTTGCCGTTGTAACAAATGTCATTTATATCAATTGTGTGCTGTCTCCTTTAGAATGAAACATATTTCAAACATTTGAAATAACGTCGAATTCCGTACAGGAAGATAGCCTACTGAAGCATGTCACAATATATCAGATGTGATTAATTTGATTTATTAAACATTATATTATAATTATTTAATTATATTAGATTTCACAAATATATTATTTCATGCACTTAACTTCTTTATTGTGTGTATCTAATTGCATATTTTTCACCAAATAAATATATATCATGTTGAAATTTTCGTTTCTACATTCATTCATTCATTCATTCATTCATTCATTCATTCATTCATTCATTCATTCATTCATTCATTCATTCATTCATTCCTTCATTCATTCATTCATTCATTCATTCATTTATTTATTTATTCGTTCATTCCTTCATTCATTCATTCATTCATTCATTCATTCATTCATTCATTCATTCATTCATTCATTCATTCATTCATTCATTCATTTATTTATTTATTCGTTCATTCATTCATTCATTCATTCATTCATTCATTCATTCATTCATTCATTCATTCATTCATTCATTCATTCATTCATTCATTTATTCAGACAACAATACTCCATCATCACTCCAGATAACAATAATTATTGTGTAACCTAAAATGAGTTGACGCTCAGGCACCGATGTCGCATATTATGCACTACGTGGCATATCGAAAACATAATTTTATTATGTTACCAGGGGAATATCTCATTCACCAGGGGTGGCTCACATACTGTCCTCTATAATCACCAGGTGGTGCTAAGTGCTTGTTGGTTTGTTCCCTCACGACACCCAACTCGACAACCATGAGATGTTGAACCAATGTTGTTTTATTGTTGGCTCACCGTGTTCTACGCTGGGCCAAACAACATTGGGCAAGCGTCTTGTGTGTGATGAGAAGTACTGACGATCTAGAACAAATGGGTAACGTTGATCTACATTAATGTTACAGTGAGCGTCCCAACCCAGTGAGCATAAAACATTTGCATAACTTTTATACAATGTTGGTGTTTTATAAATGCAATAAAAAGGTTTATTGTTTACTGGGATACAGTCACTCACTGTCAACGTAAGCGGTTCAAGAGATAACAATTGCAAAAATGACTTACATTTCCATTAAAGACATAACCGACAGTCCGTTTGTATGTTTTTAAATGTTTACATTAATTTAATGACAGTTATGTCACCCATCACATTAATTGTGCTTTTATTAACCCTTACAATGCGGGGATGCCCACCCAAGTTATGTCAGGTTACCGCGACCCACATCTTCAAGTGGATACAAGTACATACACTTGTATAATTTGAATGAAAACAAATGCTAAACTAGAAAAGTTAACACTTTTTTACCTTTAAATTGTCTTTTTTGAAGGTCAAATAAAAAAGGTGATACGGGCTATAGACGCGATTAGCGCTTTATATTTTAGTTGGTTGTTTTAAAATCTTTTTTTTTAAATTTCACTCCGTGGAGGGTATTGTGACAGCAAGGTCGATTAAATCTGGATGATATGAAATACACACGCACAGTATCTCTAATAAAAGCTGTTAGCCTCCTTGGTGTGGTATATTGCGCCATTGTATGCACAGGGGGTCACATGCCCCTGTGATTTTATACCATGAATGAAAATGAGGAGCCACACTGGGCCATTCAACTGTAATAACACGTAGGTATGCTAGAAACCCGTTCGTGATTAATTGTGTCTTATAGAGTATTATATTTTTCTGTATTTTTTTGGAATATGGATCTTACAAATTGTGCGCTGTTTATACCGATAATGCGTTTTTTTATGTTGTGCTTATTATGTTGTTTTTTAAGTCAAATATTTATTGTATATTTATGTTAAATCACGGGTGGCTTGTACACTAGCGACCTAAAATGTCTTAGTACGGGTATCCGATCGTAAAAATACGTGTTTTTTCAATTATGTTGGCATTGTAATTTTCGATGCTGTCCAAATATATGAGTCCGAATACGAGTCCGAAAACACATCCGCGTCGGAGTTTCATTTCCTGTTCGTCTACATCCCCGTGTCTGAATAGGCTTGTCCGTCTGGTACGTGACGCGGACCATTTCTGGGTCAAGGTTTTCTCAGCGACGGTTACAGTGGGCCAACATTGAGCTAGCCATGGACCAACGTCTCGTATTTGCTGGGTGTCCGGCATGGGTGACCTTGCTGCATACTAACGAAAGGCGGGTGCTTATCATGCGGACCCCCTGTAGGGAACACAAACCAATTTGGGACCACAAAACAGCCCCATTCATAAACTGTTTTCCCTCTTTGCTATGAATAAATATTGTATTCAGCACATCTCTGGCGCGTTTTCGCCATAGATGACCTCGCGGGAGTGTTAGAGTCGTAAAATATAATGCAGATAAGGCCATGAAGCCTGTGTCATCCAACACCTTATTCTGTTTGAATCTAGTTCGAGCCTAAATAAACATGATAAATCCACCGATGTAATTTATAAAAAAAGTTTGTGGTACATGGTCAGTTAATAATGTTAATCAAATAATACCTTTTGGGACAATTCGTTTTCATGAATTGAGGTATTTCTCGTCATTTAAAGATGGATATAGCGTTAACAATTTCAGCTCCAAAGAAAAATAACTTGCAACACGACAAAAGTCTGAAAACCAGACTCTGAAATCACACGCTTTACAAAGCAACACATTAAGTAGACGCAAGATAAATAAATAAATTACTCCGACAAAAGCGAAGCATGAGTGGAAAGAAAAGCCAGTAAACAAAGGTTTCTGTACGTTATGGTTTTCTTGACCCTCAAGTAGGAGACGGCATAATTCTGCTTATCGTGTTATGCTCACCTTAATTAATTATTATTATTATGTTATTATTATGTTATTATTATGTTTAATTCTGCGCTTTCAAGAGTGACTTTTTCGCAAATATTTATGTAGTTATTTTGACTCTTATACACGTACATCTCGTTTTGGAGCTTGAACAAATATTCGCACTTCGTGGCAATCCCGTTTATCTCTATATTTATCTATATTATCTATATATTTATAATTGTGATTACATGCATCACACGCCAATGCCACTTTGCTTAATTTTAATCTTAGTATTGCTGTGCATATTTTCAAATTAACCTGTCCTTTTACAAAATAAATCAGCTTGTATGACTCTACATTATCTTTGTGTAAGACACATACGTCAGAAATGATTATGACAATAATTTAAATATCTGTCTGTCTATTAGGTCCAACTGTTTGTATTATTAACTCTTACAGCGCTATATTAACCCCTTTAGCGCGGGTCCCGAAATATCTCGGGGCAAAAAAATGTCCTGCTGTCCCGGGTCCCGAGAAATCTCGGGGCAGAATGTTTTTTTTTATTTTTGTCTAGAAAATAAATCTGGTCCGGCATCCATGGGGGTAGCCTTGTTTTGGCTGATGAAAATTTGTTTCTCTATTGATGGTGCATAGATAGCACCCCATAATAATATCTGGGCGGATGATGTAGAGCTTTCATCCTTGAAGGATTATTTTTGAACGACAAATTCAAAATACCCCCCACGAAATACAATCACCATAACTTTTACAATAATAGAGATGGAGACTTGATTTTTTCAGCTATCAAAGAATACAAGAAAAACAACGATACCTTTGCATCATTATCATGCCTTAAATGCTACGTTAACACTTAGATTACAGATATAGCTGCAGTGCTAATTACATAGTTGTACACCTATTCGTTACGCATTTAGTACCCATTACCAATAAACTGATAAACGTGACATTTTACATGACTTTGATATAACCTTCACGTTTCTGTTGGGCACATGTCAACCTACATACCCAATCGCGTATTAATCTTTTCCAATAGAAATCCAAGCTAATTCCACACGCTGCGGCGTAATTGTAATTTAGCTTGTTCAGTTGAGCCGTATGGAGGAAAGGGGTGTGATAAGGGCAAACATGGGGGTATTACCCTTCCCAATATAAGCACTGTCCTAGATTTCCTACAATGTGTGTTGAAATGATACCTGACCAAGTATGTGTCAACATCAGTATATTTCTATATTTTTGCCAGTTTGACCTTGAAATGACGTTGATGTGACCTTGAAATGACCTTGGTGTTATGCACCAGTAAAACACAACTCTTTCCCATGTTATTACAAGATAAGATCATGTTGGTGTATTCAGACAATTTACATTTTCACCCACTCGAAGTTGTGTTACGGTTCCGCGATCAACAGCTTCAAGTGGGTGAAAATTACTCACCTTTGTTTAATTTGAGACCAAACATTTGCAAATCGTGATGTTTAAACACAAATTTCATTCTCAAAAACATGTATTTTATCGGCTAATTAAACATATTAAAACGATTGTAATCGCGATTATCGGTGAAAGGACTAAATACATACATTTTTAGCTAGACATTACATCGTTTTATATGCTTCACAAGAGCTGCAATATCTATATACTGTACAAAAGTATAAAACATGTTATTTAATTGTTAAAAACATCAAGTCATCTAGGATTTCGCACATAACATTTTATCTATATATAATATTCCTTTCTATAATTAATATTAATGGTTTAGTACTAGATACTATGTTTCTCTGTATTTCTAAAGCATTCAATTTTCAGCAGCACCAAATGATGAAGCAATGCTGGTTTAAATATAAATGTTGCCTTGATGGAGACTACGATGAACATCAATGTAACGTTGGTCAGTTATCTCGTATTTCTTCATATTTAGTATATATTATTTGCTGGGTATCTCTGTCATATTTTAGTATGCCTTATTTTGTGGGTAGCTCTGTCATATTTAGTGTACCTTATTTTGTGGGCAGCTCTGTTTATATTTAATGTATCTTGTGTGCTGGGTTCATGTATCTCTGTCATATTAAGTGCATTTTGTTTGTTGGGTAGCTCTGTCATACTTAGTGTATCGTGTTTTTTTTGGTAGCTCTGTCATATTTAGTGTATGCTGTTTGTTGGGTAGCTCTGTCATATTTAGTGTATCGTGTTTTTTTGGGTAGCTCTGTCATACTTAGTGTATCGTGTTTGTTGGGTATCTCTGTCATATTTAGTGTATCTTGTTTGTTGGTAGCTCTGTCATACTTAGTGTATCGTGTTTGTTTGTAGCTCTGTCATATTTAGTGTATCGTGTTTTTTGGGTAGTTCTGTCATTTTTAGTGTATCGTGTTTGTTGGGTAGCTCTGTAATACACAGTGTATCGTGCTTGTTGGTAGCTCTGTCATATTTAGTGTATCATGTTTGTTGGTAGCTCTGTCATATTTGGTGTATTGTGTTTTTTTGGGTAGCTCTGTCATATTTAGTGTATCGTGTTTGTTGGGTAGCTCTGTCATACTTAGTGTATCGTGTTTTTTTGGGTATCTCTGTCATATTTAGTATATCGTGTTTGTTGGGTATCTCTGTCATATTTAGTGTATCGTGTTTGTCGGGTAACTCTGTTATACTTAGTGTATCGTATTTGTTGGGTAGCTCTGTCATACTTAGTGTATCGTGTTTTTCCGAGTAGCTCTGTCATACTTAGTGTATCGTGTTTGTTGGGTAGCTCTGTCATATTTAGTGTATCGTGTTTGTCGGGTAGCTCTGTCATACTTAGTGTATGGTGTTTGTTGGGTAGCTCTGTCATATTTAGTGTATCGTGTTTTTTCCGGGTGGCTCTGTCATATTTAGTGTATCGTGTTTGTTGGGTATCTCTGTCATATTTAGTGTATCGTGTTTTTTCCGGGTAGCTCTGTCATATTTAGTGTATCGTGTTTGTTGGTAGCTCTGTTATATTTAGTGTATCGTGTTTGTTGGTAGCTCTGTTATATTTAGTTTATCGTGTTTCTTTGGTAGCTCTGTCATATTTAGTGTATCGTGTTTGTTGGATAGCTCTGTCATATTTGGTGTATCGTGTTTTTTTGGGTAGGTCTGTCATATTTAGTGTATCGTGTTTGTTGGGTAGCTCTGTCATATTTAGTGTATCGTGTTTGTTGGTAGTTCCGTCATACTTAGTGTATCATGTTTGTTGGGTAACTCTGTCATATTTAGTGTATCGTGTTTATTGGCTAGCTCTGTCATACTTAGTGTATCGTGTTTGTTGGGTAGCTCTGTCATATTTAGTGTATCGTGTTTGTTGATAGCTCTGTCATATTTAGTGTATCGTGTTTGCCGGGTATCTCTGTCATATTTAGTGTATCGTGTTTGTTGGGTAGCTCTGTCATATTTAGTGTATCGAGTTTGTTGGGTATCTTTGTCATATTTAGTGTATCGTATTTGTTGACTATCTCTGTCATATTTAGTGTATCGTGTTTGTTGCGTAGCTCTGTTATACTTAATGTATCTTGTTTGTTGGGTAGCTCTGTCATACTTAGTGTATCGTGTTTGTTCGGTAGCTCTGGCATATTTAGTGTATCGTGTTTATTGGGTAGCTCTGTCATATTTAGTGTATCTTGTTTGTTGGGTATCACTGTCATATTTAGTGTATCGTGTTTGTTGGTTATCTCTGTCATATTTAGTGTATCGTGTTTTTTTGGGTAGCTCTGTCATACTTAGTGTATCGTGTTTGTTGGTAGCTCTGTCACATTTAGTGTATCGTGTTTTTTTCGGGTAGCTCTGTTATATTTAGTGTATCGTGTTTCTTTGGTAGCTCTGTCATATTTAGTGTATCGTGTTTGTTGGGTAGCTCTGTCATATTTAGTGTATCGTGTTTGTTGGTAGCTCTGTCATACTTAGTGTATCATGTTTGTTGGGTAGCTCTGTCATATTTAGTGTATCGTGTTTATTGGGTAGCTCTGTCATACTTAGTGTATGGTGTGTGTTGGGTAGCTCTGTCATATTTAGTGTATCGTGTTTGTCGGGTAGCTCTGTCATATTTAGTGTATCGTGTTTTTTCCGGGTAGCTCTGTCATATTTAGTGTATCGTGTTTGTTGGGTATCTCTGTCATATTTAGTGTATCGTGTTTTTTCCGGGTAGCTCTGTCATATTTAGTGTATCGTGTTTGTTGGTAGCTCTGTTATATTTAGTGTATCGTGTTTCTTGGATAGCTTTGTTATACTTAGTGTATCTTGTTTGTTGGGTAGCTCTGGCATACTTAGTGTATCGTGTTTGTTGGGTATCACTGTCATATTTAGTGTATCGTGTTTGTTGGGTATCTTTGTCATATTTAGTGTATCGTGCTTGTTGGGTATCTCTGTCATATTTAGTGTATCTTGTTTGTTGGGTAGCTCTGTCATACTTAGTGTAGCGTGTTTGTTGGGTAGCTCTGGCATATTTAGTGTATCGTGTTTATTGGGTAGCTCTGTCATATTTAGTGTATCTTGTTTGTTGGGTATCACTGTCATATTTAGTGTATCGTGTTTGTTGGGTATCTCTGTCGTATTTAGTGTATCGTGTTTTTTGGGGTAGTTCTGTCATACTTAGTGTAACGTGTTTGTTGGTAGCTCTGTCACATTTAGTGTATCGTGTTTTTTTCGGGTAGCTCTGTCATATTTAGTGTATCGTGTTTGTTGGGTAGCTCTGTCATATTTAGTGTATCGTGTTTTTTTGGGTAGCTCTGTCATATTTAGTTTATCGTGTTTGTTGGGTAGCTCTGTCATACTTAGTGTATCGTGTTTGTTGGTAGCTCTGTCATACTTAGTATATCATGTTTGTTGGGTAGCTTTGTCATATTTAGTGTATCGTGTTTGTTGGGTAGCTCTGTCATATTTAGTGTATCGTGTTTGTTGGGTAGCTCTGTCATATTTAGTGTATCGTGTTTGTTGGGTAGCTCTGTCATATTTAGTGTATCGTGTTTGTCGGGTAGCTCTGTCATACTTAGTGTATGGTGTTTGTTGGGTAGCTCTGTCATATTTAGTGTATCGTGTTTTTTCCGGGTGGCTCTGTCATATTTAGTGTATCGTGTTTGTTGGGTATCTCTGTCATATTTAGTGTATCGTGTTTTTTCCGGGTAGCTCTGTCATATTTAGTGTATCGTGTTTGTTGGTAGCTCTGTTATATTTAGTGTATCGTGTTTGTTGGTAGCTCTGTTATATTTAGTTTATCGTGTTTCTTTGGTAGCTCTGTCATATTTAGTGTATCGTGTTTGTTGGATAGCTCTGTCATATTTGGTGTATCGTGTTTTTTTGGGTAGGTCTGTCATATTTAGTGTATCGTGTTTGTTGGGTAGCTCTGTCATATTTAGTGTATCGTGTTTGTTGGTAGTTCCGTCATACTTAGTGTATCATGTTTGTTGGGTAACTCTGTCATATTTAGTGTATCGTGTTTATTGGCTAGCTCTGTCATACTTAGTGTATCGTGTTTGTTGGGTAGCTCTGTCATATTTAGTGTATCGTGTTTGTTGATAGCTCTGTCATATTTAGTGTATCGTGTTTGCCGGGTATCTCTGTCATATTTAGTGTATCGTGTTTGTTGGGTAGCTCTGTCATATTTAGTGTATCGAGTTTGTTGGGTAGCTCTGTCATATTTAGTGTATCGTGTTTGTTGGTAGTTCCGTCATACTTAGTGTATCATGTTTGTTGGGTAACTCTGTCATATTTAGTGTATCGTGTTTATTGGCTAGCTCTGTCATACTTAGTGTATCGTGTTTGTTGGGTAGCTCTGTCATATTTAGTGTATCGTGTTTGTTGATAGCTCTGTCATATTTAGTGTATCGTGTTTGCCGGGTATCTCTGTCATATTTAGTGTATCGTGTTTGTTGGGTAGCTCTGTCATATTTAGTGTATCGAGTTTGTTGGGTATCTTTGTCATATTTAGTGTATCGTATTTGTTGACTATCTCTGTCATATTTAGTGTATCGTGTTTGTTGCGTAGCTCTGTTATACTTAATGTATCTTGTTTGTTGGGTAGCTCTGTCATACTTAGTGTATCGTGTTTGTTCGGTAGCTCTGGCATATTTAGTGTATCGTGTTTATTGGGTAGCTCTGTCATATTTAGTGTATCTTGTTTGTTGGGTATCACTGTCATATTTAGTGTATCGTGTTTGTTGGTTATCTCTGTCATATTTAGTGTATCGTGTTTTTTTGGGTAGCTCTGTCATACTTAGTGTATCGTGTTTGTTGGTAGCTCTGTCACATTTAGTGTATCGTGTTTTTTTCGGGTAGCTCTGTTATATTTAGTGTATCGTGTTTCTTTGGTAGCTCTGTCATATTTAGTGTATCGTGTTTGTTGGGTAGCTCTGTCATATTTAGTGTATCGTGTTTGTTGGTAGCTCTGTCATACTTAGTGTATCATGTTTGTTGGGTAGCTCTGTCATATTTAGTGTATCGTGTTTATTGGGTAGCTCTGTCATACTTAGTGTATAGTGTTTGTTGAGTAGCTCTGTCATATTTAGTGTATCGTGTTTGTCGGGTAGCTCTGTCATACTTAGTGTATGGTGTGTGTTGGGTAGCTCTGTCATATTTAGTGTATCGTGTTTTTTCCGGGTAGCTCTGTCATATTTAGTGTATCGTGTTTGTTGGGTATCTCTGTCATATTTAGTGTATCGTGTTTTTTCCGGGTAGCTCTGTCATATTTAGTGTATCGTGTTTGTTGGTAGCTCTGTTATATTTAGTGTATCGTGTTTCTTGGATAGCTTTGTTATACTTAGTGTATCTTGTTTGTTGGGTAGCTCTGGCATACTTAGTGTATCGTGTTTGTTGGGTATCACTGTCATATTTAGTGTATCGTGTTTGTTGGGTATCTTTGTCATATTTAGTGTATCGTGCTTGTTGGGTATCTCTGTCATATTTAGTGTATCTTGTTTGTTGGGTAGCTCTGTCATACTTAGTGTAGCGTGTTTGTTGGGTAGCTCTGGCATATTTAGTGTATCGTGTTTATTGGGTAGCTCTGTCATATTTAGTGTATCTTGTTTGTTGGGTATCACTGTCATATTTAGTGCATCGTGTTTGTTGGGTATCTCTGTCGTATTTAGTGTATCGTGTTTTTTGGGGTAGTTCTGTCATACTTAGTGTAACGTGTTTGTTGGTAGCTCTGTCACATTTAGTGTATCGTGTTTTTTTCGGGTAGCTCTGTCATATTTAGTGTATCGTGTTTGTTGGGTAGCTCTGTCATATTTAGTGTATCGTGTTTTTTTGGGTAGCTCTGTCATATTTAGTTTATCGTGTTTGTTGGGTAGCTCTGTCATACTTAGTGTATCGTGTTTGTTGGTAGCTCTGTCATACTTAGTATATCATGTTTGTTGGGTAGCTTTGTCATATTTAGTGTATCGTGTTTGTTGGGTAGCTCTGTCATATTTAGTGTATCGTGTTTGTTGGGTAGCTCTGTCATATTTAGTGTATCGTGTTTGTTGGGTAGCTCTGTTATATTTAGTGTATCGTGCTTGTTGAGTATCTCTGTCATATTTAGTGTATCGTGTTTTTTGGTAGCTCTGTCATATTTAGTGTATCGAGTTTGTTGGTAGCTCTGTCATATTTAGTGTATCGTGTTTGTTGGGTAGCTCTGTTATATTTAGTGTATCGTGTTTGTTGGGTAGCTCTGTTATACTTAGTGTATCTTGTTTGTTGGGTAGCTCTGTCATATTTAGTGTATCGTGTTTGTTGGTAGCTCTGTTATATTTAGTGTATCGTGTTTGCTGGTAGCTCTGTCATATTTAGTGTATCGTGTTTTTGGTAGCTCTGTCATATTTAGTGTATCGAGTTTGTTGGTAGCTCTGTCATATTTAGTGTATCGTGTTTGTTGGGTGGCTCTGTTATATTTAGTGTATCGGGGTTTTTTGGGTAGCTCTGTCATATTTAGTGTATCGTGTTTTTTTGGGTAGCTCTGTCATATTTAGTGTATCGTGTTTGTTGGTAGCTCTGTTATATTTAGTGTATCGTGTTTGTTGGTAGCTCTGCCATACTTAGTGTATCGTGTTTTTTTGGTAGCTCTGTCATATTTAGTGTATGTTTTTTGTTGGGTAGCTCTGTCATACTTAGTGTATCGTGTTTTTTTGAGTAGCTCTGTCATATTTAGTGTATCGTGTTTTTTTGGGTAGCTCTGTCATATTTAGTGTATCGTGTTTGTTAATAGCTCTGTTATATTTAGTGTATCGTGTTTGTTGGTAGCTCTGTCATATTTAGTGTATCGTGTTTTTTTGGGTTGCTCTGTCATATTTAGTGTATCGTGTTTGTTGGGTAGCTCTGTCATACTTAGTGTATCGTGTTTGTTGGTAGCTCTGTCATACTTAGTGTATCATGTTTGTTGGGTAGCTCTGTCATATTTAGTGTATCGTGTTTGTTGGGTAGCTCTGTCATATTTAGTGTATCGTGTTTGTTGGTAGCTCTGTCATACTAAGTGTATCATGTTTGTTGGGTAGCTCTGTCATATTTAGTGTATCGTGTTTGTTGGGTAGCTCTGTCATATTTAGTGTATCGTGTTTATTGGGTAGCTCTGTCATACTTAGTGTATCGTGTTTGTTGGGTAGCTCTCTCATATTTAGTGTATCGTGTTTGTTGGTAGCACTTTCATATTTAGTGTATCGTATTTGCCAGGTAGCTCTGTCATATTTAGTGTATCGTGTTTGTTGGGTAGCTCTGTCATATTTAGTGTATCGAGTTTGTTGGTAGCTCTGTCATATTTAGTGTGTCGTGTTTATTGGGTAGCTCTGTCATATTTAGTGTATCGTGTTTGTTGGGTATCTCTGTCATACTTAGTGTATCTTGTTTGTTGGTATATCTGTCATATTTAGTGTATCGTGTTTGTTGGGTAGCTCTGTTATATTTAGTGTATCGTGCTTGTTGAGTATCTCTGTCATATTTAGTGTATCGTGTTTTTTGGTAGCTCTGTCATATTTAGTGTATCGAGTTTGTTGGTAGCTCTGTCATATTTAGTGTATCGTGTTTGTTGGGTAGCTCTGTTATATTTAGTGTATCGTGTTTGTTGGGTAGCTCTGTCATATTTAGTGTATCGTGTTTGTTGGTAGCTCTGCCATACTTAGTGTATCGTGTTTTTTTGGTAGCTCTGTCATATTTAGTGTATGTTTTTTGTTGGGTAGCTCTGTCATACTTAGTGTATCGTGTTTTTTTGAGTAGCTCTGTCATATTTAGTGTATCGTGTTTTTTTGGGTAGCTCTGTCATATTTAGTGTATCGTGTTTGTTAATAGCTCTGTTATATTTAGTGTATCGTGTTTGCTGGTAGCTCTGTCATACTTAGTGTATCGTGTTTGCTGGGTAGCTCTGTCATATTTAGTGTATCGTGTTTGTTGGGTATCACTGTCATATTTAGTGTATCGTGTTTGTTGGGTATCTCTGTCATATTTAGTGTATCGTGTTTGTTGGGTAGCTCTGTCATACTTAATGTATCTTGTTTGTTGGGTATCACTGTCATATTTAGTGTATCGTGTTTGTTGGGTATCTCTGTCATATTTAGTGTATCGTGTTTGTTGGGTAGCTCTGTTATACTTAATATATCTTGTTTGTTGGGTATCTCTGTCAGATTTAGTGTATCGTGTTTCTTTGGTAGCTCTGTCATATTTAGTGTATCGTGTTTGTTGGATAGCTCTGTCATATTTGGTGTATCGTGTTTTTTTGGGTAGGTCTGTCATATTTAGTGTATCGTGTTTGTTGGGTAGCTCTGTCATATTTAGTGTATCGTGTTTGTTGGTAGTTCCGTCATATTAGTGTATCATGTTTGTTGGGTAACTCTGTCATATTTAGTATATCGTGTTTATTGGGTAGCTCTGTCATACTTAGTGTATCGTGTTTGTTGGGTAGCTCTGTCATATTTAGTGTATCGTGTTTGTTGATAGCTCTGTCATATTTAGTGTATCGTGTTTGCCGGGTATCTCTGTCATATTTAGTGTATCGTGTTTGTTGGGTAGCTCTGTCATATTTAGTGTATCGAGTTTGTTGGTAGCTCTGTCATACTTAGTGTATCGTGTTTGTTGGGTAGCTCTGTCATATTTAGTGTATCGTGTTTGTTGGTAGCTCTGCCATATTTAGTGTATCGTGTTTGTTGGTATCTCTGTCATATTTAGTGTATCGTGTTTGTTGGGTAGCTCTGTCATATTTAGTGTATCGAGTTTGCTGGTAGCTCTGTCATATTTAGTGTATCGTGTTTATTGGGTAACTCTGTCATATTTAGTGTATCGTGTTTGTTGGGTAGCTCTGTCATATTTAGTGTATCGTGTTTGTTGGGTATCTCTGTTATATTTAGTGTATCGTGTTTGTTGGTACCTCTGTCATATTTAGTGTATCGTGTTTGTTGGGTATCTCTGTTATATTTAGTGTATCGCGTTTGTCGGGTATCTCTGTCATATTTAGTGTATTGTGTTTTTTGGGTAGCTCTGTCATATTTAGTGTATCGTGTTTGTTGGTAGCGCTATCTTATTAAGTGTGTCTTGTTTGCTGGTAGTGTGTCTTGTTTATGGGGTAGCTCTGTCATATTTAGTGCATCTTGTTTGCTGGGTAGCTCTGTCAAACTTAGTGTATCGTGTTTTTCGGATAGCTCTGTCATATTAAGTGTGTCTTGTTTATTGGGTACCTCTGTCATATTTAGTGCACTGGCACCCGTAGCGCTGCTTGTGGGAGCTGTTCTTGTTGCGAATATATATGCCAGTAAACAATGCGCTACAGAACAAAATTAAATTATTACCAGGTTTGAATTCACTTTATAGCAATTTTGTTATGGTCATGGTCCGATCCATTGACTTTTCTCAGAGTCTTTTCAACTCAGCATCGAAAAACGTTGTTTGTAGTGCAATTCAGAGTTTTCCTGCTTTGCAAAAGCTGTTTTAATGTGAAATCGGTATCGAGGATTGTTGTCAATGTGTTATTTGGGGATGAGAGAAAATTTTCTTTTATATTTGGGCGATTTTTGTTATCAGTCCTATTGGATTGTTTTCATGAGCGATAATGGGTGATGTGGACGTCTCGTGTCTCCTGTCAGATATGTGATGGAATTTCAGGCTTATTGAACCTTTTGTGGAACAGCCGCGAGACCGATTGATGTCCTTATGATGTTTTTATATGTAATAATTATTCATGAATGGGAGGCACTTGAATTTGCGTGCTTTTTTTGTGCGTTAGGGACATTACTGGGACGATTTTGTAGGTAGGTTGTCGAAATCGTTGGCAGGGATTTACATACCATTATTGTATAATACTCGGCTGTGCTGAACAGCAGCATATTCGTAACAAGAACAGCTTCCCACAAGCAGCGCTACGGGTGTCAGTGATTTAGTGTATCGTGTTTGTCGGATAGCTCTGTCATATTTAGTGTATTTTGTTTATTGGTAGCTCTGTCATATGTAGTGCATCTTGTTGGTTGTGTAGCTCCGTCATATTTATTGTATCTTGTTAGTTGGTAGCTCGGTTATATTTAGTGTATCTTGTTTGTTGTGCAGCTCTGTCATATTTGGTGTATTTTGTTTATTTGGTAGCTCTGTCATAATTAGTGTATTTTGTTTGTTGGGTAACTCTGTCATATTTAGTGTATCTTGTTTGTTGTTAGCTCTGTCATATTTGGTGTATCTTGTTTGTTGGTAGCTCTGTCATATTTAGTGTATTTTATTTGCTAGTTAGCTCTCTCTTATTTTACAAACTTTGTTGGTGACAAACTAACGTATTTCAATACCTTTAAAATCTTGCGATTTACAATATCTTCTTGATTTGTGATTTGCATCTGAGCCTTTTGTATCAATAGGGACCTACCAATTGAACATTTTTGTTGTGAAAAAATGTTCGACAACTTCAAAACGTTTCGAGTACAGAGAGGCTCGAGCGCTCTGATGCACAGACAGCCTTGCATTGTTTGTGGACCTTAGTTAAGGATGTGGGCTATAATGATGGACCAGATGGCAGACGATGTAAATTACAGATCTAAGGACATGGTTATTCTTTCCTTGTGTTTGTCTAACGACGTGTTGGAAATTGCCCCATAATTGGTCCAGCATTGATCTCAGTTTGTATCACTAACTCAGACAAGCGAATTGCAGCTGAAATGGTAGCCTACTATTAACAGTAGCTGGGACATTTATATAACTGAGACATGGTATTATACGTGCTCGTGACATTTGATAAAATCCACTATATTTTATATGAAATATAATAATGTGGGTCTGATGAAAATCATGAAAACAATACGGGAATGTTTTTTCACCAATTTCTAGCTGCTAAAGTACCATATACGTCATAAAATAAGTGGCACGTGAATCACTCCAGCTGCCAGGGACAATAATTGAAGACCCAGTTTCTCAATTCAATTCATTTTGGAACGAGGTTTTAAACTGAAGGAAAAGCAATATCAACCTCTTTACTTGGCTGAAGTAATCTATTATCACTGGCGAAATTGGACCACAATTGAACGACACTTACAATGACAGTTACGACATTTTTTTTAGCTCAATAAATTTCGCCCCTTTTGTTATAAAGACACATGGAATTTTAAATAGTGCATACATACAATCGGATGATATAAATTAGTTTAATTTTACTAGCTTATCCGAATTGATTGCGTGTAAGAATAGACGCTAATATAACACGTAGTCCACCCATGGTTACCATGACTAGCCTATATTATATAGCTGTGGCACATCAATGGGTGTGAGAAACTCGGTGGAGACTACTAGTAGGAAATATAATATGGTATAAGGAGAACTGGGAGCTTTGCCCTTCAAATTACCACATGGAGTAAAGATATTTTGCAGACACTGACAACATTACTTTGCATATCATGGTTTACTGTATGTTATAGCTTATACGCTTATCTAAAATGTTATCAAATTTAACTTGTGAAAAACTGTATCCGATTTACTTCGGCGCATAGTATATTAGACAAGAGTATGACGCGATTTAGATGCCGCAATTCTAAAACTTTCTATTGTTTCAGATAGTTTGTTAGTGTGTTATGAGATATGCGTACCTGTACATTGTGTAACAATGACTCATGACGGTGGTTAGGCACAACCGAGCCCAACACAAAGCCAAAAAGCAGCACATTTTACTTTTTTTTCAAAAGCCAAAGTTACTGTTTTTTAAATCTGTAAATTGGTCCCTTTTGCTTAATGACATGCCATTGTAAGAAAACTATATTATCTTTTTTAATAGCATAACTCTGGAGAACATAGAATCAGTGTGACTATCTCTTTCTGCAAAACAGGTTTAACTTCTCGAATGTAATAATTGATGTGATGTGATAAACGTAATTTATTGTACCATTTAAAAAATTATTATACTTAAAGGGACTAGCCCAGGCTAAAATCATCAAAAAATCGGTGATTTTATTTCGGGTTCTTAATATGACCATATGATGTAAACATGGACATAGACTAGAACTGCAAATTTTGATAATTTTTGTGCTGCGCATTCACCAGTTAGGCTAGATATAGAGACGAAATTCCCGATTTCTAATTATTGACAACCATGTCAAAAATAGGAAATGCGTGAATTTCGTCTCTATAATTAGCCTAACTGGTGAATGCGCAGCACAAAAATTATCAAAATTTGAAGTTCTAGTCTACAGTATGTACATGTTTACATCATATGGTCATATTAAGAACCCGAAATAAAATCACCGATTTTTTTATGATTTTAGCCTGGGCCAGTCCCTTTAACGCACTAATATGTTTAAAATAATGATGATTGTCATAGTCATGCCATCTGTATGTTTAATTGTACATATACACTGTATCGCACACTCCAGAATACACTTGTACATTAGCTAAAGATCAGAACTCCCTAATTTTGATCGATTATATTAATTTACTTCATATTAACCCTCAATGAGCTAAATTCTGAGCTGAAATTGTATTTGATTACCGCGGTCTACAGCTTCAAATGAGTAAAGTGATTTAAATATACTGATTGCAATTAGGATAAAAACATGCCAACTTAGCCAATTTTGTTTGTTTGAAGGAAAAAAAGTACGACGGCTCCTGAGCAGCTAAAACGATAAAAATCGAAGTGGTGTTTTGATATACACAAACACGTGATAATAATAACGATTCTTTTGCTGCAGGGTCACGAGCGAAAACCTGATTATAGATCTCTGCGGGCGGGAGACCGGGAATTGTCGCGCAAAGAAAAACAAAAATAAAAAGTATGTCTGCTGCTGTTTGTGTTTTATTATTAGTAGTCCTCTTCTAAAACAGGGGTTATCTGCACACAAAAGCATATACGAGCTCCTGCTTTTCCGCATTTTGGAGTATTCAGATCAGAAAAATCAAAAGGCGGTATATGCTCACTTGTAACGTAAGCAGATACTACTGTATGGCTTTGCACAGCAGTAGATCTACTGCTGACAGCAGGTGACTTTTTATATGAAAGATATATTGGCGTCTACGTGGCCCACGACTGGTAGTTAAGGCTCATCTACCCATGGGATGAGATGATTGAAATGGAGGCAGGTCTGAGCTCAATCCCGAGAGGTCACGTGCCTGGTGGATCTGGGTTTTTTTCTGCGTGGGTAATCCAGGTGCTACGTGGATTAAAATGGGAGGGTCAGATGTGTCTGGAGGGCAGGGTCATCTGATTCTTCTAAACATCCTGAGGATTTTCGTCTGGGAAATTTTAGACCTTTCCACAGACGTGACATCAAGCCACATCCATTCATTGAGTCAACCATGATTTCAAAATTAAATAAAATTAAATGAATGGGGTTTTGGGCCATCTTTGTGCACATATAGGCTGAACTGGGCCTGAAGATGGTGAGATGAATGAGATGACACTGTCCTCCAGACACAGGATTCGAAATTCAAGCCCTGACGTTCTGGGGTCAAGCACGCAACCTCGCGGTATTAGTCAGGGGGCCATTCTGTGTATCTAGCATATTTAGGGTTTTCTCTGCCACGCTCTGCTATACTCGTGATGACCCCAGATATTGATAGCATGCATATTCGGGTATATGAAAATGCTTATCGTCAATTTCGATTTTCTTGCAAAAATACAGTTATGGCCCTGTCTCCATGACAACCCATTTTCGTAAATATGCAACAAAATAGGCCAAAAAAGTCAGACTATGGAGATGTTGTTCTAAAGAGTGGAAGCCAAGTGCAATATGTTCACCTATATTTAGTATAAAAGTAATAATAATGCGTTGTTGATAACTAGTTGAGTTACTAGTGTTCTATAATCGATGTTTCTGATAGTTTGCCAAGCTATCTCCGTTACCATAGATACCGATATATTTCCTTTTGACTTTATGCATTTATCACACTAAAGTTTATATAGAAGAGTTTGAGTTTACCAGTGTCAACCTTCTCTAATTTTTAAATGATGCAAACACGAAAAATGATTAATTTGTTTCTACATCATTTTACATTCAGCAAATTATGACGTCATAATTAAAAGCGTTTTAGCAATAATGTAACCTTCCATAACGTCATTTATTCCAACGTTTGGAAGTGCCGCCATTTTTATAATTTTGATTTTCTAAAATATCTTAAAAACTACTGGTCTTATCATATAAAGTAATATAAGTAATCCAATATTTCCGTGGTCAAGGATTCCCATAAAACCGGTCTCAGAGCTTTAAAAATAGTGAAATACAAGTTTTGAATATAAAATAATATGATTTGTTTCCATCACAGGGCCAGCAGCAGTTTGTATGGGTGCTGACCTACATATTAGGGGAGTGTTAACTTATCACTTAAATATTTACTTTTATTGGTGTGTTCCACGACCATCAATGTTTTAAACCTGTTTAAGTAATATTTTTGCTATGATGTCTTGCAAGGCTGACAAAGTAAAGTGGTGTAGTAGTGACCAAAATGGTCACAAATTTGACACAACCGCAGCCAATAGATTATGTCAATTGATTCGAAGAACCCCAAAACGTACATTAGTAATACTCTGTTAAATGGTAATTTATGTCCGAATCGGTTATTTTAGTCATACGTGGCTTGTTCACATAATCATACTAGTTTATTTGATATGTGTAACAATTAGATTACATTCACATACTAAAAAGTATATTGTTCTTGTTGTATTAGTACGATTGACCAAGTCAAAGTCACCAATTTACCCTGAAAAGGGTTGTCCCAACTACACCCTTAGTCCCCCTTAGTCCGTAATAAAAGACTCTGTGTGCGATACAGTAATCACTGCCATTCGTAAAATTCGGCGAATTAAGGCGTCATTGTTTGATCAATGATTTTATTGTATAATGACAGATTACCATCTCAATTGTGTAATGCCTTAATATGAGGATTTCAACGCCAGTATATATAGGTGAATTTATCATTACAAGAGAGTTACCCTCACATATTTCATGATTTTTTTTATCTCGGTGTACACTGTCTACCAGCATACACAACCACAGCGTTTGCGATGCTGTCCATCTCTGATGCCAACCCATATGTTTGCGTCAATATGTTGTTTCCAACTAAATTGACCAGGAACAGTGTTTTGCCCTCTCAATGGTTTATTTCAGAGGAAATACCTTATCAATGGTAATTTTGCAAAAAAACTAATTTTTGTAGTACTAGTAATATGAAAAAATGAGGTAAAGTGCTCTCCCAGAGTTTTGTGTCACATGATATGTTACCAGTGACAAAATATCAGATTTAACGAACTTTTTTCGAAACCAATACAACAAGTTTTCCGACTAAGCAGTTCCAGAGGCCCCCGGAGATGCTGAGCTGTATTTGAAAGGAAAGCTATAATCTTTTTTAAGATATAATGAAAGAAAGTCCCAACACTTATGTTACCCTTTGCATTAGGAAAAACCTTAACACTGCGATTTTTTTTAAGATGTATATGAACTTGTGACAATGCAGCAAGTACATCATGCAAGTCTGTGAACGAAAATACGTCAATTTGCAGCAGAACGACGGTGAATATGACAAAAATTGTCACTTCTGTCAAGTAACAGAAGTTACCTCATTTTACATTATAGATGTCCCTTCTGTTGCAAAATCTGTCAATTCTCTTACTCTCATTAGTCATCTTTAATTATTTTATGACAAAGGTATTATAGACTAAACTGTTAAATGGTAAAACATACCTATTTGTATGACATAGCCTACCACTACTAATTTTTAGATCAATAATGTAATAATTTCATTGTTCAGTGTAAAAAGTTAATTCCGTCACTGAACCTTGTCACGGCCATGTCACTTTTTTTAAACGATTCATTTTTGTCAGTTTAAAAAGAATAGGTTCCAGCATATGCTGAAAGCACCTCTAGATGATTCAAGTGGGCTGTGTGATTTAATAAAAAGTGATAATATAAATATTTACACATTGTTAAGCTTTGTGGTTATGGCAACAGTCTCAAGCCTATCTGCTACTTTTAAAATTTTAATTTTGTGTGATGGCTCTATAAAATTTAGATTAAATATAAGTAGTTATATTGCTGTTAAACTACAATCGACACTGTCATCGCTGTACCATATGTATGTCTGGCTACAGAAAAAAAAAGAAGTTATTTGTGGTAATATGTCTAAAAACACTTCATAACTTCAGGCAAAGTTTAGTATTTTTCAGATTGTTTATATCGCATATCTGTTGATGTTTATTTATCACATGTATGCATAAAATAATTTAAGTAATGTATATGTAAGTGAGTGACATCTGACCTCACGTATAGGACTACTGTAAGTGTAGATAAATAACTACAGAACATTGTGAAGTCATTTATTCTAAAGGTTTTTCTCAGCTGTACTTAAATATTTGCATATTTTAATATCCATCATAGAGGTAGACATGTACTTGATGTAGTTGTTAATTAGGCTATGTGCTTGTTACACCGGGGTTCGCCGGTTTGCCCCCGGTTGGATATTAGTTGAAGATCTAACATTAATATTAAATCAGGCATAATAGCGTAACTGATAACTGTTGATAAATGTATAGCCGTTAAATATAAACAACAGCACAAAAATATGTACATATTTACATATTTATAAAATGTGTATGCTTTGAGAAATATTAGTATTGCTGTCACATAAGTTATTTGTATTTTGTTAAATAAGTGTAGGGCGTATTCAATTGTTCCATTCCAAATTGTTGAACCATGGATTTTTAGGTACCTTGGTACAACACAAAACTCACTATTACTAGCACAAAATCAGGATGCAAATATGGTGCCTGAAAAAACAGATTCCGGGGACGCTTTCAATGTTTTCGTGCCGACAAGAGCAGGTTTTAAAGCTTATAAATCAAACACCATATAGAAAACTATATTTGAAAATGCATATATTTTTTTGAAATAACCTTTATAACTTAAAGAAAATCTTGATTTTGGTTCAAATATTTTTCTGTTGGGAGAATTTCTTACATGCAGGATTGCGCTGAAAAGGGGTTGAAAAACAAGCACCAGAATAATTAATTAATTAATTTTTATGGTCTTTTTAAGCTCTTTAATATTTGTTTATAAAATTTTGAAGCTATTAGGCTGAAAAATGTGATGGAATTCGGTTGATAATGGCCTGAAAAATCAGCAAAATACATGTTAAGCAGGTGCCCAGAGTTGGAAGCTCAAAAAAACACCCTGTCCCAATTCTGGAAGCTCAAAAAAGATACTCTGTGCCAAAGCTGGAAGCTCAAAAAGGCACCCTGTCCAGCGGCACATCCCCAGTACTCCCAAGTATGCAAGTGCCCCCCCCCCCCCGGGTGGTTGGTCCACTAAGAGGATCAGCACTAGCTGCATGGCTGACTGGCTGGCTGGATCGACTAAAAGCACCAGCTCTTGCTGGATCCAATAAGAGGAGTAGTTTTTATGGATGCATAAAGAAGTTAGATCCATAAAGAGGTTTGATCAACTAAGGGGATGGCTCTGTCCACTGTGTAAGAACTAGCGCCAGTTAGATCCACTAAGTGGACCAGCTCAGACTGCATCTCGTAAGAGATCAGCGCTGTTGAGATAAATCACAAAATTGTTACTTCAACATTTCACCAGAGTACAATGTAAAAATACAATTTCCACATAACGACAAACATGTAATTTGTATCTGAAAGACACAAAAAAAACTGTATTTTTATTTCAAATAAACCTATAAAAGCCTACATTTTTATGACAAAAACCTATATTCTTGTCTAAATAGACTTTAAAGCCTGACACAGTTACATCTAGTTATATGTGAATATGATAATTGATTATTATGCTAATAAATCACATTGATGTAGGTATAACGAATTATGGTACTACAACCTAATATTGCAATTGCACAACAGTATAATCCCCACGCATACATAAACGTGTATGCTCTTACATTTGAAGATATTGTTAGTTTTCTAAAACTTAAACTCTAGCATAAATAATTTAAGCATACGATTTTCGCTTATAAGTGCATGCACTTTAGGCGCGGTGATACTGTATGAGCTGCCACCTTGAGGACACAAAACTTGGCATTTAAAAAAAAGTAAGTGACTGCCCACAGGAAGTGCATTTATTACAGTCAGGTGTAACACATAGCTTAAAAGTGACTGATAAGAATAGAATAGATAACATTGCTCAGATAAATTTACTTGTACTTCATGTCCCTACTTGAATTCATACCATAATAATTATTGTATCAAATTTATGTACTATTTGTCTTCCACTATAGTAAGTAAATGATATAATTTCTAGATATGTAACATAGAATCGCAATAATGGTACAGTATGGTATTGCACCGCATTATAATATTTTTTATGTCACGATATAATCATCGTAATAACAAACTTTAGATTGCTATTAGAATATGAAAGATACGAGAGCCAAATTGTATGGTAAAAGGCCATAATAAAAATATAATGATGGCAGATTATATGACTATAATGTTGAAACGGTTATAAATAATGACTATGATCCAAAACCAGGAGAAGACATTTTAATGATGCATATCCTACACATGGTATGATTTTTAATGCCATGCTACGACATGTTAATGTCAGGAATACAATGGCAATGTCGGGAACATATATTGTAATTGCAATGTCAAGATATGACATTACAATATCAAAACATGGATCTCAATGTCAATTAAATTATGTTATATGATCCAAAGATAATCAATTTTAACATGGTAATATCAACATAGGGCATCCCGATGCATCCCGAAGCATCACAACGTGTAACTATATGAAAATGATATGCTAATTATGGAATTTACCTTATCTGATTATGACAAAATTATAATAATATTATATTTTTTGAAATATAATGCCAATGTCAATGCATGACAATGAAATGAAAACGAAATGAATGGAGTTTTAGGCCACCTGTGCACATATAGTCTGAATTGGGGCAGGAGAATCTCCTGAGGATGGTGAGATGAATGAGATGACACTGCCCTCCAGGATTTGAAATTCGAACCCTGGCGGTCCGAGGCCAAGCACGCTACCTATCTGTCACGGAGGTCCCCCTCAATATTGAATCATTACGAGTGAGCGGGGAAGAAACATTTTGTTTCTTTGAAACTCGAAGGCCAGAACATGCAATCTCCGACTTTCCAAGCATGCGGCTTTAACAACTGCATCAGGGCCCCCGCCCTCAATGTATGGCATCACAATAACAATGTATGCCATCACATGATTTCACGACATTGCATTTTAGTTATGAAAATGTGATATAATGCTATAACGTTATGCTATAGTTAAATCACATGCACTATAACAAGATCCCACATAAAATGTTCCTTCTCCGCTCACTCGTAAAGATTCAATATTGTTGGAAGTCCATGTGACCGACAGCGGTAACCATAATAGCGTGCTCGGCCTCAGACTGCCAGGGCTCGAATTTCGAATCCTGTGTCTGGAGAGCAGTGTCATCTCATTCATCTCACGATCCTCAGGAGGTTCTCCTGGCCCAGTTTAGCCTATATGCGCACACGGAGGCTCATAACAATATTGAATCTTTACGAGTGAGGGGGGAAGAAACGTTTTGTTTTCTTGAAGGACAGAGTGGGGTTCGAACCAGCGATCATCGACTTTCCAAGCAGGCAGCTGCTGTAACAAGGTCCCCGTCCTCAGTAGCGTCAAACCATTAATAACAAATACAATTGTGCATTTCTGCTCAAACCAATATAATATATGACTTGTGAGATATTTATGAATACATCACCGCAAAAATTTCTGAATATTTTTTAGGTCTATGACTGGCTTTATCGTAATCCTTGTCCACGTAAATGTCGGATTGCATATATTACACGATTTTATACGACAAATACTAGTTATGATATAAAGTCTACTTTTTATAATGGCGTAATTTTCATGTATTTATATAAATGACGATATATGACGCTACGCAATTACATTGTGCTAATAATTATGACGTCACAAAGTCACGTTATATTACATATAGTCCAGGAATTTTAGGTTTTGAAATGGAAAAAAATAATATAAAGCTGAAAAGTTCAGGAAGTGTTCATTGTGTCCTGCTTTATTACCTGTAAAAAGTCCCAAAGTTTCCCCTGAGCGGAACATCCTTTTTTTTGACAAAATTCAAAATGGCCGCCAAACGCCACGTTGAAGTTGTAATTCATGAACTATTTGACATATATTTTAATGTAATACCTCATTTCCACATGATTTTTAATGCTGAATTCATTTCTGAAACTAGTAGTAACTTTTAGGGTTTCGGTAAAGAATAAATCCAAGATGGCTGCCATTTATTGTTAAATTGAGAGCAAGTCTATTGTCATTAGTATTTGAGATACATATAAGGTTTTAAATCTATAGACTACCAGTATGTTCTCCTTTAATACCAGTAAAAAGTCGTAATGTTTTTCCCGGAGCGGAACATATTTTTTTGACAAAATTCAAAATGGCCGCCAAGCGCTATGTTGAAGTTGTATTTCCTGAACTATTAGACGTATGTTTTAATGTAATACCTCATTTCCACATGATTTTTCATGTTGAATTCATTTCTGAAGTTATTTGTAATTTTTAAGGTTTCGCTAAAAAATAAATCCAAGATTGCCGCCATTTAGGGTTTCATTGGGAGAAATTGTCATTCGTATTCGAGATACATATAAGCTTTTAAATCTATAAATTACCAGTAATTAATGACCAATAACAAATAACCAAAAGAAATATGCAGTACACATTTAAGTGTATTTATTTCATAATACATGATAGCCAAAACATCATATTCAATCAATCAAACAATATTAGTCTGAGAGAGTTATGCCATTTTTTTTTCCTAATTATCAACCTGAATTTCATTAATTCGAGATGACTTACTGTACCCAGTTCCCAGTCAGCTTGTGTACCTCGCAGACCTGCTGCATCTTAACATGCAACCAACTTTGGCAACCACACCTAATCATTTTCATCAATTTATGAGGTGCTGCATCAAGCTCCGTGAAAACTGGTTAAATGTTTTTATTTTAAAATTGACATCCCCAGCCTGTTGGTGGTAATCTGTTGCCATGGAATTTTTGTACATTTAGATATGTCAGTGATACATGTTATTTGCTACTGCTTCAGCTGGGGTCCTAAGCAAATGTCCTAAGCAAGGGCTCACACTCGAGTCCACAGGGTCATAGGCAAGGTCTCATACACAAGGCTGCATTGTCCTAGGCAAAGACTCGCACCCGAGCCTACATGTCCTAGACAAGGTCTCACAACCGAGCCCCCATTGACTAGGCAAGGACTCACACAGACACACACGTGTATGGTCCATGGGCAAGGAATCAAACCCGAGCCCGTAGTGTCCTAATCAAGAACTCACACTCGAGACGACAATGTTCTGGGCAAGGTATCACACCTGACCTTACAGGTCCTAGGCAAGGATTCACATCCGAGCCTAGAGGTCATAGGCAAGGATTATCCTAGGCGCGCAAGGTATTAGGCAAGGACTCACACCCCAGCCCGCAGCGTCCTAGGCATGGTCTCAAACCCGAGCCTTTAAGTCCTAGACAAGGATTTAGCGTGAGCCCGCATGGTCTTAGGCAAGGACTTACACTCGAGCCGCCAAGGTCCTAAGCAATGACTCACACCCGAGCCTGCAGCGTCCTAGGCAAGGTCTCAAACCCGAGCCTACAAGTCATAGGCAAGGGTTTACCATGAGCCCGCATGGTCTTAGGCTAGGACTCACTCCCGGGCCTAGGCAAAGTCATACACTGGAACCTGCAGGGTCCTAGGCAAGCACTCACACCAAGGCCCTTGGCCTTATGGTCCTAGGCAAGATCTCACACCTCACATGCGGGCATAAGGGTCAAATGCAAGGTATCATACCCGAGCCTGCAGGATCCTAGGGAAGGTCCCATACCCTATTTATCATATTTATATACATTTGATGCAACATTAATAGAAACCCGAATAAATTTGTTTGTGTTTGAAATAACGAGGCGGTTTTGATGGCACATTCGATCCTGCAATGGCTCGAAACTCTACTGGGTTCAAATCCGTCGGGTCGGATGTTAGTCATCGAGGTTGTGCCTATACAGTGCTCCAAACTGTTCAAAGGCATGGAGTGTGCGGTGAAGTCTATGGCACTTTGCGCTATAAAGAGCTCTTGAAGTTATTCGATAAGAGTAGGGCATTAAGTCCGTTCCTTCTTTCGCGATATTGTCATGATTGTGCAGAAAGCAACGTAAAGCAATATTTACTTGAAATAACGACACGTGCATAGATGACAGATATTTTGTAGTGGGGTTCAGCTGGGTAGGTCTATATCCTAAAACCTCAATGGGGCATATAAACATGTTAATTTATCAATTTATCAATGGTGATAACGCCTCCAAAATTGGTCTGTGTATGCACCTGAGGGTATTGTGAGTACAGCATATTAGCCAAACCTTAAATCAAAATGATCGTGATTTTTCAATATGACCACCATAATATGTAATAATAGGCCTACCTAAATTATTTTACTGACGTTACTCATACGATTGCTTAGTTTGTTTTTGATATTGTTATGTTTTAACATGTTTTAACATGTTTACAATTTCTAAATTGATACATTTTTGTTTCTATATCTTGACAAACAAATCAACAAAACTGTCAAACTAAAAAAATAACCACCACAAAAAATAATATTGATTATTATATTATGAAAGTTATTTTAGTGCATCTAAAGACATATGGTTGTTCTTCGTTAGATAAGCCTGACTGTGTTTATGCATTATAACATAGTATTTTTCTCCATACAAAAAAATACAATGCCCGCTATTTTTAAGATGTCTGCTATTAAACTGACCCGTTCAACAGATACTTGTCAGTGACCACATGTCCGCAAAAACGCATTCCAATTTCTTGCTTCCCAATCTGTTTTTTAAAATCCTTTTTCATATCTGATTGAGACATGCACACTGGCACAACGCACGCTGTTGTCACCGTAATAATTTCATGCATCTTAATGTATTATTATTTTTATTATCACATGAAAGGCTGGAGAAACCTCGAGGACAATTTACTGGACTAAACCAAATAGCATAACCACTCTTGATTCCAGAAATACTTTTTACTGCCACTATGATTCCAAATAAAAAAATATGTAGACACAAAATGACATAATTTCTGAAATTATTCTTTTTCCTCAATGGCGGCCATTTTGAACTGTGGAATGACATGAGCTTTACAATTTTAAAATAGGACCAAATTAAGTTTCTCGTGAAAAATTATGCAGAAAAAAAGATATTACAAAAGAATATATTTGAATTTCTTCAGAAGTTACAATTTCAGTATTGTATCAGGCGGCCATTTTGGATTTTTGCTAACAAAACACGAATAAGGCTTTAAAACTTAAAAAGAAGACCTGAAATGAGTTCCCCGTAAAAAATCAACTGAAAAAGAGGTATTACAAAAGATTTTATGTTGACTTCTTCGTATGTTACAATTTTTGAATGGCCTCTGGCGGCCATTTTGGATTTTCGCGAAAAAAAACATGTTCCGCTCCTGGGAAACTTTGGGACTTTTTACAGGTCATTAAGGATGATCATCTGAACAATTCCTGAAATTTTCAGCTTTATATTATTTTTTTCCATCTTTACCCCTAAAAATGCCTAAAATTCCTGGACTAATAACAGCAAATAACGTTTATCACAATCATGTTGTGTGTGCGAGCATAGATTATGGATGACTTACAGCTTATGTAAATCATCCTTTAAATGTAGACATTTTGACATAATCATGGAAATGAAAATGATATAGCGGTAACCATGGTAACGTAAATAATTAGAACAAAATTTTAACTGGAATAATTAAAAGGGGGATTATCAAGCATTAGAAAGGAAGGTAGTTATTTAGAACTTTTTTTTTGTGATAGTATCACTATGATTTTGATAATGACAGAATAGCCTAGCAAGACAGGTGTTAATGGACCAGATTTTCTCGTAAATGTCGTGAACAGCATACATTTCACAACGGTTGTCATGGTAACGGTGACGGACAGGTCGCGTTTAAGCATATAAATATTTTTGGGATATATTGACCTTCAACATAGGGCGAATCCGTGTAATACTTTTAAAAATTCCGTGCATGACAAAAACTGTAACATGTTTTAAAATCCATAAAAACGTTTGAAAATGGTAATCTTCGTGATATATGTAAATTTGACTTTGCTGTGACCTTCAAAATGTCGAAACATCCTAATTTTGTATATAGTAGGGCCTACAAAGCCTTACTGATTCCAACAAGGTATCCCAAGATAGAATATATTGATAAATGCTATCGCTATGGACTTTCGACCACACAACCCACCTTTTTATTCACACTAAAAGGTTGAAAATAGCTATTCGGTCACCATGGTTACCAACGTCATTTACATATCTTTTGCAAGAGAGTTGGCAATGACGACAAGCATTTTCAGACGCCCAAGAGACAGCTCTATCAGAATATATATGTATCACGAGTATAGCAGAGATGGTCTCACTATCCAAATTTCACCTCCTTGGCCCCCTGACTATATCAGAGGCTCCCACAATATTGAGCCTTTACGAGTGAGCTTTAAATAAACATTTTGGTTCTTTGAAACTTGAAGATCGGAATGGGGTTAGGACCCGCGATCTCCGTCTTTCCAAGCAGGCAGCTTTAACCACTGCACCATTATTTCATTCATTCATTACAATTCGAATTTAATTCTACGCTTAAACAAAGTTGAATGTTGGATATGTTGTGTTAGAGTACGTGAAGTTCCCATCTGGTTGTTGCAAAAGCCTAACCACTAAACTCAAAACCTTTGCATAGCATTTATACGACGTCAGCCCAACGTTGTATAAATACAAATGTTTTGTGTTGACTGGGTATGAGCTCCTGGGGATGGTGAGATGAATCAGATGACACCCCCCTCCAGTCGTCGTGAGTGCACGCATATGTACCACACCTAAACTGGCAATCAACGATGACTTGAATAGCTCAGATGGCTGAGCTACTTGCCTCAGGTCAGGGGGGATTCCGAACCGTAGCAACTGCTTAAACACGTTTTTATAATTGCATGCGCACTCGGGAGTACTTTATTGCTGACCGGGAATGCAATCATTGCCCAGCAAAAACAAGACCAATTCTGGCCCATCCCCCCACCGTCTGAGATGACCTCCCAACGTTGTGTTTATGGGAGGTCCCTGAGTAGTTTTTTAGTGTGCCGCTTATTCTCGCCCATTTGCAGTTGTGTCTCGCTTAAGCGATCCCAAATTGATAAAAAATGGCATTCGCCACCTTCAGCAGAAAATAATAAAATTTGACGTCTCCATTGTTGTGGCAACCGATTTGCGTCGAAACAGCAGCAACTGGTGGCACAAGGCTGGGTCGATGCATGGGAAATTATTTAATATTTGTGCACTTTGAAACAAACATATGGCAATCTAACATGTTCACACTCATTTCTCCTTCATAATCATTGTTTTCGTTTGAAGGTAAAAATGCTAAAAACGACTGTAGTCGCGCCTAGGCCACTATGTTTATTGTATATGTTTTAGATCAGAAAAGCGGAAGGCGGTAAAAAAAACATTTAAGATGAAAAAACATTGAACCTATTTTTGGAGAAGGTAATGAGGGCGACGAAATAACAAAAACAATAGACAAATTTCTAAAAAAGTTAATAAGGGCGACAAAAAAAAAATCTATTTGAAAACAAATAATCAGAGCACCCCCCGAAATTAACTGTTTTTTCAGAAATCGGCAACAATACAAAGAGCGCGCTGGGCAGAAAAAAACATGTTTTTTTTGGTAATGCGCTGCCTAAATCCAATGCGCGCGCTCATCTAAAACAGAGAAAAAAGACATAGTGGCCTTAGCAGTACGATTTATGCACACGCATCATTCTGCTTATCTTGAATACAATTTATTCGAAATAAAGTTGAATAATCAATCAAAGTGAGGGTGTTTCAAGTTTGATTTGCTATGGAAGATTAATATTTCACACTGAGGTGAAAATTTAAAATACAAATAAGTAAATAATCATTGAATTATTTGAATAGACTATTTTTGCCATCACACTTGTTCATGTGTAGTTTATTTATTTGCTCTTTTTCTAACAAACCGGACAGAATCAATTGGACCTGGGTTTGACGACAATTCTAGACATGTGGACACATGTTGTACCGTCGGCTTAGGTCACTCAGTAAAAATATTTGTTTTCTTGGCTGCTGCCGTACTATAAATAGCTGGAAACGTGAGCAGCCATAACCCTACTTAACCATTTAACCGCCGGTGCCGCATAGATTCGGGTTTTCATTTTTATTATCACATCAAGTACCACCTTTTAAACATGTTAAAGATAAAATGTGACATCAATCAGCAGTATTTGAAAACAGTTGACTTCCATATTGTCAAATCTGAATATTTTTCAATCACTTGAAGTTGTGCATCGCGTCAGCGAGACACAACTTCAAGTGGGTGAAAATTCAGATTAAATAATTGGGCGGTTAAAGGGCTAAATCACACTCATGCTCATGTCAATGCTGGCACACCGTATCAGATTATCTCACTACAATTATTGTCCAGTGTGAGTTCTGGAGTTTTCTGGGGGGGGGGGGGGGCATTCTCAGCTAACAATAAACGATAACCTGCTGCTGGATCAATGTTCGCCCAGCGTTAAAGACATAATAACATTAACCCAGCATCAAGCACTGTCCAGTTTGTTAGCTAAGTAATTGCAAGTTGTTGTTCTGTGTGGTGTTAATTTTCACCCCTTTGCAGTTGTCTAGCCACCGCGACCATAAACGCAAATTGATAAAGAACGAGTGTCGCCGTCTGGGAAGATAAGTCTCCGTTCATGTGTCAAACGCTTCACGATGAGACAACATCTGTTTGGTAATTGCGCAATGCTGGCTCATCGTACATAATATTGGTTCATGATTAAGCCAACGTCGGACCAACTTCTCAACTAACGCCTCATCTTAGAAGCATTACAACTAATAGAATATCGATTCAACCGAACCCAAAAACAAATTAATCTTAGTAGGCAGAAACAACGTATAAATACTGTTTTTTTTTGTCAATTGCGTTTAATTTTTGAGGATATCAATTATTAATACAGCGTTCTGTGTTTAATTTGATATTTACAGAAATATTTTATATAAGTCAGATTATCCTTTCATTTACGGGAGCGATTCAGACATCGGGGGATACAAATAAAACGTGTTAAGAGGGCTCAATGATCTCATCTCATTAAATAATTTATTGAATGATTTTAGATTTGTTCAACCTAAATTTTGAAATCACGACGAATCATGTGCTTTTATATAGTTTTTAATAATTCCTGATTTTCCAACCAGATGTACAGGAAAATAGCGCCCGGGTCAATGTCCTTCGTCATTTAAACCACGGTATGCGTAGGGAGCGCTGCCACGCCAAGTTTATCCTTGAGACAAGTACAATTCGCTTAATTAGCTTGTTGGACTCCGGGCACAACGATCTCAATATAATGAGGCTTCATCTGTTCTGCCGTTGGACATACACAACGAATTTGTCGAGCTTGTCCTTGAGACCAGTGTATTACCTAACTAATTAGCTTGCGTTTTAGTTTCTGTTAATTGTTTGCAATACGCACTTATGCTTCCTTGACATGACTATTATATATACAACATCGTAAATCATTAATTTTCTCAATTTCCGTCGTGGTTGTCAGGGAATAAAAGTTTGTCAGGTGCTTAAAAGTTATATGAATAAACTTAGGTGGTTGATTAGTCCCTAGACCAGCAAGCACAATACATTGAGCCAATGTTGGCTTAATCTGGGGCCAACATCCCAGACGGTGAACAAGCATTAGATCATTAGATCGTTGGTTAAATGTATCGTGTTTGTTGGGTAGTGGAGGTTTACCAACATCAGGCTATATATACCCAGAAAGCACCACTTGAGTGACGACAGCCAATCACGTATACGGAAAGGAATGTTTTGTCACAGTTATTCACCAGGTGGCACTTATCTAGAACTAAATGGAATCCCAAAACATCAATATCTTAAAATTAATTGATATACAATTAATATATCGTCATTTCTCTCATATCCAATAGAAAAGTTAGAAAGCTCTAAACTTTTCTACTGAAAATTAGTGAAAGGCAAGATGACCTTAATTTAAATATTTTACTTGAGATAAGTCCCAGGGATTGAGGGAGGCATCCCACTCCAAAATGACTTGCGTTTTTCCTTTGAATGTTTATTCGAAACTAATTTTAATCACAATTTTTAGCTGTTTCGCTTCTTTAAATATGAAAGGGACTATTCTAGTTTTAGTCAGAGTTGTCACACATTTAAGCCTTGTCAGGTACATAAAAATTAAATTTGAACCGTTATTGTTAAAATACTCCAGGCTAATCCCAGCAAACATAAAACATGTGTATAACATTTGTACAACGTCATGCCAACGTCGAAGACGTTGGTCCAACATTCTACAAATGTTTTGTGTTTGTTGGAATTATCTTTCAGCAGTAAAGATGTTTGACAATGCAGAACTTCATAAAAATCAATAAAGCGTATGTTTCTGTTTTGCATTTTCAGGTGCAAAACCTTTTTTAATCCTTAAACCGCTACATTTAAATGTTTACCCTCTTGAAGTTGTGTCTCACTACCGCGACCCACAACTACACGTGGGTGAAAATTACTCATATTTGTTTAATTTGACAATATTAGCAAACCTTGATATTTTAACGCTCATTTTATTCACTATAACTGTCGTTTAGCTTGCTAATAAAACAGGGGAAAAAAAAACGATTATATTGATTTGTTTTAAAGAAATAACAAGTTATAGACAGGTGCGGGTTCCGAACTTGGTAAAGGGGGGTCCGAGGTAAATTTTTTGGCCTCCTGTAACAATTTGTCATTTAATTTAGACATAAAACAATGATTTGGCTCGTATTTACAGTAAAAGAAATGTAGGTTTGCGGCAAAAATTTAAGACAACATTTTGAGAGTCTATTAACAATTTTATAGCTATATTTTATGCAATTTAGTGATCAAAAGGAGGATAAGGATCTCATCTGGTCCCTTGTGGATTCGCCAAAGAAACAAATCAACGTGAAACACCACTCGTCATCATGATTCACTCACATACAATATTGGCTGAGGAATACCATCAAGTGTACATTATCTGTTGATATTTGTTATTGCTACCGCAGTTGCAATCACAAAGCGAATATGCCTATAAATCACCGAACCCTTGATACAGCAATTAGGCATCATGAATTTATTGTGGAATATTTTTTTGCATTCATTAACTAGGCATAGTTTAATAAATATCCTGTTTTTTATTATAGTATTTTCTTTTGAAAAATTTCCGTTGTAAATATACATTGTCCGAAAAATTGGGCTCACTCATTTTTTCTGTTGACAAAAGAACACATTTGTTGAAAAAAACATATTTTGCATCGAACTTTTGCGTCCTAACTCTTGCGTGAACTGTCATAACGACATTACAACTGGCATTACAATGCTGCACCGTCAGTTACGGATTTAATGACCAAAATATTGTAAACAATTCCCAAAATATCGGTATTTCCCATTGAAAATTTGATCACGGAAGTATCACGAATCCCCGTTTAAAATTTTATCAGCTGAAATGATTGAAACAGATAACTTGAAACCTAAATATAGTAGATAACTTGTTATGCATGGTTCCAAGATTCGAATAGAAAGCGGTTAAATCTTAATATACATTTGTTGACGGGATTTGATTTAGGGATTTTTCACGAAGTTTAGAATTCGCGAATTTTAGTAACACTATTATAAAAATAATTTTCGCGAGAATCTTGAATTCGCGAAATTGGCGAACATCTCGCAGAATTCGCCAAAACTTCAAATTTCGCGATTTATCACATGATCTACAGTATAGGTCTAGACGATAAATATGTGTTAATTTTATTTGTGGGAATTGCAACTGCAAAATCCATCTATGCATTGTCAATTAAATTACAAATAAATGTCAGGATATTAAATGTCCGATGCGTGATAACAGATGTTTGATAGTCGTCACAGAATCAACAATTCATATCGGCTATTACCCAGCAAACATAATAGATTGACCCAGTGTTGCTTCATTGCTGGTCCACCGTCTACAACGCTGGCCCACCATTTGTCCAACACTGTGTTTTCTAGTTGATGTCATCTACAGCAGGAAGATGGCATGTCTTCTGTAGCGGTCAACTCAAGGTCAAACACCGCGTCTCACTCGTCACGAGGGATCCATGTCAGATCCAGATGGTATACATCCCATGTTTCTCTGACATTCGATTAATTTACACTGGTCTACAGCCCTTATATTATCAACGTCATTATTGTATGAATCATGAAGACCAAAGTGTTTTTTTTCAATTTAAAATCATCATAAATGTCTAAGTTAGCTTTTTCCGCTTTATTTGAATATCGATATGTATGTTTACTGCCATTATCAATAGTGTTACTCTTACAGTTCAGGAATCGACTGTAGACTTCGAAATCTGACGTTTGTAGATGTCAGATTTTGACGTCTAAAGTCGATCACCGCGCTATAAGGGTTAACACATGTACATGTAGTACCACACACTCGCATGTGTATTCCTGATTTATTCGAAATCGACATTGATCGATTGGTCTAGGTTGAGAGCATAAGATGTTGGCATTTCTCAGGTCAGGCTTATAGTAATGTACCAAGCAACATTGTAAGAATCAAGCATTATTATTCCATGCCTAATCTGAGCATTTATGCTTTATTTATTGTAAATAAATGTAAATATATTTTACAAAGTAAATGTAGGCCTATTGTGAACCCAAATGTAAAAACGGGTATCTCGCATGTTGATTGTGGAAAAATAAATATAAATGTAATATGCAGAACAAACACGAGATGTGACCCCCCCCCCCCCCCCACACACACACACACAAACACACACAACGAGCTGAAGGAATAACAGATACGCACACTCCTTGGCTGAAAACTGCTAACATCAGCTTTGTGTGATAAAAGAGGATTATAATCATCTCAATTAATCCGGCGCCATTAGATGCGTGTTTGCCTTTGAGTCGATAATTAATCCTTTTAGTGCTTGGCACGACCATGTCCATTTTTATTTCGTTTTATTAACCCTTTAACCGCCAAATTATTCAATTTGAATTTTCACCCACTTGAAGTTGTGTCTCGCTGACGCGATCCACATCTTCAAGTGAGTGAAAATTATTCTGATTTAAACAAAATGGGGGTCAACTCTTTTCAAATATTGTTGATTCATGCCACATTTTAGCTTTAACATATTTAAAAGGTGGTACTTAAGGTGTTATTAAGAAATGAAAACCCGAATATATGCGGCACCGGCGGTTAAAGGGTTAACCGATTAAATCATTGTTATTGGGTACGTACTGTATGTTTAACCCTTTAACCGCCAAATTATTCAATTTGATTTTTCAATCACTTGAAGTTGTGTCTCGCTGACGCGATCCACAACTTCAGGTGAGTGAAAATTATTCAGATTTGACAAAATGGATGTCAACTGTTTTCAAATCTTGCTGATTCATGTCACATTTTAGCTTTAACATATTTAAAAGGTGGTACTTAAGGTGTTATTAAGAAATGAAAACCCGAATATATGCGGCACCGGCGTTTAAAGGGTTAAACATAAGGATGAGTTGAAGTTGTGGGTGGCAGCAGCAAGACACAACTTCGAGTGGATACAAATTTACAGAGGAAACTTAGCGACTGAAGGGTTAGCAGTTTAAGCCTAAGAGCCATCAACTTTATCAAACGTATCTCAACTGAGCTTCACTACAAACTAGTTTACATTGCAAGGGCTGAATGAGCCACCGTGAAGTTTTGAAAATTGCAATTCTGGAAATCATTGTGGAGTCCAATAATATCAACATATATATATAGAAGGCTGCGGAGTGCAAATGGTCAAATATAGAAGGCGTTAAGCACTTATATACAGAACGTTATTTATCATTATTACATATTTATAATATAAAAATACATACACAAAATGCGTATTTTATGTATTTGAATGCTCCCCACTATAATCCTAGCTGTATGTGGAAAGGGAAAGGCAAAGGGTGAATTATGTGAGATACGATGCTCAGCATCAGTACCAGCAAGAATCTATACATTATTTGGTACCAGGGAAGAGGAAGAGGGTGCCGACCTATAACATAAGCCTTATTGATCGCGGTTCCCATTTAGCCATGTCTCAGTCAGTGTAATGAATTAAATGGCTCACCCCTGCAGACATGAGGCAAAAAATGAAATGAAATGAATCGGGCTTTAGGCCACCTTTGTGCACATATAGGCTAAACTGGGCCAGGAGAACCTCCTGAGGATGGTGAGATGATTGAGATGACACTGTCCTCCAGACACAGGATTCAAAATTCGAGCCCTGGCGGTCTGAGGCCGAGCACGCTACCTCTCGGTCACGGAGGCTCCCCACAATACTAACTTTCACACGTGGATGGGGAAGAAACAATTTTGTTTCTTTCAAACCGCCGAGACCGGGAACCGAACCCCGGACTCTGGCGTGAAAGGCAGCGGTGCTAACCACTACCCTAGGGCCCCCGCCCTGCAGACATGAGGCGTGGGCAGAGCTAGCGCGCCCAGCAAACACGAGACACTGAACCAATGTTGACTTAATGTTGGCCCAGAGTCGGAGACGATGGACCAACATTAAATCAACATTGGTTCAGTGTCTCGTGTTTGCTGGTATTTGTCCGCCATTGACCCGATGTTATAAAACGAGAAATATTATCCATATGTTGGTTGTTAGACCAAGATATGCGACGCTGGCCCACCATTGAACCAGCATAGGCTCCTTATATTACTGTGTTCACGGGATGTTATCGTAGAACATGAGATCAGACACTAGTGAAGGTCATGAGGTGTGTTCTCACCATCTAAGCATTCTATTATCAGATTATCATCAATTAGCTTAGCCTTTAGAGCGCGGATAAAAACATGGAGATCAAAGAGTTATTCTCATTTTCAAATCAGCATAAATGTCTTAGTTAGCTCTTCCGCTTCATTCGAATACCTATGTTATGTGTGTACGACCATTATAAATATTTTACTCTTTCAGTGCGGGGATTTAGACGTCAGAATCGCGTTTACAGCTTGAGCTGTCGACTAAATTACAATTTAGAAATAGAAAACCCCCTTGCTTTTTTGAGCTAGACCTCGTATAATTTACATTTGATGCTTTGTTTGATATTTTCATTTGAAACCAGCTTTGTGTGAATGTAGATGAAAAAGTGCACCTGCACTTGTTAAAAAAAAACGCTATCATATAAATTTGATTATTTATTTGACATTTTCATTTTGACACCAGCATTTTAAGCTATGTAAAATATTATTTAAATGTGTACAATTTGATCCATTTATATCGATATTTTATTTGTGAAATAGTTGTTAAAACGCGCAAAGCGATGGGTTAATGACATTGGTACAGAAGGTAAGGATTTCTCTTGGGAATTTCTAGACTCAATGATTTTTATAGCTCAAACGGGGTAAATCATGGACAACGGAGTACTAACACGTTATTTAACGAGACACAACTTCCCAGAAAACACGAGGTATTCACCAAATGCTGTTTCAATGTTGGTCCACCGTCTTCGACGCTGGCCCAACATTGAAACAACATTGGGTGAATACCTCGTATTTGCTGGGTTCAAGTGTGTGAACATGTAAATTATTAAATTTAGCGCTTTAGGTGTTAATTTCGGTTGATCCCGGGAAACATGTGTCGTTTACACAAAGCTGATTGGTTACTGTGATTGTTATTTACAATGCGCTTGTGCTCAGACACAGTCCATAATCACAGATAATAATAACATAATAACATACACTGTGTGTATTCGTTGCCTCTCGTAAAGTTGTGCCCAGAAATCTGGTGCGAGGGACGATCGATTTTGCAATGAATTGATGCGTCATTGCTTGACACATTAATTCATTCCGCAAAACCGAGCAGAATTAGAGAACAAAAAAGGTGCCGGGGGAGTAATAAAGTGAACTCCTTCACCGCTAAGCGCGACTGTTATCGTTTACAATCCGCTTTATATGGCCGTTCAAATCTCAGTTATTGAGAATAAAATGTGTGTTCAAACATCGAGATGTTTAAGTTGTTGGTCACGGTAGCGAGACACAACTTAAAACTATTCAACTTAGCGGTTTAAATGTTCATTTCGGTTGATCCCAGCAAACATGTGTCGTTTACAATGTGCGTGTGTTCAGACATTGCTTTTTCTTAGCGGTTGACAACACAGGTAGTGAGGCAAATGCCAACCGCCGCTCCCCAGCAGAAACAAGCCGCTGATTCAATGTTTATTTAACGTTGATTCAGCGCTGTAGATGGTTGTCCAACGTTAAAACAATATCAATTCAACGTCTTGTGTCTGTTGAGTCTGCGTTATGATGGCTTCCATTCCAGCTACTCTTTGGGTCTTAATAGGAGTCATCCTGACATGATATTTAATTTGTATTTTCTTACAGTGTTATTTGTCGAATAAACATTTGTCTTCTTCTTTTCCTTCTCTTTCTCCTTCTCCTTCGTTTTCTCCTTCTCCTTCTCCTTCTCCTCCTCCTCCTCCTCCTCTTCTTCCTCCTCCTCCTCCTCCTCCTCCTCCTCCTCCTCCTCCTCCTCCTCCTCCTCCTCCTCCTCCTCCTCCTCCTCCTCCTCTTCTTCTTCTTCTTCTTCTTCTTCTTCTTCTTCTTCTTCTTCTTCTTGCTTTCCTTTTCGATGATATTTCGCTATTTGTGTGTCCCTTTTTTGGGTATGCCACTAAGCACAGCTATACATAACTTGTCAGGATGACTAAGCATGGACGGTCGGAATCAGAATTATAAAGGAAGGATCAGGCCGGAATTTGGCTGACGTCTCGTACTAATGATAATTTTTAGTCAAATAATCATAAATCTTTTCTCAGCTAAAATTCGGAACGTCGTTCGAGTCTACCGCTAGGTGAGGGCAATGGTGGGTAGGTGGTTCTGTAAATCAAAAGTCTAGGTAGACTACACGCATATATATTTACTAAGTATAGCTGTTATGTTTTACCTTTGTACTTTCATTTTCTTGCATCTAATATAATTCCAACTCAATGTCCTATATATCTGGTAAGTGGACAAAATACATGTGGAAGGAAAACAAACTCAAATCCTCATTATTGTGGTTGCACCAGTTTTATTCGACGAAATGTAACTCTCCAAAACCGAGAATTGCGACAGCAATTCGCAGCTTGTAGTGGATGAGGATGACAATGGTAAATTCAGGCTTGAAATGGTTAACATATGTCGCGGCAGCGAGACACAACGTTTTGAGCTTTCATATGCATGTGTCGCTATTCTAGCTGTGTCGGTGAGGAGACATGATACATATACGCAGACATAAGTAATTGTCTTATATTCGGATTTTCAATTAGAGCCTTAATACAGGACAGAAATCTGATTAACATGTATGCGTAATAGCAATGATCCTATATCCTCGTCATTTCCCGTTACAAAATTGAACCAATCAATCTTGTAAGAAGCTGGAAAAGTAGAGTGTCACGACGAACCCACTCCCATTCATGACGCATACCTAATTAGTCAACTGATTAGAAGGTGGTGGCATGATGACATTTATAGTAATTAATCAATAAAGCGCTCAATAATAATATAAAAAAAATTACTCATATTTTTCACTCATATGATGTTGTCTCTTGATGCTACGACCCACAACTTCTAGTGGGTAAAAATACCTTAAAAAGACAATTCCAGTCAAAACATGTGTCAATCCAGCCAATTTGATGCACAATTCTCTATACAATTTTAGTTTTAAAAGACAATCATAAATACTAGAAAAGGCCATAGACGTGACTAGCACATTGAGGGTTGATATTCAGTCTTTGAAACTGAAAGGGTGTTCTGTAGAAATTCGGAGTGGCAGTACACGAAGATGTACTAATCATAATCATGATAATCATGGTAATTGCAACCTCATGTTGGTGGACATTTTTCAGATTTGTCATTTCTTAATGTCATATATTAAAGTCACGATTCAAATTAAAATGGTACTAACCCTTCCACAGCTAAACACGCCTATATATAGTTGTTTTCAATCCACTTGATCAGCAGGTTAAATTACAGATATTGGGAACGAAATGTGTGTTGTACATCAATGTTTGCTAATGTTTGATCTCAAATTACACATATGAGTAATTTTCACCCAGTTGAAGTTGTGGGTCGCTGTAGCGAGACACAACTTCAACCCTTTCAAACCTGAATTCACCATTGTCATCTTCACTCACTGCAAGCCGCGAATTGCTATCGCAATTCTCGTCTTGTAGTGAATGAAGATGATTTGAAGTGGGTGAAAAGATAACGAAAATTGCCATGAATTGGTAAAACAGTTTCATGGGAATTCCCTTTCTAAACCCCTTAGTTGTAGGAAAATCAAGTTTCTTTTCAGAGATGTAAAATGATGCATTAATGCATCGCGAGGTTAAGTGGATGATAATTCTAAAGAAACACGATTAGGGTCATCATGATTGTCGTTCAAACTCAAATGGTTAACTGCCAGATCTCTCAAATGGCATCTCTGCAAAGCACGAAGTATTGACTCACTTTCGGCTTAATGTTAGACCATTGTATGCGATGTTGCCCAGCATTAAACCAAAAGCAGGTTAACGACTTGTGCTTGCAGGGATCGCCCAATACACTCCTATTTCAATACTGCGATGGTTTAATATTGTTCACTTGGCGACCCCGTAAAAAAACCACTAATCGCTGGAGATGACAGGACGTAGATGAGACCAGCTTATCTGGTGACATAGGCTATTTCTGGCGAACAGTCACTTGAATGTCACCAGAGCTTTTCTCGCGATTTTTTAATGCACCTACGTTTTTTTTTTAAGATTTGACTTTGGTGCTGAATTATGGGGAGAGCGATCTTGGTATAGATATGTTGAATAATATGTGCTCCTCGTAAAAACATCTAGATTTCGATTGTTTTATTAGCTTTCCAAACGCCCATATGTTTCTCATTTTCCTTCCGCAGTGAGATGAGAATCAATGTGAATTAAAATGACCTGATTTCACGAAACACGCCTGTGAATTATATCACACAAAAATAAAGAGTTATGCTATTCATGCAATTTTTCAAAAACCCATGCAATCTCGGTCATTTTAATTGATTATTTTGTTCATTGTTATACCTCACTATCTCATTGGCTCCATTGTATCCATTCGATCACTTCTCAAATGTCACTGACCCGTTTGTCATGCACAGCCAAACAGCATTAACTGTTCACTTGTCAAACAATAAGTTACTATTTTTACTTCATATTGTTTTATTGTTCATATTCATTTGTCAACTGACATTAGGCCCACGATCTCACCCATCTCATCTTGACAATAAGGCTTGACAATAAGGTATCTGACTAATTATGTACCACTATTGTAATGCACATATATATACCAAATATTTTTAGAATGATCAAGGCCAGTCGATGCGTGGATAGCATGTGCGTGGCTTGTGTTTCAAAACATACGATTCATAACAGAGGTCGATTTGGTTTTAACCCTGTAAGTGCTGAGCACGACTCTAGTCGTTTGTAATCTGCTTTATAACACGATGAAATCACTGTCATTGAGCACGTGATCTACAGTTAATTAAATATAACTAATATATGTAATTTTCACCCACTAGAAGTTTTCGATCATGGTTGCGAAACACACATTCAAGAGGATGAGAATTTATTAAATAAGATAACTGAGCGGGGAAGAGTTAAAGACACTTTACAACAATAGTTTCTTAACCCTTTAACCACCGGTGCCGCATATATTTAGGTTGTCATTTTTTATCAGCACATTAAGTACCACATTTTAAAGATGTTAAAGATAGAATGTGACATCAACCAGCAATATTTGAAAAGAGTTGACCACCATTTTGTAAAATTGGAATAATTTTCACTCACCTGAAGTTGTGGATCGCGTCAGCGAGACACAACTTCAAGTGGGTGAAAATTCAAATTGAGTAATTTGGCGGTTGAAGGGTTAAATAAGTGTGCCACATCCAGATATCACATAGCCTTTAAATGCGATTGATTTATCATTTTCTATCATTACTATCAGTTGGCAAAATATTTTAACTACCAGGGGAGCGCCAATATCATTTGTATTTAGTTGTATTTAGATCAAGTGATTTTAATTGTTTTGCTAATATACAATGGTGCATATCAGATTATTTAAAAGTACTCATTCAACTAAATATCATAAAGTTTTAAATTTTGTTTTTATACATATCATCTATTTATTTTATAGTCAAGCGCTTTCACGTCCTTATGATCAACCCCCCAATCACGTATATTTCTGATTTTTAATCGATATAATTGCTGCTGTAATTCCTGCCTGAAGGTGAAAATGGCCATATTTTAGACACAAGTCATGAGGTGTGATTTTTTGAAATATCTCAACAAAATGAAATGAATCGGGCTTTAGGCCACCTTTGTGCACATATAGGCTAAACTGGGCCAGGAGAACCTCCTGAGGATGGTGAGATGAATGAGATGACACTGTCCTCCAGACACAGGATTCGAAATTTGAGCCCTGGCGGTCTGAGGCCGAGCACGCTACTTCTCGGTCACGGAAGCTCCCCACAATACTGACACGTTGATGGGGAAGAAACACTTGTGTTTCTTTCAAACCGCCGAGACCGGGAATCGAACCCCGAACTCTGGCGTGAAAGGCAGCGGTGCTAACCACTACCCTAGGGCCCCCGCCCAAATATCTCAAACAAAGGTTCTGAAAATCTTTATTAGGGTCTAGTAGACATATATATACGTGAAAAATGAAGAACATGTCAATAAATATGTATTTATCTACAGTAACTGTGAAAACGGTTACTTGCATCCACTGCCGCGACTCACATCTTCAGGTGGCTGAAAATAAATTAGATTTCATACACGCGAAACAAAATATTCTAAACTTTGGTCGATTGAAGATGAGGCTCACATTCAAAGGTCACTTTATATATAATGCTGATGAAAAGTTTAAAAAAACGTGTCTCGCATATTAACCCTTATGAAGAGCCGAGTTATAACATTTACATTTTTAACAACTTGAAGTTGTCGCGGACCACAACTTCAAGTGTATTAAAATTACTTGCATATGTGCAATTTGTACGAAAACAAACGTTCATCGAAAAAAGGTAATGACCTTAAAATGGTCTTGTTTTAGAGAAACACAAAGGCTGTAATTGTGACAGACATGAGTAGTAGCACTTCAAGGCTTACTGAGGTTTTGTATTCTTTGATCGGATGTCGACTGACGGGTCACCGAGAAGCTGGGCTATAACACCTTGTACTTAATGATATTTGTTACTGGATCATAAGACATGATACAATGTTGAACTGGAAAAAAACATGATGAAATTAAAAACGTCATGATATTTCGAGACGTCAATTCTTTCACTGCTAATAGCGACAGCAGCGTTTTTAAACCTCCTTCAAAATTTGAAGGAGAAAAGGTCATTAAATTTGCTGGATAGACAATCGTTTAAACTTAAATCGTGTAGATTTATTTATTTTTTACTCACTTGTAGTGGTGAGTCGTTTCATATAAATGTTTTTATAACTTGGGGCTTTAAGGGTTAGGTTTTATTTTGCACGTATCTGTCTGGAAAAGCATAATGTTGTATTTACATATTATTGATGATTTCCTACAAAGCAAACGAAGATTAGAACAAATCACAGAAATTTGCCTAACAAGCGGTGAAAAACGGTTTGTTCAATAGAAACAAGAGTATCGATGAGTCATCAATTTGTTTTTTTGAAAGAAGAATATGTATCAATATTTTTGTCATCATTATCATGAATTCATTTACGACTTTACAACATTCAGATATTACTTAGCAACACGCAAAACTGTGAAAGATGATTACTAGGCCTGCACAATATACAAATAGCAGTGTATTTACAATAGGTATCCGGTGATGAAATCTAAAATGTATTTTTGTATAACAAAATGTATTCAGAAAAAGAAATACTGAGAAGATTGAGAGAGAATAATTCAAGTTATTAACCTTTTCCCTTTAACTGCTAGTGACACCTAACACATGCGTCATATGACATAATCTGATCAAATAATCAATAGAAAAAACACTGCCCAATAAATTATGGATGTTTAGAACTTAATTTAAATACAAAACATTTGGATATTTTATTACACTTTGTAATGTTCATTCGCTGGAATTGTGATAGCAAATGACTCCCCATAGTGATGACATTGTGCAGTAGTTTAACAATAACCAATAACATGATTATACTGACAGTATCAACAGTTCCCCCCCAAAAAAAGAAAAATGGCACTAGACCTAATTCTAGATAACGACTAGGCTATATGGAGACATGATCTACACAACTATAGCTGTGTCGGTGAGAACACATGATACATGTATATATGCAGACACAGATAAATGTATTACATTCAGATTGTCAATTAGAGCCTTAGGACAGGACAGACAGACAGACAGATATTTTATTGACAGAAAAAAGGCATCACAGACTTTTTGTAATAAATATGAAAGATATATATGTACATGTATATACAAGATTGGTAATTTGTTAAAATCAAATGACAATATGCATGGTATGACATACACAACTAAAATCATGTTAAGTGCATTGCCATAATAAAAACTGGGTATTTCAGTATTATAAATGGCTACTAATTAAAATAAAATTGAAATACATTGCCAAGATAACATAGGGGCCCATCAAATTGTTTCCCGCACCAAAGCCAGAGATACAATAGCTACTGTGTATAACATACTAACTATATATAGTAGCAAAAAAGACACTCTGGAAAGCGTAGAAACCTAGAATATATACAAGTGCATAATTATGCTACAGTAATTGGGGTATGTAATAAGACAATGATAACAAATTATATGGTATTTAAAAAAACAAATACAATAGCATGCAAGTACAATAAATGTGGCAATCCACGAAACAGCTAGCTGCGAACACCAGAACCTGGGAGTAGCCTTTTTCAAATTTGCTCGGTCACTCTTTAAATAAAAAATTATGGGTGTTTTTTTTCATGTTCCCCTAACATCCCTGAAAATTTGGTGCAATTTTGTTGTGTATTTTGGAAGTTAGACCATTTGGCATGTAATAGGATTCTTGTTTCACGGCAATGGTGTTAAAGAGAGCTGTATTTTTTTTAAATTTATTACATGTTAAATGGTGTAACTTCGCTAATACACAAAAAATCCACCAAATTTTCAGGGATGTTGGGGGGAGATAAAAAAATTATCTGAGGAAAATTTTTTAAAGAGCGACCGAGCAAAATGGAAAAAGGCTATTCCCAGGTTCTGGTGAAACAGACTGTAGTGGTGCAAACTTAACAGCGCAGTAACAGTAATAATGGCGGTTAATAATTATATTTGAAATTCACACAGGACATGGCTCTCGCACAAAAACATTACAACTTATTTTAATTCATTATATTGTTTATTTCATACTATTTCAATCACGATCTAGTTAATACCACATACTCGAGTTACAATCGAAATCTGATTACCTCGCAAGCGTAATAGCAATGATCCTATATCCTCGTCATATCCCGCTACAAAATTGAACCAATCAATCTAGTAATCGACTGGAAAAGTAGAGTGTCACGAAGCACCGCCACCCCCCCCATTTACGACGCCCATCTAATTAGTCAATTGATTAGAAACTGGTGTCATGTGACATTAATAATCACCAAAGGGCTACCGAGAACTGTAAGTGAGTAAAATATCTAAATCAAGACAATATCAGTCACAACATGCGTCAATCTAGCCAAATTAATGCAGATTTCTCTACATAATTTTAGTTTTAAAAGACAGAAATGAATGTTGAAAACGGCTATAGACGTGATTGGCACATCAAAGCTTAATATCCATCTACTGGGACTGAAAGGGTCTTCTGTAGCTTTTCAAAGTGGTAGTACAGCATTTCAAAAATATGTACTAGTCATAATAAAAATAATCATGGTAATTGCAACTTCAAATTGGTGAAAAATATTTAGATTTGACAAAATTGAAACTAATCATTTTTTAATGTCATTGATTAAAGTGACGTTTCAAATTGAAAAGATATTAACGGTGATTCTTTCCCCGCTGAGCACAACTAACATTATATAGTCGTTTTTAATTCCATTTAGGGGTTTTGTCAAGTTGAAAAAATCCAAAAATCCGAGAAAAACTCGGATTGGCCACACCCCGCCCACCCACCCGCTATCCATTTTTTTGGAAACATGTGCAAAAAAAAAAAAAAAAAAAAAAAATCCGAGTTGGGGCTTGACCCGTCCACCCACTTCCGAGTTTTTCTCGGATTTTTGGATTTTTTTAACTTGACAAAATGAAAATGAAATGAATCGGGCTTTAGGCCACCTTTGTGCACATATAGGCTAAACTGGGCCATGAGAACCTCCTGAGGATGGTGAGATGATTGAGATGACACTGTCCTCCAGACACAGGATTCGAAATTCGAGCCCTGGCGGTCTGAGGCCGAGCACGCTACCTCTCGGTCACGGAGGCTCCCCACAATACTGACTTTCACACGTGGATGGGGAAGAAACATTTTGGTTTCTTTCAAACCGCCGAGACCGGGAACCGAACCCCGAACTCTGGCGTGAAAGGCAGCGGTGCTAACCACTACCCTAGGGCCCCCGCCCTTTAACTTGACAAAACCCCTTATTCGAATATATAATAATAATTTCAACCCAATGGAAGTTGTGAGTCGCTGTAGCAAGACACAACTTTACGTGTATGAAAATTAAAATAATTTAGTTTAGCGCTGTAAGAGCTAACATTCTGATAAAAACGATTTTGGTCGTGATGGTCAGTCAAACAGAAATGGTTATCGCATGTCGACTGACGGGTCACAGAAGCTGGGTTATAACACCTTGTACTTAATGATATTTGTTAGTGGATCATCAGACATAATACAATGTTGATTTGAAAAAAAACATGATAAAAAAAAACGTCATGATATTTCGAAACGTCAATCCTTTCACCGCTTATCGCGACAATAACCGTTTTTAAACGCGAAACTTTGAAGGAGAAAAGGTCATTACATTTGTTGGATAGACAATCGTTTGAACTTAAATCGTGTATATTTAATTTATTTTTACTCAAATAAAGTGGTAGATCGTGGTAGCGGGATGCAACTTCAAGTGGGTAAAACATTTTTATAACTTAGGGCTTTACGGGTTAGGTTTTATTTTGTACATATCTGTCTGAAAAACATTATGTTGTATTTACATTTTAATGATAATCTCCTATAAAACAGACGGAGATTAGAACAAATCACTGCACTTTGCCTAACAAACGGTGAAACAGGGTAGTACATTAGAAACAAGCGTATAGATGAGGCATCAACTTGTTTTTTTTTTGTAAGAAAAATATGTATACATATTATTGTCATCATTATCATGAATACATTTACGACTTTACGACAACATTAAGATATTACTTAGCAACACGTAAAACTGTGAAATTTGATTACAGTACTAGGTCTACACAAGATGCACAAGAATTTATTTTTGTATAACAAAATGTATTTGGAAAAAACCCATACTGAGACGAAAAGAGATTAATTTAAGTTATTAACCATTTACCCTTTAACTGCTAGTGCCACCTGACATAATTATGCGTGATCTGACATAATCATATCAATAGAAAAAAACACTACCCGGTAAATCCAGAATGTTTAGAACCTAATTTAAATGTAAAACATTTGGTCATTTTATTCAATTATATCATTTTCATTCGCTGGAAAGCGATATTAATTGAACACTCTTCCTAATGAATGAGACTTTGCAGCAGTTTAAAACAATAATTATTATTATCATTATACTCATATTATCGATTGTCGACCATAATAAAACAAATTTGACTAGACCTAAGTCTGGATAATGACTCTAAGGGAAGATTTACCCATCTAAGTCTAGATTATAATGATTATAATAAAACACGATCTATCAAACTTTGTCTAGATTGGAACGAGACAAGAAGATTCATCCAGCTAAGTCCAGATTATAATGAAACACAATCCATCAAACTAAGTCTAGATACAAATCAGACAAGATTCGTGATAATAATCTAGATTATAATGAGACAAGATCCATTCAACCAAGTTCAGATTATATTGATTATAATGAAACACAATCCATCAAACTAAGTATAGATTATAATGAGACAAGATTCATCCAGCTAAATCTAGATTATATTGACACAGGATTTATTCAACTAAATCAGGATTATTATGAGACAAGATCCATCCATAAGCCTAGATTATAATGAGACAATATCCATCCGACTACGTCTAGACAATAATGAGTCAAGATACATCTGACTAAATCTAGATTATAATGAGACAAGATCCATCCGACTAAGTCTAGAGTATAATGAGACAAGATCCATCCAACCAAGTCTAGATTTTAAAAAGACAAGATCCACCCGGCTAAATCTAGATTACAATGAGTCGAGATCCATCCGACTAAGGCTAGATTATAATGATACCATATCCATCCGACTAAGTATAAATTATATTGAGTAAAGATCCATCCGACTAAGTTTAGATTAATATGAGACAAGATCCACCCAACCAAGTCTAGATTATAATGAGGCAAGATCAATCAGACTAAATCTAGATTATAATGAGTCAAGATCCATACGACTAAGACGAGATTTTAATGAGACAAGATCCATCCTACTAAATCTAGACTATGACTATAATGAGACAAGATCCATCCGACGAAGTCTAGAATATAATAACACGAGATCCATCCAACTAAGTATAGATTATAATGAGACAAGATACATCTTACTAAGTATAGATTATAATGAGACAAGATCCATCCGACTAAGTCTAGATTAAAATGAGACAAGATCCACCCGACTAAGTCTAGATTATAATGAGCCGAGATCCATCCGACTAAGGCTAGATTATAATGAGACAAAATTTATCCGACTAAGCCTAGATCATAATGAGACAAGATCCATCCGACTAAGTCTAGATTATAATGATCATAATGACTATAATGAAACAAGATCCATCCGACTAAGGCTAGATTATAATCAGACGGGATCCATCCGACTAAGTCTGGATTATAATGACACAAGATCCATTCGACTAAGTCTAGATTATAATGATCATAATGAATATAATGAAACAAGATCCATCCGACTAAGTCTAGATTATAATTAGACAAGACCCATCTGACTAAGTCTAGATTATAATGATCATAATGACTATAATGAGACAAGATCCATCCGACTAAGTCTAGATTATAATGAAACAAGATCCATCCGAATATAAGTCTAGATTATAATGCTCAAACTGACTATAATGAGAAAAAAAATCATCGGACTATTAAGCCTGATTTAAAAAAGGATTGAAAACAGTGCTTAGAAATCAGAGAAAAGGGAGTTTTTCTTTTTGACAAACTTCTACCGACGGATGAAGTAGAATCATTCATGATTCATATCTGTTGGCATACGTTTCCAGGGGGATGCGGGGGGGGGGGGGGGTGCGTTGCGTGCCTATTCGAAACACGTTTAACCCCTAGAGCTCTGAGCTATTATAATTTTGTCTTTTGAAGGTGTGTCACGTTACAGCGATCCGCATCTTCAAATGACTGACATTGAACTCCCAACAGATATCAGTGTTTCAATTTATTTTTAACGACTGCACATACTCATGCATATACACATGTGCTAATAAAAATATAGAATGTCTATTGTGGTAGATATCTGTGCTGCTCTGCAAAAGCAAAAAGCCTGTATTTGCTTACTTTTTTACTTAGGCGTTTTTCCAGTGATTAACATGGTTAAGGGCTTAATCGTATCGTCTGGGGCTTGTAACCTGGGTGTACCAGGTTCGGATCCAGGTGGTTGTGCATTAACAGTGCTCCGAACTGTTCAAAGGCCTAGAGTGTACAGTGCTGCCTATGGTGCTGAGCACTCTAAAGAACCCTTGAAGTCTTTCGAAATAAGAGTAGGGCACCGTCCCGGCTTCGGGCTTCCTTCTGTCGCGATACTGCCATGATTGTGCAAAAAGCGACGTTAGGCAATATTCGTATATGACATGATTAACCCTTTCAAGCCCGAATTTACTATTGTCATCTTCGTACACCACAAGCCGCGAATTGCTGTCGCAATTCTCGGCTTGTAGTGGATGAAGATGACTTGAAATGAGTGAAAAATTAAAGAAAATTGTCATGTATTGGTAAACCAGTTTCATGGAAAGTTTCATTCTAAAACCCTTAGTTGTAGGAAATTTAAGTCTGCTTTAATGCATCGTGAGGGCTTAAATGGTTAAGGTGAGAGTCGCTAAGTGATTGTCACTAGAACCAGATGTGGCGTGAGGGGTTTTAGGGTGCTACCGACTATGTCACTGAAACAGGATACCATCTCATTTAACGACTAACACCTGACTCTGATTTGTCCATACTGGGTCGCGTTCGTCACGCAGTCATGTTGCAAAATCCAGGGTTAGCACATACTCATGAATTTTATATGTAAAGGACGCAATCTCATACGATACGTTACGGTTTGGTAGATGTCTAACTCATCGGGGAGCTGAGTTTAGAGGCACTGCATAAGTACAGTGTAATTAGGTGATTATGGAGGACAACCCGGGAAAAAATCTTAGAGTTTTCAAATTGTTCATACATATAGTATAATATTCATGGATTAATGTCAAATTGAACAAATCCAGTTTCAGAAAATTAAACAAATCCAGTGTCGGAAACTTGGTAGAAATTCAATTTTAATAGGGGGGGGGGGTCTAAAGTTAAAATGACAGTAATTAGTATGTTATCTTAAAATCTTGATTTTATTAAGTTAAGTCTTATCAGCACGAAAATTAAATCTTATCAGATCGTAAGGCTTACACATAGTCCAGAAAATAGCAAAACGCTGAAATTAAGGGGGTCTAAATGAGGGAGGGGTTCTTGCGCGTTTTTTTGGAATTTCCAAAGAATTTTAAATTGTCACTGCCTAGCAAAACACAGCCAAGTGCCGACAGCCACTTGATATTGTCACCATATTTTTTAAATGGCCACAATATGAAAGCGTGGAAGATGAACAAATTAATCGTCTAAAAATAGCAAAACGCTATAATTAGGGGGTCTAGGGGAGGGTCCTTTACCTTTTTGTTTTAAAGTGGCTAACAAAATACACGAATGAAGTGCCGACAGCCACATGTTACGTTGCCAGCATTTTTTTAAATGGCCACAATATTCGAAAAACTATAAAACACAAGGACACTGATTAGTATTAATGGGCACTTTGTGAAAAATGGATTTGAATTTATAATAACTGAAAAAGGCTCTTGTTTTTTGTTGCGTCAATGCGACAAGTTTTTCGCTTGACGCAATTCGCTTGACGCAAAGCTTGTGTCAGATTGTTGACCTCTAAATTATGCCTCTGTAATTATTAAGAGGGGCCATGTCGCTTTGTAGATTATTTAGGGCAATGATACTAGAACTGTTCTAGTATCCTTGTTTAGGGGTACAGATTGCTCTGCATGCAACAAGGATCATCCCACGTATTGTTATAATCACCACCATGCACCATCTTAGCATGGTTTTATCAGTGTGTACAACCAGCATGACGTCCCATGAAGTAGCAATCTGCATCCGCCAACACAAGACCTCAACCCAATGTTGGGTCAATGTCAGACCATTGTCTGCGACGCTGATCCAACATTGCCCTAACAATCGGTCTAAATTAATACTGTTCGCAAAGACACAAGGTACCAGTATGTGTAGCCAATGTCTGCAAGTCAACCTCATTCTCACTTCACATTAGTAGCTCTAGACAAACCAGCTGCTAATTTAAATATCTTTGGCATGCATGCATGCACGATGAATGAAGTTTGCTTGTTTTGCAGTGAAAGCTTGAATCAGCGGAACAAGCCTACATGCATTGTTTCAAGAGGACATAAAAGTATTATTTCTAAAATAATAGAGTATGGTGATGAATTGCATAAGAAACTCACAAATATTTCTTCCATTATTGTGCATGTGGAATGACGAGAAAATTACACACGTCCAGGAGAAAAAAAGGAAAACAGAGTGTAGAAGAAGCAGCATCTGCAGTACTACGCTCATTTGTGCAGGAATTCAATTTCAAAACGCATTGTTATTTCTGTGGTGAGGAAGCCAGCACAAGGGTTGAAAAAAAATAAAGGGGCTAAACTTCGCCGAGAAATTTATGAATTTAGAACCATTGAAATAAGAGACAAAGGTGTTGTTTGAGCACAAAAAAGAAAAGATCAATGGTGTGATGTTGTCCTAGCCCGAGTAAAGAGTGTCATTGATTTAGCGGCAGCTGAAGCAAAGTATCATAAACATTGTTATTAAAGATACTTTTCTGTGAACTTATCTGATAAAAGTAGGGGTCGCCCACAATAATAATGAAAATCAGAATGCATTTAATGCCAATACTCTATTGCAGGACTTGAAAAAAGGTTAATAAAGAATGCAGACATGCGAGCCATGCGAGTAGGAATTATCTGAAAGAAAAACTACTGAAAACCTTTGTGGACAATATTAAAATCACAAAGCTGCACGAAATAATTCACAGAAAGTGGTATACTGATAAAGCATGTGACGTAAAGGCTGAATGAAAAAGGATTGTGGAGACGCAGCTGCTATTGTCCGAGAGGATGTCAGGTCCTATATTTCTGATGGCGATATTTATCCATCAGTGAATTCACTAGAAAAAACAGCTGAAGAAATGGTTCAGGGAACACTCAAACGTGTTGTTGATGAAAATCCTTTGTCTCACTAATTCTTTTGATTGTTGCAATGTGTAAACATCGAGAATATAGTCATAAAGATCTTATCAACCTTCTATAAAATATTGGATTAGCAGAGAGCTATACTAAAGCACTAAAATATGAAAATTATTTTCTTATGGTACCATCTACTCTACAAGGTCGGGCAAAACTTTGCAGAAGTAAAACTTCATCGTAAAAACGGAGTGAAATCACTGACTTCTGTAAATCTCTTAATCAAGATACGTGAACAAGAAATGGTCGTTCAGCCCCAAGAAATGTTCAACCGCATTCTTTCTTTTTTGCCACTGATTTAGCAGCATAACTGAAGTATTAACTTCACCAATGCCACCATCTCTCTTTGATGATATTTTGTTTAGAAGACCCGCAAAAGCTGCATTAATAACTTTGCTTCTGTCTCTTGTTTCAGCCGGACCAACTCTCATACCTCAACATCCAGTTTATGTAATTGATGCAGGTCACATTCTCCACAGTGTTGTATGGTCCTCTCCAGCTATCTATGCAGACATTTGTCAGTCATATGTGAGGTATGTTATCGCTAAGTGTGGAAATGGTGCAGTTGTGATTTTTTATAGTTATGCAGGACCACCCACAACAATATCAGAAGAACAGAAGAGGCGAGCCACAACGCGCAAATCTGCTGACATTAATGTGGCTGAAGGTAACACAGCCAGTGTATCCGAGGCTGACTTTTTAGGCAATTCCTACAATAAACATGGGCTTATGCAGGCTGTCAGCATTAATGCGAAACAAGCAATAGGTGATGCAGACACAATAATTGTAGGTAGCGCACTGCAATGTGGTCATAGAAACTGATACCAATCTCTTGGTGATGCTTGTAGCTCGATCTCCTCCAGAAAGTACTATCTATCAGAGGTCTATCCTGGCCACAGTAAAGCTCCACAGAAAGCGTGTGACGATATCCAGAAGGGTATTGGACATCTCAAGGATAATATATTGTTTATATATGCCATAACTGGCACTGACACAACATCAGCACCATACCAGCCAGGTAAAAGGAAGGGATATAAAGTGCTGACATCAAAGGAACAGTTGGCAAACACTGTTAAATCTTCAACAATCCAGATGCTAATAGCAAAGGCAGGTAAATCTTTTTCATTGGCTTTGTATGGTTCTTCTACATTCAATACTTTTAATGATTTTAGAGTTGTATCATTTAGGAAAAAAATGCAACAAGACGAAAAATAATGTTTTTCAAATGACAAGTATCCCACCCACTAGTGCTGCTGCTCGTCGACATTCATATAGGACATACTGCGAAGTTCAGGAAAGGATGAAAAAACAATATTGAACCAACATAATGGGGATAAATTCAATTAAATGATTCTCTACAACCCGTGCAACAGATTTACCTCCAGCACCGGACAAAGTGATGAACATTGTATCATGTAACTGCAAGGTTAGCTGCACAGGTCGTTGTGGTCGTCGAAGATCAGGCATACCCTGCTAACAAATCTGTAAATGTAAGGGACTAGCATGCAGCGACACATCAGAGCTGAATGATTGACATTACGATGATGTCCAAATTTGACTCGATGTTGCTGATATTGGCTATCCTTAATGGTGAATTAGTCTATCTATATGCAATTAATTCGATCTGAAATGGGCCAAAGCATTCTAAACTCAAACATACGTATTATCAAGAATACATAACATAAGACATGTCTTATGCATTCTTGGTATTTTTTATTTAGTAGACGATGCAAAGCACATCATATTTTAGGTTTCTGACCAAGGTTGCCTGTATTTATATATTTCACGTATAAATAAACCTTTTATGTTATGTTTTGTTTTATCATATTATTTATTGACAAAAATCATTTTGTTAAGCAATTTATACATCCGTTTTCAATAATATTTGAAAATGAATGGTTCATAATCTTACACATGGTTATTTGTTTGAACTGGAAAGCTACAATTTCATAACGGTAATATCAAGAATTGATACTATATTTTATTAATGTTGCTGTCATCGAATTTTTCAGGACTTTTGACATCATAAAGTACAATAGTCGTTCTGTCTCTGGCATCAATTTGAAAACTCTTATGATTTTTTCCACCTCAAAACCTAATTGCACTGTACTAATAGGTTTTTAACCAAAAAACTGTGTGTGTGTCTGAGCTCGCTCGCCGTACGTTCAATTCGTGTCCCGAATGTTAACATTGTTTAACAATTTTGTATTGTCACATAGAGAGTGTTCCACAAGTTTGGGCTCGCAGTGCAGAAGGCTCTCAATACAGTCTTGTTTTTTTCGTGCGTGGGCAAACTTTTTGTATTGTGGAGCGTAGCTTTTTTGAAAATTTCTTCGGGATATGTAGTTGGGTGTCTTTAACATGTTTAATGACTAATAGTATAGTGTAGCTATAATATTTATTTATTTAGCTTCATGTACAGTAGGAATATACACACACACACACGCACGCACGCACGCACGCACGCACGCACGCACGCACGCACGCACGCACGCACGCACGCACGCACGCACGCACGCACGCACGCACGCACGCACGCACGCACGCACGCACGCACAGTATATAGGATTCTGATAGCTACATATGAAACACAGTACTTAGCTGCCAAGAAAAGGTCGCATGCGACCTCCACCATACTTGACAGCTGAAATATATTTAAAAAAACACGTTGTTGTTGTGATGCGAGCAATTGTATATAAGATAAAATATAAAATATTAAAAATATATACGGAAAAGTATAACATAAAACATGAATGCGAATTGTAGTTGTCTTAGTTCAAGCAACATAATCAGGCTAAAATCATAAAATTTGATGTAAGCATGTCCATAGACTAGAACTGCAAACGTTTTTATTAATTTTTGTGCTGCGCATCTACCAGTTAAGCGAGACATAGAGAGGATATTCCCGTATTTCTTATTTTGGGACATGCATGTTCCAGTATATGGACTTGTTTACATCAAGGTCATATTAAGAAGGCAAAATAAAACCACCGATTTAAATAAAATCACCGATTTTTTTTTAGTTCAGCCTGATTGTGTCGCTTTCAGAAACAGAACCACTAAAACGTGGGGCCTTAGTTACCACTCTAGCATGGCAGTTATGAGCTCGTTTCAATTTGGTTGAGTCCTTGTCTGGGATGTTGTGAAAGAGAGAGTTACAATAATAGAAGAAAACAGATTTTTTTAAGCGATGCAGAGCATGGATTTGATGGAAGCCTGATATACATGTTTGAGATATGTGTTTTCGGAAACTCAGGCTACTGTGAAATACCAAACCAAATTTTCTAATAAAGTTTGCACCCAATGAGAAGAATTCGTCTTTCCGCCATTAAAGGTGTGGTCAACTGTCAAAATTTGCGGGACAAGGGTCCCCCAGAAGGCCATAGTGCCCGTGGGTAGGCCAAGGCCCTATTCCATAATAATAGTAAATATGCGTTTCATACCCAAAGCCTCATTAAGAGCAAGTTCTCAAATCACAGTATTATAATTTAGGTTTGGGTCTGAAGTGTCTTGTTTGTCCATTAAGTTAAAAACATTAGATGACGCAACGTATTTCTTAAAACTTTCTAGCTTGTTATGTGTCATTTTATTAACGTGTGTATACTTTGGTGGAAAGTGTTTTTTTATTTTTAAAATCAAGGCAAATGCAATATGGAAAATGATCGGATATCTGAGATGTTGGAATGGCAGTGGGTGATTGTATTTTATCTAAGGACAGATTACAAACAAAAATTATCAATTAAAGTAGCCGAATATCTAGAAAATCGTGTAGGTAAAGTTATTTTGGGGATATAACTGTGGCTAAGAAATATATCGTATAATTCGCCAAAGAGTTGTTTTTCATTTATTTTCAAGAGATCTATATTAAAATCACCAGCAACTATGACATCATGTTTATATGCATTTAATATTTCAAGAATAGGTCCAAGTTTGTTAAAAAAATGAATATAATCATCATTTAGGTTCCGTGGTGGTCTATATATGTTACCTATTAAAAGTTTTAGAATATGTTTTTTTATCTACGAAAATCCCGTCACAAATTTCTGAAATATCAAGTAGAGGTAAAATGGTAAATGCAAAGTCTTCATATATGTAAAACCCTACCCCGCCATGTTCTGAACTCGTTTTAGCTATATGTATGAATGTATAATGTACTAATTGGATTAAATCAACGTTCGAATCTTGAGAAAGCCAAGTTTCTTGTACACATATAATATTAAAGTAAAGATTATGTTGAGCTAGATCATGTATTAGCTGTTTCTTAATTGATCAATTTTTGCATGTAAAGATTGTACATTTAAACTTAAATCGTAAATTCGGAAATATGTTTCTCTAAGTAATAAACTAGCTTATCGCGATCAACATAATCCGATTGTGTGAAATAATCGAGTTCGGGATCACCAATGTTTATATTATTATTGTTGTTGTTGTTTTTAATAATATTTGTTAACGAATTGTTAGCTGTGCCTCCAAAATGTGTCAGTAAATCGGTACTCTTAGCCATTTGTGTGTTCGCGTATGGTACTTACTTATGGATAGATGTGCTATAAATTTATGTGATGATTTGCATTTACAAAACATCGTCATGATCATGTTAATAACTACATTATTTTTCAAATAAAACAAGAAAACGCTGACAACAAAATCAACTTCAGAGAAGTGAAAACAAGCATATTTACATAAACGGATTAAATTGATCATCTCCATTATCAATTATATTATGTACGGTCGTGGATCAGGAGTGATATATAAATTATTATGTAATATTAGTTGCATTCTAATATATTTTTCATTCCTTATAAGGTTTTAGCAACTAAATTATATAATTATTATTTACATAGAAGTGTATACTATATACAGGGTTTCATAGCGTAGTAATAGCTAGATCGGTCGGAGGTTGAACATTACAAGGTAAATATGTTATATTATAGCATAAAAGTATAATTGAAAAACAATAGTATATATCAGAAGAGTCTGTTTTGTCGACAACAAACATGATTGGTAACGAAATGCAACCAATTGAAGAGAAAAACAAAATAATAATAAAACTCTGCAGTGTGGTTCCAGGAAAATCAAACAATGGACTAATTAATCAATAGTAAGAAAGCTGGCAGACAGCTGAGCGCTCTGAGAAGATTGCCTTTTTATCTTGACAGCAAGGCTAAATTGGATCTTTTCAGAGCGTTCATCCTCAGCCACATTCAGACTTTTAAAATTCTAAATGATTTATCACCGACATACCTCCAGGAACTGATTGAAAAACGCTGTCGCACCCGCAATTTAAGAAATTCTGAGAATATCCTGAAAATTCCTCTCATGAAGAGGGTGCGACATGGAACAAATTCCTTTTGCTTTTTGGCCCCAAAATTTTGGAACTCTTTGCCAGAGGCATTGAGAATTACCAGAGACCTGAAAATTTTCCGAGATGGCCTGCGAGCTTATTTTTCTCTTTAATTGAGAGCACAATAGAGGTAGGTCCCTTGACAAAATCATGTGATATATTTATTTAATTATCAATAAATGCGAAATGTTTTACACAACTAATATTCATATATATTTTTCTCATATACAGCATTAGTTTTTCTTATATAATTTTTTATTTACTTTTATGTGCGAAAATGTATTATGTAATTTTTAACCAGCTAATTTATATTCTCATATACATTATAAGTATTTTCTATATAATTCCTACTCACGTTTTTACATTGCATGTTAACTTCCTGCCAGCCAACCTGCTTGTTTTAGTTGTTATCTTTATTGTGTATTTTACATGTCGCTTGACTAGCTGATTAAAGCTAATGTTATATGTTTTACTTTTTGTTTTACTTTTTGCGACTTGAAATAAAACTTATCTTATCTCAGTCAGTCGGCCAGAGGTGGCCAAGGAGGGTTCCGTGACCACTTGAGCGTGCATACCTAAAACCTTTTTTAGTATGTCAAGGGGACCTCTGGACATAACTAGCACCCGGTTGTCGGCTTGCAGGTGTGTGCATGAGTTTTTGAGGGGCAAAATAAGATTTATTACGAAACCGCAAAAAAATAATCCCGTGACAATAAATTAATTTATTACAATTAAACAAAACGTTTGAGTTTTTGGATCACAACGAAAAATAAATAAACAGTAAACGGTTAAGCCAAATGTTTTCCCTATAAAAGTTAATTTTTTGCAATTGATAAGGGATCAGCCTATTTTTAGAACCAGTATTTCACGGTGATAGTTAAATGAAGTATGCAGGATACTACTTTGTTGTGGTATACCGTATACTGTGCAATCAAAATATTAATAAACTTGATAGTATACAACACATGACACCTGGTAGAATGCATATGTATGAAAATACATATAAAATAATGCATAGAAATAAAGTTAGGGAGACCAGATAAGTATATATAATTATCATAAATATAGATATAGATACAGCTTTTAAAAACAAATACATTTTCAAAGCCGATTGTGCTAAACAAACCAATAAAATATGATAAACTAGTGGCTCATAGTTTGTCACTTCAAGTATGAAACACGATAATGTGCTCTTGACATGTAACATATTCAGAAATAACATATAAGAATGTTGGCAATTCAGTAAAACATCGAACTTCCATGTTTAAATAAATCATATTATACCGCGAATTAATACATTTGCTTGCAGTTAACTTACAAATAGACATAGCTCTGGGCATAAAATAGACATTAACTGACATCTCATTGGGATGGGCAGTGGTGAATTGAGCAATTGAAGCCAATTTGTTTACTATATTTCTAATACACACCACAGCTGGCACATTCATCCTCTTATGTGCTTTACAGGCGAAAAATGTCCAAATCTAAGGCTTGAAATGGTGCTTTCTGGAGCTTACAAAATCCTAAATTAGGATCATATTCTTCTGGAGATGATATACCAAGGAGAACAATATGGGCACAGCACAGACCCTAATAAACTGTTTCGGGTTTGCTTTTTAAGATCTGTTGCTTTTTACAATGGAAGTGAATTGACTTCTATAGCAGTTGATGATAAAGGGATGGTACAGTTTGCTCACAATTTGCTCCTCTTGTTTTAATTTAAATCTGCCATTTTCAACGCTTGAGTAAATAGTAGGCCTATGGTTGATGACATTACTCATATCAGCAAAGTTAGCTGATGAAGATATAAACATATATTTGCTGTCCGCTTCATCTTGCCTAATAAATAGTATAAGAGTAAAGTTAACAGATCTGTGCCACGATATGTCATGAATGTATCAGGATGATACATTATGTCAGTAGATCTACATGCATATATGGTACAGTACTATAGTGTACAGAAACTATATTATGGAACCATAAAGTTACAATAAATTGTTGAAATATGGCATCACAATGTAGGCACATGACATTATAATGTAACTATATGACGATATAAGCTTGTCATAAACCTTGAAATTTCATGTTATGGCATGATAGTGTCGATATATAATAATTCTAGTAAGGCCTAGTATAGTATGGAATTTTAATGACAATATATGGCAATAAAATGTCGGTATGCCGACATTTAAAAGTGTAATCAAATCGTAATGTTTTTATACCCCAGTATGACACTCAAATGGTGGGATATTCCAAATTATGCCATACAATGATGAGATTGAGCACTACATTCTCAGGATGTGTTACTTTAATAATCGAATGATGCTTTAATATTTTACTAGCTGTACCGTAGTGTGAAAATATTACATCCACATCATTGTATGTGGTATTAAATGATATATCAGTATACTGTCACACTAGGTTCTATATTTGCAGAATATGGAGGAAATCAAGATATGATTTCCCACAGCATGCTATTTTAATGTATATATATAACATTAACTAGTCGATATATGACATTTTATTTAACTGTATATGACAGTGTGAGTGCTGGTAATTAAATTATATGTGGAGATATTGTATTCAACATCAGCATATACTGTCAGAATATGGCTTTATAAAGTGTGAATATAGCAATATAATTGGTATAACAGTAGTGAGTAGAACCTGCTGTGAGCACCCACTCTAAGGAGCAGCCAACCTCCTGTGCCAGACCACTTGGTCATTCCCCAAAATGGCATTTTGTATACAAATGAACCTTCTATGTGCAGCCACCTATATTAAAAGGCCACTTTAACTGTGGCGTGATCAAGATCTGTTGAAGGCGGGTCGATACGTTGCAATTGCACACTGAGTGCACACTAAGTTCAAAAGTGAGTAAAATTTAACCACAGATCTTACATTTTAGTATCCTAGATTAAAGCCATAAAGCCATTTTTATGGCATGATATTGTTGTATTATGGATACACGTGACACTTAAATATACGCATATGTTATTATATAATGTGAGACATTAGTAATATAATTGAGGGATGTATTGCATATTATAAATAAATAATAAATAAAATATATTAAAATAAATAATAAAACATAATTATTAATAAATTTATTCTTCTTGGGTGGCTACCGAGGATTCGCATTGTCACAAACCTGGCAAAATAATGGTTAAAAAAAAAAGATTTTTAAATTTTCTCCGAAAGTAAGAGGTTTCTGCCTTCAAAAACCATGTTCAGGTATGGATTATTAGAGTATTCTAATCATTTTAAGTGATTTTTGGGCTCAGTAGGTGATATTGAAGACGATGTATAGGTATAAAAAAATGTTTATTCACAAAAACTTAGGGACAAAAAAGCGCTGGATTATACGCATATTCGTCATATTTTCAAATTAAAGAAAGCCGACATTATATTCGTTCAGTACAATGAAATATATTGGCAATGGTTCATACGGGAGATTGTAGGTCTACGTATACGTGCTGTAGATATGCGTGTGCTATGTATTATTATGAAATGATTGCTTTCACATTAAGATTGGCAAATGTTTGGCATACAATTAAACAAATATGAGTAATTTTCAACCTGGGTGAAAAATAGGTGAACATTTAAGTTAATTAATTTAGTGTTTTAAAGGTTTAACATGTCACTTACACAATTCAATCATTGAGCATAATATTATAAGCAATTTTCATTGAACAACTAAAGGGCCTTCTGACTATAAGAGTGACATCCATGATAACTGCATCTTTGGATCTACTAGTTAAACTAATCCCCTTTTAGATAATACGTGCATTTATTTTTAGTTTATTCTGACACCCGAATTATCCGAAATAAATACGGAGCACCTCGTTCATTGATATGCGAATTATGTGCATTAGTGATACATACCTGCCCAGCAAACAAAAAACATTTGTATAAAATGTGTACAACGCCGACCCAATGTCTTCGACGTCGGTCCAACATTGTACAAATGTTATACAAATGTTTTGTGTTTGCCGGGTAGCTGATGTGAGAAATAACAAGTCATCATCAAACACATTTACGTTGATGGAGATATATTTGTTATAGTCCGGCAGCCAAGTCCCTTATTTTACTCTAACCCGGACTTGGAGTATATAGTTTTTTTCTTTGCAGAACATTGTTGTCCAGACCCCCCACTTAAAAAATCCAGAGGGTGTGGAGGTGTCACCCTTGGGCAATTTTAGTTATTCACGTTTTTTTCAAAATGGCCGCCAATAGCCTCAGTCGAAATGTAACTTTTTCACTTTCTGCCCTAGAAATATGTATAATACCACTTTCCAACTAAATTGACTACAAGAAACTCATTTCCGGCATTATTTGTTTATTCAGAAGCTTAATTCGGACATAAATCCAAGATGGCCGCCACCACTACATTGGCAATTCACATTTTGTATCATTAGAAGCATGACATTCAGGTACAGGTACCTGATACCGGTATACAACTTCCTAAGCCTACTTCTGACTTTACAAAGGCTATCACATTTGGAGGCATAGCACTAGACTCTAATATAGACTAATCTAGGCCTATAGCATACAATAGTCCCAATGCAATTATTTTCTCCAAAATATTGGTCAGGCTTCAAGTTCATCAGTTCCCATATATCAAGACATTGACAAATTCAAACTGGTTTGCATGTCTGATCTGATGCAGCTGTTGGCAGATATTGCCAACAAGAGCACAATTTCAAAGATTTGGGTAGTTCCCCTAATAAAACCAGTAATAATCATGATAATATATATATGTACGTGCTGAACGGGAATCAGATTGACCTTTACATAATAATAGCTGCAATTGAACAGATGTTACCATACATGCTTTGCACCAGGAAATATGCAGCTAGGCTATGACATTAGATATCTTGAAACAGTACCTAAAAGGTGAACACACAATGCACCATGATCCATGTTGTTCTAATTGTGTTCTGAGTGACATGTTCATCGCGTCAAATTATATGAGGTACGGGCATAGTCCTGGGAGGAGAGTTTTCAACAAGGATTTTAGATGACTCTAAAGACCGGTTTTCTTCTCGAAAAAAATGCACCACCAGTAATATAATATCATTACATGATGAAAACTTAGATAGAGCCATAGAAATTGGCATAACATTTATGTATATTTTTGAAGCTAATTGGTCTGAAGGTTTTCGCGATTCAATCACCAAGCAGATTATAATAATTAGTTGGGTTGGTAAACCGTTGAAACTTGGTACTGAAATGGTGTATGACCCTGCAGTAATTTATGGGCGGGTTCTTGAGCTTCAATCAAGTCCCAGAAATATCAATATTAATGATATATATTGGTACACGAACTGGCTCCATTCGCAACTGCTATGTTTGACACTCCATTTGAAACGAAGATAACTAAATCAAAGTGTAACCTTAACAACTTCAGGTAGACATATGTCGTAGAACTGTGAATGCCACTAGCTTGGTGGTCGGTGGTTCAGTAGTGATGTGGACAATAGCTTGGCCTACTAAATGAACTGTCGATGACTTCACTCAAAAAATTAAGTCATTTCTTTCACTAAGCTCATTTACGTCAAAGTGTATGAGTATCTAATATGGGATAATGCAAAGAATTCAGCCTTAATGGAAATGCAAGATTAAGCGGTCCACAAACTGGTTAGCAATGCACTTCTTCCTGCTCAAAATGTGATCTTCACGGTTAGAGAAAATTAAATACAAACTAATCAGAGCCATCATCAAATAAGGGCCTACATTGAAGAGTATACAGTGTTCCATGACCTGTACAAATCATCACATCAACTTGTAATCACTGGTGATGATAATGTGCCAACAGAAAGTAGCCATGATGATAAAATACTTAGACCAGATGTAAGCACCTCGCACGAGGAATCAGAAAATTGTTATCAGGCACTTGCTGTGCACTGAGAAAGAGGTTAGTCATGGGGTAAGTAGTGTAGTCTCAGATGACACAGGTGTTTTTATTTTGCTTCTGTGCCATTTTGGAGAAATTCTCAACGGATATGTTCATGGAATCTCCGATCGGGGATCGCAACATCATAGATATAAAAGTTGAGAAGTACAAGCAAATCGTACCTGATAGTTATATTGGTCGGCATGTCATATCAGTGTACGATACATGTACAGTCACCGGTTGGTATGACTGGGAAAGGTAACTGCACTGAAGATAAATACGTGTTAAAGCTTGTTATTCGATTTGTCGCATATGTGACATTTTTGAACAAACAACTACATTTATGGCAGCATGTTATGGTCTAGCCCTGAATACAAGGCTATCCGCCGAGCTATGCAGCTCCGGCGAAATAGACTTGTATTCAGGTCTAGTTATGGTCAGCCACAATTCTCTACCATGACAGAAGGTATAATCAGTGGGCATAATCAGTGGGCTGGCAAGCAAGCACCTGACCATTGCACCATAACTGTGCTCATTGCCTCCAAGAACAACGGATGCCTTCACAGAAAAACTTTAAAACAGTACATCTACAGGTACAGATTTTAAAATAAGCTCTAAAATCCCCTCCTAATTTGGACCCAAATGACTTTGGCTCGCAAAATGGATGGGTTTCGGACGGGGTGCCAGCGGCGTACCCTGGTTCCTCCTCTCAACAACGGTGCAAAGGCAGTTCCTGCATCTGCGCAGGCACTATGGTGATGGCCGTGGTAGGGCCTTAACCTACCGGCAATAGAGTGTTTTACATTAGGTCTATCACTACGGATGAATCGAGTTACTCTCAGCTAATGCTACTCTGGGACTATCATACCCGAGGATAGCGGAGCTGTGTTTTGTATAGCTAAACCCAAGTCTCCCGACCTTCTGGGGGTAAATCCTCTAGACATGCCCAGAACCCCTTATCGGGCGAGTGAGGGAAACCACTCTTAATAACCCACCATGCTCTGTCACCCCACCCTCACATCGTCATCTGTACATCATGTATCTCATCAATGGACTGCACTAGTTTTAGTGTATTACAATGTCACTTAAATGACATTTAAAATTGGTGTCAAAAAGTGGCATTAGGCATTATTCTACTAATACTACTGTGTCTCCATCTGCCTGAGGCCGGGTACATTAAGTAGTGAGGTTGTCAATCTACATGTATAGTATGTCTGTACGGCCATCTCCAATTCCTCATGTCGGTTTATGCAAATTAAGCTCCGCACCTGAGGCATAATCGTCGGCACCTTTTTTAGTTTTTAAAGTAAAGTTATGAAGTTTGGTGATTTTAATGTACGTATAGGCAGGCCTACAATTTACAATGTTCATGACAACTGAGGTCAGAAGGTATAAACAGTCATTATAGATTGATGGTAATTATATTTTATATAGCCCTTCCTAATTATATATATCTAAGGTGGTATATATGGTGAATAGGCTACATGAGCATTTGCCTGTATGTCGTTGCTGCAGTAAATATTTTTCTACTAATATTATTGCTGTTATTACGTTTTTGTTTTGATATGGGCAAAGCCCGCGACTTCAAGAATCATGTGACCCCAGCAGTGTTCTCGTTTGTAGTGACCTCCACTTTTGTTTAACTAGTTTTATCATTTAATTCATGCATATACCTTTCAGAAAATGTATAGTTATCCATAGCCTAGACAAGTAAAAATGTGCTTTTGACGACTGGAATGCCATAAAAATATCATTTTTGGCATGTCGCCAGCTTAAATTTTCGTCTTAGGGACGCACCATTTGATTTCTGGGGGGGGGGGGTAGATTTTTACTTTCAGTTATGTTTTTTTTTCTGAAAAATTAGCACACAATTTGTTTTTTTAGCACCGACCTTGAAACAAACATTTTTTTGTCCCTGGAAAAAAAATAAAACATTTTTTTTGTGACAGTTCATATTTAATTAAGTATGTTGACAAATGTCATGCACTGACCTTGATGAAGGTCAGTCTCTGACATACATACAGTAACTGCGGCTGTATTCAAGGGTCTACTTAATAAATATTTATTTTGACTCACCTTCCATTCTATTCTAGAAGCAGTATAATCTGTACGCATCATTTGGCGATCTGTTGTCTTCAAACTAGGACGCAAACAACTATGACTTGAATACTATGTGGTAGAGCGGGTTCGGGTATTTCCGAACGGGGGGGGGGGTATTTCCGAACATTGCTAATATATTTCATCCCGTTGCTGGCTAGACATTAATAAATTGTGTCAGGCAGAGCTGCCCGTTGAGCGTGACTGTTCTGTCACGCACCGTTATTATGGACCAATTTCATATCCATTAATTTTGCTATTTTAAAAAGTCACTTTCAAAATGTCGTAAAGTAGACAAATCTTTAAAAATTATGGTAATTATACGTGAGGTAATGGTCTATTTATGATATGTATTATCAATCCTGGAATTATTATTTATATGGGAAAATGTACCTTGCAATGCACCTCCTAGATATAAATACATCAAAAAACAATTCTTGGTCATGATACTCTGGTTCCCAGAGCCACACTATGCAGCGTGGCCGAGCTTCATGTAGCATCTGGTATGCCCCAGTGGCGAATGTTTGTGACTTGTTGCTATTTTTAGATGAAAATAGGGTAATCCCCGATTTCAGACATTTTTGAAAGGTCGACACTTCCCCGGATGAAGAGTTGTTCACAGTATTGTATTTCCCCTTTGACGCATTTCCTATGACTTAACCCAGAAAATTATTCACTGGCCTCAATAGCACAGGCATGATGGTCACGTGACTAAGAACCTTGGTCAATACCCGGCCATAAATGAAATTGGCCGGGCTCGCCAGGCAATGGTCATGATAGCCTTATCATTTGGGACGTGTTCGGAAATAGACCCATCAATTAATTTGGTTTCGTCTAATTACGAGCACTAGGCCTATAGGGCCTACACCACAGTTTCACAGCGAATGCGTCATTGCGAAAGGAAATACATCAATGGAGCGATTTGTAGGCTTGCAAACGGTTGTGACGTTACTATGTGGGTTCGAAAAGTAATATGAAGGAAACTAAGAATACAAATATCAGATTTCAACAGATTTGGGTAATCTCGAACAGTGGCATTTCCTAATATTTTTTTGTTTTATATTTTTTTTTGTGGACGAATTACAATTGGCATTGATTCTATTTGTATCATATTTGGGCATACTGCGCATGTTCCTGCTTCTAAACTGGTTATTTTCTTTTTAGATTAAAAAATGGGTGGGTGTTCGATTATACCCTACTTGGTGTTCGACATTACCCCCTCTATTTCGAGTATACCCGCCGTTACCTTGGGTACTACAACTTCCTGTACAACTTTCTGATTCATGAATGGCCATGCACGTTGTTAATTACGTCATCAATCATAGTTTCATTCATCAACTGATGTCACGTGGGGAGCTGATTGACAAATGGGGGCACCATACATCAAGTGCAGAGGCTTAGGTGCTCGGAAATACCTAAACCCGCTCTAAACATTCGCAAAAAAATAGAAAAATATCACATTCGTTAATAGACAAAGAGCCGACCATAAACAAACAAAAAATACATCTGATCAGTAAAGCCGCGTCCAATTTCACTGTTAAATAATACCTTGTAGTGATCTTGAGAATTTTCCTAGAAATATTTTGCGCTCCAATTATTCCTTGTATTAGTCGTTTATTTTATATTCCACTTTGATGAGCCTCTTTAAAAATTATCAACAATTAAAATTATCAACATTTTTTTTTGGCACAATCTTTTAACATATTATTTTTTTATGTACAAGTTTTCAGCATATATTTTTTTTACAGAAATTTGAAAACAAACATTTTTTTTCAAAAATAATCTAGCCCCCCCCCCCCAGAAATCAAATGGTGCGTCCCTTAGACAGGTCACTGTTGATGAGTGGGTGCAGTTTTTGGAAGATTAATTGTTTGAATTTGACGAACATATAGTAGTGATTGTATTAAAAAAGAGAATTCTCAAAAGTAGTATATTGTTCCTTGGAAAATTGAATTTATGTTCATGTCGCCACAAAATAACAGAATACGTTACATTTGAATTAGTTAGTTGTTTTTATCTGCCAAAAATTCTAAGATCAACTAAATTTCCCTGCTGTGTGATGAATATGTAGTCAAACGTAAGTATGTAAGAAGACATAAGCAAATTATGATATATTAACAGTGCTACTTTTGCAATAATCAATAGAAACAAGCAGGCGCTATTTATTTTTTAAGAAAACAGAATACGCTACATGGACTCTGAAGATATAGTGATATGCACACTTAACAATAAATGTCCCTTTAGTTACTCACTAGGTATGTCTTCACGCAGCAAGTACAAATTTAGCCTGGCCACTGAACCCAGCTTTAAAATTGTGCAAAAAGCAAAAAAAATACAGAATACGTTACACAAAATACGTTACCTTTTGTAACGTATTTTGGTAACGTATTTTGCTCTTCGTTTAAAAATGTGGTAATGGTGCATTATGCTTCGTAACAGAAATACAAAACACTCACACTTTGTTTAATACAACTATTTACTGGATATAGTGACATTTAATATCATTGCATTATCATAACATGAATTTTGTTAGTTATGTAACGTATTTTAGTAACGTATTTTGCATTTTTATTTGAAATATTACCCAACAGGCGCGAAAAAACAGAAACTCAGTATTTATCGTTATAAAAATAATAAAAAATGTGCTTAGACAAAAAAACACATGGGTTATTCTATGTATCAGTGTGTAATAACTTCCATTATACGCACAAATACCGAATACGTTACTTTTAATTCTGCTAATGATTTTGCGCCTGGTGAAGTATAGTGCAAAAGTAGATACAATAAGTCTGGTAACAATGACACACATAATTTATTTTATTGCCTAGGTTAATATAAACAATATTGCATGGTTATTGAACATGTAAACACTACTGTCCTTATTAGGAAAAAGATAAAATTAAAAACACTGATATTATGAAAAACCTTTATATCTCATATACTGCAATGTATGAAGACCATTTACACTGAGCAACATTGAAATTACATTAATATATTTCATTTTGCATGTTTTTATTTTGTACAGTATTTCTCCAAAAATGCTCAATACATATCAGATATTTTGGGAAATGTTTAAACTTGTTTAAAAATGTAACGTATTCTGTGTGTGTTTTTTTGTGCTTTTAATTGTTCATTTAAAAAAAAAATTAAAATTTGTGTTTTAGACTTGGTATGCCAATTTTTTAGGACAAGAAATAATTATTTCAATATTTTTAAATAAAGTTGCAAAAAGAGGTCTAGTGAGAAGTTGATTTTTTGATATGTAGCTTGTGGAAAAGTCTTGAAGTCGCGGGCTTTGCCCATACGATCTCGCTTAATCCGCGTACAGAATTATTCCACAGAGAACGTTTGGCTAGCGATGTAGTTTCACACTTGTTTCTGCTCAGAAATGTAGGGCCTACTTGTTGGTTTGGTTGAGTAGTGGCGGCCATCTTGGATTTATACACGACAGCGACTTCTATATCAAAAAATAATGCCGGAAATGAATTTCTCGTGGTCAATTTAGTTAGAAAAGTGGTATTATACATATTTCTGGGCCAAAATGTGAAAAAGTTATATTTCCACTATGGCTCTTGGCGGCCATTTTGAAAAAAACGTGAATAACTAAAATTGCCCAAGGGTGACAACTCCACACCCTCCGGAATCTTCAAACAGGGGGTCTGGGCACCAGTATTCTGCAAAGAAAAAACTATATACTCCAAGTCCAGGTATACCACCATGGCTGCCGGACTATTATCTGCAGCAGAGGTTAATAGTACAGCAGCAGAGGGACCAAATTTTCGAGGTACCTAAGCCGGCGGTACAACATTCGTCCACATGTCTAGAATTGTTCCCAGGGGTCTCTAGATACAGAATATGGTTGATGACATTGCCGGAAATGGGTGCGGGCTGAGAATTTGACACTTTTGTACACCTACCCAAGTTTTAGAGAACATATTTTCTTAAATATGATTTTCGCGTCATTCTCACTCTATCACAATGTTGGGCCAGTTTTTTGTTTTTTTCTATCCCCGAGGTCATATATCTGTGGGGATAAAATAGGAAAAAAATATAATTTTGCAGTAGCATCCCACCTCGAAGAGCTATTTTGGATATTGTAGATATGTCGCAAAATTCAATTTGTCAAAATTGTCAATTTTTTCCATTTTTTTGCATATAGTTTATGACAACAGGTTCGTTTCTGCACGAAAGTCTCCATGAGTGGTACCATTTTGTTTTGATACATCCCTTAAGTCAGAATTAGGTTACCAATGCTTGATTTTTCGTGTAATTGAACATTCTGGTCCATTTCATAATGGCCGCCGTAAAATCCATTATTTCTCCTGAAATGTATTATCAAACAAGATTTTCTTAAATTTCACATCACAATCACAGTTTTGGTATCTAATCTTACATTTTAATGCTTGATTAAGTATTTACAAATGCTGTAATGTGATATTTATTACGAATCAAAGATGGCCGCCAGAAAATGGTGAAGAAAATGCTCAAAATTTCACCCTTTTTTTATGAGCACAGGCTGTAATGATGTACGATAACCTCTATGAGCGGTATCATTTCATTGAGAGACACGTACCTATGAACAAAATTCAGGTGATTAATGCTTGATTAATTAATTAATAATTATGTCCTATTTCAAAATAGTACCTGTGAAATCAATTAGCGGTAATTCTCGTAAAATGCATTATTGAACATGCTGTTACACAGTTATCTTACAGACACGATTTAAATGACTAATCTTACTTTAATCCTCACCATGTCCATTAAAGGTATATTAACATGGGAAAAAAGTAGCAATTTACTAAGAAATTCAAAATGGCCGCCGCAACATTTTCAAAATGTCGCACCATTTCGCAAATAATTTATGAGCACACGCTCTATTCTATATCTGTATGAATACCTCCATGAGCGGTATTATTTATTTCCGAGACGTCCTATAAGTCATAATCAGGTTATTAATGCTTGATTTGTTAAATAATTATTACTTATGGCCGATTACAAAATGGCCGCCACGAAATCAATTAATATTCCTAAAATGCTTTATTAAACATGTTGTGCATAATATAATAGTTATATCACAAACACGGTCTTGATATTTAATTTTGCATTTTAATTTTCAGTGAATCCACTAAATGTAATGTTAAGTACTTTAAGATAGAGTCTAAGATGGCAGCAGTGAAAATGACAGGAAAATATGCTTTTGCTCAGCTTTGGCCCCGGTGACCTAAATCATTGTCTCCTAAAAAAAAAAAAAATTCAGATCACAGCCACCTTAAAAATTATCTCAGCCACTACAAGGGTGATGTTGGCCACTAACAAACTGGTGTCAGCCAGTGACAAAACTATCTAAGCCACTACAAAGTGATCTTGGCCACTGAAGAAATGATCACAGCCACTTTAAAAGTTATCACAGCCACTACAAAAGTAATGCTGGCCACTGAAGAAGTGATCACACCCACTTTGAAAAACAACTAAGCCACTATAAAAATGATCTTGACGACTAAATGAGTGATCACAGCCACTTTAAAAGTTATCTCAGCCACTACACAAGTAATCATGACCACTGAAGAAGTGATCATAGCCACTTTAAAAGTTATGTCAGCCACTACAAAGGTGATTTTGGTCACTAACAAACTGGTGTCAGAAAAAGCTATCTAAGCCATTGCAGGGTGATCTTGGCCACTGAAGAAGTGATCATAGCCACTTTAAAAATTATCTGAGCCACTACTAAAGTGTTCGTGACCACTGAAGAAGTGATTACAACCTTTCTAAAAGTTATCTCAGCCATGACAAAAGTGATTTTTACCACCCAACAAGTGATTACAACCATTTTAAAAGTTATATCAGCCACTGCAAAAGTGATCTTGACCACTGAAGATGTGATCAGAGCGACTTTAAAAGTTATCTCAGCCACTACAAAGGTGATCTTGGCCACCGAAGAAGTGATTCGAACAACTTTTAAAGTTGTCTCAGTCACTACAGAAGTGATCTTGACCACTGAAGAAGTGATCACAGCGACTTTAAAAGTTATGTTAGCCAGTGCAAAGGTGATCTTGGGCACTAACAAACTGCTGCAGCCACTGAAAAAGTTATCTAAGCCACTACAAAGTGATCTTAGCCACTGACGAAGTTATCACAGTCACATTAAAAAAATCTAAACCACTACAAAGTGATCTTGACTACTGAAGAAGTGATTACAACCATTCTAAAAGTTATCTCAGCCATGACAAAAGTGATCTTGACCACCGAAGAAGTGATTACAACCATTTTAAAAGTTATCTCAGCCACTACAAAAATGATCTTGACCACTGAAGAAGAGATCGCAGCGACTTTAAAAGTTATTTCAGCCACTAGAAAAGTGATCTTGGCCAGTGAAGAAGTGCTAACAGCCACATTGCAAATCATGTCAGCTACTACAACATGATCTTGGCCACTGAATAAGTGATCACAGCCACCTAAAAATGATCTAAACCACTACAAAATTGATCTTGACCACTGGTGAAGTGATTACAACCATTCTAAAAGTTATCTCAGCCACTAGAAAAGTGATCTTTGCCACCGAAGAAGTGATTAGAGCCACTTTAAAAGTTATCTCATCCACTACACAAGTGATCTTGACCACTGAAGAAGTGATCACAGCGATTTTAAAAGTTATCTCAGCAACTACAAAAGTGATCTTGGCCAGTGAAGAAGTGATAACAGCCACCTTGAAAATGATGTAAGCAACTACATAAGTGATGTTTGTTTCTGTAGTATATTTTTAGCACCAGAGCAAAATTTCCGATTTCTTATTTCGGACATACGGGAATTTCGTCTCTATATCTCGCTTAGCTGGTAAATACGCAGCACAAAAATAAAAACAAACTTTTGCAGTTCTAGTCTATGAACATGTTTACATCATATGGTCATATTAAGAAGCCAAAGGAAAATTAACGATTTTTTGATGATTTTAGCCTGATTGTGTCGCCTTAAGATATCACATCAAAACCGTGTTTATGCTAGGACTATTAGATAAACGATGTTCAAAATGGATTTATTTAACGACGGCTATTTTGAAGTCAGCTATAATGATTAATTACTTGACAAATCTAGAATTAATCACCTGATTTTGACTTAATATATTAAGCCTCTGAACCAAACAATACCGCTCATTGAGGTTTTAGTACAGAACAGAACGTGTGCTCATAAACTATTTTCAAAAGTTTCGAAAATATTATTTGCCATTTTTACGGCGGCTATCTTGAATTGGTTCTTAAATAACATATTCTAGCACTTAAAATATACATAGATATATTCAGTGGATTTATTCAGCAATAAAATATAAGAATATACACAAAAACCGTGTTTCTGAGATAACAAATTAAGCAAACCATGTTGAATTATGCATTTGAAGATTGAGCATTGATCTCACGGTGGCCATTTTAAAATCGGCCATATTGATTAATTACTCTACAAATCAAGCACTAATCATGATTTTGCAATCAAGGGTTGTCTCTGAACCAAATGACACTTGGGGGATTTCTTACATGATGAAACATGTTCTTCTAAAATATTTGCAAGAAAATGTGAAATTTTGAACATTTTCTTGATCATTTCTGGCAGCCATCTTGGATTGAGTCTTAATTATCACATTCCAGCATTTGTAAGTACTTGAACGAACAATAAAATGTAAGATTAGAGACTCAAACCGTGCTTCTGATGCGAAATTTAAGAAAACCATGTTCAATAATACATTTCGGGTAAAACCATGGATTTTACTGCGGCCATTTTGAAATTGGCCATTATGAACAATTACTCGCCGAATCCAGCATTGGTAGCCTAATTCTGACTTAAGGGATGTATCTGAACCAAATGGTACCGCTCATAGACACTTTCGTGCAGAAACGAGCCTATCGTCATAAACTATATGCAAAAAAATGCAAAAAATTAAAAAAAATTACATTTTGCGACATATTTACCATATCCAAAATAGCTCTTAGAGGTAGGATGCTAGTGCAAAATTATATTATTTTTTACTCTTTTATCGCCACAGATATATGACCTGATCAATAGAAAAAACTAAATCTATTAATATTTTATTCAAATGGCCCAATATTATAATAGAGTGAGAAAGAGGCGGAAATCATATTTTAGCAAATATCTTCTCTAAAAATCAGGTAGGTGTACAAAAGTGTCAAATTTTCAGCCCGCCCGCATTTCCGGCAATGTCATCAACTAGATTCTGTATCTAGAGACCCCTGGGAACAATTCTAGACATGTGGACAAATGTTGTACCGCCGGTTTAGGTAACTCCTTAAAATATGGCTCTTTTTTGGTGTCTGCTGCTGTACTATAAGAACAAAGGCTGGAGACCACGATGACATCATACCTCATATGTAGAAGATAATACAAAAATAATGACGTTTTCGTGTCTTTAACACTTTTACAGTTGTTTATTCAGATATTATGATTTTTCATTTTTCTATAAATTGAAAAATCCATTTAATTTCCAGTTTCAATACCACTTTTCAAATATCTAAACCCCCTGACCTTTTAAGTCTCAACATTTTGAATGATAAGTGTGCATTGACATAACTGTGGCATGTGTGTATTATATGTGCCGCATTTAAAGCAATCTTGTTGTAGTGTATTTCAGCAAATATGTCGAAAAAACATTTACTATTTTAATAAATCCAACGTATTTAAATAAATAGCATAATGGATTATGGGCAACATTAGCCCAGCCAGTGCCCTTTTTACGGCACAAGGAATAAAGTGTGTGTGGATATTTTAAAGGTCAATTCAGAGGTTTTAAAGGTCACAATTGAATCGAAATATTTTTTTGTCCGTGTTCTAAATTCCTGAATTTCAACATTAAAAACTATATCACATAAATGTACGTTTCTGATAGCGTATTTCAGCAAATATTTTGGTTGTTGTTTGATGCATAAATGTAGAGTGAAATATCACAAAGCTAACTTGTTGTCATTTCCACGATGAATACATGTAGTAGTACTCTCAGAAGATATATCCTGACTCATTTTATCATCTAGTGTTTAGTGCCTTACTGGGCTGTAACAGTTTACATTGTCATAACCACAAGCTGAGGTGCACTGATTGTTATTCTTTGCGCATGACCACATAACAGTCATACACTTCGTTTGACAGGCACAGACTACAAGCTCCAAACAGACATCTGTAATGGGAAGTAACCTTGTTAGTATGGCTATCGAACACTCTTTGGAACAAAGAGGCAAAAATCATCTTATCCCCACAAACATAATTATACAAAAAACAACATTTTTAAAACGTCTATGACATGGTCCAAACATTTAATAATTAGTCGTTTTATGTGGAACACACAGCCATATTACTCGAACTAAATTTATAAATATGTATCTTCCACATGAAAAATATAAAAGTGAATAAACAGGTGGACGTTATTTTAAATTACGTGTACAATATGATGCGTTAAATAACAATAACAAAATATACATCCCACTTTACTGGTAGGCCTATGGATCTAGCTGAATTGGTACAAGTTCATTAAACACGACACGTTAACCCGTTAAGCGCTAAGTAGGACAATAGTCGTTTTATTATGTTTTAGTAGCCGATTAAATCAATGTTATTGAGAACGAAATGTGTGTTTAAACATCAATATCTAACATTGTTCGGTCCCAAAATAAACAAATTTGAGTAATTTTCACCCACTCGAAGTTGTGGGTCGTGGTAGCGAGACACAACTTCAAGTAGGTGTAAAAGTAAATGAAATAACTGTGTGCAAAAGTGTGAACACGATGCTGATTTGAGGTTGACAAACTGTCTGCGAAGCTGGCCCAACACCAAACCAGCGTTAGATAAACGTCCTGTGAATGCCGCATGGGTCTTCCTTCCCCGACCTTCATTTGTTTTCTATTTATAAGCAAATTCAAATGTCCGCGTCGTTTACACCAGGATTGGACCATAAGTGTACTTATTGAGGACATGGAGTCTCCTGTGATTCTGCTAACCCCTTCGCCGCCAAGAACGACTATATGCCTAAGAGTCGTTTGTGTTTTGTTATGTTATCCGATGAAATCACAGATACTGGGAATTAAATATTCGTGTTCAAACATCAAGATTTGTAAATGTTTGATCTAAAATTAGACACATTTTCACCCACTTGAAGTTGTGGGTCGCGATAGCGAGGCGCAACTTCAAGTGGGTGAAAATTAAATGAGATAACTAAGCGCGGCGGGGCAATCAGTGTGAATCAGTCAGATGTCATGTGGCCGAGTGACCATGCAACGCTCTGGTGACCACATTGCCCCCACGACTGGTGGGAACAGTGATTAAACCAAGAACACCAATGTTTCAACTGCCCAGCATCGCCGTGTGTCAGGAAATTTTGGTTTTGTAAAACCAACTGTATGTGTAGGCTACTAACGTTACAAAATGTTAGCCGTTAACCCTTTTAAACTATTAAAGTGCCATTATATAATAGTTTTTATCTGTTTTTCGTTAGCAGGTTAAGTCGCAGTTATACGTAAAGATTTGCAAATGTTTGGGCTTAAAATACACAAGTATGAGTAGTTTAAACCCACTTGAAGTTGTGGGTCGTGCCAGAGAAATACAACTTCAATTGGATGACAATTTAAATAGGATAACTTTAACGTTTAATTGGATCAGCACATGGCATGATATACTATATAAAAATAGAACCTAAAATCCAATGGCTGTTGAAGCACCTGGAAATGTTTGCAATTTTGCCGACCATGATTAACACAGGGTAGTCCTAGTGGTGTGCTAGTGCCTGTAAAATCAGACTTGGCCTTCCCTTAACGACAGATATACATGTACTGTAGTGGTGCAAAAAGCTAATTCCCATCAGAAAACCGAATATTATATTTTTATAGCGTGCTCGTGGAAATGTCAAATTTGTTATTTTAATATATGAGAAAGCAACAACCATTTTTTTTAATGAATCAATAAATCAAAACATTTATACATTTACATTTATGTACACGCACATGAGAAGTTAATCTGATCTTAAAATGTTTGCGGATGACTGAACATCTAGATGTCAAATCAAATTAAAATTATAATGAGAGCAATGACTGTGCTTACATGTGGGTGTCAAACAAAACTGATCTTTCCGCTCTTAGAACGACTCTACATGATGTAGATGTCATACTTATCCAAGCATGTGAACTGCTGTACATAATGGTGTTTTACGCTGTGGAGTTTGCATTATTTTGCAACTCGAATGGCCAACGCAATTCTAGCTTTAAATGAATGACTAATACCTAATTACAGATTCAGGTCTGAATGGACTACGCGTGCATGAACACCCCCTTACGACGTCATTATGCTACGCGCTTTGCTGAACCATGCTACTACTTTTCTATTCATGAGTGTCAACCCCTAAAGAGCTAATTTATTCAATTCAAGTTTTCACCCACCGCGACCCACAATTTAAATGAGTGAAATTACTCATATTTTCATAATTTGAGACCAAACATTTGCAAATCTTGACACTACGAGAAATCCGCTACAGCTATGTAGAACCACACTAACCTTTTTCACACAAAGTTATCCTACTTAAATTTTACAAAACTGAAGTTGTGTCTTGGTACCCCGACCCACAATTTAAGTGGATGAAAATTACTCGTATTTGCTTAATCCGAGAATAAACAAATAATTGTAAATACACTTCTAGATATCCGCTACACTTACAATGAACCACTACTGCGACCTACTGCAAACTACTGCAAACCGCAACTTTAAGTGGGTAAAAAATACTCATATTTGTTTAATTTGTGACCACCAATTGCAAAATCTTAATGTTTAAGCACATTTCTGTCCCAATAACAGTTATTTGATCGGCTAATAGCGGGTTAAAAACTGTGGAAGGGTTAGCGGGGACCCTCTTTTACAGGTCAGAATCTGATGTCTGTAGACTTCAGATTCTGACGTCTAAAGTCAATCCCCGCACTGTAAGAATTTATATATTTCATATTGGCAAGTTGACTCATAAAATACTGTATGTATTAAAATTAAGCAAAAAGAACTCTGACATTTATGACGATTTCAAATTAAAAAAAACCTTGGGTCTCATTGTTTCAAATTATTTGAGCGCTCTTAAGGTTGAGGATGTGTATCCCGGGTGCGAGGACAAGGATTGTGTGTTCAGAACACATACTGATCCATATGCCTACACGGTGATGTACATCTGTAAAACATTATGTCTCCCCTCTGTACACAGAAGGGGAGACATATAGGTCTACTTCTCACCGCTCATTTTATGTCACATCAGCTTTGTGTCTGTGCGCTCTGTTCTCTCCGTCTATCATGCAGGCGGTCAAACAAGAGTTCCTGGCCAAATGTCGGGCTATTGTTAGCCCACCGTGCACGTCGCTGAGCAAACATTAGCCCAGTATTGGGTTACAGTGTCGTGTTTGAGGCCACCCTGCAACATTAACCCAGCTTTTGTTCAAAGCATCATGGGGGTATTACAGCCAGCATGAAGTAGGCCTTCTGACTATGGTTGAATGGAGACTAGCCAGCACCGGCGACGCTGGCCCAACATTTAGCAGACATTGGGTCGGTGTCAGCTTGCACTGCTTCACCCGGAGCCAAGCAAACACGAGGCTTTGAACCAGTGCTGTTTTTATGTTGGGCCAGCGTCGCAGACTGTGGGCCAGAATTGAACCAGCATTGGGTCAACGTCTCGTATTTGCTGGGAGTTTTGACAGGCCACATTTGTGTTTTGCAGATCACCGTGTGTAACTGTTGCCCAACTGATTGAGCCTAAAGACGATTTAGTTAACTGTAGATCATCTTCCCGGCAGCAAGTCTTGACACAGCGAGGTCTCAGGAGAAGCAAACCTTGCGGGGGAAGATGCTGTAGATATAAAAAGCGGGTTCAACCACATCAAAATATATAGTCTATACCTGTCTACTGTCCAGAGGAGCTATTTAGTAAACTAATTACAAAAGCCATTGACACAACATCTAATAGCTATCAACCTTTATGGTTACGCTGCTGGAGGGTTTAACAAAAAACTAGACTCTTCTAGTTTATAATCCGATCATGTGTGTCTGAGTGTGTGTGCATGCGTATGGCGCATATATTTCACTCATGTATTTGCCACTTCTTACTGATATTACAAAAGGAAGACAAATTCATATACATTTAGATAAATTGTTGAGATTATAACAGCAATTTATTGTTTGTATCAGAAGGTAATATAGTCAGGTTGAAAAATTGTTGAGTTGAATAATGTTGTACTTGTGAACGGAAACGCATCTCCGCCATCCTTTATAATAATATTAACTCTGCTATATGTATGTATTTGCACTACTAACGTATTAAATCATCTCACGCGAAGGAAGGCCTAGTATTAAGCATATGGCTTGAACAAATGCAATGACAGACAATACCATGAACTTGCATGTCTTTATACATAAAGCTTCAGTACAGAGAGAAATACATACCATGACAGTTACTAAGAAGATACTGGGTTCTGCCTCTGTGGGACAGAATAATATACCCTTGTTCCTGCAACTGAGTCACTAGGCCACCTGAAGGGAGATTGTCGTGACATCTGACCCCAACATGCTCTGTATTAATATCATTTTAAATTCTGAGAGCGATATTTTCCTGTCAACTGTGGCAGATAGCTCTATGTGGTATGCAAATGTAGCCTATTTTCCATGCGTCGTAGAGATGGACAAATGCGGCACCCATTCAGGCTGTACCCATTTAATACGCATCATTGAACCAATGTTGGTTTAAGGTACGCAATTACGTGACAGTTTTTAGGCGAGCGTGATAATTAAATCTGGCAACTATTATAGAACGATATAAAGTAAAGACATGCCCGTATTTGACTATCATCGACAAAAAAAGGGAATTGATTTACATTTGCATAGAATGTTTTTTGTCGGGGTTAGATTTATATGTAAATCTCACATCGTTGCACTATATATATTGTCGCCACATGATCATTAGGCGTGATTCGATTGCCTTCTTGTTTTGTTATGCGACTTTTTCTGTTATTATGAAAGATTGAGTTACCTGTAGCATTTCAAAGGACTGTTTGGGATTTTTGTTTGCATTTCTTTGTCGGAGACGGAATGGTATTCGTGATTACCAGCAGTCAGTTAGAACATTCCTTGGTTATAATAATGTCTAATGCCGCTATAACGTGATCTCGTCCGCAACCCAAAAATGAATCATGTGACAATCAGCGGTCAAGCGTACCCCAGCAAACACGGGACGTTGCGACAATGTTAATTTGAAGTTCGGCTGGCGTCGAAGTCGATGGGCCGACAATGAATTAACATTGGGTCAACGTCTCGTGTTTCCTGGCGCCTAATTCTTCTGATTTCAGATTAAGATTCCAAAGGAAATTTTGACATTTTCTACCATCTTCACATTAAATCAAGCAGATGGAACGAAGCTCTGGACTTCGTTCCACCATCTTCGACATCTTCCCACGCACCCATTGAAGTTGGGAGCGAGAGAAAATTATTCAGAATTGACAAAATGGAAACCAGCGATTTCGAAGCCTTGTTGATTACCGTTTTATTTTTAGCATGTTCAAAAGCTGGTATTCAATGTGCGAACAAAAACAAAAAAAAACTAATATAATCGGGATCGGTGGTTAAAGGGTTAACCTGCTAATAAAATAGATTAAAAATGATAAAAGTTAAGATTAGCAGTGAAAGAGTTAACCCTTTAACCGCCAAATTATTCAATTTGAATTTTCACCCACTTGAAGTTGTGTCTCGCTAACGCGATCCTCAACTTCAAGTGTGTGAAAATTATTCAGATTTGACAAAATGGACGTCAGCTGTTTTCAAATATTGCTGATTGATGTCATATTTTATCTTTAACATGTTTAAAAAGTGGTACGTAATGTGCTGATAAAAAATGAAAACCCGCATATATGCGACACCGGCGGTTAAAGGGTTAATAGCAGTCAGTCGGTTTGTGATGTATATTAATGAACGACTGGGTACACTACACCCTGTTCGTCCCAATCCGTGACCCTCGTGCCACAGCTGCTCATAGAACATGGTGCATGACGTCTATACACAAATGTTAGCAGGTTTTTTAAATGGATTATTCTACATATCAGCTGACTGACAATGCCACAGGCCTCACAAACATATTTGATATACCCAAGCAGCAGACTATAGCAAGCACAAATCTATTTGGTCATTCACAGAGTAATCATGAAACAAAATGCTTTTCTCTGCTCACCCGCAAATAGTTAGTATTGTGTGTGATAGAGGGGGTGGGGGGTTTCGTGACTGAGAGGTAGCGTGCTCGACATCAGACCATCAGAGCTCGAATTACGAAGCCTGTGTCTAAATGGGCGGTGTCATATCATTCATCTCACAATCATATGGAGGTTCTCCTGGCCAGTTTAGCTTATATATTCGCACAAATGTGGCCAAAAACTACATTCATCCATTCATTTATTCATTTTTACTATACACCTGCACACACACCCAACTATGAAGTGAGGTTTCGTCTAAAGATGCCATAATGACCGCTAACCACGACTAAATTTGTTTTTTATCTCTTTTATTGGCTGATCTAATCATTGGGAATAAAATTGGCGTTTAAACGTTAAAAGATTTGCAAATGTTTGGGCTCAAAGTAAATACATATGAGTAAATATGACACAACTCCAAGCGGGTGAGAAATTAAACAGATAACTTAGCAAGAAAAGGGTTAACATTAAAGCATTATTTTACATCCCTGAAAAACAGACTTAATTTTCCTACAACTAAGGATTTTAGAACGAAAATTTCCAGGAAACTGTTTTACCAATACATGACAATTTTCTTTAATTTTCTAAACCACATCAAATCATCTTCATCCACTTCAAGTCATGAATTGCGACAACAATTCGTGTCTTGTAGTGGATGGAGATGACTATGGTACATTCAGGCTTGAAAGGGTTTAACGAGGTGCTGCTGCTGGTTCCTAATGCTCACAGATCGAAGACAAAACGAACTAATACACCCCCCAAATAGAGGTATTTACTCGCACAGCACAAAAATACGGCCTGCCCTTGTCCATAATTATATATAGTAGAAACTGGTCAATAATACGTCGAGCATAATCGCTGGTATTACTAAGGGCCGAGACAAATAGCAACAAAGGTACAGAGTGATGGAAATAGATGGCAGCCAGAACGAAAAAAACACCTGTTTTTCCTGACATGTCGTTCACCTTCCACAACTACCGCCTCTTGTGACAGTGCAATTAGACTGGCCCAACTGAGTAAGCTCAGAAATAACGGGTTTCACAAACACGTAAAATACAGTGAGTCAGTGAGTCAGTCAGTCATTGAGTCAGTGAGTCAGTCAGTGATTCAGTCAGTGAGTCAGTCAGTCAGTGGGTAATATATCTGTTTACCTTTCAATGTATGTAGGGCGAAAGGCACGCAGCACTAACTGTCTACTATTCAAGCAAACAGTTGCTATGGTTTGGCTGTACATTGCTGTGTTTATGCCTGGCGGCATAATAGCTTTATTTGTGACAGGTGTTCATATTCAGACTGAGTATCCAGACAGGTAATCAATCTGAGTTAGCAGATAATTTTGTGTCTTAGTCCATGCGCCAGACAACGTTTCGGTATCATCTCAAGGGACTACTGTGTCAATGTATATTTTTGAGAGGCATGCATCTGGAGATCACAAAAATGTCTGGTGGCCGTGTCAAAACGGTAGCTTTGTATCAGAATGAGCTAATTTGTTTATCAACCGCTAAACGCCAAAAACAGATTTGTTCAAAGTTACATATAAAATGGCTAGTAAAGTGTGGGCGTTTTACCTTGTCAAAAGTTGGGACAAAACGATATTTTTCAATGAGACTATTCGGGTCCGTAGTGCTACAAAAAATAGTTTAGAAAATGATGGCCTTTAAATAGGCCTAATTTGCGTATTCAAGATGGCCGTCACCAGTATGTTGCAATTCACCATATCACACTGACAAGTCATTATAATATCATAAACAATAGCTCTATATCTAGGTTTTTCGGCATGGTGAATTCATTGATGCTATTAGTTTTGTGCTTCAAGGTGAAGGTCATGCACTGGGTCAAGGTCATAAGTTCATGCCCGCTGAAGTATGCCCCTACTAATCGCGCAGTTTAAAACTTATCTACACTATCCTCGTACATAAAGTATCACATCTGACCGATGCACTCCCACACCATAAATAATTGGGTGGTGTTTTGCTGAGCACTCTGGGAGAAACCTCTAACCGTGTGTCTTCCAAACTCTACCACGTCCATTGTTGTAAGACAGATTGAATCTGTTTTCATTTGAGAAGACAAGCATCACTGGCCACTGGTCATCTAGGGATGAGTGATGATAATGTACTTGGAATTACCATGCTCGGTGTATCATTTAGAAACTAGCCCTTCCATGAATGGTAAATGATGGATGATTAGATATAAAGGATTTACCAGCAATACATAATATTTTATTTCTGTTGAATACAAAGTGCAACAAAGCGCTAAGTTTGTATTTTATCCGTCCATTTGAACAATTTCCAACGTGAAAACTAACAGGACTTCTCGCTCATGTTAAGTGATCTTGACCACCGAAGAAGTTATCACAGCCACATAGAAAGTTATCTCAGCAAATACAAAAGTGATCTAGACCACTGAAAAAGTGACTACAACCACCTTAAAAGTGTTCTTAGTCACTACAAAAGTAATATTAGCCACTGAAGAAGTGATAACAGTCACTTTGCAGATTATCTAAGCCAATACAGAAGTGATCTTGACAGCTGAAGGGGTGATCACAATTACTAAAATGTTATCTTGGCCACTGAAGAAGTGACCACAGGCATTTTAAAAGTTCAGCCACTACAAAGGTGATCTTGGCCACTAACAAACTGGCGTCATCCGCTTTAAAAGTTATCTTAGCCCCTACAAATTATTCATGGTCACAGAAGAAGTGATCACAGCCCATTTAAAAATGATTTAAACCATCACAAATGTGATCTTGACCACAAAAGAAGTTATTTTTAAAGCTATATGCGTCACTACAAAAGTGATTTTTACCATGGGAGAAGTGATCACAGCAACTTTAAAAATTATCTAAACCACTAAAATTATGATCTTGGCCACTCAAAAAGTGACCACAGCCACTTAAAAATTATCTAAACCAGTACAAGGGTGATCGTGACCACTGAAGAAATGATCACAGCCACTTTAAAAATTATCTCAACCAACACAAAGATCATCTGGGTCACTAACCAACTGAAGAAGTTATCTCGGCCACTAACAATCATCCTATGTTAGGTGATATCATTCACTACAATAGTGTTCTTGACCACTAAAGAAGCCATCACACTTTAAAAATCATATCAGCCACCACAAAGATGACCTTGGCCAAGCAACTTTGTACTGCCTGAGATAATTTTTAAAGTGTCTATGATCACTTCTTCAGTGACCAAGATGACTTTGTAGTGGCTTTGATAAGTTTGTCAGTGTCTGACATCAGTTGGTTAGTGGCCAAGATCACCTTTGTAATGGCTGAGATAGTAGTAGTAGTAAATCATTGCTTTACGTCACTTTTCGGCACAAAAGGTCTGTTAAGTGACATTGTATTACGATAAAAACGTTGTAGTCAATTGATGAGATGAAATGATGTACAGGTGATAATATGAGGGTGGGGCTGATAGGGCATGGTGGGTTATTGAGAGCGTTTTCCGTCGCTCGCCCGATAAGGGGTTCTGGGCATGTCTAGGGGATATACACCCAGACATGCCCAGACGGCCAGAGACTTGGGTTTCGCTGGGCAATTTAATGCTGAAACTCCGTGGCATTTCGCGCAGCTCCGCTATCCTCGGGTCGGATAGTCCCCAGAGTAACAATAGGAAAGATAACTCCCTCTGGGTAACTCCATTCATCCCACGTGAGAGACCTAAATGTCAAACACGCTATTGCCGGTTATTTAAGGCTACCACAGCCTACATCAGCGCCAGAACTGATGCGAGAGCTGCATTAGCACCGCAGTTGAGCGGAGGAACCAGTGTACGCCACTGGCAATCCGCCCGATGATTATGGCCATATACGAGGAGGCTTCAGCTTCCCTTGGATGATTGCTGTAGACTAGTGCTTCCATACCATGTCATACAGCATGCAACTGAGGGAACATATCCCTAATGACCCTCTCTGGATGGGGGACAAAAAGTACTACTACTAGCAATCATCCCAGTACCCAGATGGCTGAGATAACCTTTCAAGTGACTATGATCATTTTTTAGTGACCAAGATCACTTTGTAGTGGCTGAGATAACTTTTAAAGTGACTGTGATCACTTCTCCGGTAAGCACTTCGTCAGTGGTCAACATAATTTTTGCGCAAATGGCTTCAGAGAATGTCAAGGTAGTAGCAAATATGTATACCATATAAAGGAAATAATTATGAGCGAAAAGTTCTGCTGGTATTAACTAAAAAAATGTTAGAAATTGTTCAAATGGAGGGATAAAATACAAACTTAGCGCTTTGCTGTTCATTGCGTATTTAACACAAATAAAAAATATTATGTATCCTCGTAATAGTGGAGCAGATAGCAAAACCATTGTGCAAAAGTTCATAAAAGCATGACATTTTCCACACATCATCCCTATGCCTTCCACCTTCTATTTAGATGTGGAACCACCCTGAGTTAGTTTTCGGATGACCTTGAGAGGTCTTCAAAGTTTAAGTCCAGGTCAATGCATATTGTTACAAGTTTGAACTATTATACGTCTACTTTTCTTCATTATATCGACATTTTGTAGCCTTTATTGGCCAACTGATTAAAAAAAGTATCAGTAATATTTGTCTTTTTATGTAATATTGACTTTGATTGACCCCATAAGTCAAATGGGAGAAAATTCTAGACCTATTTGTGTACTTTCCGGGTTTGCATCGTCTATTATCACTTTCACACTGTTACCATGTAGGTAAGTGTTCAGTGTTCAGGCAACCGTCCGTTTCCCTAGTTACCTGCGCCAAAGGAGGTTATGTTTTATGTCGTGTTGGTTTGTTTGTTTGCTTGTTTGTTTGTCTGTCTGTCCGTCACAAGGATCACTTACCAAGTATTGAACGAATTTCCATGAAACCAGAGTTGTGTATCGAACCAAGGAACAAACAATTACATTTTGTGGATTATCCGGATTACGATCCGTATCCACGATCCGGAATTCTATTCGAATCGCGCTCGATTACGATCCGGGTCGTGCAGCGGAGATTTACAGTTCCTTACTGACTGCCTTGTTTTCACTATATTGAAGGTCTTTCAATAGGTCACTTTTATTTTGTGTTTTTCACACTGGCAATTGAAAATATGTTCATAACTGATTTTTGCTGATAGTATCACTTATTACACATAAATGCGGTTACTACGAAACAGTACATTAGACTACTATACTCTTAGAGCTAATGACATAGGATTAGTAGTCACCGGCATAACACTAGCACAACATCTTCTAATTTTGGTGAAGAAATGTAGAAAGTGTGTAAAATTTTGCTGGTAATGTAAGCTGTTTGTCAATGTAGAACTGTGCATGTATATTTAATCAGCTTCACCTGCTTTCTCAAATTTGAACACGAACACTTTCTTATATTCTATTGATGCATCTTAATTATGCTGATTTCTTGTCGAGAAGCTCTTCTTGGTAATAGTAGTATTACCTTGACCTCTCTTCCCACTGGGCACACGACGTTGGCGTGATGTTGGATCAACGTCATTGACGTGATTCAACATCGCAACAACGTTGTGTGCCCAGTGGGTTAGTTTGGGACAGTTCATGGAGCTGTTTAGAACTGCTTGAAACTATTGGAAAACATGTTTACAAAGCATCGTAAGCATCTCAGCCATCGCAATTGACCATTGCCACGAGCAGTTAAATTGTGTAGTCAAAGGAGTACTGACTATTGGATTAACATAATATCCTGCAGCTTGGAGACGCTAGTGGTGGCTGGCCTAAAGAGTAAGAGGAAATCATTGTAGCTGAAGAACACCGTTACAAGAGAGCAGGGAGACACCATGAACAATATCCAGGGGTGCAGTCGGCCTCACGCCATTGTACGATAGATGGGAAACACTTTCTGGAAGACATCAATGACTTTCTGGTTTGGGGCACAAAGTAAATCAAGAATGGGACAGTTTCCTTCACCGCATTGGAGGAGGGAAAACAACTGGCCATGAGTGCAGCCATCAGCAAAGCTTTCAGATAACTAGAAAGATTTGTTACAGATTGATTAGAACAGACCGTCACACTTGCAGCAGGTGGTGGGAATGAAATAAATTATATGCCACTTAGGAAAAATCTGTGTTATGTTTGCGTGCAACAGTGGATATTCCAGGCATTGGGAACTGGCTCAAACATCCGTTTCATAGCTGTTGTTCGTGAAATTGTTCATGCAATGGGCATAGATAAATCTGCTGTTTTGCCCCATTTCCACGCATTCACTGGGTGTGATTACAGTGGAAGAGTGAATATACCTGGTATTTATCGACTGTAAGTTCTGAGGCTACTGATGTATCGACTGTATGTTCTGAGGCTACTGATGTTATTCAGGAGCTGAGCACCCACAAATATCTCTGAAAAAAAGTGGGTCGTGCAGACAAGAAAGAGATGTTCACCAACTGATCTGAGGCAATTGGAAAAAATACTCCGATAAAGGCAGCTCTACAATAAAACACTTTACAATGTCAATCATTGCTCCAGGCCACCTGCCCAACATCTGCCAGATCTAGTGGACTGAGGCTGGACACAGGACCAGAATTTCTGCATTGGCACCGCTGTTGAGTGTGAGTACCAGGGTATGTCGCTGGCAATCTGCGCGAAGATTATAGCCAGATACGTGGAGGCTGCAGCTTCCCTTGGATAATTGTTGTAGACTAGTGTTTATAGTGATTTGGTGTCTAGTGTCTCCCTTCAAAAGTAGTAAATTCATGCAACAGCCACATGACCTTGAATGTAGCTTCCAAGGTCAATATAAGGTAAACTACTTAAATGATACAAAAGTATTTTAAGGCTATAACTCATCATAACAAGTATCTTATAACTATAAATGACGTGAGTTGTATGTTGATATTCGACGTAGACTTTAGAGGTCACTCAAGATCGGCAGTTAAGACCCTCAAGGTGGTTCCACAACTGAAAATGTTCATTAGACCCCTAAGATTTAATGTGGAAAATTTCATGCTTTTATGAACTTTTTCACAATCCTTTTCATATCTGAGCTTAACAGTTCTACTATAAGAAACATTGAAAGTGACTTTCAACTGAAATCAAATATGTTGGCACATGTTTTTAATTTGGGCACTCATTGGGCAAAAATTTGAAACACGGTCAATTTTCCAGAGCCGGAAGAAAATTGAGTAAATTTTAGGTACAATAAAAAACTGTGTATTTTGTTTCAAATTGGTCTTTATTTTTAATCCAGGTGGGTTTCTTTTAAATCAACAATAGTTATAGAACATGTAGTCAATTTTCCGGAGCCTGGAGAAAAGAGAGCAAATTTTACGTCTAACCACAAAAACATGTAATATATTCACATAACTCATTATTTTTATTTCAAATGTTTTTTTAAGTAAACAATGGTTATAGATCATGTTTGAATCAGCATTATAACATGGGTGTCTCTTTAGAAGTCATACTATATTCTACAACACATGTCGGCCCCCGACATGTGTTAGCTCACACATGTCAGTGACGTCATATCTGGCTGTTCCAGTCTCCCCCTCACATTAGCATATATTCCTTAATTTCATAACTTCTGTAGTTCTCTCCTGTCTGTAACGTTAGGCCTTAGGCTTTACAATTAGAATCCTATTTGATAGGGACCATTTTATTTTTAAATTGACAAGATCTGTGCCAATGTAACTTACGACGTCCCTATTTCAATTGAAGTCCAGAATTGCTGCCTTTAGACTAAGCCTAGACTACATGTCAAATGGTCTGGCATCTGCATTGGTAACCACTGCCACAGACTGTTCACTTATTTTTTTTATATTAGGATCGTTGTATAATCATTTATGGTAGGCCTATAGATCTAATTGTTCTGGAATGGTTCCAAGTAAAGTAAGACATTTGGCAAGTAGGCCTGTAATAGATCTACACTGTAGGCCTAGCCTACAGAGTAGTGGGCCTACAGGCCACTCCCCAGCAAACCCAAAACATTTGTAGGCTACAACACCATTTGTACAACGTCGGCCCAACGTCTTCGCCGTTGGTCCAACATTGTACAAATGTGTTTACTGGGTCGTCAACGTGTCCGTGTCAGTGTAGTCTAATACTAATAGTGTTAGGCTACTGAGTAGGCTACTGTTACTGTTTGAGTTAGGCTAGTCTACCCTGTACTGTAGCCTACTGTATCTATAGGTGTTATGACAAATATTCTTGTCAGTCACATATGGAAATAATTTATCAGATTTATGTCATAAGTAAAAATAGGCTTTTATTTAAAAAAAAAATCCATGACCGGTTTTGAACATGGAACTCTGAGGCATGTCTCGTTACCACTGTACCACGTGAATACCTGTAGACTATGTGGTGCAAAGAAAAGCAGCAGTGAACCTATTATTGTCAAACAGCAGGGGTGTGTTCAGACCTCGGAACAGCTAAACTGCCGCATTTTCTATCAACCATGTTGCAATTCATGGCCTTGGAATTCAATCTTTTAGCTTTATCCTTTCCGACTCGTAGTGACTTCAAATGAATTTAGAATTTATAAGGTAATTAATGTCGGTCTGTCATAATACGTAGCCCTGGGCGAGGGGCCACTTCGTGGCCCCTGACGCCCAGGGCTACGTCCAATAACATGAGAATCCAACACATTTCAATATCCAAACTTGATTCCTATACTAAACATGTATACCCTACAAGAATCAGCTGAGAAAAAAGGATTTTGACTTTTTACTAAAAAATATGAAATATGAAAAGTAAGAGGTAAATATAAACTTAGAGCTATGCTGCGCATTTTCAATGATCATATACAAAATCGTTTATTTCGATGTGAATGTATGCGACAGTAGCTTTCCATTGCAATCAAATATATTGATATTCATCAACATTTGACTACTTATTGGACAAAAATGTGAGATGCAATCAATTTTCCTGAACCGGAAGAAAAATGCGCAAAGGTTACGTCTAACCGATAGGGTGTAATATGTTCACATAACTCATTATTTTTATCCAAATGGGCTCATTTTAAGTAAACAATAGTTCATAAGAAAAGTTGTTCGACTATTTACTGAACAACCATGAAAACTAACACCTCTCTTGTGTATTTGTGAACCACACAACATATTTTACATCCACGTGAAAGCCTGTGTCAGTAGCGTCTATTGATATTAAATATATTGATAAAGCTCAAAATTTGACTTATCAATGAACGAAAATCATATCATACATAAGTTATGTACATTTTTGCCATATTTCAGTAAAGCAGCGGCAGTTATCAGATCAACAGGTTGATTCCGGTCCCTGAGTGAGGCAGCTATTAGTGGGAACATGTATAACGCATGTGACGGTTATCATGCATTGTTTAGACGTTGGGCCAACGTTTCAGACATAACCCCAACATTGAAACAATGCTGGATCAGCGTATTTTGTTGACTTAGCTAGACATGGCTGGAAATTAGAGTGATATGTCCACAACTATATCATTGTTATTGAGCATATTCCATTGATGATAACATGCTTATATTTGTTATATAATTTTTTTGCAAAAATTTACATTAACGGTCACCGTCGATAATGGTCCATTTTCAATATACAGCTACTACCTAGAAAGGGCCACCAGGCACATCTATTATCTTAGGATACGTAGCTAAACAAAACATTACATTATAATTAGTCCTTTACCTGGTACTGATCATCAAAATTTCAGTGCTTGGCTCATGGACAATCTGCCATTACACCTGTCCTAGTTGTCTGAATCTGTTGCACGTAGTGAGAAGAAGTATGAATCACTTATACTACAGCGTATAATAGTTGAGTTCGTGTGTGAGTGAGTGAGTGAGTGAGTGAGTGAGTGAGTGAGTGAGTGAGTGAGTTAGTGAGTGAGTGAGTGAGTGAGTGAGTGAGTGAGTGAGTGAGTGAGTGAGTGAGTGAGTGAGTGAGTGAGTGAGTGAGTGAGTGAGTGAGTGAGTGAGTGAGTGAGTGAGTGAGTGAGTGAGTGAGTGAGTGAGTGAGTGAGTGAGTGAGTGAGTGAGTGAGTGAGTGAGTGAGTGAGTGAGTGAGTGAGTGAGTGAGTGAGTGAGTGAGTGAGTGAGTGAGTGAGTGAGTGAGTGAGTGAGTGAGTGAGTGAGTGAGTGAGTGATGTTCAAAGCAGAATATGTGTCTCTCTGTGAGACCTAATGTTTCAGGCAATATTACATATCTATGGACAAAGTTACATGAATCCTTTATTACAAGCATGACATCAAAACAAATAATATAAGTTTATTTCGTTTAAAAAAAAATCGTACATTCTTCTCAAGACGTTGACCAGATTTGACGGGTATTACATGTTGGTTAATAACAGAAAACAGAGACCGAAATTCAAACAGACATTTGAATACATTTCCTTTACTTTGTAAAGGACAAAGGCAAACAAATCTACTTTAATATTAAACGGATGTTAATTTTAATGTGTTTAAAGGAAACGTAAAAACAATGAGGTAAGGAAAGAGCGAAAAAACAAATGTCTCATGGCGAGATGAGAAACAATTTATTATCTCCATTAGATGGAAGAAAATGCGCGCCCAGCCCATCAGCGACCATTACACATTAAGGATGCCGTAGACACGAATACATACCCTTTCAAGACTAAACGAAAATCATCGTAAGCTGCTTTGAAGTGCGGCTGGAACACATTTTCTGAAATAGAAGCTGTATTATTTACCGGATATGGACAATCCGTCTGGGTTGGTGTGTTGTTGATCTGCTGAGATTGATGGTCAGGCAAAAAAACAACATTTGACCGATGTCTCGTGTCAACCAAATTTGATAAAGCTTGGACTTTTTGTTGGCCCAATTGTCTTTTATTGTAAGACTGGTAAAGCTCCCTAAATGAGGTTTGAATATAAAATTTCATGTATACATGTGTATGTTAAACAATGTTAAAGCAGTATAAATTGAGCGCATCGTGTCTGCTGGGATATTTACTTGATATTTTAAAGGATAATACAATAATATAATTTGCTACACATTGACGCCATTTTGATTAATTTCTATCGAATAATTTTTTTGTTTTATGATGTTTTCATAGGTTACTTTTATTGTCGGAAACGTTTACAACTGAGTTGAAAGGAAATTTTACCATTACAAATGGCTGAAATTTATCACTAGGGTAGTGGTTAGCACGGCTGCCTTTCACGCCGGAGCTCGGGGTTCGGTTCCCCGGTTTCAGTTTCGGTGGTTTGAAAGAGACAAAAAGTTTTTCTTCCCCACCCACGTGTGAAAGTCAGTATTGTGGGGAGCCTCCGTGACCGAAAGGTAGCGTGCTCGGCTTCAGACCGCCAGGGCTCGAATTTCGAATCCTGTGTCTGGAGGACAGTGTCATCTCAATCATCTCACTATCCTCAGGAGGTTCACCTGGCCCAGTTTAGCCTATATGTGCACAAAGGTGGGCTAAAGCACGATTCATTTCATTTCATTTCATTTATAGCTAGCAATTGGTTAAAAACTGATTTGAATCATATTTACGGTCTTATCAGCACATGGTTTATTTTAAAAAAAGGCATTATTGGCAATGGCTACTGCCACAGTACTGTGGTACTAAAGGTCCCATTGGCTATTTTCACCAAACCAATCAGAATTAAGGATTTCAGACTGTGGCAGCAACTTTGGAAATGCTATTACCACCAAACCAATCAGCATCAGTGTAACAAAGATACTGACCAATCATAGCAAATAACTTTATTACCACAGTCCTGTGTCAATAAGATTCATTTCTGCTCAAATATCTAAACGGATGAGGTCATGCTACCACATTAGTGTAACAATAAGGTATCTTACAGTCCGTGTACATGTGCAAGTAATTGCTGCCACATGATTGTGTTAATAAGGGTTTGTCATTCCTTGCTACTGAATTGATGTGTCTATAAGCTTCTCGTTATTGCTAATCTTCACGGCAGCAGTTCTGTGTAACTGTTTATAATGTTAGCCACAGTGCTGTGTCAATAAGATTTCTTACTCTTTCACTAAACCTCATTGCTACCACAGTGATGTGGCAATAACGTTTCTTACTGTATCTATACACTTGAAATCTGTGCTGCCACAGTACTGTGTCAATAAGGTATCTTATTCTTTCTCTGCGCAAATAAGTCCTTGCTATCACAGTGGTGTGGCAATAACGTTTCTTACTGTATCTATACAGTTAAAATCTGTGCTGCCACATTACTTCGTCAATAAGGTATCTTACTCTATCTCTACGCATAGAAGTCTTTGCTACCACAGTGCTGTGGCAATAACGTTTCTTACAGTTTCTATACATTTAAATCTTTGCTGCCACATTGCTGTGGCAATAAGGTATCTTACTCTTTTTCTACACATGTACGTCATTGCTACAACAGTGCTGTGGGAATAACCCTTCGTACTGTCTCTATACACTTAAAATATGTGCTGCCACAGTACTTTGTCAATAAGGTATCTTACTCTTTCTCTACGCACAGAAGTCCTTGCAACCAAAGTGCCGTGGCAATAACGTTTCTTACAGTGTGGCAGTAAGGTATCTTACTCTACAGTGCTGTGGTATTAACGTTTCTTGCTGTCTCCATACACTACAAATCTGTGCTGCCACAGTGCTGTGTCGATAAGGTATCTTACTCTTTTTCTATACATATAAGTCATTGCTACCACAGTGCTGTGGCAATAACGTTCCTTACTGTGTCTATACACTTGAAATATGTGCTGCCACAGTACTTTGTCAATGATGTATCTTACTCTTTCTCTATGCATAGAAGTCCTTGCTACCTTAGTGCTGTGGCAATAACGTTTCTTACAGTTTCTGTACATTTAAAATCTTTGCTGCCACATTGCTGTGGCAATAAGGTATCTTTCTCTTTCTCTACACATATAAGTCATTGCTACCACAGTGCTGTGGTAATAACGTTTCTTACTGTCTCTATATACTTAAAATCTGTGCTGCCACAGTGCTGTGTCAATAAGGTGTCTTACTCTTTCTTTACACATAGCAGCCCTTGCTACCACAGTGATGTGGCACCAACGTTTCTTACTCTCTCTATACACTTAAAATCTGTGCTGCCACAGTGCTGTGTCAATGAGGTATCTTCCCCTTTCTCTACACATAGAAGATTTTGCTACCACAAAGATGTGGCAATAACGGTTCTTACGGTCTCTATTCACTTAAAATCTGTGCTGCCACAGTGCTGTGTCAATAAGGTATCTTACTCTTTTCCTATACATATAAGTCCTTGCTACCACAGTGCTGTGGCAATAACGTTTCTTACTGTATCTATACACTTAAAATATGTGCTGCCACAGTACTTTGTCAATAAGGTATCTTACTCTTTCTCTACGCATATATGTCATTGCTACCACAGTGCTGTGGCAATAACGTTTCTTATGCTACGTTTACACTAGGTTCCCGGCGGCCACGTTTCAGGCCACCGTGGAGAAAACGGGATGGACGTGGGGCAACGCAGGGCGGCGGGATGGACAAACTTGGGAGGCTGTGATTGCCGTGACTGCCGTGCCAGATTTTAAAACTGTCAAAAAATTTGCCACGGCAGTCACGGTACGGATCAGAAACCTAGCAGGCCGTAGTAAAACGGGGTTAACCCAACAAAACGTGACAGTGCGTAATAAGCGGCAACAGAACTTTGAGACGGTCCGTAGTGGGACTTGAATCATGTTTCTTGGACTTTTCTGTGATTTTGATTTTGAAAATCGGTCTTTGGTCATTTATTCTCTATCGATTAAATATTAAGCCTGATTCTGACTCGTGATAGGTCCCTGAACAACATGATACCACTTAATGAGAGTCCTGGGGATATTTTCAATCACAAATCATAACTTCAAAAGTGCATATAGTTAAAATATGTATTTTTTGTCATTTTTTGGACGCCATCTCGAATTACACCAAAAATATTGTAATTTAAAAACAGTTTTAACATATTTCTTGACCTATTAAATGTAATATTAGTCACCAAAATCTTCTTTCAAATTGAATAAGAGGCAAGATATATTCAAACGCGCTCCAAAGCTGACCGGTGTCCACGTTTCATCCGCAGAGAGTCTTGAGAGAACGTGAAAGACGTGTCAGTCCTTGGTTAGAACGTGAGAAACGAGAGGAGCCACATCAGACCGTGACGGCCCGGGAGGCAACGTGCTGGCATTCGTTATAGATCGGGAGCCGAACGGGCCGAACCGTACCACGCCTTTGAGCATCCGGACTAGACCACCTGCGACCCTTCACGGTCCGTCCCGCATACCGTGAGAGGTCGTGAGAGATCAATAGAAAACGTAGCAAGACCTGAAAAAATTTGAAAAAGGGCCAAAATCCCATGGTGCACTACGTTCCGGGCAAACGTGGCCGCCGTGGCCACCGGGAACATAATGTAAACCTAGCATTACAGTTTCTATACATTTGAAATTTTTGCTGCCACATTGCTGTGACAATAAGGTATCTTACTCTTTTCCTATACATATAGATCCTTGCTACCACAGTGCTGTGGCAATAACGTTCCTACTGTCTATATACACTTAAAATCTGTGCTGCCACATTGCTGTGGCAATAACGTTTCTTATTGTCTCTATACACCTAAAAATCACTTTGCTGCCGCAGCTCCGTTTTAATAATGTATCTTTTTCTTTCTCCATACATAGAAATTCTTGCTACCACAGAGCTGTGGCAATAACGTTCCTTACCAATATACACATGATACAAATCCTTGCTACCACAGTGCTGTGTAAAAAAGGTTTCTCAGCGCCCATTGCCACCTAAAAGTACTTTTTACCACTCATTTTGTACACCTTAAAGTCTTTCATACCACACTGATGCCGTCTACACATACCAGAGTCCTTGCTAGCACAGTGCTCTGTCAATGAAGTTTCTTACTGTCTCAATACATTTAAAAATATTTGCTGCTAGAGTGCTGTGTGAATACGGTCTCCTATTTTTCTGAACTTAGAAGTACTTGCTACCATAGTGCAGTTGCAATAATGTTTTTATTGTCTCAAATATTTGCTGCCACAGTGTTGTTTTAATATGGTTTGTGACTGCCCATGTAGGCCTACATCTGCAAGTCAAGTCTACATCTACATTCATATGTCAATGAGATTTATTACTGTATCTATGCACTTACAAGCCATTGGTGCCACAGTACTGTGTCAATCAGATTTTTTGTCCTTGCTACCACAGTCATGTGTCAATAAGGTTGATTACTGTCTCTATGTACTTGCAAATCATCGCTGACACAGTTCTGTCACTGCTACCATGAAATTGGCGAATATATGGCTACAAAAAAAATCGGCGAAGATTTGGCAAAACAAGTGTCACCAATTGTTCGTAGAGGGAATAATTTTGCATGGTGTGACAGTAGTTGATGACAAATAAGGGGGATCTCACCGGCCTTGAGAATATTTGGCGATGTTGACAAATTTGCGAAATTCTTGAAATCTTTACCAAACATTCACCAAATTTCCCCAAACGTTTTCTTCTTTCGCCAAACCTTCTCTATTCACCTTGCTATCACAATACAGTGGCAATGATGTTTATTGTACTTTCTTTACACTTACAACTCATTTCCACCACAATGTTGTTTAAGCAAGCCTATGGTTTCTTACTATCTATACACTTACAAGTCCTTGTTACCACTGTGCGGTGTCTCTCTAAACTTACAAGACATATTCTGCCACAGTTCTGTGTCAATAAGGTTAACGTTTCGTATGGTATATTTACACGTACCAATCCTCTATGCCACTGTCATGTCACTATTTTTTCTTACCACCCCTTGACACCCAGACGTTCTATGCTATCACAGTACAGCTTCAGTGTCTTTACCGTTTGAATTCCTTGTTATCATAGTGCTCTGCCCTACCATATCCCAACTTGAAGTCGTAGCAACATTTATTAATTTTATGGAAAAGAAAAAAACCAGTTTCATTAAAAAATATATTTATTTATTAGTTGTTAAGACACTATAATATGCCTACGCCGTTAAACTGAGCTGCCCCAACTATCATAGTCTGAAGTGGCTGGTGATTATTTCAGCATTCTGAAAAGACATAGAAACAAAATTGCTCATATTTAAATATTAGTGAATAAAAATGTAAAAAACATGAACAATTTGGCAAGTTATTGTGTCTACAAACAAGCAAAAATTGGCCATTTTATGTGATAAATCATTCAGCCATTTTTTTTCTCAACCATTATTTTACAACTTGTCAGTTAAATGAATGGGTATTAGCAACACATAGAACAAATTTGATCAGGATAGACTTACATGAAAATCTGGCTAAGGAAATGTTAACGCCGATGTCGACGCCGCCCCCGACAATGACGCCGAACTTCAGTGGCAAAAGTCCACATTAAAAAAGGGCGGGCTAAGTGATCCTAGCCTGAACTGCCTGGTGTATATTTTAACATTCGGAAAATACATGTATATTAAATAGTAATTTTATTTTGAAAAGACATGTATTTGTATTTCAACATTGTGTATTGAAAATCTATACAAAATCAAATTTGATGGCATAGTTATGACTGTACATTTAATTTCCAATACTATAACCTGGAAAATGTCATACCATCAAAACAAAACACCGCAGCTTGAACTTTTGTTTTGTTGACAGCTGGTAAGAGTTTTTGTGCTCCATTTATATGACTTGGTCTCTGTTCTTGCTTTTTGACTGCCTAAAACATAACCACATACATGTATTGTGTTTGAATTGTAACAATTCTACTATTGGTTGATTTGTTCAACCAGATTCAGACCTATTTCATTAGTAAAAAAACAATTTCGGCTTTTAAAATTGAAGTATACTTAGGAATGTAAATATACTTAGGAATATAAAAGTAGCGCTAGTGAATTCCACGATGCCATTTAATTGTTTAGCTAAAATGAATACAGAGTATACAACTGTATAACCTATATGCATTTGCTTTCACAACCTCGCATTTATTTTACACACCTTCGTTTAGTAACAATTTGTATTTCTTTTTCATTTCCCCCTCTCATGAAATCATTGACTCCTATCGTGGTCTGTTTGGTAGGCTATCAGCCACCAGTAGCACACACGGGCTACCAATTGGAACGTGTTTCATAAAATGTTTGTCGCTGATGCCACATCAGGATGAAATCATACTGAGTAAACAAAACCTGAAAAAAACCCATAATACTTCAGGCTAATGGATCATAAAACACAAATGTATGTACATTCTGTATGTATGGCGCCACGCAACTCAGCAAGTGTCTTTCAGTATGTGGACAAGATGAAAAGTAGATGGTAATTGTTTTTGACACAGCAATGTGGCAGTAAGGACTTGTACATGTAGAGGGGTAGTAATAACCTTTATTGACACAGCACTGTGGCAGCAAGGACTTGTACATGTAAAGGGGTAGTAAAAAACCTTATTGACACAGCACTATGGCAGTAAGGACTTGTACATGTAGAGGGGTAGCAAAAAACCTTATTGACACAGCACTGTGGTAGTAAGGACTTGTACATATAGAGGGGTAGTCGGAACCCTTATTGACACAGCACTGTGGCAGTAAGGATTTGTACATGTAGAGGGGTAGTAATAACCCTTATTGACACAGCACTGTGGCAGCAAGGACTTGTACATGTAGAGGGGTAGTCGGAACCCTTATTGACACAGCATTGTGGCAGTAAGGACTTGTACATGTAGAGGGGTAGTAATAACCCTTATTGACACAGCACTGTGGCAGAAAAGACTTGTACATGTAGAGGAGTAGTAAAAACCATTATTGACACAGAACTGTGGCAGTAAGGACTTGTACATGTAGAGGGGTAGTAAAAAACCTTATTGACACAGCACTGTGGCAATAAAGCTTTCTACATGTAGAGGTGTAGAAGGAACCCTTATTGACACGGCACTGTGCCAGCAAGGACTTGTACATGTAGAGGGGTAGTCGGAACCCTTATTGACACAGCATTGTGGCAGTAAGGACTTGTACATGTAGAGGGGTTGTCGGAACCTTATTGACACTGCACTGTGGCAGTAAGGACTTGTACATGTAGAGGGGTAGTCGGAACCCTTATTGACAAAGTACTGTGGCAGTAAGGACTTGTACATGTAGAGGGGTAGTCGGAACCCTTATTGACACAGCACTGTGCAGTGAGGATTTGTACATGTAGAGGGGTAGTAATAACCCTTATTGACACAGCACTGTGGCAGCAAAGACGTGTACATGTAGAGGGGTTGTCGAAACTCTTATTGACACAGCACTGTGGCAGTAAGGACTGGTACATGTAGAAGAGTAGTACAAACCATTATTTAGGCAGCACTGTGACAGCAAGGACTTGTACATGTAAAGGGGTAGTAAAAAACCTTATTGACACAGCACTGTGGCAATAAAGCTTTATACATGTAGAGGTGTAGAAGGAACCCTTATTGACACGGCACTGTGCAAGCAAGGACTTGTACATGTAGAGGGGTGGTCGGAACCCTTATTGACACAGCATTGTGGCAGTAAGAACTTGTACATGTAGAGGGGTAGTAATAACCCTTATTGACACAGCACTGTGGCATAAAAGACTTGTACATGTAAAGGAGTATTAAAAACCATTATTGACACAGCACTGTGGCAGCAAGGACTTGTACATGTGAAGGGGTAGTAAAAAACATTATTGACACAGCACTGTGGCAGTAAGGACTTGTACATGTAGAGGGGTAGTAAAAAACCTTATTGACACAGCACTGTGGCAGTAAGGACTTGTACATGTAGAGGAGTTGTCGAAACCTTATTGACACAGCACTGTGGCAGTAAGGACTTGTACATGTAGAGGGGTAGTAATAACCCTTCTTGACACAGCACTGTGGCAGCAAGGACTTGTACATGTAGAGGGGTAGTCGGAGTCCCTATTGACACAGCACTGTGCAGTGAGGATTTGTACATGTAGAGCGGTAGCAATAACCCTTATTGACACAGCACTGTGGCAGCAAGAACTTGTACATGTAGAGGGGTTGTCGAAACTCTTATTGACACAGCACTGTGGCAGTAAGGACTTGTACATGTAGAGGAGTAGTAAAAACCATTATTGACACAGCACTGTGGCAGCAAGGACTTGTACATGTAAAGGGGTAGTAAAAAACCGTATTGACACAGAACTGTAGCACTAAGGACTTGTACATGTATAGGGGTAGTAAAAACCCTTATTGACACAGCACTGTGACAATAAAAATTTATACATGTAGAGGGGTAGAAGGAACCCTTATTGACACAGCACTGTGCCAGCAAGGACTTTTACGTGTAGAGGGGTAGTACAAAACCGTATTGACACAGCACTGTGGCCTTGGATAAACATAGTCAAGTCTAACGCGACTTGGGTTTTCAAGAGCAGTTTATAGTCACACATTATGGCAGAATGTGTACACATAGGGCCTAGGCCTACAATATAAGACATGATTGACTAAAAGTATCACATTACTTACTTGATGGTGTCACCGATTTACACAAACTCATGCTTCTTCCCATAATTCCATATTGTCTCGCTCGATAATGTCCAAGATAGAACATTTGCGGCAGCCGAAAATACACTTGAGGCCGTTTTAAATGCTTCCCAATTGACGGACGTCTTTCCGAACAACATGGCGACGGTGTAATGGCGGCAATCCACTCAGCCCTGCCACTCCACATGCGAAAATGTATGATGGCCTCTGATTGGTTTGGTGAAAATAACGATTCGCTCTGCTATTGCCACAGTACTGTGGCAATAGACACTTCCTTAAAAAAATATGCCGCATGGGGTACATAAGCCACATTAAAACTATAGTATCTAAGCTATCCTTAATGCTTCGTCTATCTAGTGTTGTTTCTCTCTAAGCACGCTGCCACTTTTTCAGTTCGAAGATGAAGACTATCCCAGATATATGATTCCTGTTTGACATAAAGGAGTCGGAAGCGGCTCTCAAGAGAACAATGACAAAGGCAGTATTTCCTCACTTTTAAAGGAATCAGATATTGTATTGGCTTTGCATGTCTGTCAACGCAGGCAAACACGAGACATCCAGCCAATGTGGAGTTTACATTGGCAACCCTGGCCCAATCTTTATTCAATATTGGGACAATGGATGGTATTCCATGGGCTGGAAAAGTGACACATTGCATTCTGTGGTTTAAATGATATGCTATGTAATTTGTGGTTTCTCTTTCACTCTGAGGTGGGCACTGTGCTAGGGAGTCAGATCTCACGTGAATGTTGTGTCAAGTTAGTCTGGTGGTAGAACTCGCTATTTGACCATTTGTGGGAAAAAAAGTGGAGGATAAATTATTTTTCGTTTTTCTCAGTCAGTATAAACTCCCAGTGCCTAAGAAATTTTTTTTCATGAATATACTTTGGGCAATTTGTTTGACAGAGCTTCAAAGTTTTGGGTAAAACTTCTAATGAATCACACACAAACACGCTACTGAAGGATGGTGTGTATTGCCAATAGTTACATATACAATTAATCAGAAATGTGAGTTATATTTAAAATCGAATGGATTTTAAAAGTTAAAAAAATTCAAAATGGCGCCCATTTTTGCAACAGAAATCATTACATGTATCAATTAACTACACACTTCCATCATTTTTGACATTACTCTATTTCTAGGCAGTATAATGTCGCTGCAATCCCTCTCCAACATAAATGTTATGATGTTATGCTTATTATGCTTTTTAACCCTTTCGTCACCATAACCTTGAAAATCTTGATATCAAGCAACGAGATAAACATCTATCAGAGTATTACTCACACCTGAAAAAATAATATCGTATTTTATTAAAATATTATTAAAACCCTTAGTAATTACAAAAATTAAAATTAAAATATGTATAACAAATGTGAAAACAAAACACTTTCAGTGGGTCTTTTATCCCGCAAAACAGATAAATCTTAACTTATTTTGCAAGCTAATTGCTTGTGGTCTAATACTCGCTAATATAGATCAAAATACATTTTTGTTGTAGGTACAGATATTAAGATATTAAAAAAAACAATGGCCTGATACATAAGTGTACAGAATACTAAATATAATAGGATAGCGGAATGACCATCACATACGTTTTAACACTTTGTATAGCTTGTATATTTTTATTCATCTTTATTTTCATACATTAGTGGGAAGCTGGTTCCCAAAATATAATTATTATGTAATCTAAACAACCTTGTTAAAATAGTGATAAAACATAAGATGAAACATAAGATATTGGCCCAAAACTTCACGAGTGTGAATTGAAGATTGGATATTGTTGAATTACATGTTGTCACGAGGCATTTGTGGTGGATGTGATTTGCTGATATATCAGTACAATAGGCACATATTGCTGGCACAAATATGTTCTTTATCTTTCTATGCGTAACAAGAAATCTTGCGACCTCAGAGGTTCATATAATGGCCTAAAATGTAGCCTACCCATAAATGACTCAGGTTTGATAAAGGTCTATATTGGCATCTAAAGGATCACACGACGAGTGCATGAAACTGATGTGGACACATATGAGATTGTTATTCGGTTATAGCAGCCGGGTATATCAGTATTGTAACTTTTCTATGTATGTTGGGTTAATTTGAGGAACGTTTCATAATCATTGTACAGACATCCATCAAAGTTATGTTGCTATTAAGGCTTGAGAGATGGGCTACGATACACACTATTTATATAGAAACACAAGCAGACACTTCAGATGACCTTTCAAATCCGACATAATAAACTGTACAAATAGTCAAAGAAGAGATTGTCACTAAGAGGGAAGTGCGAGAGATCAAGATGCTGTAAAAACTAGATGTAAAAGCGTGAGAGACCCCCAAATGTCCTAGTAGTAGGGAGATGAAGCATCACAAGGGTATACTTCTACCTTCAAAATATAGTCTTATGTGTCTCGCCACCGAGTACATCATCCCAAAATAAATTTGATACTGCGTCTGATGTATATTAGGGCGCTATGCTTAATATAATGTTAGCTTTAAAGAGTTAACTTTATTTTACCCTGTAACATTTCTGGCACAGCTGGATTTTAGTTTTGAACCTCCATATTACTGATATTCTTCATACTTGACTTTAACAAAACCCTGGATCAACTAAATATGTATTAGATCTTAAATCAAACATAAATTTAATTCATTCCACTTGTCATAGATGTAGCCTACTTTTATCAAAAAAATGGGTTTGATAGCATGGTAGTCTTTTCAGTTTTCACCTGTGCTTAGTGAGCAAATGACAATTATGCCAAATGTTTCCCGACTTAAATAGCCTAATGATATTCAGAACTACATGTATTAGAAAGTCATAGTTTATAGTATAGGCTAACGAAACCATATCTAAATTATTACAAATAGCGATGGAGACATGGTTCGATTATTTTGATTTTGTCTCGTAAAAATGATGTAGGCCTACCTGATGCACATACTCCAAATATGTATTTCCAAATTTATGCGGGTCGTAAGTAAAATGTGTGCATATATAGGAGTTTTACAGATTTTCAAAGGGTATAGTAATTAAAGTGTCAAAATAACGACAGTAAATAAGAAAATGTATAGAAAATAGTTGTAATTAGTTTTTATTTTTAAAAATAATACCTTATTGAAATGATATAACATAATTATTTCAATTGTTATCATTTAAATGTTTTTTTCCTCAGTTATACACCTCGTACGTTTATTCTAGATAAGTACTCGAAATATGTAAAGGTTTCTGTAACATTTTTTAGCTCAATATTGGAATTTAAATTTTAAATATTTTTTGTAGGGCATGGTGATTTAAGTGTTAATTTAACATTATGTTGAAACTTGTATACTACATCTATTTATAGTTAATTCTGAAGTAGTAATCAGTCTAGTATTTCAACTCTGGCGGAAAAAAATTTAAAAAAATTAACCAATTAAATTATATACTTGTTGATGCTGCTCGCAAAGTAGCCGCCATCTCGAATTTGTCTTAATCACATACTTAAAACATTGACCAGAGTATTAAACAATTATTTTATAACACTACTAAATCATTCGTATTTTTATATATTTAACACAACTGGTTTATGTCTTATTTTATAACCATACACCTTAATTTAAATGCAGATTTCACCCAATTTTGAACCAAAATGCGAGCTGCTGTAAAACAAATTGCTCAAGTGGATTTGCTGGGGATTTTTTTCTGAGATACTATGAGGTGTACTGATTCACAAGAGCTGAACAAAAATTATCCTTCACTTTTTTCCAACAAAATGTACACTACCACCAAATTAAGTTGGGATATTCTGATAATGGTCCCAGCTTCCTAATCCTAATAGATCTGTATTTCAAATTAAACAATAATTTTAATATTGGGTCAGATGTAAGTGCGATAATGACTCCAACTTCTTGATGTCAAGTCTGAGCTTTCATTTCATAAATCACGTAAAAATCACTGCTGAATCTGATACAAAGAGCAAAGTGAACCTAATAGCTGATCAAATATTCAGCAATAAGTAGATCCGGCTACATGTATATGACATACAGTGTACACGTTGATTGAAAGTTGGCTTTGAAGCAAAGATGGGATTTTGTATTGGATTTATTTTGTCGGATCCACCGTAATATTAGCTTTTAAAAGCAGGCTGATCCAGCTCTTAACCCCTTACACGTCAAGGTATATGTTCATCCATTGTAGTTATATCTTGCTATCACTATAGTTTTTTTTGAAAATAGATAGTGTCTCACCCAACTAATTACTTTTCAGCAAAAAGTGGACTTTTTTTATTTTCTTTTGCCGGATCATCCCTCTAGTTATTGTGGGTAGCTATGTGACATTTTTCTGACAATGGGTGAGATTGTGTTTGGAATTCACAGAAAACACAAAATAATGCAACGTGGCGTATTCATATGAGCGTCCGAATCAGAACCTCTCTCTAAACATGAGAGACACTGACAATGGCATTTTCCCACATTTTTAAGGTAATGACTGACTTTGGCTGCAAATAAAAAAATGACGGTAAACACCAATTTCATTTTTTTCCTTAATTCACAATCTATAAACTTTCCATGGATAAGTATGATTATTATATTTGAACAGTCCCTGATAGGCATGTGGCTTCTAACGTGTGGGCAACAATACATGCAAATATAACGGACTCAAATTAGTTGTGTGAGAACATATCTGTTATTTTGGTATTATTATAATAAAGCCACTAAATGTTTTTATTTTTATTTTATTATGTAGTTAGACTCATCACCCAACCCAGTATTGGAAATTTCTCGTCAATTGCGTAAGTTACCCTGACCCTGTGTGTGTGCGCATCTTCATCCCAGTCAAGACAACCCGCGCGTTTGACGATTGCAACCAATGTAATCAATGTAACCACTCTGTGACAGTGGCTCGGTCATTTTTCATTCACCCTTCACAGGCACCCCAATTCACCCCTTACCAAATTTACTTATCATCATTATCACCTTTACCTACTTTTTCCGTGACTTCTATTTCGATATGTTAATAAGCTACTACTAATAATAATAAATACTCGCTTGGCAATGGCAACAAAACAGGACATTAAAATGTGAGTACCTTATTAAATTATCTTATTATTTGTTTACCGGGCTTTCCTTTCTACGCAGTGTTGATTGACATCCTAATACCATTCCTGTTGTGTAATTTACAGTATTCAGAATGTATCTGAATATTTTCGTTTACAAATTACAAAATAAATAAATATAAATTATAAGTTACATTTTTTATTTATTTATAGATGTGACACATTATTCTGGTTCAGACGCATAAGTCATTTACAAAAAAGTGATATTAAACATGTCTGTACTTCGTTTGACTGTGATCCGTGGGTAAGTGAGAGTAAATGATAGAAACCATATGTGGATATGGCACTTGATTCCCTCCCATTTGATTGAGCAGGTGAGTGAGTGAGCAGGTGAACAAGAACAACACAGAAAACACAGCATTTTCACCCAATGTTGTTATAACTTTGGGCCGGCGTCGCAGACAGCGGGTCAAAATTGAAACAACATTGCAATAACCCCGTAACACGGGACATGAGCCTGGTGTGATGTTGGTCAATCGTCTACGACGCTGGCCCGTCATCACGCCATCATTAGATACCTTATCGTGTTCACTGGAAATGGTCATCCAGCATCTCCGACGTTGCAGCAACACAAAACCGGTGTTGCATTACATCTGCTGGGAGCTGCAACAATCCGTGGAATATAAAAACTCGAACTCTTTTAATTCCAGTTTTTCATCACTAAATACATCGTGTAAAAGTAAAAAAGCAAGATGGGAGCGACAGCTAGTGAGCCATGGACGTTGCAGGCTCACACTCGAGTATTAGTTTTTTTAATACTATAGATCACGTAAACAGGTAAACTGTGGAAAAATCGGGAGACGTTCATAAATCTAACCCGTGATCACTGTCGCGGGAAGCACCTCACACATTGACCCAATGTTGCTGTAATGCTGTACCACCGCCTGCGACGTCGCTCCAAGGTCGTTTGATTGCTGTACCTATTGTCATGTATTATTTCAATAAACATGATCAAGTAATTGTGAATTGAACACTTTTATTGCAATATCTTTTTTGTGGATTACATGTATATTGCTTCATTTATTCTGTGTTATGTTGTATCATGAGGCATTTAGGTAGGCTATCTTTTATATTTTAAATGCAATGCAATGAATCGGGCTTTAGGCCACCTTTGTGCACATATAGGCTAAACTGGGCCAGGAGAACCTCCTGAGGATGGGGAGATGATTGAGATGACACTGTCCTCCAGACACAGGATTCGAAATTCTAGCCCTGGCGGTCTGAGGCCGAGCACGCTACCTCTCGGTTACGGAGGCTCCCCACAATACTGACTTTCACACGTGGATGGGGAAGAAACATTTGTTTTTTGTTTCTTTCAAACCGCCGAAACAGGGAACTGAACCCCGAAGTCTGGCGTGAAAGGCAGCGGTTCTAACCACTACCCTAGGGCCCCCGCCCCTTTGATATTTCAAAGCAAGTATGCAAGACACTGGAAATTATTCGAACTAATAAATGCTGATGAATATAATTTTTACACTTTGTCTTGTCTAGCCCTAATGTCGCAGTTTTAACTAATAACCGCTAATCACGACTGTAGTCGTGTCCAACCTATTTTATTAGCAGGTTAAATTACTGATATTGGAAATGAAATAAACGCCTCAACATCAATATTTGCAAATATCTGGTCTCAAATTAAATAAATAGGAGTAATTTTCATCCACATGAAGTTGTAGCGAGACACAACAAACAACTTCAAGTTTGTAAAAATCGATTTTTTTTAATTTAGCGCTCTAAGTGTTACATTCATTGGTCTGCGAACTCCATGGTCTTGATTATAATATGATGCTTTCGTTAATTAATCAGTTATTCCCATAGAAATAAAAATAGGCATAAAAATACCTACAGTGTTTGGAGTGAAAGTAGCTGACACCTACATGAAATGTGCATTTCATTTCAAATGTGCATTTTTTCAGTCCTATTTCAGTCATGCAATAATTACAAAGTTGAAAGTAATTCCAATTGTATTTAGAAATTACTTCAATCTCCTTTAGTATTCAGAGAGGAAAAGCGTATGAAATAATTATAAGACATTTAAAATCACTTGAGCTAGATGCCGTGATAATCTTTTTAAAAGCAATGTCGATTTTCACAAACCACACCTACTAAATAATGAAATAAGAAATGCATCAAAACATGAGCGCACTACGTCCAGTGCATTTTTATTGAAAAAAATAAAACCATGACCTATTATTTTACGCCGTACTTGTATTTAATAAATGTATTACTGTTACAGTAATACATTTCTTAGAAATAAATCAGGCGTGAAACAGTAGGCCATGGTACCTGACCGACCGACCGACCGACCGACCGACCGACCGACCGACCGACCGACCGACCGACCGACCGACCGACCGACCGACCGACCGACCGACCGACCGACCGACCGACCGACCGACCGACCGACCGACCGACCGACCGACCGACCGACCGACCGACCGACCGACCGACCGGCCGACAGACAAACAGACAGACAGACAGACAGACAGACAGACAGACAGACAGAAAGACAGACCGACAGACTTACAGAGCGATTTATTGTGTGATTAAATATTGCTTTACGGCGCTTTCTGCACATTGCAACAGAAGGAAGCCCGACTATGTCCTGCTCTTATTGAATAACCTCAATACCTCATTATACTGCACATCGAGTGATTCAGTCAATCAGTCAGTTGCTCTCCCCAAATTGTTGCCTTGTCGCCATATAATATGTCGCACAATGACCCAGTCATAAACAACTCACAACGGTTGATATTTATCATGTTTACGGACGCTAGTAGAAATACGTGATACAAATTTGCAATGAAACCCTCAGATAAATACACCCATCCATTAAAACGACACTGACTTTCTTCAAAATGCATTTAACTTTATTATCTTTTCAGTGTGTAATTGCTGACCTGATTACGAGCTTACTATATAATCATAAGCTTTTTATGCACATAATATACATCTTTAACATACACTAGCGACGCCAGTTTATTGGGAAAACAGTAGCCTCGGATATACGAATCTACACTCCGAAGACAAAAGGTTCTTGAAGGTTATTTTCCATAACTGTACATTCGTGAGCAAAGTGTACACTCTTTAGGGTTCTTTCCCATATGGTGATATAGAGGAAGGCTTCACATACATACCAGGTATGTGAAACCTTCCTCTATATCACTATATGGGAAAGAACCATAAAGAGTGTACACTTTGCTCACGAATGTACAATTATTGTTCATACTAGTCATGTTGACCACGCTGTTAAGGTTTAAACATGATTACGTATTATGTATTACGTATTCATAATCGTCCAAAAAATAACTCATTTTACTAGATTCGTAGACATGCGTACATTCAGATCTTCTAATCTATCGAATTTCGTTCTTTCGCCTTGGCATACACGTTTTTTATAATTATCGATATGATTTCCAGCGATGAATCACCGATTATGATTATAGTTGACTATACTATTGATGTCTCGAACACTGTACAATTGTTTTGATTGACGAGGATTCGCTGGACAAGTTTGGTACATGGACGTCCAAGAGCCATGCGGTAAATATATAATTTGTTCTAATGTTGGTTTAATGCCGACCCATCGTCTGCGGCACCCACCGTCGAATCAGATTGGAAATTTCGATAGTAATTCCAGTTTGAAATAAAGACAAATATTAGCTGACAATTCAGCAGCGCAAGGGTTGAAACAAAAGCCGTTTTTAATCCAATTTATAAGAAGGTTAAATCGCAGTTATTCCGAACGAAATGAGCGTTTACATATCAACATAAGCAAATGTTTGATCTCAAATTAAAAAAATATAAGTAATTTTCGCCCACTTGAAGTTGTGAGTCGCGGTAGCGAGACACAATTTCAAGTGTGTGAACATTTAAATTATTCATTTTGACGCTTTAACCCTTTCAGTACGGAAATCTATTTTAGACTATGACGTCTAAATTCGATCCTCGCATTGAAAGAGTAAAGATTTATATTCACATAGGTATTCAAATGAAGCGGAAAGAGCTAACTAAGACATTTGTGATGATTTTAAATTAAAAAACACTTTGGTCGCTATTTTTCATCCAAAAATATTTCGGCGCTTTAGGGATTAAGTCACGCGTTTCCAGGGAAGCGTTGACTACTCTGATTGGAATAGCAATCATTTATAAGACCCAGCCAAACACAGAAAATAGGAAGACCAATAACCTTCTGAAATATACACGATGACCTTTTTCATAGATTTATGTAATTCAATTTGTCTGGCACAAACGTAAGGAATACTGACATTAAATTAATTAAATAGAACCCGATCAGCCTGAAAAATACCTAACAACGTCTAAAAGTGGTGTAATATTTTTTTTTCAGCGGAGTCAGATGATATCTAACTTTTAATAAGATGTTGAGCCAAATGCTCAGTCTGTTGCCAACATTGACATGGAAGGTTCGGCCTACATGTATCAGCACCTGTCATTCAATAGTTATTTAAAATACATCGGTGACGTCAGTCTATTGTTAAAACAGTAGACTCGGATCGACGAGTCTACTGTTATTTTTACATTGGCAGGGAGCGCACAAGATAAATATTTCAGCACTACACTGCATGGCTAATGTTTCACAGTTAACCATGCTGACTATAAAAATGAGATATCAAATCTTGGAACACATGTACCTATGTTGTGTATTTTAAGTCGAAGAAAAAACTCAATTACGATAGATTCGTAGATCCGAATATACTCGGCGCTGTTTTCTTTAATTTTTAAATCACATCCAATCATCTTTATCAACTATAAGTCGAGAATTGCGACAGCAATTCGCGGCTTGTAGTGGATGAAGATGACCATAGTAATTTATGAGAGGGTTATAGTAGGTGAGTCGTCTAGATTAACATACGTTTGCATAGGTCCCACCCGCATGTCCATCATGGCCAACGTTCTGAGGAGTGTGACCCTTAAGAGACAAATATTACTGATTAGTCACCAATAAACGACTCATTTCATTTAATGGAAACTGACATTGAGCATTTTGAATTAGAAAAGACGTACACAAGCTAACCCGTTACCCGCTAAGTTATTTAATTTAAATTGTCAACCACGTGAAGTTTTCTGTCGAGGTAGCGAGGCACAACTTCAAGTGGGTGAAAATTACTTTAAAGGTTCATACCCAGGTTAAAAAGTTTCAAAGTTTTAAATTCTGTTATATAGGCTTTCTCCCCCCTCCATTTGAAAGAGATAAGTACCCGATAAGTGTGTATTTCAGAATGTTCATACAATTAATAACAGCCATCTCTTTATTATAATGGCTTTGACCAAGCCGCTAAGGGTCTAAGTAAAAGGTCCGATGTTGATTTGTTTTTTTCTTCGGAATGATCAACACTGAGGAAAATCCCTTCCTTTTTGTCACTACACCAGCCACGAACATCCCATGAATATTACCTGTGTATTTTGGCGATGTTCACGATATCCCGCGAATATATAAAACATTGGCCGAGTTTAAAAGTGTTGAGCCTTCGTGTTTGTAAATGTGAGACCCGTAGGGAAAGCGCCGTTAAGCTGTGGTTTCCCGATGACATTGTAACTAAACTAGCAACATCTTTGACGATGTGATACATCTGAGACCATACACACTTATCCTGATACGAGTTAAGAACTTATTGTCATAGATTACGGCTAGTAAATTATAAAAAAAACTATCGCTAGAAAGAAATAATCAAATCGCTGACTCGATAACACTTTCATGTGAAACAATTGAAAAATGGCTGCTGCATTAAAAAATGGGTGGATCTAAAAGACAAAAATGTAATGACCGTCATTTTGTCATAATTCCTCTTTTTCGAAACCTGATTACGTTGCCAACGAAATGTTGCCTTCACTCATTCAAACACACAAAAATATATAAATTAAAATTAAAAAGACTATTGTTGAACCCAACGCTTAAAGGGTTAGTAAATAAAAGTGCACCCTTAGCGACAGGACATCGTCAGTAGCCTATAGCGGTGTCCTGTCGTTCAGAAGGAGGACATTTTATATTTTCTGACACACATGTCAACGGCAGTCGGGGTCCAGCCCTGGCCATCAGTAAGTTTGACAGCTTGGCAGCGCCGTCAAAATTATCACGTTCATTTTAACTGACGCTTCACACAGCGGTATGTCAATTCACACTCCCGGCAGTTAATGTTTATGTCCGACTTCTGAAACCTACGACAACGACTTATCCTACATTTATCATCCCAAATGACAGACGACGATACGATCTAATTAGATTCCGGTACTTCCAGATAAAATATGGGACTGTTTGACGAGTGATATCCGGGTGTGGAAGCAGTAAATCCTGTCAGTGATACCAGGCTGGGTCACTTGGTTTCTTGGTAGACCTCTTGTTGAAGAAGGATCAACAGTAGTCTGTAATAACAGACTCTGTGCGATACAGAGTCTGTAATCATTGCCATTCGTAAAGTTGTGCCCCAAAAATACGGTGCGCATCCGAGCGATTGCGCAATGAATTTCTGCGTCATTGTTTGATCAATTATTTTTATATCATTCTATAATGACAGATGTACATCTCATTAGAATGATGCCTTAACGTGGGGACTTAAAGCCCTGTCTTTATAGGTGAATTTATCATCTAATAGGGCTACCCCATCCTCCTGGCAGCAAGTCTTGACACAGCGAGGCCGTCAGGCCAAGCCTTGCTGAATTAGCCATACCACCCACCTATTGGGGTAGGGAGGGATATTTAGATATTGAATATTCATTAGTTTTTCAAAAAATGTCTTTTTAATGTTGGCCCGCTGTCTGCGACGTTGGCTCACCATTAATTCAACCCTCATGCACGTTGCGGTGAGATGTGGTGGTCTGTGTCTGAGACGTTTCCGGTGAGCTACTCGGCCAGCAGACATGTGTTGTTTAATGTAGGGCCGGTGTCGTAGACAGTGGCCCCACATTAAAACAACACTCATGCCAGAGGGCAAACTTGGGTCAAACAGAAAAAATATTTTTTGAAAGTCCCCACTCCAAAAGGCGGATTCAACCCTGTTTCAGCAAGGTCGGTCTACGACCTCAGGAATAGCCAGCTTTGCAGAGGAAGATGGGCTACCCTCACATTTTTCATAAAATGTTTGGTCTCAGCGTACACTGACCACCAGCATAGAAAACCTCAGCTTTTGCTATGCTGTCAATCTCTGACGTTGAACCATGCTGTCCACGTCAAGCTCGGACTAGATCAACAGTGGATATCCGGCGGTTTTTAATGTTGGGGAACCGTTTGCCACGTTGGTCTCATAAGTCAACATGGTGTCGTAATACTAGGATGGCACGCGGAAATGTATGTAATTATCATGTGTTGCTCGGGAAGCCCTGGCAACGCGTTTTCTACAGGTTCAAACAGGTTCGCCCATTCTATGAATTTCCCTGTCTTCTGAGGAATTTGTTCATGTCATAAAATCTATGCACGTTTTTTTTGTGTCATTTCTACGGATTTTTTTTTAAATGTAGTTATTTTAGTTTTATAATTTGATGTTCCTTATAGACGTGCAGCTGGTTCTCATTTAGACCTATATTTAAGGAGTTTAAGGCTCAGAATGTAATAGGGGCAAATAATAGTTCATCTTATTGGAAAGTTTCTCCTCTTTTCAATGGTGGTTGATGTGGAGCTGTTTGAATGGGAGAAATTGATGAAAATTGAGCTCAAACTCATGTACCCGCAAATTTAATGATTATTTTGTGTTCTTCTTTGTCTGATTACCTCGAAGTAAATTTGTTAAAATGTAAACGTTCCGCATGTAATATTACCACATCATCAACTATTTTTCTGAAAAAATCATCATCTTTCCAATGGTGTCTCATGTGATCCTCTATTTGTAGCAGAAATTAGGTAAAATTGATATTAGAAATTTGTACCGTAAAATTATGTAACCGCTTTCTATATTTAAAAAAACCACGATTAAATTAATTTCTAGAAATGGCATGGTTGAGAATGTAATACTTGCATTTTAAACTCTCTATGGTTCAGTCACATTTCAGTGGCACTTCGCGAAAGTTAAATTTTGTTCCGAAATTGACGCAAATGTTAGTGTAAACATATGTATGTGATCCCTATTTTTGGCGATATTCAGCTTCTTAATCGGCATTGAACCTATTCTCAAACTATTTTTACACAAAAATATATTAAGCATTATTTATTTCTATTTTTGTTTTGACACAGACACTGTTTTGTGACTTTCAATTATAATTATTTTGTCATCTTTTTATGTTAATTTATATTGTGTATCGGCGCTGGCGCTGTCTCAGGTTTTAGTATGTATATATACTCAATACGCATCATGTTATCATCAAGCGTTTTTTTATCTCGATGCCTTAGTGCGGACATATTGTTATCAGTTTGGTCTTTTTACCTTATCACTTTTACTGTTCAAGATATCATATTATTTTAGTCTGAATTGTCATTTAAATGGCAATACTGGCCGAAAAATGACGTTAAAATATATTTTTACTTACTCTCAGCTTCCTAATCTTAAATAGCGGTAGTGGGATATATATACTTGATTTGAATGTGTATATAAAAAATACTGCAAAACACGAAAATTATTTGTTAAAATAAATACAGAAAAGGTGTTTAATAGAGCACAATGTACTGAAAGTGTATGCAACATATCCCCGAACCACAACCCTCCATAACCATATTAAAAAGATTTATAACAAGATCGTAAACCTCCACGTCTAAGCATTATTATTACGGTAAATATTAGGACTATGTAAAATTAGGATTATGTGGCCGATATCCCGTGTTTCTGTGTGGATCGTTTTTTAACCAGTGCGGCTGATAATGAACTACGTCATGTGCAGAATGGTATATATTTTCCAGTTTAATGGATATCACTACTGTAGATTGCAGTCATGTACAAGAAGTTGATGATAATGTTGATTTGACCTGTCAAACAATTCATGAAAGAATACATTACATGTAATGGCACGAGTAGGCAACAGATAAAGCCCTAACTCAGGAGAGAATTCCTCGTGTGCCGGAAAAATATCTTGTCATGTCAAATGAAATTGAATCTCTAATAAAAATATACCCTTTTGCAAAACCAACAGTCAAAACCAAAGACAGTCGGTGCTTTTGAAAAGCTACATACACTGCAGACATCCCGTTCCGGTATGCTTGATAATTATACCTGGATACTTCTTCGTCTACTCTCCCATGGACGGATCCCGTTACCGAGTGGATATGAAGCACAAGACACTGCCATTCCTTTTTGGTCAGGATACCAGTCATTAATCGCTGTGAAACACTGATCTCTCACTGTGGTTGGATATGCACCAATAGTAGATGTCAAACCCTCAGATACGTCAACAGTGTATACAGTCATGAAAAATGCACAGAAATGTCGCATGCACTTGGTCGGTCATTTCAGTGCAAACAATGGACCAACAACTGTATTGTATAGCAAAGCAAGTTATGTGGCATTTACCAGATGAGTTCAACAACCACACTATGCGACTTGGTGGCTTTCACACACAGTGTTGCTTTATTTCATCAATTGGTCAGCTCTGGGGTGATGTTGGTTTACGTGATATTCTCATTGATTCTGGTGTGTATGTATCTGCCTCTGTTGATCAAATGCTGTCTGGAAAGCAATACAAACGTGCTGTACGTGGTTTGATATCAATTGATGTACGAAGCACTAATGAGGTGTTACATGATGTATTTTTTCAAGTGGTGTGAGAATGTACAGTTGGAAACAATGGATAGAAACAAGTGAAATCGTTTGTTAGTGCATCACTGACAGTAGGTGGTACAAATTATGTGTACAGTCCCATAAAAAAAAACCTATGTAAAAACATTTGCTCTCATGAAACAGAAAACGAGTATACGTTCCCAATCTGGAACAAAGCTCGCTGCAGTGAACCCAGAGCTTGTGTTTCGAAGAGCTCCTGTTATTTCAGAATATTGTGATGAATTATCTTTGGTAAAGGCATGAGCCACCCGATTGGAGCGGTACCATCAAGCATGTTCTACGAAGATGGAACCATGAGAAAAAAATGCTAAATCAGAACTAACGTCAGTACTAGAGAATCGCGCTGCATCAGTCTGTGAGATTTCTGTGGTACCGCCCAAACCGTATACATCAGATATACAATGGCTTTGATACAAATAATTGATGGAAAATCAACATAAAACATTTGATGATTTAGGAAAGTTTTATGCCAAATTATTACTGCAGCATTTAAACAAAGCAGACACTGTCATAGAAGTATTTGATTGGTACAACACCAAACTCTCAATAAAAGCCGATGAACGTGCTCGAAGAGCTGTACATTATGCCAACAAAAACATATACAGTGTTAATGGCGGGCATCCAGTGCCACCATGGAAAACTTTCTGGAAGTTTTTGATAACAAGCAATGCCTGATGCAATTCCTTTGTGATTACTTATGAATTGCTGGCCAGGATTTAGTTCTAAAACTTCCAGCTGAATCACTATATCTATATGTTGGGAGTGGTAATGGAGAAGAAGTTACCCATATCACATCAAAGGGCACATCAAAACCAATCTCCAAAGTCATCTCTTTAGCTCACACGAAGAAGCTGATACTAAGATGAGATATTCCACGCCATAGATGCCGACATTATGTTTGAGAAGAGTCATGAAAAATGAAAAATAATTATTCGATCAGCCGATGCAGATATGCTAGTCTTGGCACTTTATTATTACCAGCATATGTACAATACCTCACAGCTTTGTATACAGACAGGAATCGTTACAGCCACGCAAGACAAACGACGTTACATAAATGTGCGTGAAATGTTTAGGTGGGGTACTCTGTAACATACTCCCTGAAACACGTGCCTTAACGGGATGTGACACAGCTTCAGGTATATATGGGATTGGTAAAAAGACTCTCATGAAAGTCATCACCAAAACCCCAGAGAACTTTAGTGAACTTGTTAAACTGTCAGGCACTGATGGTGATGCGACATTACAGCAGGCAAGGAAGCTATTTTCCAGCTTGTATGATCAACGAGGTAAGGAATACAATTACCATAATGACTTAAACAAGTTGAGGACTCGCATGGCCAAGCAAAAAGACTTATCTCTGTCTAAAATACTACCCTGTGAAGCCAGTTTTCTTCAACATGTAAAACGTGCAACATAGCAAGCCCGGGTATGGGAAGCAGCACATGTTGGGTTTTCTGATTTGGGAACACCTCTTGACTTTGGCTGAATACAGGAGCAATGTATGTTATCTCCAGTAAACTATGAAGGGTGTAGTGCGTCTGAGCTAATTGACAGTTTGAAATGTGAATGTGGTGTTAGGCAAATGTGTTCTACTGGATGCCCTTGCTATTAAAGTGGAATGCCATGAACTGAACTTTGCTCTTGTGCTGCCACGGAAATATGTAATAATGTTTTAACAATTACTGTCCAAGAAAATATTGAAGACACTGACGAGTAAAAGTGTTCAAAATTACATCGCATTGAGACAACTGTGCTCATACTTCGCGCTTGTTTAGTCACTTTAACATGTTTAATAGTGAAACTTGTCCTTAGTAGTCGATTGTATTACAGTTTCGTCTATAGCAAATCGTAATAATTAGTGATGTTGTTTCATGTGATACACCTGTTATAGATTTAATTGATTTGGATGCTAGTCTCCCATAAAAATATAGATGTTTCTTGTTATTTGTATTTGTTACATGTTTATGAGCCAATGCTTTGAAATGATGAAGAGTTATTTGTAGATTAGTATGCTGAGTAAAATGGGCCTAATATAGACATTCAATTAAGTATAGCTATGTGTTAATACATTGGTAGCAATTTGATGCCAAATATGTAGAATGATAACGATAGTAACATATCTTTATGTGTTGTTTTGTGTTCATAGAGAAATGATTGGTATGGATGTAATTGGTTTTGCATAACACATGTAGACGTTACACAAACATGTAAATTTATTTTAAAATAATATTATGTTATCATTAAAGACACTATATAGTATTTTTTGTTATTGCTCTGTGTTTTAGTTTGATAAATGTATATTTTTTGGTATTTGTTGTAATTTGCCCTGCTTAAAACACATTTGCGTGTTATTTAGTTATATAATATATACACATATATATCGAACGCAAGTTGCTTGACATATAATAATTGAGAATTGTAAATTTGCTCATTCAATATTCATGGATTCACTAAGAAAGTACAAGCCACAGACTCTTACAAATACTGGTTATGTTTTTTTTACGGAGATGTCTAAAACATAATAATTCATTTTTCCTGTGCAATTTTTCAACCTGATTTTCACAGTTTTTTATTAGATTATAACCTCATCCGAGACACTGTTGTGATGGGAGTAGTGTTTAGTGTAAACCTAGCTATGATAAAGATGTATCCAGTTCAAAACGTGTACATTGTGGACATTATTTTGAGAGGAGGTGGATCTTTACGACATTCAGAAATTAACCGCTAAATTTGCGGGTACATGTCTTTGAGCTCAATTTTCACAAATTCCTCTCCAAAATACAGCTCGACATCAATCACCATTGAAAAGAGAAGAACATTTCCAATAAGATAAAAATTGCCCCTAATACATTCTGAGCCTTAAAGTCGATTTTTATAGCCACCAGCTGCACGTCTATTAATATTGATAAGAAATATTAATGTGTTTATTTATACGTTTATTGTTCAATCATATCATTAAAACATACATTTCCACCCTTAAAGCACTGAATTCAATGATTTATTTTACAACTACTTGACCCAAAACTTCAAGCGGGTGAAAATTACTGATATTTGTTTAATTTTAGACGAAACATTTGCAAATCTTGATGTTTTCACTCCCAATATTTTTTAATAACAGATAAAACGACTATAATCGTGATTAGCAGTTATTATTGAATGCATGTTTCCCAGAGCGCGCTTCGTTGTAGTGTCGAGAATTCATTCTGATTTCTCGCAATATGAGGATTTGTTTTCAGTTCATTAAATTATTATATTATTAGGCAACACTGTAGAAATGAGTGGTGTAATTTTTTAGTCATACCGTACTTCAAATGGGTATAAATTAAATTGGCTAGCTGACAGCTCTAGGAGTTAAATCACAACAAAGTTACCATGGTTATTTTCAATCTACATGTATTTATAAACAAAGGCGTCAATAAATGAAATACCACACGGTGGAGTATTCATAGAGATAACCCGATATAAACCGTACAGGGCTTTATTGCTGGCATTGGCAACAAAACTAAAGGTGAGCCAGTTGTTATTAGTCTATCGATACTGGTCGAGTCTGTAATTAATCGATATCGTTACTTTGTACTTTATCAAATGTGTCTGTCTGTATTATGTATTTAATAACACCACCCCTCCCCCCAGTGGCTGTATGTCACATTCTTCATCTCCACAGTATTTATATCATTTCAACTATCTTAAAATATTAGTTTACCTTACTTATACATCTGTCATTGTAATCAGTACCGTATGCAATTATTTTGCGAGTAAATGTTCTTCTTGTTGTTTTGTCTTTCTGTTTAAATTGAAATAATGCTAACATATTACTTTGCTGCTGTTTCTTCTTACTTGCAATTGCTGCCTGCATTTCAGAAAATGGCTTAGTATACTTCTGAGCCATCAACAATAATCAGACAAGAGTATTTTATGACATATTGGTCTTATATTTTTAATTACAAAGTTCGGCTAAAACAGATCATTAAATTACTTCCAACGAGCGCCATGCTGCAATCACGAGCATTTCCAAATAACAAAATTCCCAATAACGACAATGTAATAACAACGCATTTACAAAACAAAACTGACACTCTTTAATTTGCCATTATTGGAAAAGACGTCAGAGTAATGGGTTATCTATATATCCTTGATTGCTCGCCCAGTGTCTCGGACTTATACACGTTCTAGAATTAGGCCAGATAGTATTATAGCTGACAGCAAATAAAAACTCAGCTCTTGGAAAACTTTGGATGGCGGTCAACTCGGTACTACACCGAGTTTCTAGTAAATTAATGACTACCACAAGTGATAGCACCACAATTTGCCACAGTTCTTCCACCTTTTTTTGTAAAGAATGAAATTTCGCGATCATTAACACAATGTGCCTCATATTCCACCACCAGGAATAAATTTTCCAATGACATCGTTCAAACTCGCCATTGAAAATGAGGTTAAGAAAGTAATTTTTTCTTCCCAGGACAAATCCTGTGATCAATTAATTGCCTACCAAATTATTGCAATCTTGTCTAAATGTATTGCTAACTCCCATCACGAACATTGTCAATTTGTCTTTGGAATCCGGCTCTTTCCCAGACGTTTTAAAAGTATCACACATTAGACCTTTATTAAAGAGGCCATCGCTGTCAAGGGATGACATGAAAAACTATAGACCAGTTTCAAACCTAAACTTCCGGGTGAACTGCGTTCAAGACGGATTATGATGTCCCCCAGCGCTCTGTCCTGGGACCACTCTCATTCACTCTACATACAACGCCAAAGTAGTGTGATCAGTAGGCATAACATATGCCACCATCTGTACGCTGATGACACACAGATTTATCTTTCTCTCTCCATGACAGACCCTCAGGTGTCACTGTCGCTGGTCAAGCAGTGCCTGCAAGACGTCACGACTGAATGATAGCCAGCAAACTCAAATTGCCTCCTGACAAGTCAGAATTTATACTGATCGGCACTAAATCACAACGGGACAAATTTAAGAAATATTTCCCCACAAATCTGTTTGATCAGGATGTAACACCAACTGATTCGGCACGTAATCTAGGGGTAGAATTTGCCCAGGATTTCAATTTTAAGAAACATATATCAAAGGTCTGTCGATCATGCTACTATCATATACGTGATTTGCGTCGCTTGCGCAGATGTTTAACAGCGGCAGTGGCTAAGACAATACCAACTTCACTTGTGTCGAGCAAGCCGAGGATTTAGGCGCATTAGAAGTTTTTCATTTTATTTCATTTCCTGCTTGAAAAAGTCCACAAATCATTAGTATGCTACCGATTGAACGATGTTTGTGAAATACGATTATTTGTCATTAACATATATATGTGTAAAGTAATCAGATACTGCCTTTTGGCATTGCAGAGCAGTGTGGACCTCAATAATTGTTGTATGGCATTTCCGTATAGGATAAAGCCTGAGGAGCTGTACATTCTTAGCTGTGAAATGGGTCGAGGCCGAAGGCCGAGGACTTTTTCACAGCTAGGAATGTAGAGCTCCGGTGGTTTTAACACAAACAAGAGGGTTCTAACACTTCAACACACATCCGACCATAATGTGAATCCCTCATAATCAACAGTTGGGTCACACCTGACTGATTATAATACCATAAGTCCCATATGGCTACCATGGTAGTTGGTCTGTACTTGGTCAACAATAACTCTCCATTCCCGGCTTAGAATGTAGTGGTCGGACAAAGAAAATTATGCAGTGGTGTGTTTTAAAACTGATTGAGGTTCGTGTCACACAGCGGCCACACTGATCGGAGTTTTAATCATTTTTAGTTTGTAACTCAGTATTGTGGGGAGACTCCGTGACCAAGAGGTAGCGTGCTCGGCCTCTGACCTCAAGCGTTTGAGTTTCGAATCCTGTCCTGTGTCACTCATCTCACCATCTTCAGGAGGTTCTCCTGGCCCAATTTAGCCTATGTGTGCACAAAAGTGGCATGAAGCCGATTCCTTCATATCATTTGTTTAATATGTAATAATGGTTCTTGGGTGGCAGAAACGGTTACTGAGATTATTTGGAAGGCAGGGTATTGAAATGACTGACAGCTATTTGCATATCATAATTGACTATAGGGCCTACTATATCAGGTGGAACAGCAGCATATCGCGAAAACGACAGCTTCCCATAAGCAGCGCTACAGGTGCCAGTGGTATCAGACCAGTAATGATGAGTAATATTGGGACAATCATTCATTAAACGCTGCTTTCTGTCAATCTGGAATGCTCGGGGTATTTCTTCGTCCTCCAACTCGTAAATATTCAGTGTTGTCAAACTTCAGTAAGCGGCTAAAGCAACTTGGCCAGCCTCAGACCAACAGGGATCGAATTTCGAATACTGTGCTGAATGGTCGTGTCATCTGATTCATCTCACCATCGTGAGGATGCTTTCTGGCCCAGTTTAGCCTGCACGTGCACAGAAGTAGCAGAACGACCGCTTGATTTAACCAGTCCTTAAATGTCACCATGCTAGTATTAAAAAAAACATTTTGCATTTTTGTTTGAATGTGCGAAATAACCATACAAATGTTTACAAATACATCCTACTATTTCACCTTGTACGCTTTATAGTCAGTCGGTGTACTGTCCCATTATTCACCTAATTTCTATCCTATTTTGTCCTATCAATTCAGGCGGGGCATGTTTCCACATGTGGGTTCTAAGTTTCACCACCATTCATATATTCACCGTCGAACATAATGCGGTTGATATCAAGACAAAGCTTTTAGAAATCAGTATTTAACCTCTAAGGCGCTATATTATAACATTTAAATAGTCACAGACTCACAAATTCAAGTGGGTGAAAATTATTTATACCTGTACAATTTCAATGAAAATATATGCCAATTTATTTCCGATTCCCCCTTGAAATGTTCATGTTTGAACCAAAAATAAAAAGTGTTAAAACGGTCCTCGACGTGGGTATTACTTCAAAGATTAACCCTTACAGCGCGGGGATCGACTTTAGTCGTCAGAATCTGACGTCTACAGACGTCAGATTCTGACGACTCAAGTCGATCATCGCGTTGAAAGAATAAAAAGTATAATGGTCGTAGACCCCTAACATAGGTATTCAAATGAATCAGAAAGAGCTACCTAAGACATTTATGATGATTTCTAATTGAAAACAAATCCTTTTTTACGAAAATAATTCAGCGTTGTAAGGGTTAATACCTCCCCCGTTTTTATTACCTGCCTGGGTAATTTGATCATGTTATTAATCACTGTGAGATGGGAATTCACATTGCTCGGGTTCCTGTCATAGTCCCTTGGCAGGGTTTCCCCCAAAGCATCAAAGTATCATGGTACCATGATGCTTTAAACTTTTATGCTTCAGTAATTACCATAATGCTTTTCCAAATGTCATGATGCTTCAATAAAATCATTAAATGCTTTTCCCAAACTGCCATATTATCAAATGCTTAATTTTTAGTTTTCAGTCTACACATGGCTGCAACAGTAGTCATTCTAAAAACGGTATAGTCAATATAAAGCTTAGTAAACAAATATTTTACAATGTCATAATAAATGACATGTATCAGTGCAAACAATGGATACAAATTAGTTGTATAAGTTACAAGAAGGTATATATAAAGAAGTTTTCATATGCAAATTTTCCCGGAGGGGGTATGCTTCCGGGGGAAACCCCGCTTGGGACAGCAATGTGAATCCATAAATCTTTGTTCTCTAAACAGAGGATTGGAAAGTTCGAAGATAAAAAAATCATTATATTTAGTTGAAATATATGTGACCCGATCTGGCAAAAAGTGTCGTTAGTCGCAGATTTAAATATTGGAGATATGAACAGATCCTGAATCTACACAGCATTACCTTTAACATTTATATCACACTTATATCTTTCTGTCGTGTTTTTTTGTGCCAAAAATGTAGTTCTGCAAATTGAAAATGCAATATTTTGAGATAATAGTCTTCAAAGTTTAAAAAAACAGTTTGTACATTTTACGGAAAAAATACAACTGGATTAAAAGTAAGTAAACAAAATATTTTTTGGCTAGACCTCAACTTTTAAATAATAAACGTATGATTCTAAGATTTTGTGAGCTTTAACAGTATAGGGCTGGCGTTAAGCAGAAGTTTACATTTCACGAATATTTCCTACTCATTAGCAACTGTTATCATGGTAACATGTAAATATAATCAAATATCCCTGATTCAAGTAAAAATAGAACTAAAAGTGAAATAGCACTTAGATTTAATATAGTTTTTTACATCATATACACATATTTCTATGCCACACCATATTAGGATTTGAAATTAATCATATAAAAATAAAAACGTGTTTAAAATTAGAAATAGGTCATATGAAGATCATTTTGCCTGGCATCTTTTGTCAAACTGCGACTTACGAATCATTTTCCCAGATCGAGTCACATAATATGTTTTATGTGACATTTTTAAAAACATATTCAAAAAGTCATTTTGTGTGCCAGGAGCATAGATAATTTTTTTAAGAATCAACAGCTAAAAAGTAAATTAAGATACAAGATTAGATTGACCATGTAGAAAATGGTTACATTTCAAATTGACCATGTTTACCATTTGTGTTTGTTGTTGTGTATTAGCTAGTCCTGGAAGGGGGTCGCATGTGCCTTACGATAAATAGTCACGATACCAGAGTTTTATTCACAATTTACATTTAAATTGTATACATAATGACGTGGAAATATAAATACTGGCAACCTTAATTGAAATGTCCCTTCTTGGTCACTGGGTCTATTCTAGAAGGCCCGGGTAGACCGCTTACCAGGGATGTCTGTTTAGATCTGAGATTTGGTAATAAACTTGAACTTTCATCGACTTGTCACATAATAAAAAAATTAATTGACAACAGAGCAATAGCCTGTGCTTTTATAAATTAAAAGCAGCTTTGAACTTCTAAAGACATTTCTTTGGTTGAAATTAGTGCGAGAAAGTAAGCGAGTTTTACATGGTTGACAAGGAGGTTGCAGCCTAGTAATTTAATGACCTCAGGAAACTGTTAGATTAGTTTTTTATAATGAAGTCATGGACCTCTCGTGGACCTTTCATGGACCTTTCATGGACATTTCATGGACCTTTCCTGGGCATTTCATGAATCTTCCATGACCTACTATCACGGTTGAAGATGCTGAATTTCTTGCGTATGGCACTAAAATGACTATTAATAATCACTTATGTTTTTACAGGAATAGTGTTGTTATTTTGTGAATCGTTGTCACAAACGCTATGAAAACGCGGAACATTCGTTGAAGTGCCTGAATTTCGTTGAAATGGTCTTTCATACATTTTGCAAGTACTGAATAGCAGTAAAAAATTGTTTCAATATGCATTCAAATTTAACGATTGATGATGATCAAAAGATTGATAATAGTGTTACCAATAAAACAAGCATGATACATTAAATCAACGGTGTTTTACACAGGTCTACAAATTATGACTATAAACAACTCCTGCGACAGTAGACCAACATTCAACCAACATTGTTTCAATTGCATCATTTTCCTATAAAGGAGCTGGCAATCTTTAATCCACCGCGGACATGGTGTAAGTTACATCCTTGGCCTTGACCGCCGTCAGACAATCGATATCCATCGCGTCAGACACATATATTTGATAGAGTTCTACCTTATTACCATAAAGGATACATGTTCATCAATCTTACCTCCTTGTTGCTGCATAATGAGTGTTCATATGCTGGCTACATTATTTGACCGACACTTGTGGCCTACATTTGCACATTGTGCTACCGAATAGCATTACCAAGTAACAAGTAATTATTGCTGATGACCTCTAGGAGACAAGACATATATATATACACACACCTGGATGGCGCTGGGCTTAATAATCAATATATTGTTATATTGATTATATTAATATGTTATATTAATATATTGTTATATTGCATTAGTATGCGTATAATATGTTTTTAGTTTAATAAAAAGGCATAGCTTTCTGACAGCATCGTTGGGTAAGGAATGATTCCTTTACCTGAATTGTATCAAAGCTTTTTTCCGTAAATCTTCATGGAGCTCAATTATAAATTTCTCAATCGCAATGTTTTATAATCCGATAATTTTCACATTTCCGGTATCTAAAAAATGTCCATCATGCGGATGCTACGCAAACATTGAAAAGTCATCAAACGTTGTAATCAAGCCAATACGGTATTGTTTTTGTAGGTGTACATGCATTAGGGGTCAGTTCGTTATTCCGACAGGTCGTTATTCTGACAGGTCAAAATTCTGACAGGTCTTTATTCCGACAGATCGATATTCCGACAGGTTGTTATTCCGACAGGTCGTTATTCTGACAGGTTTTTGAGGTAATGGGTATTAACCTCTTTATAGAATATCTACACTCAGGCTTCACGTCAACGAAACTAACACGGGATAGAGGCTTATATTACTATAATTAATAACCACGTTATCGTTTTCTCCTCACGAAACAAAAAATATTCCGCGCGGGGCATTAATGAAAAACATTTCTAAACTAACATAAAATAACATAAATAAACGCACTTATTATTTTTTGAAATTGCCAAATTGTAGCCTACCAGCAATATGTATTTTGGACGGCATTTTGACAGTAGGGAGGTCGCTCAATAAGATTTTGTTCAATTTACTAGTTGGTAAACGTATGATTTTTCGATCTGGAAATTTCTGAACCATCAGAAAAAAGCAGGGGATGTTGTGGGAACCATTGTATATTTGTATTTATTTGTTTATTTATAATAATTGAATAACATAACTAATATATCATAATTGTATAAATATGCAATTGCAAATACAATTGTGTACATTAGGATATCAACTACAGGTGGTTAACACCCTTACTACCTTTGATATCCAGAATACAATTTATGTACATTATAATCACATTAAAAATTAGTTAAAAAGTCCAAATGATAATAAACAAAACAAGAGATCAAATAATTCTATAAAGAAAAAATATCATCAATTTCGCGTTACCAGTTTACAATTGCAGAGGCTTTGTCAGGCAGAGCGGAGAACATTAAAATAGCAGGGGCTGGAGTTTTTGTTCAGATGTGTTTATTTCAATCAACTGCATTATTTTTTTCGAGGCTGGCTATGAGTAAAATATGTTTTCCCTAAAAGTCGGCATGTATATTTTCCTGTGCCGCGTTTTTGCTGGTGTTATCATCCGGCTGCCTACATGGGTATACTAATCCACGGGTTAAATATTCCCAGAGCAAATTAAATTTTTAATTAGGCAGTCTTCGCCGAGGCGGGCTGCTTACTGTATTCCAAACAGTCCGCCGCCGCATCCGCCGCCGACGCAGTCATTTGTTTTCAAGATAGCTACTAATCTATCAACTTCTGCTTCCTCATACTTCACATACAGTGTAGCCATCACATACCACTAGGGAATTATTTTGGTGACATTTTGATCCCCATATCATCAGCCCTTTAATTACTATGGCTACTAACGAAAAAAAGCTCGTTAGCGCGTTTTAAAAAAAAGTTTTCATCAGATCTTCTTTTAATTTGACAAATATGTTCAGCAATGCCAGCCAATGCCCTGATTAACTTTTGGAAGCAAACAATTTCCAAATAGCCGTTAAGTGGCCATTTATAATTTTTATATTTTGTGATATTTATGCAACTTTAAAAAATTCAAAATAGCTGGACCGTGAATATAAAACAAAATGTAATGTCTCACACAAGGATAACCCATGACAAATTTCGCACTAATTAAAGCCAAGATGACCGCCAGTCGACCATTTAATTTGTTTTCTTATTATCTCGGAAATCGTGCATGATAGCTGATATACCAACTTCTGCTTCCTCATACTTCACATAACTATCAGATACCACGAGGGGATTTTTGGTGACATTTTGCTTCCCATATTATCAACCCTTTAATTACTAGGGCCACTAAAAAAGAAATAGCCTACTTGTCAGCGCATTTCAGGAAAAAAATTCCAGCACATCTTCCTTTGCGGAATATCGACCTGTCGGAATAACGATCTGTCGGAATAACGACCTGGACCCGTACTTTAGCATAATTTTAATACAATTTGACTAGATAGAAAAAAGTTGTTTTGGCTTAATTAGCATTTTGATAAACTGCAATATTGAATGTGCAATGCTAAACGCACAACTAGTATTAGCGACCTTTCAAACTAAACTTTTCAAATTGAAATGATTGAAAATTAGGATTTTTTAATTTTAAGGTTTTAGTGAGTACTTAGGAGAGCTTAAGCGCATGATAATCAATTTTCCGAAAACAAGGTCTCGTATCAAGGTTTAGCAAATAAATTAAACTGGAGTTAATTTTCCGGATAAACCATTGAGGCCGCGTGAGTACAACTCATCCATTATTTATATCCTGCTTATTTGACATCAAGCAAGATATGTTGACCCAGTGTTGTTTTAATGTTGGGCCAGCGTCTCAGACCGTGGCTCAACGTTAATACAACACTGAATAAATGTATCATTCTATCTGAATTCTAACCATCTTATTTGAAGCCTTGGGGCCAGTCACACCAATTCGCACACGGATGCTTATTTCTGGCGATGGTGGAGCGATAATCTACCTGATTGTCAAACGTGGGACGTAGCGTTCAGAAGTGAAGGACGCCACCCAGTGGTGCTACGGTCGATGAAAAGGGCATGCAATACATTCATCCTAATCTTTGTTACCTTAACCATCCACCTTCTAGCAGCGCCTATAGATTTAAGCAAATAGATCGAATTTTATATTGAATTCAAGTTTTTCTGTAGAACCGTTTTGACTCAATTTAACAAAATAAGAGAATATTTAATTTGTGCCAAGTATGCAAATCATGGCGGCTCCGTGAGTAGGTACAGTATTAAATGACATGTTTATTAGAAGTTTTACATGCGTATGTCACTAATTTGCCATTAATGTAGATTTACAATTACACTGTACCACAATATGCATAAACTAGAATGCGCTTAGAATACCAATTTAATATTCCTTTGTCTACACCATAATATCACAGCCGCATGCTCATAATGTATCTCACCAGTATGGGGAATGGGGGGGGGGGGGAGGGGGGGGGGGAGGAGGAGTCTGGGTTTCGCATAATATTATGACATTCCAATATGATATAGTCTAGTCTGCTGACCGTCTACTTACACAATTCAATTCTATATTTAACTGTCCGCAAATTCCACACATTCTATACATATTCCGATATAATCACTGATAATACTATGATGTATATATTTAATTAACATTACAATACCTATTCAGCATCTAGTATTATATGCTGCATATTATATCAGGTGCAACCTAAATCTCCAGAAGAATGTGCCTCCATTAACCACTAAACAGCACCGATTTCTCAGTGAGTACACGTATATACTCACTGGTGACACACCCTTGAACCGCTTAATAAAATAATTTACCGCGACACGCAATTTCACCCATATTTGTGTTATTTGAGATTAAAAATATTTGCAAATGTTGATGTTGAAATGCTCACTTCGTAAGTATAATTTAAACGGGTAATCAAAACAGATTATTAACGACTATAGTCGTGATTAGCGGTGTCAGGCTTAATATCTTTATATATAACAGCAATATATATAGCAGTGTCAGGCTTAATATCTATATATATAACAGCAATATATATAGCAGTGTCAGGCTTAATATCTATATATATAACAGCAATATATATAGCAGTGTCAGGCCATATATCTATATATATAACAACAATATATATAGCAGTGTCAGGCTTAATATCTATATATATAACAGCACTATATATAGCAGTGTCAGGCTTAATATCTATATATATAACAACAATATATATAGCAGTGTCAGGCTTAATATCTTTATATATAACAACAATATATATAGCAATGTCAGGCTTAATATCTATATATATATAACAGCAATATATATAGCAGTGTCAGGCCTAATATCTATATATATAACAACAATATATATAGCAGTGTCAGACTTAATATCTATATATATGACAGCACTATTTATAGCAGTGTCAGGCTTAACATCTATATATATAACAGCAATATATATAGTACACTGCTCACCCTAGACACTGCTATTTCGCATGTTAAAATGTGCAGATGGTTGACGTCATATGTACCCCGCTCTCAATTTCAAGTATTGTAGTAAACTTGTGACTGGCCGGCTGTCTTTCTAAAAGTACCCTGATCGGCTGGCGAGAATATTATGGTGGGGGAGGGGTGGGTGTAGACGACACCTGTGTGGAGCCCACCAAACGCGAGGATTTGACCCAATGCTGTTTCAATATTGGCCCACCGCCAACGGCGCTGGACCAGCATTGAAACAACATTGGGTCAAGTCCTCGTGTTTGCTGGGAGAGCTGTCCGCATTTTGATACACGCGTGCCGTCTGTGTCTGGTTGGAACAGGCTGCACAATGCTCTGTGTGTATATATATAGCAGTGTCAGGCTTAATATCTATATATATAACAGCAATATATATAGCAGTGTTAAGCTTAATATCTATATATATAACTGCAATTTATATAGCAGTGTCAGGCTTGATATCTATATATAACAATATATATAGCAGTGTCAGGCCTAATATCTATATATATAGCAACAATATATATAGCAGTGTCAGGCCTAATATCTATATATATAACAACAATATATATATTGTTGTATCAACGTTTTCGGTTGCATTATTGAAACGGAATATCAACAACGAGTATTTAAATTCCCTAGCGCTAAATGCTATATGATCATTCTTTATTGATCGCTAAAGCATTCCTCCCAACATATTTTTTATGTGGGTACCCGACGAAAAAACCACCGTCCAAGTTCATATATCTTAATGCCATTATTAACATTTGTGTTTAACCGATATTTGACGACTATCAAGAATATATATGTACAATCATAGCACTTATATGCCTAATGATTATAATGATACAAGAAAAATTCTGAAAATTGGTTTGTGTTTTCAGCTAAGTCTATTGTATGGTAATGGTTGAGGGGGGCATATTTTGTCATTTAGAATTTGTATATTAATCATATCGTAACTAAATCATGTAAACGTGCGTTGACTTGCGTTTGCTGAATATCACAGAAAAACGTTCTTTTTTAACCGATATTTAATTATTATTAATAGCGTAATTATCACATTAAGTGCAAGACGTTAAGCCAATTTTGTCCTAATGTATGTCCATCGTCTACGACGCTCCACCTACGTTAGAGCAACATTGGTTCAACGTTTTGTGTTTTCTGGGCCACCCACTACACACGTCGGCCGGCCCCCGGGGCCTATAAATCGGCATTTTACTTCACATCCTTGATTAGTTGCAGGAGGACTTACTCCTGGCCAAAATGTCTTCTTGTGTGTGTTCATGATTAAGACATGGTCTGCAGAATTAGATACGGTTCAAGCCTCTTCCAACGCACCATGGACAGGGGCTAAATGGACTGACCAGTGCTGCTTTGTCTCCATTGATGATATAATCATATACAGCAGAAATGCTGTTGAGCACATTCACCACCTCAGGCTCGTCTCGGAAAGGCCAAGTGAAGCTGCCATGAAAATAAAACCAGATGATTGTAAACAGAATAGCATGACATATCCATCACAATCTGAGGATTCAGAACTAGCCTGGCAGGAGGTGTAATCCAATACATACATTATATTTTCAGTATACTTGTCTCCTCGCTTCACGCGGTGGAGGCCTATATACGACATATACGTGCTGAATTTTATTCTATTCTATTTTGTTTTATTATTTTATATTTGTTTTATTGTAATTTGTGATTGTTATTTAGAGCTATGCATTCATCTATAGGCATATTATCTGTTGCATTCATACCACCCTGCAACGGGATAAAATTATGTTTCGCTTAAAAAAATAGATTTTTTTATCCAAATTTGTCGCCCATCTTGGATTTTAGGGTCAGAAATGTGTTTTAATAGCAAATTTACGTCAGAAATGGATTCCTCGTGGTTCAATTAGCCAAAAAAGTGTATTTATTCATATTTGTAGCTTTCCTATGTCAAAAGTTATTTTTTCATAATGGCGCAGGCGGCCATTTTGGATTTACACCTCTAGAAAAAAAAGCCGGGAATTTTGCGAGCGACACTGGGGCTAAATATTTTTTTAAATATTCAAGGAAGTCAAATCAATCATCAAAACATCTTAGCCAGAAAGTGGTGATGAAAGTTAGGTTTTTCACCCTACTATATATATACTAAATTATCTGAAAGTGACTTGAATGCAGCGACAACCAGATAGAGACGTGGCATAGACGTAACTAAAACGTAGTGCAGTCTTAATATGGTGTGGGTGTACACTCGTGATAGTACACTGCTGTGCAAATCTAAAAGGCAGTAACTGCTTTTTTCAAGTTGGAAACGAAATTAGTGGGATATTAGGCCAAATTTGTGCACATATAGGCTAAACTGGGCCAGGAGAACCTCCTTCAAATGAGAAGCATTATGCTTCCTACCTAACTCAGCCGCAGACCCAGACTCTCATCTCACAGCGCTGACCCAACAATGAAACCACATTGCTTCCATCTCTTGTAATATATTATTCTTGATAGTGTATGTGTGTTAATTATAAGCAAAACATATCATAGTTCAATTCAAGGGTAAAGGTGCATTTCAAGATCAAATATGACTTTTGAAAAAATACAGGTAGGAACAAGACTAGTGTAATAACACTTTTTCATGTAATTTTGGCTAGAAAATCTTTTGTTTTCATGACTTAAGGTCACATTCAAGGTCAAAAGGTGAATGATATGGTTAAATAAACTAAAATATAATTTTTAACAAAAAAAGCTTCCAGGTCATCTTCTAGGCCAAAAGAAAAATTTCAAGTTCAAGCAGGCAAAAAATTGTCTTATAGCATTGAATGAAGCTAGGAACAAGTATAAAATGTAAACATATTATTTTTTACAAACATGTGTAATACCTCTTTTGATGTGATTCGGAATGAATAATCCATTTCTGGTACTATTTTGATGATTAAACAAAGGTTGATTTAAGGCCACTTGGCAGTTCCAAAGTGAAATAAGCAAACATCGGGTTTTTACCATTGAATAAAGCGTACAAGTGTAAGTGTAGTGACTATTTTTTGTTTGAGTTTGACTTTAACATTCATTACTGGTATTATTTTGGTGATTTAAAGTCAGATGCAATGGTAAAGCGCTGAAGAGCAATGGGGAGGCATATAAGGGCGACAGAAAAGTGGTAAAGGTTGACAGAGAGGCATACAACATATGATGGAGGGGCGCTAAATGGCCATGAAGCGGTGTTAAATGGGGGCCGAAACGGCCATAAAGGATAACAAGGAGGCGTTAAAGGTCAATGGGAAAAAAGGCATTAAAGAATGGTGAATAAACCTTAAATGGCTTCGAGGAATGAAACTAAAAGAAATTAAATGAAAAACTTCTAACGCACCTAAATCATCGGTGTCCCGAGCTCAGCGGCGCTGCAAATCCGAATCTGGCTCGTTATCATTGTACGTTTGCAGTTCCAATTCGTAGATCCAGCATGCCGGGAGAATTTAGGATGGAAAAGCTTGGCCGAGATATAAAGTTTTCATTTCTTTCTGTAATGACTGTAAAGATTTTGATTTTTTAATCTCGAGAGATATACAATTCCAAAGCTGGGGGGCCGCAACCGAAAAAGCTCTTTCACCCATCTTTGAACTCACTCTGGGAACAACCAGTTGATCATCATCTGAATAGCGGAGATTACGGGTTCTGTTTAAAAGTTTAAGCAGACTATTTAGATATACCGGCTGACATTTATGTATTACTTTGTATGTGAGGGTGCATATTTTATATTTTATTATGAATTGACCATTGAGCCAGTGTAGGGATTTTAACAAAGGTGTAACACTGCAGAATTGTGGAGAACGGGTCACAACCCTGGCCAAGCAGTTCTGAACGCTCTGCAGCTTGTTTATTTCGCGATTCGGGAAGTTATAGAGGATAGTATTACAGTAGTCTAGCTTTATCGACACAATTGAAGTTGCTATTGTCTTAGTCACTGCGGTTGTGAAACATCTGCGCAAGCGACGCAAATTACCTATATGATAGTAGCATGATCGACAGACTTTCGATATATGTTTCTTAAAATTGAAATCCTTGTCAAATTCTACCCCTATATTTTGTGCCGAATCATTTGGTGTTACATCCTGATTAAGTAATTTTGTAGGGGAATATCTCTTAAATTTGTCGCGTTGTGATTTAGTGCTGATTGGTATAAATTCTGTCTTGTCAGGATTCAATTCGAGTTTGCTAGCTATCATCTAGTCGGAGACGTCTTGCAAGCACTGGACCAGCGACAGTGACATAGCAGGGTCTGTCTTGGATAGAGAAAGATACATCTGTGTGTCATCAGCGTACAGATGGTGGCATATGGTATGCCTACTAATCACAATACCTAGGGGCGTTGTATATAGAGTGAATGAGAGTGGTCCCAGGACAGAGCCCTGGGGGACACCATAATACGTCTTGAACGGTTCCCCAAGTTCATCCAGAAGATTAACCTGGTAGGAACTGACCCAATTTATAGCTGTTCCAGAAATACCATACCAGCTGGACAAGAGCTCAATGATGCTGCTATGGCCCAAGGTGTCAAAGGCTGTGGGCAGGTCCAGCAAGACCAATGCTGTGGTCTTGCCACTGTCCCTGTTCATACAGATGTCGTTGTGAATTTTTAGCAAGGCTGTTCCTGTAGAATGAAGAAGTTTATATGCTGATTTATTGTCTAGATGGGACCAGGTACGATTTGAAATTATTATTTCAATTATTTTAGAAATAAAATTTAGGTTAGAAACAGTGGTGGCTTCTTTAATAAGGGTGTGAAATGTGATACTTTCAAAAAGTCTGGAAAAGAGCCGGATTCCAAAGAAAAATTGACAATGTTCGTGATGGGAGTTAGCAATACATCTAGACAAAATTTAAATAATTTGATAGGCAATGGGTCCAGATCACAGGACTTGTCCTAGGAAGAAAGGATTAATTTCTTAACCTCATCTGCAGTGGCGGGCTCGAACGATGTCATTCGAAAATTAATTTCTAATGGTGTAATATGAGGCACACTATGTCTAGGATCGCAAAATTGCATTCCATACAAAAAAGGTGGAAAAACTGTGGCAAAGTGTGGTGATATCACTTGTGGTAGGCATTGATTTAGTAGGAGCCCTGTGTAGTACCGAGTTGACCGCCCTCCAAAGTTTTCCAGCGTCATTCTCATTTTCATGAATGTAATTTACAATATGTTTTCGCCTAGCTCTCTCCATCATTCTATTGTAAAGGTGGGCTTGCTAAACATATTTTGATTAATCTGATGGGAAACGAGATTTCCGCCAGACGCGTTAAATATATCGCTGTGTGCGTTTGGCTGCTTCAATTGCTGATATAATCCAAGGATTCGGCGGTAGGCCTATAGGAGTAACTGATTTTGTTTTGGGAGGAGCATGAGTATTCAAAATGGATGACAATGTATCGTGGAATTGTTTATAAAGACTGCCTGCAGACAGTTTTGGATTTGTAATGAGTTGTGATTTAATAATATCTGTTTTAAATTTATTTATGTCAATTTGATTGATTCGTCTGTGTTTTATCTGTTTTTTGGCTGTATTACGATGCAGATCGATCTGTAATTCAGCTATAACTGTTAAGTGGTCAGACAAGCCATCAGATGGAAAATGGAAAAGACAATCTGAATAGCTGATCGAGTGATGCACAGATCCATCCAGTGGCCGTGGATGGGAGTACGAAAATTGACGACGTGCTGAAGAAGTACGAAAGACGTTAAGATATCTGTGAACGTTTCTGTATGATGTGATGGAATGTCTAAATTTAAATTGAAATCACCTAAAGTTATCAATTCTCCTGGGATGGATGAAAGGTTTTCAAGCAGATTTTGAAATTGATCGTAAAAAACAGTGGACATTCTATCAGTCTGTAAATGCATACTACATGTGCACTAAAAAGCGGAGCTGATATTTTGCAGTCTACTGACTCGAAACTGGTATACTATGGAATTTTGCAAGGTGATACATCAAACTTATTGTTTGTCATAACTGCCACGCCGCCGCCCTGTTTACCTCGGCGTGGTTCATGTATCAAACTATAGCCCTGCTGTGTTACTTCAGCAAGGGCTGCCGATGTTTCTTTACATTTCAGCCACGTCTTCGTAATCGCCACCACGTTCAGACTTTTGGTGGTCACCAAATCGGAAAAGGATGCAGATTTCTGGCGTATCAATCTTACACTTACCGTCGCCATCCTAATGCGATTTGAATTTGGCCCCGATTTTAAACTGACATCCCCTGATAGCAAGAGGAGGAGAGGCATTAATACATTTGGCCTAGGTCGGTAGATGTGTGCACACGAACAGGCATGGTAGCTTGTTCAGTGTTGGATTGGACACGCCGATCAGCAGATGCGGATGACATGCCTTCTTCGTACCACACAACACGAAATCAGTGTCTCTGTTTACGGCGGAAGATGACATAAAAAATAACAGAAAAAGGTACAAAAAAGACATTTTGAGTCTGACCCTATAAAAAGACAATTTTCTCAGGCCTAGAGATAAACAATGGGTCTTCTGACATATGAGTTCGGGATGGGTGTGATATATTTAAAATTTAAAAGAGCATTGCAGTTACTGTCTAATAGCAATAATCACCAAAATTACTGACACATTCGCCACACTGCATATATAAAACAACAATGTGTCACTATACGTGAAACAACTGGTAATAACAGAAAGTATGAATTTCAACACCACGGGGATTACAGTGTAAAGTTGTTAGTATTACATGTGGCATGTTAAACTTTGTCACTGGGCCTACTCAGAGTTCAGGTCTTGACAACACGTAGCAAACCAGCCAGGCCTATTAGTAAAAGATATTAAAATGAAAAACCCTTCCTACTGTTGTTTCTAGTAGATGGAAAAGATGATGAATGATATGAACAAGCAGAAAAATATAGCGTATGACAATCAGATCTGATATGTAGGTGCAGTACATTGTTGATACAATAGACGTGTATATACAGTAGGGTCAACAGTAGTCAGTATGTTACTTCATGTATATATAATGTGTACACTCGCCAGTCAAGAATGACATGAGCGATAAAACAAGAAAGTCTGGGAACATAGGCTTTTTCCAGTAAAATCTGAATACAAATCTGGAAACACCATTGTTTCCAAGCCAGGGGTGGATCTATGCAAGAAGGGCAGGAAGCGTTGAAGGGCGACACGGAGGCGGTAAATGAGAACGGGGATGTGGTAAAAAGCGATGAAGAGGCTTTAAAAGGTGATGAGGAGGCGCTTAAGGGTGACGATGAGCAACAGAGAGGCGTCAAAGAGCGACGAAGCAGTGATAAAGGGGCAGTGAAACATTAATTGGCAGCGAAAAGGTATTACTGAGCGACTGGGAGGTGTTAAATGACAATAGGGTGGGGGGGGGGGGGTAAGATAAAATGCAATTGACAGGTGGCGTTAATGGAAGATGGGTAGGCTATAAACTAAACTCCTAGGCATACTTGCATTCTCATTCAATAATGCTTAACATCATTGTCAGCATTAATGTCAATTTAATGTACAGATGATGACGTGTGGGTGGGGCATGGAGGGGTATTGAGAGTTTTTTCAATCACTCACCGGATTTGTCAGACACCACCCACCCACCCCACTATCCATTTTTGATATTTTTTTTGGAAACAATTGGAAACACGAAAACAACACAAAAAAACACAGAAAAACACAAAAATTAAAAAAAAAATCCGAGTTGGGGCTTGAACCCACCCACCCACTTCCGAGTTTTTCTCGGATTTTTTTTTTTTTTAATTTGACAAAACACCTAACATCAACATAAAACACTGCTCGTTTTTATAAACGTTACAACCATCCCTGAATGTCAAAGCTTTGAGTGAGGTATATAGTGGGTGGCGGTAGATAGTGATATGGTCAGGGGGTCCGGTTCGTTCAACGACTGACGAAGCCTAAAAACCCTTATTCTATTATACTATAGACACTTTATTATTTCTCGTTAATAACCCTTTGTGCTATAATAATATGGTACAAACCTGATTAAATTGATAGCATAGTAACCATTCAAGCGCTACGCTGTATAATTGTATTTTTTACCCAAGTGGGTCTCGCTCCCGCGATCAGCAACTTCAAGCTTGTAAGAATGACTTACATTTGGCAAATTTGAATCAAAGCATATTCTACAATAGCGAATTTAATGATGATTTTTCTTTCTAATTCTCCTGTTTGAATTATCACAAATAGAAAGGATGAAAACGGCTAAAGACGCGATTAGTACTACAAGGGTTAACAATCAGCATGATTAAAATACTTAAAACCTTTAACCGCCAAATTATCCAATTCGAATTTTCACCCCCTTGAAGTTGTGTCTCGCTGACGCGATCCACAACTTCAAGTGAGTGAAAATTATTCAGATTTGACAAAATGGAGGTCAACTCTTTTCCAAATCTTGCTGGTTGGTGTCACATTTTATCTTTAACATATTTAAAATGTGGTACTTAATGGGCTAATAATAAATGAAAACCCGAATATATGCGGCACCGGCGGTTAAAGGCATAATATATATCTGGAAGACATGTTGTGACATTATTGCAACCATTTAAGCCCTATGCGGGACTATAATCGTGATTAATCCAATACATTATGTTAAAATCACTGTTATTGGGGATAAAATGTTTTTTTTCGACAGCAAACGTTGCAATGTTTTGTTCTGATATTAAACAAATATGAGTAATTTTCGCGCTAGCGAGACACAACTTGAAGTGGGTGAAGATTTAAATAAGAAATCTTGGCGGGGAAAGGGTTAATTAATCAACTCATTGCCACATAGTGACATTATTACATGGACTTAATGATATTATTGGTTGACTACATTGGTTGACTGACTAACTATATTAAGTATCCTTAAAGGTAAAGGCGCAGGTTTATAGTCTGATATCAAGGCCTATCATCCGACTTTACACTGGACCTGTTGATTTGTGTTCCATTTCAATTCCACGGAGAGCAAGCGGTCCTGCAGCCATTTTGGCGAATTGAACTTATCGTACACATTGCCATCTCTGTAGTACCACGTACTCATTTCCACCCAAGTCAAGTAAAGCATTTGAGGGTGAATTGCATTGCCCTAGGACACACCCTCGAAAATCCTGCACCAAGCGGGGTTCGAAACCAAAGCGCCACTCTCTAACCATTACGTCATGTGCCTCTCTAATCTTCTATTAATTTTCGCATCTTTGAAAAATGATGCGTGTGATGTCCTGCAGTCGGTTCCCAGTCTCGGCGGTTTAAGAGAAAGTAAAAATGTTTCTTCCCCATCCACGTGTGAAAGTCAGTATTGTGGGGAGCCTACGTGACCGAGAGGTAGCGTGCTCGGCCTCAGACCGCCGGGGCTCGAATTTCGAATACTGTGTCTGGAGGACAGTTTCATCTCAATCATCTCACCATCCTCAGGAGGTTCTCCTGGCCCAGTTTAGCCTATATGTGCACAAAGGTGGCCTTAAGCCCGATTCATTTCATTTCATTTTCTATCTACTGGTCGTCGCAAGACGTCACACGTTAGGACGTTAGGATATTGCATGGCTGTACGACGATTTTGAACTTGAAAACCAAAGTGATATCCTCAAAGAGCACAACCTGCCTAATGACTGAGTGAGTCGCTTTGGGATATCTTGTCCAACCAAGGCTAGATTCACACGCAAAGCGCAGTTTTCTGTTTGCGTGCCACACACAACTTGATAGTTGAAGATGCTTTGGAAATACAGACGCAGAACTATTTGGGTTGATATTGTTCGACATTCAAATTGATGAATAACACATTAGTAGTCAAGTCAGCCAAAGACCGAGGCTCAACAAAATTGATGTATTTAGTGTTTTAGTTAATTTAAATTGATGTAACACACAGCTCAGAATGGTGCTTATGAGCTAACTGCTCATTTATAACACAGTTATCCACTTATTTATTCACGCCATTTAACCCCTCGGAATAATGGAAAATAATATATTTATTATTTACGAAACAGTTAGTCACTAATCACACAACAAATACGAGACGTCGGTTCAATGTTATACCAGCATCGGATGGACGTATTTAGTCTGCTGAGCATGCATCTACATGTAATGCATGACGAATGCGCCCTCCCATTGGACATGATCCATCGAACCACCTGATCCATGTGATGCGTATTGCACAGCTCCACAAGTACTTCAAAATGTGATGCGTGATGCGTCAAAGCTCTTTTTGTTGAAGGAGCCACCCATACCAGTGACTACGGATCTCCTGTGGCTTTTTTACACACAGGGACATAGCTCCTTATTTATCTAAATATAAACGTTCCTACATCCATAGCTTCTGCTATACTGTCCTAAATGTTTCCATCTCGGATGCTGTCTTTATATTCTTTTAATGAAGTGGCATATACTATAGTGCTGGGTGTTCCTAACAGATTGACCAGCTTCCCCAGATACGTATCATCAATCACGTTGCGTGGCATAATAATGTAAGTGACAACAAAAACGCGAGCAAATAAGAAAAGAATACTATGCAATCGACGAATGGGTCAGCACGTTGTCCCTGGTTCTCATGCGAGGATTTTGGAGGGTACCCGAGAGAATCCATGAAATGACGTCATGGTAGGCTCGCGTGATGCGTGTTGACCGCTCCCAGAGCGGTGAATACGTGAGCCCAAAACGAGTACGCATCACTCATGATGCATGATGCGCATGTGGAGTCTCTCTTTCTATTTTCAATGATTTTGGTGAACACGCAACACGCTTCACGCATCATGCTTCACGCATCACGCGTATGTGGAGTCGTAGCTCTACATGCAAAAAGACTGGATCATATAATAATAATAGTTTATCAGCAATAGTCATCACAGCCTGTGAGCATACGATCAATAACAATAATATTAATAGATAATAATAATAACACTGCAATATTTACAGATGTTGCACCCTGTCTAAAACAATGACGGATGTAAAACTTTAGAATTAGTTGAAGAATCGGCCAACCATAAAACCTTTTTCTTCGGTCTAACGTAAATATTTATACAGCTATAGGAGTGAATTCGCATCTAGCACCTTGTTTTGCATGTCGTCAAAACTATTGCTGTAATATTCCGAATACCGTTAGTTCTATTATGAACTTGGTGCGTTTTCTGTAGAACTATGGTTAGGTTTAACTAAAAAAAAAACATAATTAATATATATACGTGTATGTGCAAGTTTAGTTTGTGTACATGTTTAAGTAAACACAATTATTTACTTGATTATGGAAACGCAAATATATATTTACCGATTAGTATAAAATAAATATTCACACAATAATTATGGCATATTTCCTAAACTTATTAACCTGATAGCATCATTCGAGTGAGACACACACGATACGCTGATGCAATGCCGCTTTAGTACTGGGTTGACATCATATGTCCTGGCCCGGCATCAAATAAACAGCGGACCATTAACGTCTCGTATCTTAGTAGCTGGTTAGCTACTAATTAGACTAATTGCTTGGGATTAATCACATTGCCATGGTAACGAGGACCATATATTTCGCAGCTATGACAAATTAGTACAAATTACATTCACGACCGATGCAAACCATAAAGTCAGGTACAGACGTTGAACAAACTTCGAAGACATCTCTTAGAAATACTTCAAACTATGCAGATACAAGATTCTACAATAAATTTCAGGAGTTATCAGATGATCATCAGGTGTTGTTTTGCAAAAATCTAAAAAAATAATAAAAGTATGTTTCCGAATAAAATGACCACCAGAGGCCATACCGAAATTGTAACTTATGTAATATTGAACATATATTTGCAATACCTTTTTTCACATGCCTTTTTTACGGGAAGATCATTTCTGGTACTTTTTAACATTTCAAGCCTACTTCAATGCACATGTTCGGCTACCTGACTGCCATTGCCTTAGCTCTGCCAAGTTTTCTGCGAGTGATTTTGGTAAGTGTTTTCAAATACAAAAACTAGTTTAAAACAATTTTCCATGCAGCAAGTTTTTATATACGCAGACTTGTAAATCGATGGTATTTGCCCGCATATGCAATTAAATAATTATTTTATTAGCATAGACGTGTAAACAAGCGGAAGACACTCAACTTTCATGACATGTTTAGAACTCGGATAAATTTGGATAAATTTTATCTGAGTATGCTAGATACGAGTTCATTCCTTATAGGTGTAAAAATATGTATATATAATTGATTTATTGTAGTGATGACACATGTAAACGTTTATCTGCAGATTCACAAGACAATCAACACTACTTAAATTAAACAAGTTAATCGCTAAGCAATCCATTTTGACTTCAGTAATATATATTTCTAATGTTTATGTTTGGTAGGCTTCTGCCAATCCCCGAATCTAGTATTCCAGAGACGTACATGTATCTTAGTCTAGTAAAACGGACAAATGTCACAGACAAAAAAAAACAATAATTATATTCCTTCACAACGGGCGCACCGTTATTGAAACAATTAAACTCTGATTCTTGATTCAAAGTATTTTGCAGGATATTTACTATTCTTATTCCCAATTAATTGCTGGCAGTGAAACAAATATAATCTTTGGAAGACGAAATAATGTTTATTCCTTCAAATAATTGCTAGCAGTGTCATAAATTTAATGTGTTATCTGATGTGTAATCCGATGTTTTTGCTATCCATCCCAGAGATATTGTACCTTTCTGTATTTGATCTGAGTCTGAAAGCTCTGGCATTCATGTTTCAAACATTTATTCCCCGCTCACTCGTAAAGATATAAGTATTGTGGGGAGCTTAAGGGATCTTGTTTTACCTGTGTCTGGAAGACAGTGTCATCTAATTCGTCTCAACATCCTGAAGAGGCTCTCCTCACCAAGTTTAGCATATATGTGCACAAAGGTGGCCTAAAACACCTTCATTCATTCATTCATTCATTCATTCATTCATTCATTCATTCATTCATTCATTCATTCATTCATTCATTCATTCATTCATTCATTCATTCATTCATTCATTCATTCATCCATTCATTCATTCATTCATCCTCTCATTCATTTAAGCATTCATTCATTCATTCATTCATTCATTCATTCATTCATTCATTCATTCATTCATTCATTCATTCATTCGTTCATTCGTTCATTCATTCATTCATTCATTCATTCATTCATTCATTCATTCATTTATTCATTCATTCATTCGTTCATAACAAAACGTTAACAGTAAACTGTACGCATATCATCGATATTTCTGGATAATAGCAGGACTTCTTATCTTGTAGCCAGATGTTTATTGACTATGCCTAAACACATTTACATTTCTAAGCTAATTCACTCAGAGGTTTGTGAAAGGCTTTAATTGTTGAGACAAATGTACTACCCTCTTTTTCATCCCGTGGAATTTTTTAGTTAATTTTGAATACCACAGACCAATGTAATTAGTATAAATTAGCATAGTTATTAATAAAAAAATATTAGAAATTCAACCTGATCACTTACAAATTAGTTGTTGGTGTATTCATCCATGCTTTACATTCCATGGGATTAATTTGAGCTGATCTAGATTGTTTTGCATATATATTTCATCAGCATTAATTGATATAAATTACCATAATTATTGATACAAAACTATAAAATGTTCCGACTTTTGAACAAAATAATTTACAAAGTTGTTTTTGTGTCTCTTCTAACCCGTATAATTATTTTAGTTTGTAAGAGGCCGGCCTCACTCTGTTGTGTTCTGAAAGGTACTTTCGTAAGAAAGGATAAATCACCCCTTGTTGACAGTCGTTCACACTTCTGAAGCATAATGTCTTTAAAATAAACATAAAACCATTTTAGATTAGATCTAATACCTTTAACCTTCAAATTACCTTGGTTTGACCTTGGGTGATACGTGTCTAATTGGCCAAGCGTTGTTCACACACACACATAAAAATATTGTTAGTCTGCTTATGTTTAATTGCTTGTATTTGTTAGTTCAGTTGATATTATTGCAACAAATGTGTTTTTTTAACAATGCACAATAATTTATTGTCACAATGCTGTATTGCGCCACACAGATTTCTGCGCATTGTATTGCTTTGCAGTCTAAAATTTTAATTTTTCCTAATTGATCATACTTGAAAACCTAGGTGTAGACACTAAAATTATTATCCTAGGTGCCTTTTTGAAAAGTCATGTTCAGACAGATTTGTCCTGTCAGCATCGCGGCCTTCTTGGATTTCTGCACATTGTATTACTTTAGGATTTTTTTTATTATTATTCAAACCTAAAAACTTAGGTGTTCACATCGAAATGAATCTTCCGGGTGAACTTTTTGGAAAGTTATGATGATATATAGATTGTTCATATTAACATGACGGCCATATTGGATTTGTGCACATTGTATTGTTTTGATGTCATTATTTTCTTAAAATTCCTTATACCTAAAAAACGAAGTGTAGACGCTAAAATGAATCATCTAGGCGAATTGTTTTAAAAGATAGCAGACATAGATTATTTTTGTTAGTGTGGTAGCCATCTTGGATTTCTGAAAATTCGACTGCTTTTAAGATTTTGATTTCAATTGTTTTGAACCCCACATACCTGAAAACCTAGGTGTACACACCGAAATGAACAGATGGTAGATCATTTTTTTAAAGACTTATAAGCAATCACGTGCGTCTGGCGGGCATTTTGGATTTGTGCTTCCTGTGACTTAAGGTCTAACTTTTTAGCAGTCTACCCTGGTTAATTTTTATAGCCAGATGACCCCAGTACATGAATGCAAATCAAACTATCTGCCTCTTTCATTGCAAGCGGGGTTCAATATGACAGAGCCAGGATTCCAATAAAACTGTTCAGAGCTTTCGTATGATAAGTTACACTTGATTGTTTTATTAAATTAACCCCTGTCCTGATGATGTATTTAATCTCATTTTTTCGTTCCTTTGAAGCTGTAATCATATATTTCCAGCTTGAAATGACGAGAATGATTCGGGTTTCACATGACAGCTCTCATCAATGGTTCGTGGAAACGCTAGTATATCAATAACGTCATTCATTTTTGCCGGCAATCTATGAAAATGTAATATATTAAATTTACTATAAATGGACATGCGTGCTGAAATATGAAAGTAATCTGTTTTTTTGAACCGATTCAAATATCAATATGTGGTTGTATTTTGCATTTATTGTGTGCGTGGAAGTAATAATACAGACATTTTAAGATATCTTTCTGATCAGTCTCTATGTACTTCGGTGCTGTTCAGTTTATTATAGCACTGGTATTTCTTTGTTGTTCGAGGTTTGTGTAATTTGAACATCCCCAATATCCGTGATCGCTTGAGATAACTCTTTTGAAATCAAATAGATTGCGACTCAACATTCAATAAATGATTTAACAATGATAAATGACGTATTTTTTTGTAATTTTGTACAATTACATTCGCGTGAAACGTTGATTTCTTACAAAATGTCACTGGTGCTTCACTCGACACAGGTGAGTACTCACGGTAGTCAGTTGACTGCGATGAATTACTGGTGTCACATTAGGTAATCATGTTTATTGAATATCAATATCACACGGACGGTGTGCGGTGAAATCGGACGGTCATTTCGGATGATGTGTGGTGAATTCGGACGCCTAGCTTAGTAGTCTTTTATATCACTATTTTGGTACAGATCTCGCTAATTTCGGATGGTGATTGGGGACGGTGATTTCGGACGGTGAGATGTATAATAAACATTATAGTACTCTTTTATATGACTCTTCATGTACTAATATATTGGACGGTAATTTCAGGCGGTATTATGCATGAGGAAACCTAATACAGTTATATAGTCATCTTTTTATGCATGTCATTTTAGAAATACAAAAAATCAGTGATACACCGGTACAGTTATGATACATAATTATGTACATTATATAAGAACGTTTGTCATCGTCACATAGGCGTATCATTTTATATATACAAAATATATTTTGATACATATATTTAGGAAAGAGTTTACATTTTACCCCTCCGTCATTTAGTTATCACATTTTATCTGAATGAGGGAAACCTTTACTACCGCCCAGAGGGGTACAAAAGGAACTCTTTCGAATTTTTATTAAACTTATTATCATTTTCACGACCCTAGCACGTTATTAACGGAAAATAATAAAATGATAATTATTTAAACAATAAATATTATATTTTAGGATGTTGACTGTGACCATCAGCAGAATAAGGGTTAATTACTTGCTGATAACGCTTGCCGCGATTTAAGACCCTTTACAGTCTGCGTGCTACGATAAGCCTATCGTAATCTACGAATAATTATGTTATAATTATTATACAACACAAAACTCCACTTTGTAGTTGATTTTGCAACTGACTTTAATCGGATTTTAAGTAATTCTTAATGCATGTTAAATTTTAAAACAAATAATTGACGTGGAATACACGTCCTTTTATCAAGATTATCGGAACGCAGAGGGTTAACGATCCAGTGAATCTGGGCTCACGGCCCTCGCGACCAGCATTGACGGACCGGTGTCACACATAAATGTTGAAAAAACAAATTGTAAACAATGCGAACAGTTGGATAATAGTAATATGCTTGTGCAAAAACGTATTTGAAGTCTTATCTACAATTCTTATTAGCATGATTAGTGAGTCCCTCATTAACTTTTATAAGCCCCTTCGCTCAAATTTATCATTCATTAAAATAACATCTCAAGTGCTACTCGCCGTGCTGACAGCAAACACGAGACGTTGAAACAATCCCGGGTGAATGTTGGATCATAATTATCTGCGACGCTGGCCCAGCATTAAACCAATGGGTGGAGAAAGAGATGCCATGGTCACGCAAATGTGAAATATAATGTTTTTACTAACGCTGTAACGTTATATCATTGTTTTTATACTGTACATCTACCCTGTGATCATGTCTGTTCGTAAGAATACCAAGCTACTATACAATAGGGGATAACGTCTGTCATATGTCAGCACCGTTTCTAAGTTTTTGTATGTAACTATCTATTTCAATCAAACAACATGATAATAATTTTTTTATAAAAAAAAAATAGATTATAAACTTATCTGCTGGGTATTTCCCATATGTACATCATAAGCTGCATAAATACGACCAAGCTACTCACGTTATTCCCGCACCATAAATAATAGTTGGTAAGCTCTAATTTATTTACTATTGTAATTCTAAATTGATTGTTTTCCCATGAAGAATAAAAAAAGTGACACCAAACAATTTGTTTTCCCTTTTTAGAAGTCCCAAAATGTGCTCCAATTTCATAATGACCCATATGTTTCCCGCATAAAAACCAAAGATAAAATAACTTTGATTACTATACATATCTATACATTTTATTTATGATAATATATATGTATATTTTGTATATATAAAATAATGTGTTTATAAAGATGGCAAAGTATATTATATTGTATATAGCAATTTATGTATGTAGCAATTATATTTGTATATATAAAATTATACTTCTATATATTTTATTTATCATATTAGGCATCCTTTTAAATAATACCGTCCGAAATCACCGTAGGAAATTACTGATATTAGCGCAGAAATAGTCAAATAAAAGAGTACTATGCTAAAGTTTTTAAATATCACACGGTCCGAAATCACCGTCCGAAATCACGGTCTGAAATTAAAAACCGAATTTAGCGATATTAGTACTAAAATAGTGATATAAAAGACTATTAAGTTGGGCGTCCGAAATCACCGTCCGAATTCACCGCGGCGTCCGAATTCACCACACACCGTCCAAAATCACCGTCCGATTTCACCGCACACCGTCCGAAATCACCGTTCGAAATCACCGATTGGCGTCCGAAATCACCAGTCCGAAATAGTTGAGATCCGAAATCACCGGACACCCTGTGTACAGTACCCTGTTGATCGCCAGAGGTCCAGGTGCCAAGAAGTAGATACTGTATCCACCCACACAGTCCACACGTAACAATCTGGTGAGCCAGAACTTGGGCAGATTACACAACACACAGTAGATAAACACGATACAGATGGATGACTTGGTCACTCGAGTTCCGATTAACCCCCTTGCTTGTAGAGGATGACATATAGCCAGGTAGCGGGATATGGCCATGACTACAGTCAGCCATGTACTGGACATTATGAAGATGTTCACCACCGCAGACTTGTATGTACTGTATATAGCGTGGAACCAAATAATCCCTGGGCCAGATAGGGTTACCGTGCACCCCCCCCCCCCAGGACAGTCTGAGACCAAGTTTTTATTGTTCCTTGGAACTCCCCCGATAGCAAAAGTCGATGCCATAAAAAAAAAGTTGGGATGGACTACCTGTTTTGGGCCATTTTCAAAATGGCCGCCATCGAAATCTGGTAATCACGTTTTGTGCCATAACTTGAGTTCTAAGGCAGTTAGAGTCACAAAATTGGTGTCTATGCATATGTTTTGGGGGTGTGGAATTCAATAATGCCAATAAAAAATGTTTCTGTCTTGTGGAAAATTTATAAACAGCTATTCAAACGTATTTTTCGTGCATTTTCGGTCATTTTTTGTGTCAGTCCATGGGACAGAGAGGGTAACTGTGCACCCTCCACCTATGAAAGTCTGAGACCAAGTTTTTTTTGCTCATTAGACCTCCCCTTTTATAAAAAGTCGATGCCATGAAATAAAAGTCGGATGAACCACCTATTTTAGGCCATTTCAAAATGGCCGCCATTGAAATTTGGAAATCACGTTTTGTGCCATAACTTGAGTTCTAAGGCAGTTAGAGTTACAATAATGATGTCTATACATATGTTTTCGGGGACGAGGAATTCAATTATGCCAATAAAAAATATTTCTGTCTTGTGGAAAATTAATAAACAGCTATTCGAACGTATTTTTTCGTGCATTTTCGGTCATTTTTTGTGTTAGTCTATGGGACAGAGAGGGTTACTGTGCACCCTCCACCTATGAAAGTCTGAGACCAGGTTTTTTTTGCTCATTAGACCTCCCCTTTTATAAAAAGTCGATGCCATGAAATAGAAGTCGGATGAACCACCTATTTTAGGCCATTTTCAAAATGGCCGCCATCGAAATCTGGAAATCACGTTTTGTGCCATAACTTGAGTTCTAAGGCAGTTAGAGTCACAAAATTGGTGTCTATGCATATGTTTTTGGGGGTGTGGAATTTAAAAATGCCAATAAAAAATGTGTCTGTCTTGTGTAAAATTTATAAACAGCTATTCAAACGTATTTTTCGTGCATTTTCGGTCATTTTTTGTGTTAGTCTATGGGCCAGATAGGGTTACTGTGCACTCTCCACCCATGAAAATTTGTTACCAAGGTTTTTTTGCTCATTATACCTCCCCCAATATCAAAAGTCGATGCCATCAAATACAAGTCGAATGGACTACCTATTTTAGGTCATTTAAAAATGGCCGCCATCGAAATTTGGAAATCACGTTTTGTGCCATAACTTGAGTTCTAATGCAGTTAGAGTCACAAACTTGGTGTATATACATATGTTTTTAGGGATAAGAAATCCAATTATCCCAATAAAAAAATATTCCTGTCTCTTAGATAATTCATAAACAGTTAAATGAACGTATTTTTCGTGTATTTTCGGTCATTTTAGTTTATTTTAGTGCCAACACAGAAAAAAAACTAACCTTAAAATAAAACTTGTAGTGTTATTTTATTTCGTGAATAATGAGCATTACAGTGTGGAAAGTTGTAAATAAAAATTCAACTTTGCTTATGACTAGCATGATAAATGAAAAAAAACTTAGTGTAGAAAATCTTCATCCATATTAGATCTGACCAACAGTTGATTAGAATATTTCCTTTATGGCAAAAAAACAGTCCTTCTACAGAAGACCATATTGCCACTTTAAAATTTAAAACGGCAGATACACCCTTTCAATTCCAAGGGGAAAATTTAGTTATTGACAATCATTTTTATGTATCGCACACTCATCTCACCAGTTTGTCTAACACACATTTAAAAACAGAATTTCTAACATAATAGTTGCCGTGTTATCAAATTCTTATAGTGGTGACAGCAGAAATGGTGGTGTAGTCCTTGTTCCACCAGAATATGAAACACGTTTGCACTACCATAGAACATAAAATAAACATATCATCAGCTACTGATTATTTAAACCTAATCCTCATCACTGTCACTTTCAGCTACTGCACTGTCATCAGACAACACTTCCCACTCTGATGAACTTGCTACATCGTCATCACTTTCTAATGTATCATCTTCCTTTGCTATTTCTATTGGGATAATTGGACTTTGGCACCAGACGGGTTTTCAGTCCATCCGTGACCATTAATTGCCAGATGAATATATGGCAGTGGAATATGGGCTAATTTCCAAATTCCAGTCTAATAATTTACTTGTCTAATATGCTCAGACAATGTCTTTCTACATAGTGAAAATTGGCTAAAGTCAATATTGCTCACTTCTGCTTCAAGATAGAGTAGCGATACATGTCACGTGTTAACTCTTCTAGGTCGGTCACCAAGTCATCAGAGATATACCAAACATCTCCTATTTTACAGAGTACATTTCGAAATCGCATAGTCTTCTGAATCAGTTTTATGGTTTAATTTTCCCTACGCCTTTGAATGTGATGGTTGTATCTTGTCCAGGATGTGAGTGATGGACCAGTCCCATGTGTTTTAAGCAGCACTCTGTCATACAAGATGACAATGCTTTCTTCCATGTTATGTCAAACATCACCAGCAACTTTCATCTCATTGCACGTAGAATATCTGACAGCATACTAAGGAGTGGCGACATTATCTTTAGCACAGAAGGCTCGATTAAGCAAATGGAGAGACAGATGCTTGGTAACAGTGATACATTGATCATAAGTGGACTATTGCAAAAGAAGCCAGCTGATTGGAAGACATTTCTGGTGAGCAGTGATAACAAATCACAGTTAGTTGATGTTATGAATGATGTTTGGTGCTCTCAAAATTTGATCCAAAACTTGCATAGAAAAAAATAATAACTGTCCCTCATGGTAACTGCTACCTTCTTGCGTCTGAAGATGGAACAACAGTTATTAAAAAACTGAGATTACATCATTGTTCTCAAATCAAAAAGAAACTGATACTGTCTCTATGCACAAGAGCAAGGCTATGATACAGTTCGCATTCGCAGTTCTGACAGTGATGTGTTTTTCATATTGCTGCACCATGCTTTCCAGTTAGACATCACTATTTCGTTTGATACTGGCTCAGACAACACAAGAAGGCTTCTGATTGTAATTCACATAGCCAACAATGATGGTCAGAAGCTCTGCATGCCTTTCTGTCTCTTTGTGCATTCACGCGTGGGGAAAATTAAACCAACAAAACTGAGTCAGAAGACTCTGAGATTTCAAGATGTAAATTAACTTGATGTCTGGCACATCTCTGATGACATGGTGATCGACCTAGAAGAGTTCACATGTGCCATATTTGGAAAAAGTCGTCATAAGAGTGTACATGATATTCGCTACTCTATTTTGAAGCAGAAGTGCATCAATCTCGAGTGCAATATTGACTTCAGCCAATTCCCACCATGTAGAAAGACATTGTCTCAGCATATTAGACGAGTAAATCAGACTGGAATTTGGAAATTAGCCAATATTTCTCAGCCATATATTCCTCCAGCAATTAATGGTCACGTATAAACTGAAAACAATGTGAAACGTGTGCCCATCTGGTGTCAAGGTTCAATTATCCCAATAGACATAGCAGAGGAAGATGATACATTAGAAAGTGACGACGATGTAGCAGGTTCATCAGAGGAAGAAGTGTTGTCTGATGACAGTGCAGTAGTTGAAAGTGACAGTGATGAGGATTAGGCTTAGCTAATCAGTAGCTTGCGATATGTTTATTTTATGCTCTATGGTAGTGCAAACGCATTTCATATTCTGGTGGAGCAAGGACTTTACCACCGTTTACCACCATTTCTGCTGTCACCACTATAAGAATTTGATGACATGGCAACTATTATGTTAAAAACTCTGTTTTTAAATGGGTGTTAGATAAACTGGTGAAATGAGTGTGCAATACATAAGAATGACTGTCAATAACCAAATCTTCCCCTTGGAATTGAAAGGGTGTATCTACCGTTTTAAATTTTAAAGTGGCGATATGATCTTGTGTGAAAGTATTGGAAGGAAATATTCTACTCAGCTGCTGGTCAGATATAATATGGATGAATATTACATGTACATCTAATCGGTTCATGGAACAGTCACCACTTTGTTATTTTAATATTTTCTACACTAAGTTTCTTTCATTTATCATGCTAGTCATAAGCAAAGTTAAATTTTTATTTACAGTTTCCAACACTGTTATGCTCATCATTCACGGAATAAAATAACACTACAAGTTTTATTTTAAGGCTAGTTTTTTTCTGAGTTCGCATTAAAATACACAAAAATGACCGAAAATACACGACAAATACGTTTATTTAAGTGTTTATAAATTATTCACAAGACAAAAATATTTTTTATTTGCAAAATTAAATTACTCACCCCCAAAAACATATGTATAGACACCAATTTTGTGACTCTAACTGCCTTAGAACTCAAGTTATAGCACAAAACGTGATTTCCAAATTTCAATGGCGGCCATTTTGAAATGGCCTAAAATAGGTAGTCCATCCGATTTTTATTTGATAGCATCGACTTTTAATATCGGGAGTGGTCTAATGAGCAAAAAAAACTTGGTCTCGGACTTTCATGGGTGGAGGATGCACAGTTTTCCTCTCTGGCCCATGGACTAACACCAAAAAAGACCGAAAATGCACGAAAAATACGTTTGAACAGCTGTTTTTTAAATTTTTCACAAGACATGAACATTTTTTATTGGCATAATTTAATTCCTCGCCCCCAAAAACATATGTATAGACACCAATTTTGTGACTCTAACTTCCTTAGAACTCAAGTTATGGCACAAAACGTGATTTCCAAATTTCAATGGCGGCCATTTTGAAATGGCTTAAAATAGGTAGTCCATACGACTTTTATTTTATGGCATCGACTTTTGATATTGGGGAAGGTCTAATGAGCAAAAAAAAACTTGGTTTCAGACTTTCAGAGGTGGATGGTGCACAGTAACCCTCCCTGTCCCATAGACTAACACAAAAAATGAGCAAAAATGCACGAAAAATACGTTTGAATAGCTGTTTATAAATTTTCCACAAGACAGAAACATTTTTTATTGGCATAATTGAATTCCTTACCCCCAAAAACATATGCATAGACACCAATTTTGTGACTCTAACTTCCTTAGAACTCAAGTTATGGTACAAAACGTGATTTCCAGATTTCGATGGCGGCCATTTTGAAAATGGCCCATAACAGGTAGTCCATCCCAACTTTTTTTTGATGGCATCGACTTTTGATATCGGGGGAGGTCCAAGGAGCAATAAAAACTTGGTCTCAGACTGTCCTGGGGGGGGGGGGGTGCACGGTAACCCTATCTGGCCCATGGACTAAAAGAGGCGCCTAAAACATTGACTGCTGTGTCTGTACAGCAGAAGGCAGCAGGACAAGACAGATGAAGAAGTCAGACAAAGCCAGAGCCATCAGACCTACATTGGCAGATTCTTCCATTCTGCTGGACATGTTGATTGCCATACTGCGCCTTGTTAGCACCACCATGTTCAGAATGTTACCTATGATAAAAAATGAAATGAAATGAATCGGGCTTTAGGCCACCTTTGTGCACATATAGGCTAAACTAGGCCAGGAGAACCTCCTGAGGATGGTGAGATGATTGAGATGACACTGTCCTCCAGACACAGGATTCGAAATTCGAGCCCTGGCGGTCTGAGGCCGAGCACGCTACCTCTCGGTCACGGAGGTTCCCCACAATACTAACTTTCACACCTATGATACCTAGTAGAGCTATGGCCACCACCACACGGTAATTCATCACGTATTGTACATCCCTCATCCACTGAGTGTCATTCACAACCTCACCCTCCATAGAGTCACTCATGTTATGTGTGTAGTTATCGTAAGTGGTGGTTGACATTTGTATCCACGGGGGGTAACTGGTAGTCAGTGGTGATTGACTGGTTGTTGACAGCTGAATCAAGGAGGTGTTCATTGTTATCAGGTAGCTATCTGACACATTAGGGTTCGCACCCATAAAAAAACCCAGAGGCACACAATCCATGGTGCAGGGCTAATTAGAGGTGATCACAACAAAACATAACATGGAACAGTTAGCTCCACTTTCAATATGTAACTGCTTGTGTCATCCAGATGTGAAGTCGATGATGATCATGATAATTTAACAATTGGAAGTGTCACTCACTTGATGTGGCTTCACCATACGAATCAACGTATGCAAATATTCGCTCAGTAGCTAATTATTCAAGTGATTACATGTTGTTACAGCAGTTAAACTGTATAGGAAATCCATCGAATTGATGACAAAATTATCCAGTCTGCTGATATATCACTAGCAAGTAAACTCTTAATAATGCCCCAGATGATGCCGAAAGATGATGCACTTGAAACGCTTCTGTTGTACTCAGCTGACACATCTTGAAAGAGCTTAGCTGAACAGTAAGCTTCTCCTACAGAGCGCCGATCACGAATTATGTAATACGATGACAAAACAATCCATTCCACTGAGCACTGACAAGTAAACTCTTAGTAATGTCTCAGTGCCGTAAGATGATGCACATTAAACGCTTCTCGTGTAGGCCTGATCAGCTTTCATCTGGACAGAGCTTAGTTGAATAATGTGCTATTCTTGCAGAGCGCCGATCCCGCATTACACAATATTATGATAAACACCTTGTTATCCATCACACTACTTTGTCATTGAGGTCAGCATGACTCAGGTGTGTGAATTGCGAGGCTCGTATTGACGTAATCCGCATAATTTATCCCTCTGCCAATGTGAGCACAATCACCTGTCTGTTAGGGGTGTCAGCCCTGTACTACTGTCGGTGACACTCTGGCTGCTAGGGGTGTCAGTCCTTTACTACTGTCAGTGACACTCTGGCTGCTAGGGGTGTCAGCCCTCTACTACTGTCAGTGCGGATGATACAATTAGGCTGAAATGTGAATTATTGATATAGTTGTTTGGCAGTGTGCTGCCAATTAAAACTAGAATTGCGTCATCAATGATAGATTCAGTTAATTAGGCACCGTTTAACATAATTGTGCTTCAAATTCAATTCTGATCAGATATTGCTCGTGGTAAATGGCACTTGCGCATTGTATTAATTCAGGTAATTTTAATCCACTTGCAGGCGGGACTTGCGGCATAAAGTATTTCAATACCCAGATAATCTGAGAGCTACTCTACCATGTCGGATTCGCAACTATTGATTAATGGTTACATTAACTTATGTAATAATTATATTGTTTCAGCAAAAGCCCTATGCCTAAAGGGGAGAGTACGGGCAATTCAAAGACAATAACTAGCCTTACAATACATATAGATGGCGGTTCGGCAAATAATTCAGAGCCATCGATTTGTCTGGTACGATTTCTTTGTGAATGTGTGATATAATGATGCACTCTTTATAATTGCTACGGTGCACTTATTAATTTTACATATATGAACACACCTTTACAATGTGTGGACTACAATGATAAAGACCGTATCCATGTTCTATCATTGACCAAGAGAAGCACAGTCGGTCACACTTGATTCTGCTAACAACATGCCGTCATGTAGCTGTTATCTAAAGAAAGGTTGAAGACCAAGCTTGAGCCGAAGTATTTATAGTTCAGAGAACATCCTACATAGATCCTGCGGTTTTTTTGATGGAACTAAGTGATAGAAGGTGTGTCGGCATTCAGCATATGTGTAGTGGTTGTCCTGGTTCGGTTGATATCCCACTGCTCATCACGTCAAATCAACGTATGTCATTAGTTATCAGAATTACTGGTCACAGAAGAGAACTGATGTAATTATCCTTATCACCAAATAGGTTCCGTCTGTTCCTCATATATCTCTAGTCAGCGTAGAGCATGAGATCTGCATTCCCTGGAGAGATCATCACCGTCATCCAATATAAAATCTGAAAATAAAAGTTAACACGATAAACAATATATTGTATAGCTTTCGCGTTAGCAATTCACCTTCAATTGAATAAAAATGATTAAATATTCAGATGGAAAAGAGCGGGGTTTATTATTTTTAAATGCAAGTTGGCAGTAAAATCAACTGGATAGTCAAACAATGTCAACGAATGTTATTTAGTCAATCAAAAGAAGCACCTATTCAAGTAGACCAGCCCAACAGAAGGATATCATTTTTTTCGGAATGGATAAGTAATAGCATGCATCCATTCTAGATGGTAACTCACATGGTGGCACAACACATGTGGATGAATACCACCGTCAATTTTGCTTTTGAAGGCAATTTTTTAACATGTTTTACGTCACATAGCTGCAAAGCCAAAATGGAGATTTGTTTACATATAATTATTTATCACTATTATTGACTACATTCATTATTTATTTGATTGTTTTATGCTTGTATTATTTTAAAACACAATTAATGTTGATTAATTGATCATTTGTTATATTATTATTATTTATAAAGTTTGTGTATTGTATTATTATTTTCAAAAAATATTGTACTTATTTTTTATTTTCCACGTACAGAACTGCAATATGCAATTGCTTTCATGACAAATATAATTATTGCTCACTATTATTGAATATATGAATCATTTGTTCTATTGTTTTATGTTTGTATCACTTTACCTTACATTCACATTTAATATATTAATAATTAAATAATTTTTTTTATTATTTAGAAAAAAGTATTGCAGTTATTGCTTTTTGCATTAAGATTGTTACAGAATCTGTATTATAGAGGACTGTATAAATGTTTGTCATTATCCTAATTGTATTTAGTATTGATTATATAGATTAATGCTTATATTATTTCATCTTAAATCTGCAGTTAATTTATTATTAATTAATTTTTTGCATAACTATTTTCTAAAATAATTTGTAAGTATTATAATTCACCAAGTGAAGGTCTACAAAAGGCAATTTATTTTAGACAAGAAAACAATTCAGAGTACTTCAACTGCGTGTGTTATATTGTTGTAACCTAGTTTAACTATTTATATAGACTAAAACATGATATATACTTTTGAAAAAAATAAACTAGATGTATCAGCCCCTACTGAGATCACTCGAGATTCCCACTGATTATATTACAATAGTCCAGTGGCAGACATAGTAATGAACATACAATAATTGTAAACGGCCAGATTTGGTCAGGTGCAATAACTACATACGCAAGCATTTTACACGATTGAAGATGGCAGCCAATATTGCTGCTAAATAACGTTTATTTTTGCAGAAGGTATACAATAATTATTAAGTCTAATCATTGTGTGCAAATTTTAAGCATAGATGCGATCATTTAATGCCTTTTCAAAACACGCAACACTACTGAATGTACTAAGTATCTATAGCTAAAATGTATTTACACGTTCGTATAGGCAACTACGTGTTTTAATAAACGGCTGGCGGCCATATTGATTTTTGTAAGCTAAACAATTAATGTACGTAAGTGTTTCACGGTATTTTGAACACGTCAATATATTTAATCCTGCCAGTTATATAATATGATTTGTCTGAACTATAAATTATAAATTACATGATTTGCCTGGGCTATAAAGTATTAATTATTTAATTTCATAATTAATTAATTAGTTATAATTTTAGGATGAAACAATGAAGTATCATGTTAATCATTAGTGTCTATATGTATAGTCGAAATGGGCTACATAAACACACCATCACAGCGGCAGGGTGAAGTGCACTGGAGGGTCGCACACAAACAATACAAAATTGATACTCCACCAGTCTATCAATAATAAATCTGAGAAATATTTATAACAATTTGAAATTAAAATTAAGAAAACAATAAAATCTAATAATAGCTTCGAATTATCTATGTGTGTCACTGTAAGGCGTAATGGCGGTTTCGGACTCGATTACATTTTTCTGAACAACGTTGCGTAGAAGCCGTTATTACAGAGTCATCCGGTATGACCTTTACATGACCCCTGAATGACCTCTGTATAAGATGAGACGTCTGGATCACAATCCAGGGACCCCCCGCGACGGTCATCATCAGCAGGGATACCGGAAGGTGCTTAAGAAACGACAATTCATCTGATACTGACACTTTCAGGACTGGAGTATTATTATCGATACAAATATATATAAGGCGTCAAATTATAATGTTCATAGTTTAAGAATTCCACAGATACACTACGTGTTATGTTTCTCTTTATTCCACTCGCCTACCACCTAGTTTTATGTTTGACAATCACATCTAAATTGTTTTACGTGTACTTGATTTTCTCGAATAAACTCGAATGAGATGACACTGACCTCCAGACACAGGATTCAGTTTCAGTCCTGGTGGCCTTTAGACGTCAGTATCTGACGCCTGTGGACGTCAGATTCTGACGTCTAAAGTCTGTCCCCGCACTAATAGAGTAACACTATTTATAATGTTCGTAGACCCATAACATATGAATTCAAATGACGCGGAAAGAGTTAATTAAGATATAATTATGATGATTTCAAGTTTATAAAACCTATGGTTTTCACAAACATGTTCCAGCGCTTTTCTGGTTAAACATGACTTTGGTCGTAATTGGTGGTGAGAATGTTAAAGCCATGTGACATGTTATATTTGTGCCACTAACTTCAAAGATACAAATTGTCATGTTGAATTTATTTTCGCTGGGAGATTCTAAGCACGTCTGATACATTGCTGGTTTAATGCTGGCCCTGTGTTGCGGGAGATGGCCCAACCTGAAACTAACATCGAAAAAACGTGTGTTGCTTGCTTTCATAATTCCGGTACGACAAACTTTGCACAATGGGATAATTGACATCAAACGTTTCACATTCGAGAATGTGATAGAACATGACAAGCAGCTATCGTATCTCTGGTGTTTCGTGAAAAGTGTTTTGTTGAACATGTTGAATAATATTTTCCCAGCAAACCGTTGTTGGTACAATGCAGTGCCAGCGTCGTAGTCGGTGGAGCAGCATTGCGACAACAATAGGTCAGTCGTGTTCGCTGGAATTGACGATTGTGTAAGATTGACAATGGATAGCGCCGACTATTGTCAAATTGAAAGCGCTGACCCATTGATGTACCAATATCTGAAGACACAAAAGTAAAGCCAAAAGCTTACCTTATTTCTTTATTTCTTTTGTCTCAGCCTGAGCATTCGTGGAAATAGTTTTATAAATTAGGAGGACAAACAGTTGTTTTCAAATTAAAATAATCATAAATCACTTATTTAACTCTTTCGACTTCATTTGAATATCTATGTTATACAGGTCTATGTTGCATACCTATGTTATGGGTCTACTGCCATTATATTTATTTTACTCTTTCGGTACGGGGATGGACGTACATAGACGTCATATTCTGACGTCTATGTAGTCAGATTATGTCGTCTGAAGTCGATCCTCACGCTGTAAGGGTTAAACCAGGCAATGAAAAATGATTTAATTTCTCTATCACTTTAAGTTGCGTCTCTTTACCCTCACTTTGAAGTGCATAAGTAAAAATACCTTTCGATGCCAAAAACTGTGAGTTCTACATTACATATTGTGGTAATTAGTGACAAACAGCGATTGTATTATATTTAGCGATGCGAAATGCTCTATTGAACATCTCGAATAAGCTGCCGGCTATTGACAATTGTATAACCATATAGTAGCATTGACAGCCGCGAACGACTTTTGACAAATTGAAAACGTTGGCTGGGTTTTGTACCAAAACATTGAGACATAGTTAAATAATGTTTGAGCGAGGGACGTTGTCTCCCTGTTGGCTAAACATTGGCCCACAGTCCGCAGCACTGGTCCAACATCAATCGAGCGTATCGTGTTTGCTGGGTAGGTCTTTTCAAAGAACCTTACGTAAAGAAAGAACCACCTTACAGCTTCTTTATTTGCTGTCAGCCGTGATGTTCACATCTCAGACTCAACACAGCATGTGATTTATTTGTTAGACGGTTGGTAGATTGCCTTCCTGAAATTGCCTGTCAAATTAGGCGCCGGTGATGCCTGCGACTTGTTGTAAAACTAGCACAAGGATGCCGTTAGTGACGCCGAGGAGAGCGCGGCAATGATGACAGGTTGTCACATGCTCTTCCTGCACCAGTTCCCAAGCGAACAGAGGTTGTCAATGTGACCTGACAGCTAACACTACATGTGGACCAATATTAAACAAGGATTGGATCAACGTCTCGTATCCTTACATCAATTAATTATTGCATTATTACATAATTAAAGCAATGAATTATTACATGTTCCGGCTCTTGCAATTGTCGATCGCTACCACGGTCCACAAATTCAATTATGTTATGTTTCAAGATAAAAGGGATATTCTACTTTTACTACATTTAAATTTACTGGCTCTTGCATTTGCTTATCGCTACCACGATCCACAAATGCCGATATGTGATTTTTTTTGTCCCAGCAAAATACCGGTGTTGGGTCTCGCTACCGCGACCCACAACTTAAAGTCGGTGAAAATTGCTCACATTTGTGTTTACTTTGCGACAAACAATTTGCAAATGTTGATTTTTAAATACTCATTTTATTCTCATGAACAGTGATTTAATCTGCTAAAAAACGGAATAAAAACAGTTATGTTCGTGATTAGTGGTGGAAGGGTTTAACGGCTATTGGATGAATGTCTCTGGTTTTGAGGGTTTGGTAGACTAAATGTGTCTTCTTCGCCAAATTGTGAAGAATCTGATCCATCTTGCAAATGTATTTTTAAAGGTTCAATAACACAATAACACCACAACAGAATAACACTATGATATATCCTAGTACACGACATGTTGCATAATGTATGCTAGGATGTATATTATTATCATGTCCTAGCACTTATTAACACTATGCTGTGTTCCAGTACTTGACATGTTGTAGAATGTATGCTAGAATGTATGTGAGAATGTCCTATCAGGGCATAGCACTATGATGTGTCTCACCACATGACATGTTGTAGAATGTCTATTAGCATGTTCTAGCGCAGAATAATACCACGGTATGTCCCAGTACGCGAGATGTTATAGAATGGAGGCTAGAATATATGTTATCATGTTGCACCAAATAATAACACTATGATGGTTCCCAGTACGTGATATTTAGTATGTATGCTATAATCTATATTAACATGTCCTAGCATAGAATAACACTATATGATGTGTCCTAGTATATGATGCGTACAATGTATGCTAGAGCATGCTGTATTTGCTAAAGAAGAGTTAGGACTGGACACCACGATGAAGGATCCAGTCCAACCATTTATTCATCGCTCATCAATTTCATCGAAATTGTCGAGCTCATAATAATTTCATCGTATTCTTCATGATCAACCTGGTCATCTACTTCCCGATCGCCAGCATCCAGTAGATCAACCAGCGAGGTTGGCAGGACAGGACCACAGGATCACAGTGGTTTCAGGACTTTCAGGTGAGTCCTTCAGGTCACCTCTGCTGCTCCTCGTACAGGTTCGCCAGCTCACTTGTACAAAGAAACCCGATGGTTTATATGCTGGATGTGTGGCTCCAAAGTAGACAGGTACAGGGAGGGCGAGGCAGGTCGACTCTGGACTTAAAAATGTGCTTGTTGTCCTCTCTCACCATCTTGTGGGGCAGCTTGAAATGGCCGGCGTTCACAGAAGATTAACTAAATAATGTGTCCGTACACCAGATATGTAAACTGCTCCAGCTGTTTCATCACCTGAGGCTTGGTGTTCCAGCCGTCACCTATTTGCCTAAATGCTTTGTGGAACCTGGGAGTCTTTTCCAGCTGCTTTTAAGGTGGCCTCACCTTTCCCTTGCCTTTGAAGGAGCTGGTCCAATCATGAAACACAGTAGCCGAGGAGAGTGACACAGTAGTCTTCTCTGAGAGACTCAGCCATGTGAGATAATTTTATGTTGCCAAACTGTCTGTGCTTCCCCGATCCAGCGTGTAGATACACAATCAACTTGATTGAATGGGCATGGTACAGGCGAATTAACCACAGATATGTCTGCGTCTGGGGGTTCTGACCATAGCGTATTTATATCCTAGGGTAGCGGCATGATGAAGGTACAGTACCACCCTCGTATCAGTATATTCCTGGTTGTTGTAGATAGTGGGTAGGTACTGCACCTCAACCTGTGTTTTTTATAAATCGAAACACTTGGCCTGATGATAATAAAATATTAGGGGAATAGACAACGCAGTAGCAAGACAAGTAACATAACACTATCTTACCTCGCCATCTCTTTTAACAAATGGATGTGTTCTGCCCACCACAATGAGGGCTGCCATATTTGTTCTGTCCAGTCTAAAAACGGCTTATTTACCACTCCATACAGTATCCTGATACCATCGCGAGGCTCTGACACAGTGACCACCATTTTTAAATGTAATATTTCTAATACGATCAAAAGTGTACGCCTGCTGATAATGGCCTAGTTTTCGTAGGCACTTTAAATATTCGTCTCAATTTCATGGCATCCGAGTTTTTTGGTAGGCGGGTGTCGTTTTTACACGGCTGGCTGTGGAAACAAAATGGCGGTCATTGTGACTGGGCCTCGCGCAGTAAATGAGTTAGGCGGCCCTGTAATACCGGGTATCTACACAACAGGAGCTGGAATCATATGATTGCAGCTGGTTCAGCTAGAATAAGCTGCTACGCTTTAACATCTGCTGCGCTTTGGTAGATTTAGGATGATAACTGTCTGTCGAGATCATCGTCTATTGAGGTCACGTGGTCTTGTTGGGTCGACGCAAGTTTTCTCACCGCAAGACAATTTTTGACATTTTCACCCGGATTCATCGAACAAATCATCATATTTCATAGATCATATTGTATATAAAGCTTCAGTCGTCACATTCATTACCACTTTCAAGATTTTTGGGGAATATTTGCACCTTTCTGATTGATTTGAAAATTTTTCACGATGATATAGAATTGGATTGTATATACTGTACACACCTGTATTACCTGCACAGATTTCTGCACACACCTGTTGATTGCACCTTTGTTTATTGCACAACTACACAGCACAATGGATCAACAACCACAGGCCAAGGAGTCAGTAGAACCACTGTTTTTCCGCCAAGCGGATTTTGAAAGCGCTCTCGAGCAGAGCAACTTACAAGGTGACACAGCTAAGACCCCACTCAGGCCGTACGAGGTATGCACAGCGGCAGCTAAAATAACTGGCCCAGGGAAAATTGAAGGCGCCCAAAACGTACGCGGGACATGGCGCCTATACTTCAAAACAAGAGAGACCAGGCTGAACTTCATAACCCGAAAATATATCATGCTACGTGATCAACTTGTCCCACTATATGACAAAAATCCTACAGTGACAAGGCAAAACAATCCTGATGAGATTAGAGAAAAAAATACAATTAAAGATATACCACTCTCTGTTTCAAATGATTTGATTGCAGAACACATGTTAGAGATCGGAGTCATCCTGAAAACTGACGTTAAATATGCAAATGAACGAGACAATAATGGAAAATTAACTGATTACAAGAATGGGGATAGATATATGTATGCAGAAGGACCCATCAAAAACGCACTCAACAGAAACGCATACATTGCACATCGTAAGTGTCGTATTTTCCACAATGGACAGTTTAATGTTGACTGCAAGGCTTGCCATCAAGCCGGACACAAAGCAGGGAATCCTGCTTGCCCAGCTATGAACACTGAGATAGAGATGACATGTTTTGCAACCCATCATGTGGTCCTATCAAACACATACCACAATAAAATATCAGCGTATGGTCAAACATTCAAAAGTGTTCAACATGCCTGGTTGTGGAAACGCGCTTATGATAACAAACAGCTCGATCTGGCACAACGGATTAAAGACGCCGAACATGCTGGATTAGCTCAGGATTATCACATGACATCAAGGACAATAAAGATATAGATAATGACACTTCCAGCATGAAGCGTCTCCTTACTCTGAAAGCTAAGCAATGCACCGAATATCAGGCAGCACTATCAAATTCAGCCCCGGTCATGGCGGCAGCAATTACAGACAAATGTTGGGGTACTGGCCTTAGTGCACAGGCCACAACACGCACTAAACCAGAATATTGGCCTGGCAACAACATGTTGGGTAAAATCATGGCTGATATTCGTGATGAGCTGATTACACGACAACATACACAAGACAACCTGGAGCAAATGGAAGGATCGCCGGCCAAGGATGGTGAGACTGACGTAGGAACAACACCAGATGGAGACGCTGCTAGAGGGGAAGCACAGGTTGATGCAGAGACAACACCACGTGAGACTGTGCAACATATAGCAACATCACGGATACGCCAAGACAAACAACGACACAGATACCAAGCAAAACCACTAACGCACCAGAACGCCATGGTGGTGAACATGACGCACGATCACGCACACGTACGATGAGGAAAGTGACTCATACCAGCAGTGAACCTCCACACGCACGAAATATGCCATCCGTGTTTGACACGTAAAGAAAACGAAGACAAGACAATTCACCACCTCATCAAAAAAAGGCCAAACAAATTAACATTGGCTCAACAATAACAATGGCAGAGGGCCACAGTGCCATAGACGTTACACCAAATCCCATAACACCACCACTCGCTCAGACGACAGGACTAAATTCAGATACTGCTAATGCTAAGGTATCCTGAGTCACGTCAATGTGATAACGGACTGTCAAGAACGGAATATGACCTAGCTCGCCAATGGATAACGCTTGTGAAAATTCTTAAGAACAACAGCACAAACAATGTCAAGTAAGACAAACTTAAGCATATTAACACTAAATGTACGTGGACTTAGGTCCACAACAAAAAGAACAACTGTTTTTCAGTGGCTCTTGGCTCAAAATGTCGAAATTATACTTTTACAGGAAACTTATTTTACTAAATGCAATAAATATAAAATAATGAAACAATGGAATGGAAAATCCATACATGGACACTCAAATTCCTTGTTTAGCAAAGGTGTGTCCATTCTGTTTAAACCAGGATTAGATGTAAAGGTAGAAAACGAACATTTCTGTAACGATGGCAGAAAACTTATTGCAAATGTAAAAATAAACGACATTAACTACTCAATTATCAATTTATACGCTCCAGCAAATGTAACTGAGAGACGAGAATTTTTTATAACTGCATCGAAATGGTGTAAAGAAAATGTATTGTATGATAGTAATGTAATTGTTGGAGGAGATTTCAACACTGTTGATAATATGGAAGACCGACTCTCTGGTAAAACAGATGCTTCGTCATCTAATTTCTCGAAATTTAAGAAATATTTAAATATTACCGACAGTTGGCGATCTCTTCATCCAAACGAGAAAGGTTTTACTTTCACCGATTGTTCAAGCAGAACAGCAATGTCACGAATTGATTATATTTTTTGTAATGAAAATTTAGCCAAATATTTGCAGAAGCATATGTTAAGGTTGCACCAGTACCAGACCACAAGGCGGTTGTGATACATTTACGGTCTAGTAAAACATCTAGAGGACCAGGTTACTGGAAACTAAACAGTTCTGCTCTCGGAGAAGATGAATTTAAAATTGGCATTAAGGACCTATTTAAAAACACAATTGAAGAATATGAAAACATAAATGATAAAGGCCTGATTTGGGACCTATGTAAAATTAGATTCAAAGAATTTTCTATAAACTATTGTACCGAAAAGGCAAGAAATAAAAGATGCGCCATAGAACCCATTGAAAAAGAAATATCCCACATAGATAATATCATATCACTAGAAAAACGAACAGGAGACAATTGCAATAAATTAAAAGAGCTTCGGAAAACATTAAAATACGAATATGACAAACTAATGCAAGATAAAGCTAAAGGCGCTCAAATTCGTGCACGAGCAGAATGGGTAGAAAAGGGGGAACGCAGCACGTCATATTTCTTGAGATTAGAAAATATTAGACAAAATTCTGCTCATATTACTACTTTAAAAGATGAGCGGGGAGACATTGTGAAAAATGACAAAGAAATACTATCAACAGCGAGCGATTTTTACAGAAAACTTTATACCACACGTAGAAGAAAGCTTGATAATATTAAAAGATACGTAAATAAAACAAATGTGAAAAATAAATTAGAAGAGGCAAAAATGAAAATATGCGAAGGCTTAGTAACAATAGAAGAAGCTAATGATGTGATAAAAGATCTTCGATTAAAAAAATCCCCAGGATTAGACGGGCTAACTGCTGAATTTTATAAAGAATTTTGGCCTGATTTTGGTCATTTTGTTATTTCTGTTTTTAACAAAGCTTTCGTAAAATCAGAGCTATGTCCATCACAGAGAGAATCTGTGATGTCACTAATCTATAAAAAAGGAGAGCTTGAAAACATAGCCAACTATAGACCAATAAGTCTGATTAATACAGATTACAAAATTCTGGCATTCATTATGTCTAGACGTATGCAAAAGGTTCTTTGTAGTGTTATAGATGACGACCAGACCGGGTATATCAAAGGCAGATTTATAGGACAGAATATTAGACTTGTTTCTGATATAATTGAAAACAATAAATATAAAAACGGCATTCTCTTATTTTTGGATTTCAAGAAAGCCTTCTATTCAGTAGAATGGGACTTTATGTTCGAATCTTTAAAATTGTTCAATTTTGGTCCAATGTTTTGTCAATGGATCAAGACAATGTATACCAACCCCGTTTTCTGTTTAAAAAATAATGGGTATCTATCGTCCAGGATTACCATGGAGAGGGGTATAAGACAAGGGTGTCCTGTATCAGCCCTTTTGTTTATCTTAGTAGTAGAGGTTCTGGCAATTAATATAAGAGAAAATAAAAACATTCATGGTTTAGAAGCGGCCTTTATGCATAAGAAAAAATATATAAAACTTAGTCAATATGCAGATGACTGCACAGTGTTCTTGAAAAATAAAGCAAACATAAAAGAATTGCTAGCAGAAATACAATATTTTACTGAAGCGGCTGGTTTAGAACTAAATATAAACAAGACTATAGGCATAGACTTAACAGAAACAGATGAACAGACTGATTACGATTACCTAGGAATACATTTTACTTCAAAACCTGTAAAATGCTTAGGTATTTATGTTGGGAAAAATGATAGAGAGTGTCAAGACCTTAACTGGAGTAAAAAAATAGACATTTTAGAGAAAACACTAGACATGTGGAAAAAGAGAGAATTAAGCATTTTCGGTAAAATATTAATTAAAAAGATTCTAGCCATTTCAAAAATAACTTTTCTATTACTAAATTTGATTCCTCCAAACGATATAATTAAAAAAATTAAGACACTACTGTTTAATTTTATTTGTGGAAAAAGAGATAGAATAAAACGCCATATTTTACGACAAGACATCATACATGGAGGTGTAAACATGCTTGACATTGAGACATATTGTCTAGCCCTAAGCGCATCATGGGTTCCGCGAATTATTACCAGTCAACAAAATAACTGGTCCTTCTACGGCAAACAATATCTGAGATCTTTCGACGATATATCAAAAATTAAACTACACGGATTCCCTCGTCTTTGAGAAATTAAACAGCCTACCATCATTCTATAAAAATATTATTATTAGTTTTTGCAAAGTGAACCAAACTGAGAAACCTGTATCACGAGATGAAATACTAAACACGTATATATGGGGAAATAAATGGATCTCATACGAAACAGCTTCTGAAAAACATGTAATATACTTTAAATCCTGGATAGAGAGCGGCATATTGTATGTTAAAGACATAAAAGTAACACAGGGATCCATAGACGAAAGATATATTTATAATAAATTAAGAACCAAAAACAATTATTTAGCTGAGATTTTTACCTTAAAAAAGCATTACAAACATACTTAAGTACAATACTGGAAAATATACCTATTGAAAGATTAGAAAACGCCACTCAAAATCAAGAAAATGATCAAATAATTCCGCTTTTAAGATGTTCGTCCTATTATAAAACTGTACAAAAATGCTGGCGAGATGTTCCCAAAAGTGAGATTAATTGGAAACGAATATTTGACGACCAGAGTTTAGAATTTTCCACCATTTATCAAAAAAAAGATTTTAGACATCAAAGAAAACAAACTAGCAGAATTTAATTACAAGGTTTTACACAATATACTACGATGTGATGTAAATCTATATATACGGCGTATTATTGATACTAAAAAGTGCGATATTTGCAATATTGATGAAGATATTTCACATTTACTTTACAACTGTGAGATAGCAAATTCTATATGGCGAATATTATCGAAAAATTTACTGCGCAACATTAGTACTACTGATGTCATTATAAGTGAACATTGTGTTGATGTGATAACAATTATTTGTTACGGAATTTTTAAATATTTGATTTTATCAAAAGATACCAAAACCAAGAGAAATGTTAACACTTTCCTTGCGTCTTTACGCGCTTATATTAACTATAGATGTATGTATGACTTAGACTGGCAAAAATTATACTTGAATAAAGATACTGTTAATATTTTAAAACGTATTAGAGACACTGCATTTTAATCAATTGTTATAGACCTTTTATTATTGTATTATATATGTACATGACCTGCATATCGGTACGCTTATGTGTGATCTATTTGTGGACATGCATCTTAACATGTGCATGCATACTGATGGATATGTTATACAACCATTATACTGTTCCTTTTTAGAGATACATATATATTAAGAACATTACATTTGAAATAAAGTTATATATCACTAATACTACATTATTATATTGTTACACATGTCCAGGTATACATATGTACGCATATGTATGAACGTTTGACAGGAATGCATCTTAAATGTGTGAAAATCAATTTATATCACCATTTTTTTGTTTCGCTTCAGTGTAACCATTATTGTGTTTACATGTATCATGTGTATGTGAATAGGTCTAGACATATTACAATCAACATGATCAAATCATATAGCCATTAATATTCCTTATCATTTTAGTGATAGATGTATATAAGTATACACCGACTTTTGCCTATATATTATTTTGTGAGAGTAGAAGCTCTCTATTTATGTATATGCATCCTAATGCGTAGGTTTGTACATACAAATAGACATACCGTGAATCAAGTTATATTTATAACCACTATTTTGTTTCCTTCTACATGTTGTTCTGTATGTATGTAAACATAGATTTTGATATATTTTGTGAAAGTAGAAGCTACTTCTAATCGCATTTTTTAACTCATTTATTTCATATATTTTTGCTGTAGGTTTAATCGCATACTATGACTACTACATGAGAAATGACCAATAATAATCATATTTTATTTTTCCCCGTAATGTGCAGCCTTTCATGCTATTTCCAGATACCTCACTTAACTGATCCTCCACTTTCACTCTATATAATCTCCCTCGTGTAATTATATATATATATTTTCGTACGGAGGTGTGATAAATGAGGTTTCTGTTGGACACATTAAATATATTCCTACTCACATCCATCATGTTCATGCTGTAGTATAGCTATGCTCCTTTTTATACACATGGATGTAACTAGGAATATATTTGAGCTGTGATGCCCTTTTCTTTGTGACCTCACCAAAAACAAGGAATGTGTCTTTGTTCATAATATTCGTGAGGTCATAAAAGCTGATCTCGGGGTCAGTATTTAGAATGCTGGATAGCCCACAGTTTGTGCTATGCAGTAAACATGGTAAATGGCTGACCTCGAGAACAAAGGGGTGTTCACACCCACAACCCTATTGTAGTCTAAATTATATAACCACACGTTTCTATAAACATCCCTGCAGACACGAGACATGGGCGCAGTGCTAGTCCAGTGTTGACCCACTTTCGTCGATGTTGGCCCAGCGCTGGCCAGGCGTTGTGCTTAATGTCTCGTCCTTGCTGGCATGTCTTTCAGGTCACTTGTGTAATACACTTTTCACCTCTATGTCATGGCGGACCGTGGGCCTCTGCTTATGCACGCTGTAATATATTCTTCGATTTCACACATGATACAATACCCTGCAAACACGATACATCGGCCCGGTGCTGGGCCAATGTTGGGCCAGTAGACGCTGGCCCACATTGGACCAACATTGGGTCGATGTGTCGTGTTTTCTAGGTGCCCACCAGGCGCGGAGGTTTGGTCCGATGCTGAGGCAAGGTTTGGACAGCGTCGATGATGCTGGAACAACATTGCGCCAGCGCTGGTCAAACCTCTCGTGTTTGATAGATATGCGATTTACTGGGCCGGTGTTGGTTCTTTGTTCTCCTACACTGGACGGACACCGGCTCAATGCTTCCTGTGTTTTTTAATGTATAATTATGCCTTTTAACTATCATTATTATGTATGTTTTTTTACCTATATTACATGTTTTGTAATAATCACTGTATCGAATAGTTTTATCAATGAAAAAAAAAAAAAAAAAATCGTCTGATCGAGTATCTGTAGTCATGTCCCACCACAAGTGGGGGAAGGTTGGTAATGGTATGTAGCGGTGCCATATGTCATCCTGTGTGAACAGAACGTCCATTCCTTGGAGTATAGCAGGTTTTAAGGGCGGGCGTCTCCCAGAAGGTGAGGTCTAGTGAAGGAAAGTCACTTTGTAAATCTTGGAGAAAACCCCATTTGGTGACCCAAGGCAAGGACTTACAGCTACAAGACCATTGGGCAAGTCAATTTGACAAGTTAGTATTTACGATGAGCGGGAATGCTAGGTTGATTGCCCAAGGTAATGGATGACTTGAGATGATTTACATAGTAACAAAAGTTGACACAGCTTACCATTTGAAAAGCAATGTGTATACCGTATCCCCGCGCATAAACGTGCATGTACTTATAAATGAAAATCGACTGTTTTATGCATGGCTCCGAAAATATATTTTTTCGTTTATAAGTACATGCACTTATATATTCGAATACTACGTGCATGCGCTTATATTCGAAAATTACTATGCATACCACTGTGCTACTCAAGACATATAGAGCCTACTGCAGCTGAGAATAATACCGATATGTATTGACTTATAGAAATCATTACTAGTATATGTCTATAATAATAATAACAAATATTATGTTGATCGTAAACACAAACTACATTATTATTTTTATTTATTGGCCAACCCCTATGGTTCATTCGTATCGACTGGGGCTTGTATCCTGGGGGTACCAGGCTCGAATCCCGGTGGGGATGGATATTTGTCATCATGGCTGTCACAGTGCTCTAAACTGTTCAAAGTCATGAAGTGTACAGTGCTTCCTATGGTACTGTGCACTATAAATAACCCTTGAAGTCATTCGAAATAAGAGTAGGGCATAGTCCAGGCTTCGGGCTTCCTTCTGTCGCGATAGTGCCATGATTGTGCAGAAAGCGACGTGAAGCAATATTCATATTATTTGTATTTATCAATGAGCAGATATCTGGAGAGAACTGCTCCATATTCAACCCGTGAAAGCGATTGGGTATGGTGTGATAGCTAAAAAGCGTGAATAAATGAGGTGTGATAGAACAGTTCAGGTAGTGTCAACACCTATAGCCTGGAGTCACTCCCGCAAGTTAACTGCAAAGTAACATTTAGCGCTAGCTTAGTTTACTTTGGATTGAAATAAATCAAATAATTTTAACGAATTTGAAGAAATTTAAAATGTATTCTTATGTTCGAATATAAGTGCATGCACTTATTTTCGAAAACTAAGTGTATCTTCAAATATACAGACAGACAGATATTTTATTGACAGAAAGAAAGTCAATCCAGACCTATTTGTCATAATATAAGTGCATGCACGTTAATGCGCGTGGATACGGTAGTTGTGAATGAGATTTTAACTCATTACTTTTCCCTATAAGGAAATGATGTTCATCTTCTTGCTGTCAGCTTTTCAAAATTGAGCTCCATATTGTCGATTCTTAGTGGCCACAGAATGTTACGGCGATAAAGAAGAGCGATGTCATGTCACTTATCTTTACTTCCAAGAATGTAAGCTTGTGCAAGAGCATTCAGCAACAATGATAACCGAACTGTGTAGAAGCCAGGCCGTAAAGGCAACATTTGTGTTGTTTGGGATTCTTTTGAATTTGCCATGATTTTTTTGGGGGTTATTTTGTAGCCGTTTCAGCAGTTTCTCAGCTTGATAGTTCTGATTCATCATAGCCATTCTGTTCTTCGACATAAAGCAAACACAATGAAGTTAGCAAGAGGACCTCATTAGGCTGGACAACATGTTCTCCAATAGAAAGACAAGTAGTGACTTCTAATGCGCAGATGGCATACAGGCATGATTCGTATTATTTGGTTTGCGAATGCTGCGCGGAAAGATCTCAAGCGCGATGGATGGTATGTAGAGCAAAGAGGTCTTTGTTTTTCACCAGTCAATGAAGTCGATCCAGACACATTATCTTAGCTTGTAATTCAATTTCCTGCCATGTATTGTCTTTGTTTTTCCAAGACGAGAAGAGTTCGGGTCGTTCAGCTTTGCGGTCACCATCTTTGCCCTTTAGTTTTTCACGGAGGAATCACTCTTGTAAAAAGGGCCAGCAGAAGACATTCTACGAGGGGAATGATGTTGTTGCGGGATTGATGTTTTGGTTCTGTTTCATCTCCCAGAAGATTGAGGTTTGAAGCAAAGCGTTGATGGCACTGTCGATTATAGACCTTGCAGGTCATTTGGCAGAGATGCAGGGATGTGGTCGCACACTTCTTGCTTATGTTATCATGGTTATAGGGATTCGTGTGGTTGGTGGAGACGGCTATCCTAGATGGTATGAATATGTTGGGTAGTTTTTCGTCAGTTTTTTTGCAATACTGAATTATGTGAATCATATGAGGGCATGTGAATGATGCATGCACTGTAAGTATGTTCGAGGGCTTTAGAATCTACACTCTTGTCACGTTTTATATACGGAATACGGCGTTCGCTCATCGATATCTGCTCGATCACTGCAGTTAAGCGACGTCGCGCCCGGTTCATAAGTGGATGGGTGACCGCCTGGGACTGCCAGGTGCCGTATACACTATCGTGGGGCTCAGAGAACCACGTAAATCAGATGGCTCGTCTGACTGACTTTGAGTTGGACGTAAAAGAACCTCAATGGACGTAGGCGCAGTTTCCATCCGGCGAGACCCCAAAAAATCCACAATATGGAGTACTTGGCACATATATAAGGCCATGAATGATAACAGGCCTTGCTAAGTTACTCCCGTGGCGCGATAGCACAATAGTGCGTACTGCCACGTAATATACAAATACAGATACAGATAGCCATTTAGTAATATCTATGCTGCCATCACTACTACATGCAAATGTGGAATATCTACCATAACCAGTTGTGGTAGTATAGATAGTAGATGCAACCTATACTACTATGTGTATCTTATCACCTATACCACCACCGATAGTAGTGGGAATGTGGAAAGTGGAATGGAACGCAAAGCTGAAATAAAAGTATAGAAAAAAACATATGTGCTGTTATATTGCTTACAGACATGCAAAAGACATATCAGATAACTCTGAAAATAGCTGTATTATGTTGCTTGACCCTCAAACCATAGGTCTAGACACCTTAAATGTGGCGCTATCTGCACTCTGGGCTGAGATATGACAACACATATATTTTCCTGCAATGGCGGCACTAATTTGCATAAATATGGTACGTGGGACATTTTGACAAATTTTTAACACAGCAAATCGTTTTCTATGATATTTTTCCAATCTAGAAACAATAGTTAGAAATTGATTTCCGGGGGTGCACGATACCACCTTCTTCCTCCCCAACTACTTTGATTATTCCCATTTACAGGGATGAGACGCACAGGTTGAAAACTGACATATGATGCTCATAGATGACATGTTTTATTCCTGGAAAATTCCACCTTCCACACAAATGTCATGTATTTAATTTTGCAGAAAATTCCATACAGAAGGACAATAAACAATCGTTGGCGCCTCCTAATTGGTAAAGGTATGTGTGTATACGTATATAAGCCCATCCACCAGCTCATGTTGTTTGTAATTCAACATTATGTTGAACATTAGTATGTGTATATTTATTATTATTGTCACGCGCCCAAAAAACGTCGTATATCAGCCCATCCACCAGCTCAAGTTGTTTGTAATTCAACATTATGTTGAACATTAGTATGTGTATATTTATTATTATTGTCACGCGCCCAAAAACGTCGAGAGTCCGGAGTGAATAAATGATAATTGTTATTTTTATTTATTAAGAGGTGACGTATTTTAACTAGACTACACACTCACATGCAAAGACAAACATCATTAAATCTGTACTTTCTGGTAGACAATCACTGTTGTTTGTCTTTTCAAAAACAGTAGGCTTATGTAATCAGACAACTGTAGAAGTAAATAGTATTGTTTCTTGTGTCGCGGCAGGAACGACCCTTTATTTGTCTTGAAAATGACTGATGTATACATGATGAGTATGATATGACTGAATATAGGGTTGTATGCGGTTTTATCCTTCGCTCATTCGATATATAATAGTGGTTTCTAAACATGTCCAGGAGATCCACCCCATGCTTAGACGATCGGAAGTAGTGAATTTGCTGCACAATGTCTTGTCCGAGTAATGCTGTCTGAGGTATCTGCGCAACCATGTCTAAAATTCAGAGCTGATATCCTCGGGAAGATGTCTCTAGGAGTAACAATGTTGATAAATTAAGACAGTGATAGGCTAAACGTAACATTGTATCTGCTAGTGACGCATATCCCAGGAAACACGACGCTGGGCCAACATTGTACAAATGTTATGCAAATATTTTGTTTTTGCTGGGATGTGCCCAAAACATATTTCACAATAGCTGTTTAGTAAATTGTTTTAATTTTACAATAGACTGAATTTACACTGAATATTTTACATCCAGCAAATATCAGTCCTCCAGAACATTTGACCAAACCAGTATAGAATAGACTGAAAGACTCACACAAAACACTACACATAGACAGATGACACTGCTGAAGGAGTGTAGTATAGGACGGCGTCTGTGTCATATTAATAGTTTCTTTGTCAGCATTTCAGCTTAGCTGCGGATACATAATAGTCAGAGATTAGAGGAGTACATTTCAAAATAATTACTTTGCAATATCAACTACAGATCACCTCGTGAGCAGATAACAGATTAATGGTATATTCGGCTACCTTGTACGTACAAGATAGCAATTTTACTATCTTGTACGTACAGGATACTATCTTGTACGTACATGGTATCTTGTACGTACAAGGTAGCCAAAATGCTATCTTGTACATACAAGATAGTATCTTGTACATACAAGGTAGCTAAAATGCTATGTTGTACGTACACGATAGCATCTTGTACGTACAATATAGCAGAATTGCTATCTTGTACGTACAAGGTAGCCGAATATACCATTAATCTTTTATCTGCATAACAGGATCGCACTTAAACACATCTTTTTGATATTGATCTGGTGATTGTATGATCGTTTTCATAGGCTTACCAAATAACCCCATCTCACACAGTCGTGATCCTACGAAGCTCTGGAAACGATATGCATTAAAAAAATCCACATAAAATATGGTTATCTTGTACGTACAAGATAATATCTTGTACGTACAAGATAGCAGAATTGCTATCGTCTACGTACAAGGTAGCCGAAATGCTATCTTGTACGCACAATATAGTATCTTGTACGTACAAGGTAGCTAAAATGCTATCTTGTACGTACAAGGTAGCCGAAATGTTATCTTGTACGTACAAGATAGTATATTGTACGTACAAGATAGCAGAATTGCTATCTTGTACGTACAAGGTAGCAGAATTGCTATCTTGTACGTACAATATACTATATTGTACGTACAAGATAGCCATATTTTCTGTGGATTTTTTAAATGCTTATAATTTTTAATCTCTATCACTACTTAACCAAACGAAAATAGATTTTTTTTAAATTTGAAATCACCATAGTGTCTTCTCCTCACCATAAATGTCTCAATTAGTTATTTTCTGATCCGATTCTGACGTCCCCGCGCTGATAGGGTTAATGAGCTGGTCCTAACTATAATTGTTTTCAGCATTTGTGTTGGATTTTCAAACTCGGCAATTTGAAATGTGCATTGAATTACCTGGATTAGCATATGCTTGGATGCCAATTGTGAGTAATTTGTACCTACTTGAAATTGTGGCTCGCGATAGCGAAGCAAATGCAATGAAATTAATGCGGTTTTAGGCCATCTTTGTACACATATAGGATAATCTGGTTCAAGAGGATCTCATGAGGATGGTGAGATGAATGAGATGACACTGCCCACCAGACACATGCAGGTCACTGAGGATCCCCACACTATGATCTTTACAAGTGAGCGGGAAGAAACATTTGGTTTATTTAAAACTTGAAGGCCAGAGCGGGGTTAGAACCCGCGACCTCCGACTTTCCTTAACCACTGCGACAGGGCCACCGCGACGCAAAACTTCCAGCTGGTTAAAATATAAATGTATTCAATTTTTGCGCTTTCAGGGTTAAAATCCTAATTGAATTGTGTTTTTTTGGAGGCACACTCTCGGTACATGTGCATGAGGATACAGCCAAAAAACGTGTCCACCTGAATCATGCAATAAAACATAGTATATATATGAGCATGGACATAAATGCAGCAATCTGAGATGAAAACGCCTTCCTGCTCAACGCCTCGGCTTTATAGTCCAGGCTGTTAGGGGTTTCTCTGTGCATTTTTTGAATATATTTTTTTCACCCAGATAATCAGTAACATGTACTCTATCGATCCTGATATAGCGCAGTCATTTCTGATACAACTCACATCTAATTAGCATGTAATTAATACCCACAATTAGCAAAATTTGGCAAAAATAATGAGAAAATAATATCTCAAGAATCGGCGGATCAATTTTAATGATTTCAAGTTTTGTTATCTGTTTGATGGATAATTGACACGACAAGAATTTTTTTGAGATCATTCATTGTTAAGGTCCGTTAACCGTCGAGGTTAAAGTCAAAAACGGGTAAAATAGGACAATTTTGAACATTAAGTAGCACATTTAAAATGTTTCAAATTATTTTAAATGATTTGATATATTAAAACATGATTTATCTATAATCTTTTATTTGAGGGCCTAATGGAATATTTATCTAATAACCGGGATCGTAATTGTTTGAACAAGTGGTTCGCCCATACGTTGTATTTTCAGCAAATGCATCAAGAATATGATTTTAATGTTGCTCAAAATGTTATGTACTATTATATAGGCCCCTATCCATAAAGGTCAAGGTTATTGTATAAATCTAAGGTCAAAGCCAAGGTAAAATTCGAAATATATTTCTAACATGGTGGGTTTTTTTTTCGTCATATGCGTGTCTGACATGGAATTAATAAATGTAATGCCAATTTTAATTATATGATTCTGTTAATTTCAACGTGAAAATATTTTTTGATCTAAGCAGGAAAAAAGTTAAATCTAGGGCATACATAAATGGCAAAATAGCTCACGTTACGTGGTGAGCTTGCCAATGTAAAGTTACAATTGATGATGAAGAATATTATTCGGTTATTCAAGCAAGAGGCATAATCCTACTCGGACCTTCAGCGTTTGTCAATATTGTGCATTAATACACTACGGAAGAACAAAAATGACAGCAAATACAGGCTCTGGGAAACAGCACTAACACTGAAAATAGCACTCAAATTCGTGCAGGGTGTAAATTGAGTTTTTGTGTTTTATTCTTGATAATTATTGTCATTATGCTTAGTGAATTTCGGTTCATAATAATGATTTTAAATCCGGACCATTCACAGACAGTTATTTCTGTTTTAAATCTCATTATTTCACTTATAATAACTTATTTACACGAACAAAGTAAGCTTGAAGGGTAATTGTGTGCTCAAAGTAGTATTGACAAAGAATGTGTCCTCATTGTGCTTACTGATAATGCAGGGTGAGGAGATAGGGTCTGTATTGCTGATGAATTTGAAAGCACGTATCCAATCATTTAAACTGTTCAAGGGCTCTGATGTTAATTCAACCACACAGATAAACTACACAGTTAATGTTATAAACTTTTTGAGAAGTCCTCCAATACCGAAATTCGAGATTAAAGTTCCCTGTCAAGCAATGCCCCAATGATTTATAGCTGCTATTAAAGATGTACATTGCTTGTCAGGTTCGTGAAAACACTGCCGATAATCTTTTTAGATAAAATTATGAAAATAAATACAAACCTTTTCAATACTCACATTTAAGATGAACATAAATCCATCTCGGTTGCCAGTTTGGATGATGATGCTTGTGATCATCTCGAGATATTCCTCAACGGATCGATGCTATGTTAATTTATTTTCTCTATGTTGAGCGATAACCTTCTGCCATAAAGCATTATGGCGTTGATAGATATACTAATTAAGAGAAAAGTGCTAAAGCTACACCAGTCAAGGGATGGGTGTGCGGAAAAATGTAACGCCCATAAAAGTGATCATGTTTATAGAAACTGAAATGCGTTTCTGGGTAGTTAAACCATAATTGTTTTAAATATTGGCTTTCATAGCTTCAATCATATATTTGAAAAAAAGCGGCCAACTCTGACAAGATGTACGTAGCGCTTGGAGGAATCCTTTTCGCTACATTGCAGTACATGATATAAATTGTAAGGATTTGTCATTTTCCATAATGCGTGTTTTCACTGATGTCCCATTGGTAGCGCTTGGATTAGTGTCCATTGATGACACCGAAATCATTCAAGAATGCAGAACACTTATTATCTGCAGAGTCGTTGTCTTTTTTCCATGAATGTGATAGATCCTTGGTCCAATCCAGCTCGCAGGGGTGTATAGAAACACTTATTCCCAAGAAGTCCAGGTTGTGTGGCTGTGGTGTGAAATTCAGTTTGTAAAACCTGGACACTGGCATGAAAAATACTATATATTTTCTCCATTTACCAGTGGGAATTATCTCTTCCTTATCTGACATATTGACTAATTTCCGGTTCGTTGTGCATGTTGTGGATCCCAGAGATTTACATGGCAATAGGCCTATGTGAGAGGAGCTATCACACTTAGTCAAAGTGATCCTAACAAAACATACAAATTTAAAATCAGTTTTGACTTTCTTCAGACCAGTGTTCAGTTTAAGCTATGTGTTCATATTACGATTATTAACGTGGCATTGTTTGTACTTCCCTTTACGAGTATGTGGGAGCATGCTTTGAACGTTGTGTTACCCCACCACCATCGTCCAAAACTAAAGAAAAAAACGTCGACGTCATAGGTTTAAGTAGGGTAATGCTTTCTAATAAATGTATTATGCATCATTGATTGTGTGTGACAATTGATAGGTCCAAAACATGTGATATTTTGCCATGGACGTAGGCCCTAAAAGTATCAAATATCAATTGCTTAGACTAAATTCCACTTTCTCGTTGCCATTAACCCAGTCATTCAATTAAAATTGACGGATTAATTATTTTTGCGTGTCAGACGGCATCTTGGCAAAAAATGATAATTTCTTCCAAAATTGCACACACTCGCTCCATTTTGACCTTAACAGCCTTCACTATTACTAATGTTCACCCCTTCACATGTGATTTCATTGTATTTGCATTTAAGACATGTTATATTATAGTCAACTATTTGTGCGCTGTTTTCGCAAGACTGGGCTCCCAGCTAAAAAATTGCGCCAGCATTGGATCAACTTATGGTGTTAGCTGGGCTATAATGACCCGCTTTGGGCAACACAAACTGAGCGCGGTGTTGATAGAGACACAACATAAAGTGCTCCAAAACAAAATCGATGTGTTTTCCTGCAGAGATAAAATCCTTAGTTCCAGTAATATTGCTGCGCCTGAGGGGATGAACAGGGACTAAGCTGATCTCCCCAAGGGTCATCAACAAGGTCATCTATCACCCCCGTGACGATTTTATGATCATCAGTTACGTCACTTTCGGGACATCACAGTGGCAAACCTGTCCAGCAAAAACTAGGCGTTAAACCAATAGTGGCTTAATGCTGCCCAGCACCGTGAATGGTGGGCTAACATTAAAAAAGCATTGGATCAAGTAAGGTGATGCGTGGAAGAAAACCTGGGCTTGCGTGGTTGTGCTTTGGCTGATTTAAGGCCCGCAACTTAAAGAGGTTCAATAGTTTCTTTGCTCTACACCCCCATTCACATATAATAGACCATAGACAATAATAGTATATTTCCATTTCGCAGCATCTCCCTAGTCATGATAATACAGCCATCTAATTGAATAGATGTATTTTATCAGTTATGCCATATTATGTCGCTGGCGACGTCCTGTGCTTGCTGGCGACGAGTTGATCTTTGCCACATTCCAGTGGGGTTCAGCATGACCTTAGCACAGCTCTGGGTAGGGTTTATTTGCATTAGGTTGTCGTGGCAAAACACTCCTTTTGTTATCGAGGGAGTCTGCTTAGTACATTGATCTTTACTTATTCTAGTGGGACCCACCATGACTTGAGTGCAGCTCCAGAAACGAGATGTTGACTAAGTGCTGGGGTAATGTCGGATCATTGTCGTAGACGGTGGACAATTGTTTCGCACAATATTAAAAACCTAGACAGTCAGAAACAGCAAACCGCCGCCGAAATTAATGATCGTAATCCGAATCTTGCATCCGGATTTTATTTCGAATAATTTCCAAAATGTAATGAATTGGACCGTGGCATGGTTCACACCTCTGAAAATTTGTCAGATCTGAATCGGATTCGAATCGTAATGCGGATCTATCCGATCATGGATCAGGAGCCCCTAAATCTACTCGATTCTTCAAGATATTATCACCAATACATATGATTCAATGAATCGCCACATTCACACATCACACCAGTTTCAAATACCTCATTTTTTTAAATTTAAGCTCTAAAATTTGTGCCCCAGCACACTCCAGTTATATGAACTTATACCAAAACGCACATTGCGGCCCGGCTAAAGGATTTTATAACTTTGGGCGCATACATGCGAGCCCCAAATGGGGTGGGGAGAGAATATGGGGCTAGCCCAGGGCTAGCCTGCGTTAGCCGGGGCTAGCCCCACTGAAAAAGCTAGTCCCATTTTGCTAAATCAGTAGTGTAGGTTACGAACCACCTGGATATGTAGATTCAATGTCCTCAATTGAATGCAATGGGTCAACAAGTGATGATATTGACAGCCTCAGCTGTCCTCTCTCTCCTGTTGTTCCGTCTACACCTCCTGCAATTGATATTGTGATGGATGGTTCCTTGTTCTGCTTGGAGATTGAGTAAAACCGGAAATACCTGAATACCACCTGCGACGTATGCAGATCATATTGATCTTGAGACACTCTGTCATACTGCTTCTGTTGTGTTTCATTGCGTGCTGATGCATTGTTGTCTCCACTCCATTATTCACATAATCAGCATCACTCATCACCTGCTGCTCATACTCCTATGTGGCTGGATCACTCATTGTGGGGTATTTTGTTCCAGCTGTACCTCCGGAAGCCATTCATCTGGTCAGTGGTCGGCTCATTCTCGTCATTATTTCCCGCCTACTTGAGTGTCACTCGCCGGTTCTAGATTGCAGCAACAGCAACAAATATGACAAAAATGTATCAAATCACAATTATATTACAACAGATATGCCCCCCCCCCCCCAAAAAAAAGGCTTTACTACAACAACCCTAAAATTGTTAAAACTGCAGGCTACGGTATGATCACAAGATTTTAAAAAAATAATCCCTTTTCTAGCACCAAATACTAGAATAGCATAGCTATCCAGCAAACACGAGATGTTGACCCAATTGCGGGTTAATGTGTCCCACCGTCTTCGACGCTTGCCCAACAATAACCCAACTTTCGGTTAACTTGTCGTGGTGTGTAGTGATCCAAAGGTGTTCAGATAACGCATTTCGCCACCAAACGCTATGGTGGTTTGAGCCTGCTATTAGACAGTCTCTCAATCATGTATCTCGCGAAACTGTCTCCAGCCGAAAAACTGAAATGGGAATACTACGTCTACGACATTTATGCCATAGATACATGTGGTTTAATAACTGGGTCAGGTTAACAACATAGGAATGCACTTGCAATAACCCACCATAAAAATGATGTGACGTACTTGGATTATCGCATTCACACAGTGTGTAGAACTATCAATGTTGTATTGAGAATCTAGATGTAGATACCAACATGAATATTGTATACTGTGATGTTTTAAATTTAGAAGCAGTCATTGACTTTTCTTGTTACCGTGGCGGCCATCTTGGATTTCTGCACATTGTACTGCTTTAAAGTTTTTGATTTTGATTTTGTTGAATTTATTTTACATAAAAACCGAAGTGTAGAAACCAAAATAAATCTTTCAGGTGATTTTTTGTAAATTTATAAGCAATCATATTTTTCTCCAAGTGCGCGTCGGGGCCATCTTGGATTTTTGCTACCTGTCACATAAAATATAACTTTGTAAAAATCTACCTTGAATCATTTTATAGCCAGATGATGTGAATGTCCACGTAAATTCTAATCTCAAAATAAATGCAAATACAATGTTCAGATAATATGCAAAATGTATAATTAAACTCTGAACGTCGTTATTGCAATGACTTATGAATAATAATTTTATTTTCAATGAATCTTGGTGAACATTATTTTATTTGACCAATAAATACGGCAGGGCTGCTTACACTGCAAGACTACATCTAACCCTTAAAACTCTAAGTCAGAGAATTTAGTTGTTTTTTCAATTGAAATCGTGTGTCGGGCGCATGTGTGTATTGATTATATAGTTAGCCCACCCATTACACTGAGGTGGGCCATGCAGTGTTCGTGTGATGTTACGACACTGTTCAAATATCCGGCCAGCACCGACTGGTCCAGCAGTAATCCCACGTAGACAGTTAGTCAGCCTACAAAAACTCCAAGACTTCAAGTTCCTCCAAGATTAATCTTTTTTAACTTGTCACAAGCATGAGCACTGATACCCATAAACCCTTCGAGCGCCAATCAAAACTGTAATCATATTAACAAACATGGTAAAATAACGATAATTGAGAACGATAGTTGTGCTTATAGTCAGCAAGCAATGTAATTAGTGAAAGTAATTATCTAATACCAAATATATTATCTTCACATTTTTCAATATGTGAATGAACGATATAAAAATGTGTTAAAATCTCTAATAATTTATTTATTTATTTTATGATTATTTAACTATTGCTAAATATATGTATGAAGAACGATCGATTTATTGTTTTTTCACTATAATCATGTATCATGTATACCGGATATTCTTTGTATTATTATAATTATGTGTATGTGGAAATCCTACTAAATATATTTATGCCAATATATTATATGTTTGTTAAAGTTATGCTTTCAGTTTTGCAACCATCTTATCTAATGACAAACGTTTCTTGTCTTGTCTAATTATACAAAACAAATATAATATTTTTCGTAGATAAATGAAGTTACTAATACGACCCTGCACTATTGCAAACTAAAACTAATCTTAAATCCATATCGCCACTGAAGGTTGAAAATGTAGAATAAAGTTAGTCAGCAGACACAAGACGCTGAATCAACGTTGGACTAACGGTGGTCTACCGTCAACGACACTGTACCAACAACAAAACATCATTGATTCAACGTTCTGTGTCTGCTGGGTAGAATTTTAATAATAATTGTTTTTCTAGATTGAGAGCATGTCGCCGCCAGCGTTTGTTTCTATTCATGGAGGAAGGACTCCTCCTTCTTTAAATCTGATTCGGGGTCAATCTGTTTGTGTCAGTGTGATTTGATCTTCTCCTCGTCTTCCTTGCCTCGGCTTGTAGTTTTTTTGTTGACGTGCCAGACATAGGTAAGTAATAATCCTAGCATACATGGACAAAGACATCTGTCCTGGACGACAATCACAAAAAATACTCGATATTCACCAATGCTTTAACCCTCATAACGCTGAAATATTTTTGTATACACCATCCATGGAGACCAACGTGGTTTGTTTTCAATGTAAAGTCATTGTAAATGTCTTAGTTTAATAGTTATCTCTAAATCATTTGAATACTCATGCTATGGATCTACGGTCATTGTACTTTTTTTTCAGTGCGGGGATCGACTTTAGGTGTCAGATTCTGTAGTCTAAATACGGTCCTCGCGCTGAAAGGGTTAACCCTTGAACCGCCAATCACTTTTGTAGTGTAACATGCGACACAGATCAGCATGATTTGAATAGAATTTTCCGCATGTTTCACAAATCTGAATAAATCACCTGAAGGTGTGGCTCAGCTTCAAGTCGATTAAATGTTTAAACCGATAATTAACTCAACAGTTAGGCGATTAACACCGGACCCATCATTTAATTCTGATGTGATCCGCAAATATAAATTTATGACATAGTAACTAGTTATTTATTATTTGTATTCCATTATTTAAATATATTTGTTTACACACTGTTCTCAACACATCGTTGGGAATTACGGGTTGGTGAATTACAGGAAACGGGGACTAAAATTAAATCAGACATTTGAATAAATTCCTTGTGCAATGACAAATGCACAAAATCTCCTTAAGTAATAAAAAACGGATGTTAATTTTAATGTGTTAAAAGGTAGCGTAAAAATAATCATGGAAGGAATATGGGGAAAAACAAATCCCTCATAACGAGACGAGATGCAATTTATTGTCTTCATTAATTAAATGGGAGAAAATGCGAGCCCAGTCTGTTAAGGACCATTAACCATTGATCACTTAAGTACCATAAATGATTTGGTCATTAGACACCAGAAAAAATCCCCTTAAAAAATACCGGGATCTCACTTGTCTATGACTTCGCTGAAACTCATTATGTGGCCCCAGCAAACATAATTTTCATAAATTCGCATAATTCATAAAAAAAACATTCAACAAGGTGAAAATATCGAAGTGATTTCACCCTGAGATTTGCAGTAAATTGCCCATTTAGAGTTTAAGATAACAAGATAGATAAGCGTGATTTTCACATCTATTTTGTTGTAATGTTCGAAAATATTTAGTCTATAGGTTTAGAAATATTTCATAAATATATTTCATTTATAAAAAAACGTATCTGTTAATTAACGTATTTTGTACTTGTAGCTATCTCATTATTCCAGTTAAGGCACTCATAACTCATTTAAAAAAAGTGATTACTAACGGTTCTGCACTTCGTTTGACTGTGATCTATGGATAAGTGAGAATAATGGATATAAACCATGTGTGGATCTGGCACCTGACTCACATCTGCGTGAGAACAGGTGAGTGACTGAGTGAACAGTTGAGTGAGTGAGTGAGTGAGTGAGTGAGTGAGTGAGTGAGTGAGTGAGTGAGTGAGTGAGTGAGTGAGTGAGTGAGTGAGTGAGTGAGTGAGTGAGTGAGTGAGTGAGTGAGTGAGTGAGTGAGTGAGTGAGTGAGTGAGTGAGTGAGTGAGTGAGTGAGTGAGTGAGTGAGTGAGTGAGTGAGTGAGTGAGTGAGTGAGTGAGCAGGTGAACCAGAGCAACACAGAAACAGATGGTCACCCGGTATTGCTACAATGTTGAGCCGACGTCCCAGACGGCTATGCAACATTGTAGCGGCATTGGTTTGATATATCGTGTTTCTAAGAAAATAATACAGAATGCATGATACATTTATCCAATGATGGTTTGATGCTGGCCCGGTGCCGTTGGCCTCAAAGCCGCAATAGATAGCATACTACGTGCTGGCTGGCAAGGGAGGTCAACGGCCAGCATCTCTTACGTTGCCTGCGACGTGGAAAATGTGGAAAATACAAACACGCACTCATTTGTTAAACTCAATTCATAATCTGATGATGTAAAAGTCTAACTGGATGACTGATGGGAGCTGCCATGCACCATGGAAACTGCGCTTCAAAGGTTTAATTGTTTACACTGCGAACACAAAGATAATGATTATAATACCATGCCTCTGATGATTAATCAGTTATTCACATAGAAATACAATTGGGATGAAAATTTACTTATGTCCAGCCCCACAGTGTTTGTAGTGAAAATAGCTGTTAACCATTTGAAATGTGCATTTCAGTCCTACTTCAGTCAAGTGATCACTTAACTTTGCGACAGAAAGAAGCTGGAGTAATTTTCATGTTCTTATTGAATGAACTCAATGCCTCATTACAGTGAGCAGTGTGCCAATCAGTCAGTTTCTCCCCGTAAATTTAGTATATGCCCTTATGTATTTTCGTGCAAAATGTTTGTTAAAAGTAAATTTTTTGCTTATTCCCATTTGGAACATAGTAGTGATGAGAAAAAAAGGGATTGCATTTTCTTCTAACTCTTCAAATCTATGAAAATTGACTAAATCCAAAACGGCCGCCATGTTTCCAAGATATTATCTATTTCGTCATAACTTTTGAAATAATGAACACAAAAACATGTATAATATATCGATTTGTTTCGTTTTTAAGGCGAACAAACTTATAACACCATTATAGTTTAGAAATAAACAGTTTAAACTCGATTTTTCTGGATTTTACCCTAAAAATTTGAAAACATAACATAAGATAACTGCTGCGTGTCCTAGAGGTTGTGTGCTTGGCCTTGAACGAAATTTAGGATACTGTGTGGAGGACAGTGCCATCTGATACATCTCACCATGCTCAGAAGGCTATTCTCCGATAGGGGGTGATCGAGGCACTAGGTGAAAATTGGGTTTCGGTGTGCAGACAGCATAGTCAAAACTTTATATACATTTGTGGCCAAAAATATACCTTTGAATATACAAATTTTACTACGCCTTATGCAGTTTCGGGCGAAAACATATCATTCAATAGGCATACACATATTTGTACGATAACACACCATTTCTGAATAGACACAATGCTTTAACAAAAGTTTTAACAAACAATCTGTCACTGTCTAAAAACATGAAAACCCTGCTTTTTGGACAGCACACTCATCTAGGCGTAATGTTCGAGACACAAAACAGCCTTAGAATAAACACATGATACAGCTGGGTTATTTTATTGACCCTTGAATATGCAATACATGTGATTGTCATACCCTTAGATATACCAAAATTATCACCTTATGAAAATACAGAAATCATTACAGCTCTAATACACCATGTACAAGGGAAGTTATCCTGGTCCAGTTTAGTGATAATTTATATGTGTAAAAAGCGTCCGAATACCCCAGTCATTCGTTCACTTATTTACCCATTTATTTGCACCCTCCCCCTCCCCATGACATATATTATCAACAAATTTCTGAAATCTTATTCAATTAATTACCATTTTTTTAATATTACATAAACATTATCTTCAAAGCAAGGAAATACCAAAGGCAGTTACTAAAATTACATCCTGGCACAAAGTAAACTTCAATGTGTGTTAACAACAATATATAACGATAATGTAGAAGTTTAAACAGTCTGTGAATTAAACGTCAATATCACATTTTTGAACCTCCACGCGAGTCGTGACCTCAAGCATGTCGAACATGAAGTTATATCATGATATTATTAAGAATGCTGTCACAAAAAAAGCACGTAAAGGTTACAACTTTTTTTTATTCTAGCAGTCAAATAATGTAATATGACAAAACTGTTATTCTTACGACTCAGAAAACATTTAACATGATTTACTTTATGTTACAAGCACCATATTATATGTGCATAGATTCATGCAATTATTGTATAATAAGTGTTTCGTGAATTTAATCTCACCTACTTCATTTATCTGATATAACAATACCAGTTAGAATGTTAAATATATTGCTGATCATATTATCGGAACTATCATTTCTCTAAATATATATCGAAAATGAAGATAATTAAAAACGAAGTATGTTTAGAGTGTTTCTGAGAGTGGTTCTCCCGACCAACTCTTAAAAAGAGGCTTTGATTCTGTGCGTACTTTGGATTCACGTTTCACACATGTGTTGCCATTACATGTTATAACTACATCTCTATATATCTATCTTGTTTTATTTGTTAGTGTAATATTGAGGTACCATTGAATTAAATGTATCGATAATAATTTTCATAAAGTTATTGACGAAAAACGTAATTACACAATATAGTTTACAATATAAATTTAAGGATAATGGCTCACACAATCATGGTCATAGCTATAACAGCTCTTTAAAAAACAACGATTAGATAATGATTTTCTTTCATTTCAGATTAATTTTTCATTCATTTCAGATTAACTCATTCAAATTGTATAATGTACCATACATGTATTTATTATGAATAATAATCTGCAATAAATTATTATGTATCGTAGTAGGGCAATAACTATAACGCTAAGTAAATCGAGGCCAGAACAGCCAAGGTCATCTTAACTTCAAACACACTAAAATGTCGAGTCCTCAAACTTACAAAAATGTTGAGTACATTTTTCAGACATACGTGCCACACGGATAAATTAGGCCTTCTCCTAACTTACATTTCAGGAATTTCACAGCAGCAATGCAAGATCCAGACGATACTGCCGCCTTTTGCCATGACATTATGAGCAATGGTAGTTTCAACTCTACCAAAATTGGAAGAGAAATATTATAGGCCTAGCTGCAATAATGAATTGCATGTTACAAATGAATGAAACATCTTTTGCGAGGGTAAGTTTAGACTTGTATGACAACTTGTATGACAACTTGTATGCCAGAATTGCGTAATAATTGTTTTATGTATCGTGAGTTATTATTGGACTTTGCAATGATCTAATATATAGGTTTTCCTTGTTATGATATTTGTTTGTTACTGTAAAGACCAACCCTGCAACCCGAACCGATATAAATCTTTCTTTTCTTTAGTATATTAGCATATGCCTACCCCTTTTCATTAATGTGTAAAACATTATCTTTTTGGGCCAAATTGTGCAAGTGCTTTGGGACGGTTGTAAAAAATGAGTACGGTATGACCTTGTTGTTGACATTTTGCAAAAAAATCTATATATAGCACCGAGTTATTAATATCTATAAGCATCTGTGTAAATATGTAAATACGAAAAATAGTTCAGTTATTCTTCCACTCTTCTAATTCAGTATGTAACATGACATCATTTAACATTTTGGCCTCCAGAAGTGTTAGTTGCGCAGTTGACGTCTTGCAATTCAGAATGATAATTATGCGCAGAATACACCAGATCGGAAAGAATTTATTAAGATTTTCTTTGATTTGACATTAAAATGACATTATAAGCCCCAATCGTGAAGGAGAACCTCAGTGTATCTGAAAAATCACACCCTCTTGATAGATTGCTTCATATTTTAACCTACCAAGCAGTTGGTTATGTTTTTGGGTAATTTTGGACCATTTTCTCGACCTATACAAAAATGCAATCCCTTTTTTTCTTGATCTTCATGATATTTTGAGTCAGAATCAAGTGAAAAATAATTTTTAACAGACAAAAAGCACAAAAGTGTTATATGTGACATATGAGCCTACACTCATTGTGGAAATGTCTCTACGGAATAAAGTGTGATGTCGGGATTATTCTCAAGTCGTAAACACTATTTTCACCAACTTTTGTGTGGGGTAGTGGGATGATTACTAGTAGTAGTACTTTTCGCCCCCATCCGGATAGGTTCATAGGGATTTTTTCCGTCTGTTTAATGTTGTGCTCGGCATTGTACGGAAGCACTAGTCTACATAAATCAAATTCAATTCAATTCGGTAACTTCTATAGCGCCTAAATCCTCGGAGATACGAGCACAGAGGCGCAAAATCAAAATCAAAATCAGCTCAATGTCGAGAGTCAAAGCCTAAGTCGTCAACTGGGCGTCGAATCTCCGAGGAATTATGGGGGGAGGTGAAGTCCGAATCGAAAAGAAAGTCTTCAGCATTTTTTTTAAATAAAGTGACTGTACTCGCAGTTCTCAGATTAACCGGCAGTGAATTCCAGGTGGAGGGTGCTGCAACTGCAAAAGCCCTTGACCCCCATTTCGTTCGAAAACATGAAACAGTTAACATATTTATGTTGGAGGATGTTTGATGTAGGACTAAATAATTGAAGAGATTTGTAGATTGGTGAAAAAAGAAGGCTTCAAAAGTGATGGTACAGAGTTTAAAACGTATGCGGTATTTTACTGGTAGCCAATGAAGAAAATATAAGAGAGGCTTAGATCTGCTAAAATGAGACGCTTTACAGACTACACGTGCCAGACAATTTTGTACCCGCTGCAATCTCTCAATGTCCCTGTCCGGAAGATTGTACAAGAGGGAATTGCAATACTTGGATTTAGCTTTAGCTTCGACTTTGTCATCCAAGTGAAAATATCAGTAACACAGGATTTCAAATCAGTTAGGGATTCTAGAGCTTCAAAACTGGATAGATATATATAAATTTGTGTGTCATCGGCATAGAGTTGAGGTTGTGCATCATGCTCAGCCATGACGTGACTAAGGGGAGCAGTATATAGGGTAAAAAGTATAGGTCCAAGGACAGAGCCTTAGGGTACACCAAAAGATATATAAACCGCATCAGACATATAAACCTGAACTTTTACCTGTTGACATCATCCGCTGAAGTACGATGTAAACCAGTCAATAGCTGTACCAGAGACTCCATATCATGATGACAAGGGGCTGATTAGCGTGAGGTGGTCAATTGTGTCAAAAGCAGCAGATAGGTTAAGGAGGGTGAGTGCTGTCACTCTGCCCTTCTCCATATTGAGTAAAACATCATTTTCGACCTTTAAAAGAGCTGACTCAATGGAGTGGAATTTCTTGTCTGCTGATTGCAAAATATTAGACATCAATTTGATTCCTTTTTGGGAAATTAGGCGAGATGCGACAATTTTCTCCGATATCTTTGAGTTTTTTTTAAGCTAGTAGGAAATGGATCAAGATCACTTGAGGTGCTGTTTGATTTCATGATTAATTTCTTGATCTCTGTTTCTGTTGCCAAAGTCAAAGTATTCATTAAAAAATTTATGTCGAGCGAGGGATGCACGTTTCGGAGTTCATTATCGTCTGGAAATTTTGAGCGAATAATAGTAATTTTATCAGCAAAAAAAATTGAGAATTTTTCACAAATTGTCTTGAGTGATAGATTCTCAGGTAAAGAGAGAGCAGGAAATCTATGAAGGATGTTGTTTATAGATTTCCAGAGATTCTTTGGATCTTCAGAATTATCTAATATGATGTTATCATTAAAATTTGCTTTTGCTTCCTCCATAATTCTATTGCACAGATTGCACTGAACTCTTTAACGCCAAAGGCAGCTGCAGCCTCTTCGTATCTGGCCATAATGTCCAGGCGGATTGCCAGTGGTGTACCCTGGTTCCTCCGCTCAACAGCGGTGTCAATACAGAAACCGCATCAGTGCATGCGCTGGTGTAGGCCGTGGTAGCCTTATATAACCGGCAATAGCGTGTTGTTGACATTAGGTCATCATTTGTACATCATTCATCTCATCAATTGACTACAACGTTTTTATCGCATTGCAATGTCACTTAAAAGAAGATTTGTGCCGAAAAGTGACGTTAAGCAATGATTTACTACTACTTAAAGTAAATAATTTTAACTTTTACACACCTAAAGCTGTGTCTCGCTACCGCCACACACAGCTTTAGGTGTGTGAAAGTTAAAAGTATTAAATTTAGCGCTTTAAGGGTCGAGTTGAGCAATAGCAATACTATATAATATAAAACGTGACATAATAAATAGCGATAGCATGTACCCTGACCTTCTGATAATTTAATTGGAAGTGTCTATTTACCCCGTCACGGGGTGTGCAAGAAGACTAAAACCCTTATTTAACCCGACAATGACAACCAATCAAAATCAATCAAAATGAACAGGTAAGTTATGCCGCGTAAAAATAAACTTGTACAAATGTAAATATATCCCTGACTCCTGACCACTATTATCGCTTGCAACATTTACAAAAGATATGAAAGCTAGATTACTACCAAATATATGTGAATTGGCAAGTACACGTATTATCGTCCGTGGCCGCATTTGATTCATGCTAAATTTCCATACAAACAGCAGTCGCAACAGGTTTGATTACGACGCCCGCTGTGTATTTTACATTGCTTAGTATCTGAGACATTTACCCAAGGTTACTTTATTGTTGGTCCACCGTCTACGACACTGGGCCAACATTAAACCAACTTAATGACGGGGAATGTTGGCCGCAGGTCCAGGCGGGGGAGTGGGACGGTCCCGTTCTTTTTCGACACATTATTTTAAAAAGCCATCTTAATTGGCCTTAGCATACTAACAAAAAACTTGAGGGCCGGCACCAAGCCCCCCACTACGTTTTTTTTCAAATCCTGAAAAACAACCTGGGCTAAATAACAATAAAAACTTTCTTATATAACCCACATAAAAACAAGTGGGTCATAAAGCTATTTCATTCTTTGCCTTCAACCCACATAAAATCACCCGGAATAATATGTGGCCTACTTATTTAACCCACAACAAAGCATCCAGGCTAAATAACTATTTCCACATCAAACAACCCGGGCTAAATAACAATTCCAACCTTCTTATTTAACCCGCAATTAATAACCCAGATTATATACTTATTTCAACCTTCGTATTTAGCCCACAACAAAGCATCTGGGTTATAAATGTTTACAGCCTTCTTATTTAGCCCGCAGAAAAGCAGCTGGGTAATATAGAACTATCTCAACCTTCATATTTCATCCACACAAAATCCACCGGGCTAGATAATTATCCCAACCTTCTTATTTAGCCCACAGAAAACCACATACTGGGCTATTTAACTATTTGAACCTTCTATTTAACCCAAATAAAAGGTAGTAGGTTTTATATCTTTTCAACCGACATATTTAATCCACAGAAATATCCCGGGCTAAGTAACAATACAAACCTTCTTATATAACCCACATAAAACAAGTGGGTTATAGAGTTATTTCAATCTTCGTCTTCAACCCACATCAAATCACCGTGAGTAAATAACTATATCAACCTATGTACTTATTTAACACACAACAAAACATACAGGCTAAATAACTATTTCCACTCCAAACAACCCGGGCTAAATAACAATTCCAACCTTCTTATTTAACCCGCTATTAATAACCCAGATTATATACTTATTTCAACCTTCGTATTTAGCCCACAACAAAGTATCTGGGTTATAAACATTTACAACATTCCCATTTAACCCACAGAAAAGCAGCTGGGTATATATACCTATCTCAGCCTTGATATTTTATCCACACCAAATCCACCATGCTAGATAACTATCCCAACCTTCTTATTCAGCCCACAGAAAATCACCTACTGGGCTATTTAACTATATGAACTTTCTATTCACCCCAAATATAAGCAAGTAGGTTTTAGGCCTATAACTTTTCAACCGACATATTTAAAGGTACCCAGATTGAAAAAATAGTATGTTCTATTTGTGTTACTCTACATAAAACTGTTTAAATTGGATTTTTTTTAGTTTGAAACATTTTCAAATTTTTTTTTTTGATATATTTCTATTTCTCGCTAAATGGGGATAACAATTGTGTAAATGGGGCGTTTCTGTGATAAACGTCACAGATTTCGTCACATTACATTTACATAAATGTTCATTTATGGTAACATTAAGAGTACCAATTCACATGTACACCCTATTTTCAATAATAATTTGCTATCCTGAAATTTTTGTTCCCATGATAACCAGATAAAAACATTTATCACAATGGTATAAACGTTTACAACATTCCCATTTAACCCACCGAAAAGCAGCTGGGTAATATGGAACTATCTCAACCTTGATATTTGATCCACACCAAATTCACCGGGCTAGATAACTATCCCAACCTTCTTATTTAGCCCACAGAAAATCACCTACTGGGCCATTTAACTATTTGAACCTTCTATTCAGCACAAATAGGAAATTGGCTATATATCTTTTCAACCGAAATATTTAACCCACAGGAAACATCCCGGGCTAAATAACAATACAAACCTTCTTATATAACCCATATAAAACAAGTGGGTTATAGAACTATTTCAATCTTCGTCTTCAACCCACATCAAATCACCGTGAATAAATAACTATGTCAACCTATGTCCTTATTTAACCCACAACACAACATTCAGGCTAGATAACTATTTCCACATCTAACAACCCAGGCTAAATAACAATTTCAACCTTCTTATTTAACCCGCAATTTATAACCCAGACTACATATATACTTATTTCAACCTTTGTAGCTTAAAGACCACAGACAATCTATTTAACCCAAACAAAAGCAAGTAGGTTTTATAGCTTTTCAACCGATATATTTATTTAGCCCACAGAAACAACCCGGGCTAAACAACAATTCCACTCTTCTTTATGCCTACACATAATAAAGCATCCAGACATATTTTAACCTTATTTAGCCCACTACAATGCACCTGGGTTTTATAATATTTACAACCTTCTTATTTAACACACAGAAAAACAGCTGGGTTTCAGAACGATTTTCCAATCTTCATATTTAATCCACAACAAATACACCGGGCTGGATAACTATCCCAACCTTCTTATTTAACCCACAGAAAATCACCTGGGCTATTAAACTATTTAAACCTTTTTTAACCTACAGGAAAAACAGCTGGTTGTAGAAATATTTTCGTATTTAATCCACACCAAATCCATTGGGTTAAAATACTATTCCAACCTTTCTTATTTAAACCACAGAAAAGCAGCAGGGTTATTTCAACATGTCTGATCAAGTTGATCTACAGTATATCTGGTGCAAAATGATCGCTATGAGCGCTAGAACATAAATCGTTGTTGCTACACAGTACACCTACGTAGCAGAATTGCGTTTCTCGTAATGATTAAATTGTGCTATAGTGATATTTGTTTTTGTTTTCTTTGTACATGATAAAGGTACAGCGATACAATTTTTAGATCATTCTCCTGGAGACACGATTGCCCCGTGTACAGATGATACAGTAGTGCATGAGAGATAAATGTAGGTATGACTATCTACCCAATTTATGTGTTACCCAGCAAATATTTAAGTTCTTGTAGTTGTTATATTGTAATTTTCTAATTTAATCACCACGAATAGAACATATTAAAAAAATAATTATGTTTTATTGATCCACTCATTATTTTATTTTCAGCGAGACGCCTGTGGTCTTAGAAGAATATATATGGACACTCTATATGCACACTCAAAGTCATTGGCTATTTTTGTTCTATCTGTATAAGAAACATAAACAAGATCTACATTATTTTATGTGTGATATGATTTTCTTCATGTTTAAAACTTGATAAATGCAATTGCAACATTTGTAATTATTTTTATCTCATCATTAACTTTATAATTGAATGTGTTCACATGGTCGCAGGGTAACACAAAAGTTGTCCACAAAAGGATTACCTACTTCTTGGCTGTACATTATCAAATTCTCTAGTAGCTATACCAACTACCATAATATCGTTCCGGGACAATTGTAAACAAAGCACTAAATTCTAATATTTCCGTTTGTATTAATTAAACAGGATAGTAGGCCTACCCCCTACACTTTTCGCCATCCAATAGAATACTAGTATATGTACAGAGAAGTAAAATACAGAAAATATGACCCCCTAGAGCCCTTGTTGAAAGGAAAATAAGATGTGTTTTCTCTATGAGGCGAAAATGAATGCATTTCTGCCAAGTATTTTAATTGGCAATCACTACAAATCATTGCGCTATGACCAAAACCTTTTCATTTCGTACTCAGGTAGGTAATACAAAAGTATGAGGAATACGGACTAGCGGTACTTGGGATTACGCGTTCACATTTTTTGACTTTTTGGAAAAAAACAAATTCACCATACATTCTATAGTTCCTCAAATATTATTATAAATAAGTATAAACATAATGCTATTTTAAAACTTTTTGGTAAATCATAAATGGTACCTTGGATAAAGGCGATAATAACTTAATTTAAACAACCGATGATAATAGTGTTCACTTTGCCTTAATCAGTCTTAATACAAGGACAAATTGAACAGATTGTTACTACTCCCATGCTGCAGAAGCTAATAGTCGTCACAGACTGGAGGAGGATAAACCATGGGCCTACTCATAAAACAGAAGGCGAATAGTATAAGTTAATTCACAAATATGTATTTTTTTGTTTATAACTAAATATAATAATGATAACAGTAATTTGAAACATGTATTGCAGTAATATCGTGCGCTCACTATGTGACCTCAGGAAAAAGTCATCGCCATGGAGTGGTATAAAAAATATATACTTTAGGACTAAAATCTGATTACACCCATCAACATTGCCTAGTTGAAAACTGGTCAGATGTTTCACTAACTGATTAAAAATATTCACTTTTGATGGCCCACATACCTTAGAACGTTGGCAAAATAAATATGAATTCATTAATGTCTAGATGGTTTAACACTTACAATGCTGAAATATTTGCGTATCAACCATGGAGACCAAATAGTTGTTCCAAATTGAAATCATCACAAATAGCTTAGTTAGCTCTTTCTGCTAATTTAGGGAAAATTTCATGATAAAATATAAGCTCCGAGCGTCCCCATCATAGCGGTATAGTGGTCAAAATTAGAAGACAGTAGGTCAAAGCTAGTAGGCTATAGACTAAACCCTTGACGACCCCAACCTTGGAACCATACTGCGCATGCGGGTGGTCCTACGACATGTGTTCAGTAAATAGTGACGACTCGCCTACTTTAATATTGGGTGGTCGGCGCTGCAGATGCTGATAGGCCTACTGGTCGTGTTCGCTGGGAAGAGACGGATGGAGGGAATAATGTAGGTGGGTCGTTCTGATTCGCTGAGTAAACATTTAGGGCGCCTTATACAAAGGCAGGCATGCGCAATAAGGCGACAGGAGTTGGTCTATCGCAACGTATATATTTTGATTCAGTGAAGTAAAACGACCCAACAACTTTAAATCATAACTGACATGTGAGTAGACTGTTAATAGGCCTACACACATACTTGACCTCGCTTAGTATTGGTTAGTTTTGATAATATCATGTAATATCCACATAAAAACACTTAATAATCATATTCCTGGTTATTATCAGAAGAGTGGACAGGCATGCACATCGATCGAGAGATCATCAACAGTCACTCGTCGTACGGACCCTCGGGGCCAATGCACAGGCCCACCTCTTAGTGCAGAAGCATTTAATATTTAATTCGAAATAAACATATTCAGTGTGTAACAAGCCCCGTCTTCTCATCCCTGAGAGATGAGGTTTACCCAGTGTGCAGTGGGCCCCTCGTCCCAAACTGGGCCTAAAATATGAGGTTTCCCAGTGTGCAACCAGCTCCTCATCCATCCTAATTATCGTATCCCCGCGCATGCACTTATATTCGAAAATGCACTTAGTTTTCGAAAATAAGTGCATGCACTTATATTCGAATATAAGGATACATTTTAAATTTATTCCAATTTGTTAAAATCGTAAATATTTGATTTATTTCAATCCAAAGTAAACTGAGCTAACGCTAGTAATCACTGGGACAGTTATTTTGAAGTTACCTTGCAGGAGTGACTCCAGGAAATAGGTGTTGACACTACCTGAGCTGTTATATCACACCTCATTTGTACCCACTTTTCAGCTATCATACCCATACCCTATCGCTTTGACGCCTTGAACTGTTGGCGCATATCTGTATTATAGGGCAATTCTCTCCTAATATCTACCCGTTAATAACAAATAATATTGTAGTTTGTGTTTACGATCAACATTTTTTTATTATTATGGGCATTAACTAGTAATAGTCTATAAGTCAATATAGTCATATTATTATTATTCTCACCTGAATTATATGTCTTGAGTTACACCGTGGTAAGCGTAGTAATTTTCGAATATAAGTGCAAGCACGTAGTTTTCGACTATAAGTGCATGCATTTATGAACGAACAAGACTATTTTTGAAGAAATGACATTCGAATTTCACTTATAAGTGCATGCACGTTTATGCGCGGGGATACGGTAATGATGAGGTTTAGCCAGTGTGAAATGGGCACCTCACCCCTTTTAATATATGAGGTCTACATAGTGTGCAGCCAGCCCCTCATTCTTGACACTGCATCAGAGATGATGTTTACCCAGTGTGCAGTGGGCCCCTCATCCCTGAAAGATGAAGTTTACCAGTGTGCAACCGGCCCCTTCTAAGGATTAGGTTTAGCCAGTGTACAATGAACCCCTCCCCCCCTCCCCCTGATCACTTCCGAGAGATAAGGTTTACAAGTCTTAGTGTGAAGTTGGCCCCTCATACCCCCTGAGTGTTGAGGTTTACCTAGTGTGCATTGGCCCCTCATCCCTCCTGAGAGATGAGGTTTACTTAGTGTGCAGTGGGCACCTCATCCCTGACTCTGCCTGAGAGATGGAGTTCACCCAATCTGAAGCCAGTGTGCAACCAGCCATGTTTTTAAAATTCATCTGTCTAAAAAATATTTCAATTTGTAGCATTTGCTGGGTCTAGCTACAGAAGTAAATATATCATACACATGCCAGTGTAGCACCAGATGGTTACCATGGTTAATATGGGAGCAAGTTCATACTCTAGCTACCGAAGATTATTATATGAGACAACACTTGAAAATCCAGCCTCCAGACAGTTAAAGCGACGCAATCAGGCTAAAATCATAAAAAATCCCTAATTTTATTTTGGCTTCTTAATATGGCCATAATATGTGAACATGTTCATAGACTAGTTATGCGTATGTTTTTTTAAATTTCGTGTTGCGCATTTACCAGTTAAGCGAGAAATAAATACGCAATTTAATTTCAGACATGCATGTTTAAACTAAGAAATACAGAAATAACGGATAAACGGGGTTTTCCGCAACCTTGCTACGTTGCCACAGCAACCCAAAATTTGAAAGACTTCCGTAATTCTAGTCTATGGATATGTTCACATATGAAGGAAGTATATTAAGAAGCCAGAATAAAATTATTGATTTTTTGATGATTTTAGCCTGATTGTGTCGGCTTTAATACAGAAGACATGTAATACTCTAGGCAACAAAAGGTTAACATTAGATAAATATAATAGTCTAGTCGTAGAAGATTAATAGTTGAGACACGTGATACCAGAAACCCAGAGGATTAATACATGTGTTACTCTAGTCCGGAAGGGGTAATAAATAAAACATATAATACTCTATGTATGACAAGGTTAATATTGAAGAAATATGGTAATCTAGTCCACAGCGCAGTAATACACGAGACACACGTGATACTATCGACCCTCTTGACCTCAGAGGGTTAATACATGTCAAACTCTAGCCTATAGAGGGTTAAGAAATAACATCTATGAAGCTCTAGGCATGAGTAGGTTAAAAAAGATAAATATGATAGTGCAGTCCACAGAGGGTTAAGATATAAGAAACGTGATACTCTAGAGGGTTTATACTTGCGAAAGTCAACAGAGGGTTAATAAATAAGACATGTGATACACCAAACAACAAAAGGTGGATATAGAAGCAATTTGATAGTCTAGTCTACAGAGGTTTACTATTTGAGACACGTGACTCTCTGGACCTCGTTGGGTTATTACACGCAATACTCCAGGCTATAGAGGGTTAATAAATAACATATGTGATGAACTAGGCATCAGTAGGTTAAAATAAGCTAAACATGATAGTGTAGTCCACATAGGGTGAATAGATTAGAAACGTAATACTCGAAACCACAGAGGGTTAATACTTGAGATAGTCTAGTCAACAGAGGGTTGATAAATAAGAAATGTGATACTCCAGACATCAAAAGGTTAATATGGAAGAAATTTAATAATCTAGTCCACATAGTGTTAATATTAGAGAAACGTGGTACTATCTACTCTCTGGGCCTCAGAGGGTTAATACATGTCAAACTGTAGCCTATAGAAGGTCAATCAATAACATTTATGATGCTCTAGGCGTCAGTAGGTTAAAATAAGATAAACATGATAGTGTAGTCCACAGAGGGTTAACACATTAAAACGTGATACTCTAGACCAAATAGGGTTAATACGTGTGATACTCTAGTCCACAGAGGCCTAATAAATAAGATATGTGAACATCTAGGCATCAGAAAATTAACGTAGAGAAAATATGGTAGTCTAGTCCACAGAGGGTTGACACATGAGACATGTCATACTCTGGACCCCAGAGAGTTAATACATGTGATACTCTAGAATGGAGAGTGCTAATACATAAGATATGTGATATTCTAGACATCAGAATGTTAATATAGGGAAAATCTAATAATCTCATCTCTTGGGGATGAGGGGCTCACTACACACTGTGTAAACTTCACCCTGAGAGAGTGAAAGGCTCGCTACACACTGGGTGAACCTCATCTTTCAGGCCCAGTTATGGATGAGGGGCTCACTGCACACTGCCGGCTAAATCTCATCTTAAGGATGGATGAGGGCTCGCTGCACACTGACTAAACCCTTATCTCTCAGAAGGGATGAAAGGCCCACTACACACTGGGTAAACCTCCTCTCTCAAGAGGGATGAAGGGCCCACTGCACACTAGGTAAACCTCCTCTCTCGAAAGGGAGAAGGGGCACACTGGGTAAACCTCCTTTCTCAGGAGTGATAAATGGCCCACTGCACACTAGGTAAACCTCCACTCTCAAGAGGGATGAATTAAGGGCCCACTGCACACTAGGTAAACCTCCTCTCTCAGGACGGATGAGGAGCCCACTACACACTGGGTGAACCTCATCTCTCAGGAGGGATGAGGGGCTCCCTTTACACTAGGTAAGCATCCTCTCTCAGGAGGGAAGAGGGGCCTACTGCACACTGGGTAAACCTCCTCTCTCAAGAGGGATGAAGGGCCCATTGCACACTGGGTAAACCTCCTCTCTCAAGAGGGATGAAGGACCCACTGCACAGTAGGTATAAGCCTCCTCTCTCAAAAGGGGTGAAGGGCCCACTGCACACTGGGTAAACCTCCTTTCTCAAGAGGGATGAAGGGCCTACTGCACACTGGGTATAAGCCTCCTGTCTCAAGAAGGAGAATGGGCCCACTGCACACTGGGTAAACCTCCTCTCTCAGGAGTGATGAAAGGCCCACTGCACACTAGGTAAACCTCCTCTTTCAAGAGGGATGAATTAAGAGCCCACTGCACACTAGGTGAACCTCATCTCTCAGGAGAGATGAGGGGCCCACTGCACACTAGGTAAGCATCCACTCTCAAGAGGGAGGAGGGGCCCACAGCACACTGGGTAAATTTCCTCTCTCAGGAGGGATGAGGGGCCCGCTGCACACTGGGTAAACCTCCGCTCTCAAGAGGGACAAAGGGCCCACTGCACACCGGGTATACCTGCTCTCTCAAGAGGGATGAAGGGCCCACTCCACACTGGGTAAACCTCCTCTCTCAGGAGGGATGAGGGGCCCATTGCACACCGGGCAAACCTCCTCTCTCAAAAGGGATGAAGGACCCACTGCACACCGGGTATACCTGCTCTCTCAGGAGGGATGAGGGGCCCACTGCACACCGGGCAAACCTCCTCTCTCAAAAGGGATGAAGGACCCACTGCACACTGAGTAAACCTCCTCTCTCAAGAGGGATGAAGGGCCCACTGCACACCAGGTAAATCTCCTTTCTCGGGAGGGATGAGGGGCTCACTGCACACTGGGTAAACCTCCTCTCTCAAGAAGGATGAAGGGCCCACTGCACAACGGGTAAACCTCCTCTCTCAGAAAGGATGAAGGGCCCACTGCACACTAGGTAAACCTCCTCTCTCAAAAGAGATGAAGGGCCCACTGCACACTAGGTAAACCTCCTCTCTCAGAAGGGATGAGGGGCTCACTGCACACTGGGTAAACCTCCTCTCTCAGGCGGGGCTCGCTACACACTGTATATGTTTATTTCGAATTGAATATCAAATGCTCCTTACACTAAGATGTGGACCTGTGCATTGGCCCCTCGGGGCCGCATGACGAGTAACTGTGGATGATCTCATGATCAATGTACATGCCTGTCGGCCTCGAAGTGCCAGATGGAACATACTCCACTAATCGATGTAGTTGCTTTTGAAAATTAGAAATGCGAACATATTTATTGTGCTAGTCGAATGGACCCAATGTAATTCTTCTTTTGACAACCAATAAGAAACCTCGTTACATCATTTACGTGGTGCCCAAGGACACTTTAATTATCTTGCATACACCGCAGCGGGTTGTATAACTTTAATTTCCCTTTATTTCGGCCGCCACGGTGTATCGAAGGCACAAAATCAGCGGTGCCTTGTGTGCCGCGTGACGGGGCTAATAGACCCGGCCAATTTATTTACATTAATCTATGGAAAGGTCATGATTTATACATCAGAACGGCAGTGATGCGGCAAGTTATAAAACACTGCACACGAGCCGCAACATAAACTGCCTTGCCTTTTGGCGTAGCAGGGCATGGACTGCTCGCATGCGATTTTTGTCGACAGCTGGACGCTCGCGTCTCGCTTGCGCCTAGTGTGTTTTTTAATATTTGTGAAGTCGGCTGATGAATCCCCAGATTTGATATCCAGACATAAGCCCCATACCATCAGCATGATAAATTATTACTGAAACAGTCCAATATCCAGATTTACTAGTGATTACTGGAGCAGAAAACAAAGAACATCTGTCAAACGATTCGGTGAACACACTTTGCATAGGCCCACCCGCATGCTTATCATTCGAGATAAATATTATTGATTTTTACCAGCGAACGACTTATCTCCCTGAATAGAAGCTGACAATGAACATTCAAGTTAGACTAGATGAGCAAAAGTAAACTCTATAACCGTTAAACTACTTGTATTTGAATTTTCGCCCACTTCAAGTTGTGTCTGAAAGTGGGTGAATTTGAGACCAAACAATTGCACATTATTCATTTCCAATAGTCCTAACTTTGACTAACCTGTTTGTTGTTAATAAAACAGCTTAAAAACGAATATGACCGTACCTAGCGCCTAAAGGATTAATAAATGATAAAGCACGACAGAACATTGGCAGTGTAGCGGCAGCAAAAATCATCACGTTCCTTTCACACATCGTTATGTCAGTTTGCACTCCAGGCAGTGTTTATATCCGACTTCTGAAACCTATAATAACGACTCATAGCCTACATTTATCTTTTCAAGTGACAGATCGCGAGACAATATAATTATAAATTGGATTCCGGCACTTCCAGGTAAAATATGGGATTGTTTGACTAGTAATATCCGGATGTGGGAGCAGTAAATCCTGTCAGTGACACAAGGCTGGATCAGTTGGTTTTCACAAGGGAGGTAGTGGACTGCACTTAACCTTTTCACTACCATACATGACGGAAATTTCCGTCGTCATTCGTCAATGAACGTTACCATAAAACGACACAAATTTTCGTCAAATATATACTACATTTATGTATTTTTCGTCATTTGAAGCTGGAAATTGCGTTAGCAATTCCAGCTTCAAATGACGAAAAATAGAACTCCTACACTAGTATATCTGGATCCTGGCATGCACCCCGGCCTGGAAGTCAAAGGGTTAAAGCAATGGCGTAGATCTATTGCCCTAAAATACCAGTTGTGGATGTCCGGTGACAGCACACTCGACAGGATGACCGAATTATGGTTTAATGTTAGGCGATCGTCTGCGACGATGGTCCAACAATAAATCATCATGGTGTCGTGATGTGATGTGATGACAGGCGGCAATGTATGTAATTATCTGGTGTTTCTCGGAACGCACTAGCATCATTTTAGCCCTGTATGTGAAGGCTGTAAACAGGCTCGCCCATTCCATGGCTTTCCTGTTTTCTGAGGATTTTTTTCATGTCATAAAATCTACGCACGGATTTTTTCTTGTCTCATTTCTACGTTTTTTTAGTTTTTAGTTTTTAGCTATTTTAGTTTTATAAATTGCTGTTTTCCAGCTACCGTATAAATATATTGAAATTAAATATTATTGTGTTTATTTTATACTTTTAATGTTTAATCATATCATTAAAAGGTAACTTTTAACACTTAAAGCTAAAAATTGAATAATTTAAATTTTCATCCACTTAAACTCGTGGCCGCGAACCACAAATTTAAGTGGGCGAAAATTTAATTTGAGACTAAGCATTTGCAAACTTTGATGCTTAACCCTCTCAGCCCTCACGATGCATTAAAGCATCATTTTACATCCCTGAAAACAGACTGAGTTTTCCTACAACTAGGGGTTTTAGAAGGAAAATTTCCATGAAATTGGTTTACCAATACATGGTAATTTTTTTAAATTTCTCACCCACATCAAGTCATCTTCGTCCACTACAAGTCGAGAATTGCGACAGCAATTCGCGGCTTGTAGTGGATGAAGATGACAATGGTAAATTCAGGCCTGAAAGGGTTAAACATACATGTTATTCCCAGTATTTTTTACTAACCGTGATTTGATATGCTAATAAAACAGATTAAAACGAATATATTGGTGACTAGCAGTTAAAGGTACCCGCATTGTTGGTACCTTTAATATTGAGTGGATGTTTCCAGGGCGCACGTCGTTATAGTATCGAGAATTCATTCTTATTTCTCGCACTATGAGTTTTGTTTTTTTGTACATTGGACAGCACTGTAGAAGTGATATGAGTGGTGTGATAAAAAACAATCGTCTTAATCTACTCTTCGTTTTAGAAATAAGCATATCTATCCATATCATTCACGTACATGTAGTTTCAATTAGACCACCGAGGCTGATCTGAGCCTAAACCACAAAACTATGATTGGCCTAGCTATCCCATATTATCTTCTTACCTAACTGTACAGTAATTTAACAAAATAGTTCTGATCATTTTCTAATATGTTGAATTCGCAGCTAGTTTCAAACATATGACATAAATTTGTATAATATTTTAACTGTTTTCACTAGCTCTAAGAACCTTTTAAGTGTTAAACAATCTTTTCAGTAATGATGACACTATTTTGCATACTATTTCTAACTGCAACACATCAGATCATCAGATCTATGGCTCTTAAGATATTGGTGTGTACACCACTATTGTATCGTTATCTGTGATATTGACCGAGCTATAACTAGATATACATTTTTTTATAATGGTGTTACAAATTTGCGTAAAAATGGCACGTGGGACATTTTCCAGCTTGCAGCTTGTTAACATAGCTAACCGCTTTCTACGCGGTTTTTTCCTTCCAGCCAGATACATGAGCTAGAAGTATATGTCCGAGGGTGCACAGGAACCCTCGCAAATATAATAATAGACGTGTCGGCATAAGTCGCTCAAATATGATAATAACGGCATACACATATACAAGGTATTCTATGCTAGATAATATATCGATTTTTTGGTATAACACCAGCAACTGGTAACTTAGAAGCTGCCGGCCACTAATAAAAAGGCAAGGCTTGGCAAACATTCAAATGTCTTTTTTTTCAAAACTATGTGTTTTTCAAAGATTAAGCTAAATTTAGGAACAAATAGAAAATAAATTAAAAATTAAAACCGTGAGGCTGAAACCATAACATAATTGTGTGTCATCAGATTTTTATATTATGTGAATTATATGTTACATAAGGAGTTGTGACAGACAGTTTTTTCTATGCTGGAATATCGCAAATTATGCATTTTTTCGGAATATACAGTAGCCTACCCTACTTCAAGATCAGATTATAAAAAGCCTTCTACGCTGCTACCTTGTTGGTCACCGAAGAAGACAATAAACAAGATTTTATTGCAATAACCAATCAGCTATTACAAAGTACGATGTACATCGCTTTCCCAGTAAACACAAAATATTTGTTCAACACGTATACAATTTTTTTTTGTTTACTATTTTTTTTGTGGATGCAATCTAAAAAATAGCCTAAAAACATATATTTGAAAACTTAGGCAGTTTTGTAGATATTGACGAAGCGCAGACAGGCGAAAAGAAGCAATTTGCAGTAAATTCCATGAAACATATTTCGTCGCAACAACAACCATTAGACCGTAGACCGTAGGCCCCACCCCGGGGGATTTTTCACAGTGGTTATTTTTGAAGTCTCTGAAGTCTATTGAAATCCGGTTGTTTGCATGCAAGCTGTTGCGGCCAAATATGCTAGAATATGCAAATTAGGCAGCCATTAGCGAAAATCCAGTTTCAAGCAAAATATCAGAAACTAATAAAGTTATAATCCTAAAAAGAAAGTCTATCATACGGTTTTCATGGTCAATGAATACAATAAAATATATCTAATGAGGATCAGAAAAATAAATTAGCATAAAATATGCAAATTAGGCAGCCATTATGCAAAATCTAGTTTTAAGTAATATCTCAGAAATTAATCAAGTTGGAATCTTGAAAAAATGTCTACCCTATGGTTTTCATGGCCAGAGATTGCAATAAAATATATATTATCAAGATCATAAAATCATATTAGCATAAAATTAGCTAATAATAACTATTATAGAAAATCAGGTTTCAAGCAATTTCTCAAAGTCTAATCAACTTAAAAATAAAATAAAAATAAAAAATAAAATATCTACACTCCCATTTTTGTGGTCAACCTTTCATCTGAAAACATTTTAAGGGTTCTGAAATGCCCACACTACACGTAAAATGTAACATTTCAACTGCGAATTGTGTACACACATGTAGTTAAGGTGTTGTGAAATAGAAATTCATATTGAAAGACAAAACTCAAAAACCGTATTATGACCACACACGACCTCTGACTAAGCCTCATGACCTCTCAGCTAATACCCATGACCAATTCAACGTGTTTTTTTAATTTTGATCTTTTAATACAGCAGTAGAACCTACTTTTTTTCTTGACTATGTTAGAGTAACCCTGTAACCTGGATCTCGTGGAAGTTACTTTTAATTAAAATGACACCTATCTGCTGTATAATTATTTTGGTTGAGGCAACTATACTTACGATAATACCAAAATGTGTTTTTATTGTGATTTTCTTACTTTGAATTTGTCATGGATACCAGCATGGTATGATTGTCTGATAACACATACATAAAGTGACAAATAAAATAAGCATGTGTCTGTAGCATTTTGTTTATATTTCGTTCTGGTGCCAATTCAGCAGTCTAGGCTTCTTCTTATTATAGTTCAAATGATATGGAAAAATTAATTTAGAACATACTGTTGATAGAAGGTTGCCCACATATCCTGCTAAGCCAGCTACCAAGCGTCGAAATATGAATATTAGATATCAATATGTATGTTAGGGATATCGGGAATTGAAAATAAACACATCGTCTTAACATATCGTGCACCTTCTGAATGCCAGAAAACTATGGCGCTCGTTTTTTTCAGACAGAAGCCTTATTAAAAACATGGGTCTGTATAATTAATTGAAAGGTTACGTACAATATGTATACTAGCCGGTATTAAAAAAATATTTAGAACATTAATAAAAGACAAAAAACGTTTAGACCTATTTACCAGCACCTAGCGTTGCACCTGCTAATAATGAAATCAGTGAAATATATCGAGACATGCTTTGATGTCACATGTATTAAAAAACAGTAATTTGTTAAAGCCCTTCGTGATTTCTAAAATTATTTTATGTTCATGCTATTGCCATTATGAAAACTATTATTTTATCACCCCTTGGTTAAATATAACTGACATGTGATTTAGGAGTTAAAGGGTTACTACATGTAATGAAAACTCATATTTGTTCATTTAAGTTATTTTTTTATTTACATAACATATTCTACTGACATAACTAGGGTGATTTTAAATTGTAATCCTTGGGATAAATAACTCGAGTTGAACAAATAGATACAGCCAGTCTTTTCTGATATTAAATTTACTGTGTAAAATGTCCCATTAATTGTTATTGTCCTAAAATCTTGAGCCAAACTAGTAGATATTTAATAAATATATGATAAGGTGTCAAAAAATTATTGTCTTCAAAAATCCTGCCCATGGGGAGGGGGTTGGGGATGTTTTTATTTTCTGGTTTTTCATATACACATAGCATGATTTTAAAGGGTCATTATATATTATGATGAACCCCATATTTGTTATTGTTTTTTTTTTATTACATAACATCTTCCAGTAACATAACTAGTGTTTATTCAATTAAAAACATACCTGGAGTTAAAAAACATGTCTACTAGGAAATTAAATTTACCGCCTAAAATTCAAGGGGTACATATGTTTGATGACCCGTTATTTTTTCCAATACCAAAAAGTTTGAGTGCAAACAAGTAGAATGATATAGACAAGATAAATAACAAGGTGTCTAAAAAGTATTGTCTTAAAATATCCCGCCCCGGAAGAGGGGGCTGGAGAGGGCTTATATATCTGGTTTTCATAAACACGTAGCATAGGAGGCGTGTAATTTGAGATTTAAAGGGTTATTACATGCATTAATGAACCCATATTTTTTCAATTTCAGTTTCACATAACATCTTTTAAAAAAATAGTATTTAATTCTTGCAATAAATACTTGTAGTTGAAATATTTACAACATGCCTGTTAGTAAATTCAATTTACCGCTTAAAATTCAAGGGGGTACATAGGTTTGATGACCCAATATTTTTCCTGTCGCATTATTTTGAGTGCAAACAAGCAGATATTAAATGGATGTTGAATAAGGTGTCTAAATATTATTGTCTTCAAATATCTCGCCCCGGAGAAGGGGGGGGGGTGGGGAGGGTTTTCATATTAGATTTCCTTGTAAACGTAGCAAACGATATGTGGAATTTGAGCATTAAAGGGTTATTACATCCATATTTTTTTTAATTTTTATTTTACATAGCATCTTCTTGTAACATAACTAGTGTGAAAGCTTTGGAATAAATACCTGCAGATGGAAAAAATATATTTTTATAAAATTAAATTTACCGCCTAAAATTCAGGGGGGGGGTGTATATGTTTAATGACCCAGTATTTTTTATGCCACAACATTGAGTGCAAACAAACAGATATTGAATAGTCATATAACATGGTGTCCAAAAATCACTGTCTTCAAAATCCCTAGGGGAGAGGGGAGTTTTTTTCCATATCTGGCCCATGGACTACATATTTAATGAATGTCAGTGTTGTTCACGATTGAATATGTGTTAAGCTAAGTTATCTCAGGCACTACAAACGTGAACTTGGTCACTGAAAAAGTGAGCACATCATCCCAAGAAATCATCTCAGTGATCAAGATCATTTTGCTGTGACGGAAGAAGAGTGAGATGATGTGCTGTGCAATACTAGTAACTTGTTCACAGCTATCATATTTTGGGGAGTAAATATGCTCGACATTCGAAGTTGAAAGTTACTTATTTTTTTATTCAGGAACATAATCATGTTTCCAATTAATTTAATTTACATAAAAAGCAATTGTCTGTTACGTGGTATCTGAATTGTTATCTCTAATAAACATTTTAGTGTGACAGATAATAAAAAGTGTATTTTATATTTGAAAAACATTCCTTCTGTACATTTTGTTGATTTCCGTAATGGATACATATGATAATACAGGCATCTACGATCTCCGTTTATTAATGTAGGCATCTAGTATCTCCGTTTATTAGTTGTCAGGAGACATAAACACGACGTTAATCTAATCTTGGTTCAATAATGGTCCATCGTCTGCGACGCAGTGCCAATATTAAGACAGCATTTAATGTTTATTTCTTGTTTACTTTGAATGAAAATCCAAGTTACATTAACCCAACATTGGTTCCGTCTATAAAGCTGGCCCAAGATTGAACCGATGCTGTCCGTGATACTTAATCAAAGACTTGCTGTAAATTATTGGTTATTGAGAGCATGCAGTATATACTTGAGTCAAAATTAATACACTTGAGCTTTACTGGCGTTTCAGTCAATTTGACATGCCAAATTTTGCTCACTTTTTTGTCCGATGGTAGTGTACTTCAAGGTCAGATAACAAAAATCCTTCTAAGCTGCGAGCTTAGCACCATCACTTTTCTTATTGCAGAGATTTTAAGCTTTAATTTAGTTTGTAGCACGAATTGTCACTTTTTGTGGCTGGGTAGCTCCTTAGATAATGTAGCTAGAGACCGCCTGCTGCTTCACTAATGGCACAGTCATATCACAATATGTAAACCTAAATCACATTTGGCATTTTAGAATTTTGACATCAATTATACACCATATGGGGATTGCGTGACCCCTGTATCCCTCCTGGATCCGCTCGGACAATCAAATAATTCTACTTGGGAGATATTTTTGATAAATATAAATAATTTTCGTCATATGAAGCTGGAAATTGCATCAGGACCATGGCTAACTAATATAATTATAATATATAAATCAGTGATGAAACAAGGTCACCCAAATTTGTTGTGCAATGGATCAGTTGAGCAAGGATAATTCGTAGATTTCGTAGGAATTGGTTTCACCACGTCAACAAATTTTTATTATAGATGTAGCCTACAGCACGAAGATGACATGCACTGTGTAACTGTTTGGTGAAGGTCAGCTCAAGGTCAAATGCCGCGTCCTGCTCGTCCGTGTCACATCCAGGTGATATACATCCCATATTTCTGGGACATTCTATTAGTCTCCACCCGTCCACTAACCCTTGGCATACTACAACCTGTGTACTTTCTATTTCTTAACCCTTGCGTCTTTTAAAGCTTTCTATTTTAGTATTTTCATTTAGAGAATATAAATATCTTTTTTGAGGGAAATATATGTTTTCGTTGTACTCGACATTCATTTATTTATCAAATATCAATACGCGGCTAGTTTTGAGTTAAAATTTAAATTTGATAACATTTACACTTGATGACCTTTGGTAACCTCTGGAGACCTCACCCATGGTCTAGAAAGGTGACCGGCGGCCCAAACTAGTAGACCCAGGTATATTTTAAGATATTAGAATGATGGTTGCTTTTATTCTCTCGGGGTGAGCCAGATCGAAAAATAAGCTATATTTTCAATATATGCCTCCAGACTATATTTATTAAAGGTAAAAAGATGAAGGTGCAGGTTTATAGTCAGATATCAAGTCTGAAGACCTATCATCTGACTTTACATTTTACCCCCTGGTCAAAACAAAACAAAATTATAGTAAAATTCACAAACTTGTAATGAACCAGTGTGATTTAGAGATGACACAATCATATTATGTCGCCAGTAGGCGAAGGGTCAGTGTTTCTTTACATTGGAGCAGCCTTTGTACAGCTATATATATTCTGCGATCCAAATTACTTGTTTTTTATGCTATAGGACCTACTCTTTACAAATTGTATTTGTTTTTCATAGCGTTCATTCCTCACTACTTGTGACGAACTGTCCTTTATTGAGTTACTGTTTTTGACAGTGTGCGTGCTCAGACGTTCTAATATCCACAGCCGCTGACAATGGAGAAAGCGTTGGCCCAATCTTGCTCTAAGATTGGGTCAGCGTCGTAAGCGACATTGTGTCAGTGTTGCGTGTTTCTTGACAACAGGAGGCGGATGGTGGCTGAGTATTCGCTTTCCTTTCTGATGTTATTGCCCTATTTTGGTGCTTTTCATTTATTCTTTGGCACAATAAGTATGTCAACCCCGATTTTAGCTGATATTGTCATATGTTTGTTTCTCATAATGTAAGTAGTTCGTTTCACAGCCACTAGTACGATGCGTCAGGTTATTTCCTTACAAAACTACATATTTCTGTTATTTAACACAAAATTAGGGGAATTGGTTACAAGCCCGAAGATTCAAATTCCTGGTCTGATATAAGTGAATGAATGAATGATTGAAAGATTGAATAAATAAATAAATGAATGAATGAGTGAATGAATGTTTGAATCAATCAATCAATCAATCAATCAATCAATCAATCAATCAATCAATCAATCAATCAATCAATCAATCAATCAATCAATCAATCAATCAATCAATCAATCAATCAATCAATCAATCAATCAATCAATCAATCAATCAATCAATCAATCAATCAATCAATCAATCAATCAATCAATCAATCAATCAATCAATCAATCAATCAATCAATCAATCAATCAATCAATCAATCAATCAATCAATCAATCAATCAATCAATCAATCAATCAATCAATCAATCAATCAATCAATCAATCAATCAATCAATCGATTAAGCAAATAATCGATCGATTAATCAAATAATCGATCGATCAATCAATCAATAAATCTTTCAATCAATCAAATAATCGATCGATCAATTAATCAATTTTTTCGTTATTTAGAACTGGAAATTGTCTTCGCAATTGCAGTTCCAAATAAATGAAAAAAAATAGAAAATAACAATTTAGCAAGACAATTTCTCCATTGTTGATAATTATATCGTATAAAAAGGTTTATGCTCTACTTTTCAAAGTTTAGATACGCCGTTTCAGTTAAATCATACATTTGAAGCTAAGTGTTGCAGTACTGCCCCACGGTCTAAAAAAATAATTACTTCTGTCAATTTTGATAGGGCGCGAACATTTTGCTGAATCTTAATATTTTTAGGTGATATCAGTACGCATCCTTGTATAACTAAACATATAGATATTTAATTTAAATATCAAATTACATGGAATGGGAAAACGGCATAGAAAATCCGTAGATACAGATTTATCCATAGAATGGTCAAGTCTGGTGTTGACAAATCTGAAAGGGTCACATGTACTATGTCTAAAGCTGGTAAATTCCCAATTTACTACCTCATAGATCGGTTTGATCCCTTATTTCCTCGGACACTTCTATGTTTCTATATCCCACTTTTCCATGCCATTTTCAAAGGAGGATCAAATTTCATGCCATTTTGAATGACCTCATTGAAATGACGAAAAACTTTAGTTCAAAGCTCCTTAGTTCTTGAAATATGAAGAATAAATCTGAACGGATTTACAATCTCACACAAACATTTCATCTTAACCCTTAAAGCGCCGAAATATTGCTGTATACACCTTGGAGACCAAAAGGTTTTATTCAATTTGAAATCATCAGAAATGTCTTAGTTAGCTCTTTCTGCTTCATTTTAATACCTAAGTTATGGGTGCACGGCCATTAACTTTTCTTAACACTTTTAGACGTCAGAATCTGACGTGTGTAGATATCAGATTCTGACGTCTACACATGGTCCCCGTGCTGAAAGGGTTAACATTGAACGACCGATAAATGACATATTTTTTCTTTCACTGCTGCAATTTCCACGTCACAGTGAATGTGAATTACCAAATTTTATCAGCAACCCCAAGCTCCAAACTCTCTGTTTAACTCAGTCAGCGCTAAATACGGCTGTAGTCGTGAAATGATAATTTTAAGGAGAATATAAGATTAGAATTGCTGGTTAGATCTGTAGCTTATGTTTTGATTTTAATTTGTCATATTCACCTACTTGGAGTTGTGGGTCGCGGTAGCGAGACAAATCTGTGAAAATACAGGTAAGATAACTTAGTGAGTGAAGGGTTAAGAGTCAGGGATTTGTTGTTGTTAAGATATTATCAGGTTCAGTAAAATTCACAAACTTTTAGTGCACCATGCTACTTTAGAGAAGACACATGTGTGTGCCTCTAGCATGTACATGGCGGATCGGGGGGGGGGGGTTGCATGCAGCTATACCTATATGTGCTGCGAAAGAAATTACGTGTTTTTTATTGTGTGCATATCTTTTTCATTGAGAGCGTTCATAGCTCATAAATGGTGCGGAACGAAATGTATACCATATACCATTGCTTCGTAACTATCCATTAACACGCTCCATTGAACTTAGAAGCTCAATGTTGCCACAGCATCGGTGGACCAGCTTGGGTAAAGATGAACTTGCTTAAGCGAAGACCAGACCATGCTTAATTTATGATTTGTGATGTATTCAAAATCAGGACTGTACGTCACTTAAAAGCATCAAACAGTTCATATTTTTAAACATGTGATCTGTGAGTTATTCAATTTATGTTACTCTATGCATTATTACATTAATACGTAGTAATCAGTAAAATAACCGTCTATTGGAGCAATTAAAGTCTAGATACATAATAAAGCATGCGTAGTCGCTATCTTCATGACACGACTGTAAATAATCCAAAATAGTGTTTAACGCCACAACATGTATTTATTCAAGAGGAATACAAAGTGATCAATCACTATACGTACAGTACAAATACATTTTTTTTACTTTTGGTCAATAAATAACTTGTGATTTTGTATGCTGCATTTGGTAAAATGTTTGAGTACTGACAGGGTATTTTACAAAGTTATGGACACGCTACTTTGCATCAACGTTGAATCAGGGTCGTCGACTACGTATAGGATAAAGCCCGAGGAGCTCTACATTCTTAGCTGTGGAAAAGGCCGAGGCCGATGGTCGTGGCCTTTTTCACAGCTAAGAGCTTCGAGGGTTTTAACTGACTGAAAACACATCCGACCATAATAAGGATCTCTCAGACTCAACAGCTCGGTCACACCTGACTGATTATAGCACCATAGGCCTACCATGATAATTGGTCTGTACTTGATCAACAATAACTCTCCATAAAATGCCACAATCAGCACAGTGATAGCAATAAAGAATAAAGGTAGGCCTATCATTACTACCTGATTACATTGATGAGATCATGTCACACGCATGAATATATAGCCCCTAAATAGATAAAGTACTCTAGCCAAAACGTTTGGCCTTTCAAAATCGTTGGTCACTATTTAGGCAGCTGACGGTTTTTTCTATGTTCTTTTCTCGAGTTATTCTTGTTTGATGGCTGTTTATGGACTGCGTGTTCAGAAATCACTTGTCTACTGCGGCTGACAACACACAAAAACACGATATCGTTGGTCCGATGTGGAGCCTAGCAGGTGGTGACTGCTTCTTTAGTTTCCTTCCTGATGCCATTGTCCTATTTATGTACTTGCCATTTTTTTTGTTTGGCCCTTTCATGTCCAGCAGCTTTTAGCTAATATCGTCGTCGGTTTTCCCATGTTGGGAGTAGTTCTTTTCACAGCCACTTGCTGTCGCCACTCACTAATAATATATCATTTGTTATAAAGTGCGCGCGAATGAGCAGATGAAAAGTTACTGTATTTAAAATACTAGAACTAAAACGAGTAGAGTGATACATGGTACTATCACCATGTTTAATTGTAAAGTCTAAAAATATCATGTTTTATTAACAAAACTGCAAAATGTATCATTGTACACAGTTACATCAATTGGTGGTAGATATTTCACAAATTTAACATTCTCGTTTCGTATACGATCAATCACAATCTACTCGTATCACCGCCTTGGAAGGTGTTGATTTCTTTTGAGGCCCAGGTTTTGAATTGCCGATATCATTCTTGCCATATCATATCATATCATATCAACTATCATAACACCTTTTCGCCTGCCATTCAAAGCATAATATGCAAAATTTATATGCGCATCAAAAGACTAGCAATTTTAGAATACTGTGGATGAATAGATGAATGAGATTTTAGGCCAACTTTGTGCACATAGCCAGCAGACACGACACAATAAACCAATGTTCTTTAAATGTTGGGCCAACGTCGAAGACGGTGGGCCAACATTAAAACAACATTGGTTCAACGTCTCGTGTCTTCTAGGTATATTCTAAACTGGACCAGGAAAACCACTTGAGAATTGTGAGATGAAGGAAATGACACTGACTGCCCTCCAGATTGATGATTCGAAATTCGAGCCCTGTCAGTCTGAGGCCAAGAACCATACCCTCGGGCACAGAAGCTCCCTACTATATTGTTTTTATTACAAATGAGCGGGGAAGAAACTTTCTCATCCTATCGAACCTGAATGTCTCAGCGGGCGACGAGCCCGCGATCTGCGACTTTCCAAGAAAGCAGCTTTAGCCGCTGCACTAGAACACTCTGCCTTAATAATACCAGCATCATAATGACGCAGATGTATACAAGCAACTGTAGCTTGTGAAATAAAAAACAATCAATATTGTCGGTAACCTTTCCTTTTATTGATGTTCGGTTAATGATTTATTTTTTATAAAAAAAAACTACATGTACTGATTGTCTAGTGCGAGGGTAAATCAGCTTCTAGCTTGTTTAGTAATGAAAGTATCAGTGATTAATCATTTTAATGCTGATGCCTTAGGTCCCGTATCCATTTTAGCTGTGTCCTTGACGACACCGGATATATCCCGATATGAGTAAATGTAACATCCATTAACCCTTTACCCGCCAAATTATTCAATGTGAATTTTCACTCACTTGAAGTTGTGTCTCGCTGACGCGATCCACAAATTCAAGTAAGTGAATATTATTCAGATTTGACAAAATGGGGGTCAACTCTTTTCAAAGCTTGCTGGTTGATGTCACATTTTATCCTTAACATATTTAAAATGTGGTACTGAATGTGTTAATTAAAAATAAAAAAACCGTATATGCAGCACCGGTGGTTAAAGGGTTAAAATCAGATCCCATACTAGCCTTAGGACAGGACTATAGCGGTTTAACCTTATCAGCGTGCGTGGGGACCGTCTTTAGACGTCAGAATCGAATGCGTTTATACGTCAAATTCTGACGTCTAATGTCGGTTACCGCACTAAAGGAATTAGCAATAGCCGTACACCCACAACTTAGGTATTAAAATGACGCAGAAAGAGCTAATTAAAATATTTATGCTTATTCATAATTGTAAACACACACTGCTGTCCCTATGCTTTATGCAAAAATATTTCAGCTTTGTCAGGGTAAAGCGAGGCGTCTACTAATCCTCATATTCAATGTCACCACTAAAGCAATCAATTTGAATACCTATAATGTTGATGTATATAATATAAGTGTAATGCTGCAGCTACCCAATTAAATGCTCAGAAAAACTTACCAAATATCTTCATTTTTAAGTTAAAAATCATCTGACATTTTTTCACCGCTTGTCTATTTCGATAGATATCCCATATTCATTGATTCTGATACATAGCGTGATTTTTTTTAAATGTCCAAATATGATTTTTTTAACGAAAAAGTGCACATTTATAGTGTGAGAGTAGTGTTTGAACGGAACAAATAATCTTCTGTATTTGCCCGTTGTTTTTGCACTTTTCTATTCAAGTAAATGTTAAATTTGCCCTGACTGGGAGCCCTCCTGCTGAAAGCCAATGGAAATGACAATATGTTTCACGTCATTCTGTCACTAATACTCAACATTAAAATGTTATGCATATATGATGAATGCATTCTGGCTCATTGAATCAGTCATTTTGATCATTGAATCAGTCATTTTGAGCATTGAATCAGGTAGTTCGAGTATTAATATTGTCATGTTTTCGTTAAGATGTGTTCGCCACCTGTACAGGCGTGGTGATCTAAACTTTCCACTGACCGTGAAACCAATGAAAGGTGAGATCTTCTCTATCCTTTGATCACGTGCGCCTGTAGTAAATTGCGTTGTGGCGGGCTATGTATTCTGGGAGAAATCGTTTCCTTTACAGAAATAGGATACCTCTTCGATGATTGACGTCCAAACCCAAGCAGCGGTAACTACTCAGTTATCAAATAAGCAGCTACTGCAATTTGCCTTTGCACGCCAAAATTAACTAGGCTACTGATAACTAATGATGAGGTCTCAGATGGCCATAATTAATCGCGTTCAGCACGCAGATGACAGCAGAAAAAAAATGCAGAGTTATTGTTGATCAAGTACAGACCAATTATAATGGTAGTCCTATGGTGCTATAATCAGACAGGTGTGACCGAGCTGTTTATTATGAGGGATCCTTATTATGGTCGGTTGTGTTTTAAGTTAAAACCTTCGGAGCTCTACTTTCTTAGCTGTGGAAAAGGTCTCTGCCTTTAACATAGACCAATAACATAAATATTCAAATGAAGCATGAAGAGAACACTCAGACATTTATTATAGTTTTAAATTAAGAAAAAAATCTTTGGCATATTGGTTGATGTAAAAATAGATGAGTGCTTTAAGGGTTTGCAAAAAGCAGGCCTAGTAACAAACGGCCTTAACCTGCTTACTATCCAAGTGATAAGTTTGATGTTAACAGAATTGGTCTTTGAATGAATGAATTGTGTTTTATGCCACCTTTGTGCACATACATTTATGCTAAACCGGACCTGGAGAACCTCCTGAGGGTGGTGAGATTAATTAGATGACACTGCTCTGCAGATTCTACTCTAGTCACATTTCTTACTAGATTTTCAAATATTTTCTTATGTCAATTACATATTATATTTTAGTATATTTGTATTTCGATGCTGTTATAATATGTTGTATTTGTATGATTTTTTCACCATTTATGGAGATGCAATAAATAAATAGAAACAAAAAATAAGTGAACTGTCAGTTTGATCTAAATGTGTTATAAAGTCAAATCGGAACACTTTTTCGGCTTTTACAAAATGAGAATCAAAGAGAAAACCAATCAACTCATCAAACCTTTTCTCGCTTAGTGATCTTATTTAAATTGTCACAGTCTTGAAATTGTATCTCGCTACGGCGACTAAATGAAATGAATCGGGCTTTAGGCCACCTTTGTGCACATGTAGGCTAAACTGGGCCAGGAGAACCTCCTGAGGATTGTGAGATGATCGAGATGACACTGTCCTCCAGACACAAGATTCGAAAGTCGATTCCTGGCGGTCTGAGGCCAAGCACGCTACCTCTCGGTCACTGAGGCTCCCGACAATACTGACTTTTACACGTTGATGGGGAAGGAACATTTTTTGTTTCTTTCAAACCGCCGAAACCGGGAACCGAACCCCGAACTCTGGCGTGAAGGGCAGCGGTGCTAACCACCACCCTAGGGCTCCCGCCCCGCTACGGCGACTGAACAGATTTAAATCTGTTTAGTTGCTACGGCGACTAAACAGATTTAAATCTGTTCAGTCGCTACGGCGACTAAACAGATTTAAAACGATACTACATGTAGTCGTGCTTAGCCGTGGAAGTCGGTGACATTTGAGAAACAAAATAGATTGAAGCACAAATCGTTAATCTCAGCAATCAAGTAGTTTATATGCCTAATATATTTAATGTCACAAAACAATCGATTTGATTATATAGGATGTTGATGTATATAACATACGTGTACTACTGCAGCTATCCTAATGAATGTTGAGCAACACATTGTTAAAATTTGTAATCTCGCTTGCTCTATCTTAACAATTTGTTCACGTTTCAGTTTCATGTATCTGATCCTCTCTTAACACTTGTCCATTTCGATAGATATTGCATATTTATTTTCTCTGTTTAATAGTGTTATTTTTTTACATGTCAAAATGTGATGTATTTATAAATTAGAAAGTACAAATTAAAACAACACATAATTTTCTGTATTTTGCCGTTGTTTTTACCCATTCATAACTATTCGAGTAAATTGTAAATTTGTTCCGATCGTAAGAAAACTAGAAGCCTGCATGCTCGAAGCTGATGAAAATGAATTTTTTTACGTTATTCTGTCATATATACTTTCTATTTAAATGGTATGCATATATGATGAATAAATCCTAACACATTGAATCAGTTAGTTCTAGTATACATTATCATGTTTCTGGTAAAATGTGTTCGCTACGTGTGCTGGCGTGTGGATCTAAATATTCAACTCCGTGCTGACTCGGAAACCAATGAAAGGTGAGATCCTCCCTATCTTCTGATCACGTGCGACGGAAGTAGAGTGCGTTGTAGCGTGCTATGTATTCTGGGAGGAATCGTTTCCTTTACAGAAATAGGATAGCTACTCAATTCGAAAAGCGGTAGCTGCGCGCATTCCAAGTAAGCAGTTACTGCAGTTAGCCTAACTACTGATAACTAATGATGGTGTCTCAGGTGGCCATACTGAATCGCGTTCAGCAAGCAGGCAACAGCAAAACAAAACATATGTGAATCAAAAAAAAAAATGTTTGAATATCAGATAAATACGTTACTATAATATAAAAACGGTGCTTGTGCCAGGGGCAGCAGAATTATAGTTTACTCCACCAGATGTGCAAAGGGTGCTGGAGCGAGAATGTAGCGTTCTCCAAATCATACAAAGTCAACCCCAGCAAACACGACACGTTGAAGCAATGATGTTTTAATGTTGGCCCAACGTCTGCGACGCTGGCCCAACATTAAAACATCATTGTTTCAACGTGTCGTGTTTGCTGGGACCCTTATTTACAAGTCTGTCATTGAATTTCATTTGCATTTGATATTCAATAATCATGATAATTATAATACCATTGGATGACTAAAGCAATACAGAAATCATAAGCCAGCATTTCCAGCAGTATACCACAACATAATCGGTCATCACTCTACTTTGCGTTATCACTGTTGGTCGCCTTAACCCTTTTAAATTGACTTTTGACATCAGAATCTGACTTCTGTGGACAGCAGATCATAACGTCTAAAGTCGGCCCCGCACTGAATGAGTAAACTATGTATAGTGGTCATACACTCATAACATAGGTATCCAGATGAAGCATGAAGATGTAGCTAAGACATTTATGGTGATTTCAAATAAAAAAAACACCGATTATGGAAGATATCAAACACTGCCGTCTTTGACAAATACCCTGCAATCGGGATACGGTCGGCCAATGCTGGCGTAATGTTGAATCACCGTCTGCGGCGCTGGCCCAACATTAAAACAGCATCGGATCAAAGGTTCGTATGTGCTGGGGACTGCTCAGCAGGAATACCTGGGGCTGAGATATTAATCTACTTGTCAGACAAAAACCTTTATTGCACATGATGTGATATCCTCAGGCACGACGGGAAAGCCCAATGCTGAGGCAAAGTCTGAGACGTCTGGGGCGTTGGCACAGCGATTGTGGTGAAATCGTGGCTAACTCAGGAGACGACAACGATCCCTGTACACAACAAACGGTCATGAAATGTCGTAAACATTATCTTTCGGTGTTACAAACTTTAAAATTAAATTATTAAAGAAAATAACGGGTTTTTGTATTGATGGTAGCAAATGAGGAGTGTTTTAACACTATTCATAGTACTTATATCTCTGATGGCCACCAGCGATATAAAGTACAATGAGAAGTGTCCAGGTGCGGCGTGCACATCTCCGGAGTGGTCCGTGTAACAAGGATCCCAACGATGGTAAAGCTAATAAAGAAAACATATGTAACTAGGCAAACGCCTAATAATATTCGTCTGCAACATTATTTGTCAGCTCTTTTTATTTAAAAAATAGGTCACGTGGTACACATATGGGGGGAGGAAGCCAAACGACTAAACTGCCCAGCAGACACAAGACGTTGAAACAATGTTGGCCGTGAAACAAACATTGATTCAATCTACTTTGTATGTTGAGTACTAATTGTACCCCTGATAAAAATCAGTACATCAGATCATATACATTTCTGAAGAAGTCATAAGATTTGTGTTTTATGATGTATTTGATCTGTACTGATGGTCATATATGCTTTTTTATTGTTTTAGTGTTTTTACTATTTGTGTTTTTCGTAGAGTTGTGCACATCGTTGTCAGCGCTAATACTTGTCGTTGGATGTGAAGAACTAAGTTACCCTCCCAAACCCCAGATTTCCTCCCTGTATGATTAGCTCATCGTTTGTTTATTGTTTATTGAAATTTTTGTTGAAGTAGATGTGTGGGGCGTTTTGAATTTTTTTAATTTGTGTTCCATATTGTTTTGTGTACAATTATGCAAAACACATACAACCCGTGTAGGCATAGATATAATATATACCAATTTCAACACTAAATGGCGATTCCTGGTGACAATGAAAATGACATAACAAGAAAATGCATGGAGGACATGAACATTTTATGTTTAGTGTAAGTAGTAATTTAACCCTTTCACTGCCTTTTAGCTTTGCCGAGCAGAGGTCAGATGCACATTGGTGAGTCAGGATGCTTTGAATGAACAACAGACTAATAATGAAGAAACTTCGTGAGAGACAGCGCAGCACAATAAACACCGCGAGATAAATCAAACGATTTCTACTTTACCAGTGCTTACTAACTAAACTATACATCAGGTATAATTAGATTAAGTGTATTCATTTTCCAATACATTATAATATTTGTGTGGTTCTCGCTTTCAAGTCGCTCTCATCAAAACCTCTATTGAGAGAAAGACATAATCTGGCAATTAACACCCTCTCATACAATGTCTTTGTATAGGAGCTCTGCACTTTTAGCTGCGAAAAGGGCAGAGGCCGAAGGCCGAGGCTTTTCTCACAGCTCCAGCTCACAGCATATCAGGTGATCTAGGATTAAATGTATGTGCATCTATTATGTTATTCATAACAGATATATCCGCAATATTGAACTCATCCAGATAGTGAAAATATGTATTTAAATTAAAGATGTTACAGTCCTCGGAACGACTTCCTTGTAAACATAGCAAAGAACACAGTTGCACACATGTATTTAGACATCAGAATCTAACTTATGTGGAGCTCAGATTTTATATATAATATAATAAGGGTCGTTGACCCATAACATAGATATTCAAATGAAGCAGAAAGATGTAGCTAAGGCATTGTCAACTGAGCAGTTACTGCTGCTGGCAGAATTGATCTGGATTATGGAAGACATCAGACACTGACGTCTTTAACAAATACCCTGTAATCGGGATACGGTCGGCCAATGCTGGCGTAATGTTGGCCGACCGTCCCCGACGCTGACCCAGCATTGAACCAAGGGCTCGTGTTTGCTGGGGACTGTTCAGCAGGAATAGCAGGAATAGATTAATCTACTTGTCAGACAAAAACCTTTCTAGCTCAGGATGTGATATCTCCAGGCACAACGTCTGAAACGTCTGGGGCGTTGGCCCAACGATTGTGGTGCGGTCGTGTCTAACTCGAGAAACGACAAACAACCCTGTACACAACAAAGGTATATGAGTCAAGGTCGAGGCAATGTCGTAAACATTATCTTTCGGTATTACACACTTTAAAATTCAATCACTGTAGAAAATAAATCATTGTAGAAAATACTGGTTAAAAATAACTTTTCAACCAGTAGAGCCGTTCCATAACTTGATAAACTTAATTTCATGTTCATATCCAAGCAATGTTGTTGTCATGGTGACATGATAATAGCTGTTCATAATAGCTGTTCCTTGCACGAGTGACGTCCTCAGAGCCGTCGGCCAACTCTGAGCCAGCAACTCTGATCACGGTCAATCGTCGCTCTGCGTCTGAACAACAATAACAGCTTCAGCCTGTCAAATGGCACCACCAGCGGACCAGGAATGAACGTGGTTTCAACGTTGGCTCAAGGCCCTCCAGTACTCATGACAGCGTGACGGGTCTCGCAGTCAGAAGCGAGTGCCGTGTTAGGCACAATATCCACCACTCTTCATTGTACTTTATACCTCGGGCGGGGGACCTAGGGTAGTGATTAGCACCGCTGCCTTTCACGCTAGAGCTCGGGGCTCGGTTCCCGGTCTCGGCGGTTTGAAAAAAACAAAAATGTTTCTTCCCCATCCACGTGTGAAACTCAGTATTGTGGGGAGCCTCCGTGACCGAGAGGTAGCGTGCTCGGCCTCAGACCGCCAGGGCTAGAATTTCGAATCCTGTGTCTGGAGGACAGTGTCATCTCAATCATCTCACCATCCTCAGGAGGTTCTCCTGGCCCAAGTTAGCCTATATGTGCACAAAGGTGGCCTAAAGCCCGATTCATTTCATTTACTTTATACCTTTGATGTCCACCAGCGATATAAAGTACAATGAAGAGTGTTCAGGTGCGGTGTGCTGATTCCCGGAGTGGTCCGTGTAACAAGGATACCGACGATGGTGAAGATGAGAAAGAAAAAAAAATAAATGATCAATAGCAATCAACTCAATTATTTGTATTATAAAAAGCTAGCTTCGGACAGGCTTCTGCGTTTAGATCTAAATTTGTGTACTGTTTGTGGTGTAGGAATTTATTTGGTGATTAAAGCCGACATAATTATATATCCCGGCCTATGTATATCCATACCGTCTAATTTAGCGTTAATGATGAGCTCAATATGATGCTCATTACGACCCATTTCATTGAGAATTGTCACATTGTAGTCGTGATTTTGATTTTTCCGTATATATATTTTTAGTTTTTATTCATTGAACTCCTGCTACATGGCTCAGATGGTTCTCAAAAGGTTTACAAAGGCGTGGTACTCCTCTGAATACATGCCCCAGTAAACACAAAACATTTGTATAACATTTATACAACGTCGACCCAACGTCTTCGACGCTGGTCCAACATTGTAAAATGTAATACAAATGTTTTGTGTTTACTGAAACTGAGCGAGGGGATGCACGGCAATGTATGTAAACGGTAGTGATGCCAACTGGCGAGTGAGGATGCTCTGAATGAACAACAGGTACAGACTAACACTGAAGAACCTTCGTGAGAATACAGCGCCACAAATCAAACGACGTTTACTTACCAGTGTGATTAACTTGTATCGCATGTTTTTCGACGATTTATCAGTCAATTCTCAACCGATATCCATGAAATTTTGCAAGGAGTATTTTCTAGTCACGCGGCGACTACCGTGAAATTTTCATAAAAAATATAATGTAGTTCAAAAGTCAGACCATTTGACATGTGGTAAATTTGAAATTACGACGTCCCTCTTTAAACCCATTAAACTGGTTAAATTAAAGTTTGTTTCTAGCCCTGAATTGCATTACATGCCAGATGGTCTAATTTTTTAGCTATAAAATATTTTCCGTTGAAAATTTCACGGTAGTCGCCGAGTGCCTCGCAAATAGTCCATACACAATTTCATGAAAATCGGTTAAGAATTGACTGAGAAATCGGCGAAAAACATGCGATAGAAGTCAATGTGACGGCGGGTATAACTAACATCAGGTAAATCACATCAAGTTTATTTCTTTTTTAATACATTATAATATTTGTGCGAATCTCGATTTCATATTGCTCACGCCCGAACCTCTATTGAAAGAAAGACATTATTTACTGATAAACACCCTCCCACACAGTGTCTTTGTGTATCATAAAGCCCGGCGAGTTCTGCATTCTCAGCTGCGAAAAAAGGCATAACATGGTTTGCACTTGATCAACAATAACTCTCCATTCCTGGCTTAGAATGTCGTGGTCGGACAAATAAAGCAATGTAGTGGTGTGTTGGGGAAGCTGCATGGGCGATTGGCAGTATCTGTTCTATTGTAAAGTAAGCAGATGGGTCTACTGCCGTCTAGCTTCACATGGCAGCATTGTCCATTTGATATTCTGTGACGGGTGTGGTCACTTGTCAAGTCAGTATACGCCTGTGTTTGTGTATCCTAATGAAAAATCAATCCCAGAAGCTCTTAACCCTTTAACCGCCGGTGTCGCATATAATCGGGTTTTCATTTTTTATTAGCACATTAAGTACCACCTTTTAAACATGTGTGACAAAGAGAAAATTTGACATCAATCAGCAATATTTCAAAACAGTTGACCTCCATTTTGCCAAATCTGAATAATTTTAACTCACTTGAAGTTGTGGATCGCGTCAGCGAGACACAACTTCAAGTGGGTGGAAATTCAGATTGAATAATGTGGCGGTTAAAGGGTTAATTGTATAGACCCCTGTCACACAACAGCAAGAATAAGCTACAACCACTGACAACGTCACTTGATGTCCTACGACAGTCGTCTCGCAGATTGAATGGTATTATGTTCGAAACATGAAGAAATAATAACTAACTAACTAAGGCAATATATTGTAACAACTAACACACATGTTGGTGGATAAGGTCGAAACACGACAGTTTATTGTGCTCACTAAAATTACTAGAGTGTATACGATATTACAATTATTATGTAACATTGTAAATATTATATAATAGCGTGGTGTCGTGCCCAACTTTGGGGGACAAAACATGCCTAATTAAAAAAAAAAAAAAAAAAAGTTCACAAGAATGAAGTGGTTGTCAGGGGTGGCGGCGGGTGTTTTCTGTAGATTGTCTCTGCCCATGAGTTACTCTTTCTCGGCTGCATAAACTGCTAAATGTCCATTATTTGTGTAAGGCTGACTTCTAACAGCTTATAAATATTCCATCATATAATGCAGCTTATAAATATTCTATCATGTAATTCAGTAATAAAATGAGTAGTCCTATACGTCTTGTAGCTCTGATCTCAGGAGAAAGAGTGTCTCATTTTGCGCGCGCTCTCAGCTTGCCGGGGTGGAATAGCGCGCCCTTATTGGTGGACAAGGTCACGAGGGCACGCGCGCTGTATATAGCACACAATAGATGTGTGCAGCTAATGTACACATTAACAGTATTGTGTAGCCTGTGCGTGAACGCGAGTATAAGCTTGTAGTACAACTAGTCTATATTAGGTGTCTAGGTGCTAAGCTAACATTTACTGACAATATATATATATACATATGCTAATTAAACTGAACAATACAATAAACATGATGAACAATATTGTTACTCCCATAAATACACTTATCTGCCTTGCGGCGATAAGTAGTTCTTATGTTCGAAACATGACGAAATAATAACTAACTAACTAAGGCAATATATTGTAACAACTAACACACATGTTGGTGGATAAGGTCGAAACACGACAGTTTATTATGCTCACTAAAATTACTAGAGTGTATACGATATTACAATTATTATGTAACATTGTAAATATTATATAATAGCGTGGTGTCGTGCCCAACTTTGGGGGACAAAACATGCCAAGACGATGGTGAGATTAGACTCACTATCGCCCCCCAAAGAAATATATAGTATAACCAATATCCACCAACAATCGCTAACATGAAAATGTATTTACAAAGCTATGTGTATTTAACTTTCAGTGAAGAAACGTATTACTAAAATCACATTATCGCGATCAGTGTATACAATATAAGTGATATATGTTGTGTTTATATATATCAGATTGTGAATTATAATATATAAACATTATGTGAGAGTCAGTGCCATTCAAATTGTTGGGAGGAGGGGGAAAGCATTAGGGGATTGATCGGAACAAATTCAGCCATCGACAATCAGTATGTAACCACATACATATACAACGCCACATGTCAGACGTAGCTAATGCACGTATGTAAATGATTATAGAGTACAAGTTCGGAGGTTGCCATGTGTATTAATTTCCATAAATAAGGTTCAACAAATGACAGCAATTGATCAGATAAATTCTGGCATCAACTATTGTCAATGAAGTAACTTATTCGTAAAACCTACATATATGTGCTGTGCCACCAGATAAAGTCTGTCATGGCTGATGCACTTACGTGAAGGTTGAAACCTGAAGGAAGTGATATAAAATGTGTAAATTTAAATAATAGCATCAAGAAGTGACATAATTGATCAGATAAATTCTGGCATCATTTTAGTCCACTTTGACCCCGTCAATTTACTTTCAGATCATACACATACGTGCTGCGCTACCAGATAAAGTCTGACGTAGCTTGCGCACTTAGTGATAGTTTTAGATTTTGAATGATGTAATACGAATGTAACTTTTGACAGCATCCGACCTCCACCTCCCCATTTGTTTAATTTGGTCTTCCGAAAACCCAAGCCCGGCCGCTGTTGTCGCTGCGCCAATACGGAAACTATGTGATTTGATTCTCTTTGTATCCAGACCTGAACGTTTTGTAACTTTGTTCAGGACAATATTAAATTGTGATCTAGTTATTGGCAATTTGTTTTTAGTGAATAAAGGGCCAGGTGTGGATCCCCGCAGAGTGATAAAGTTTTTTAATGCTAAAACAGGACATGAATTACCGACTTGTGCATTAATCGTGATTGTGAATGGTATACCTGGGATTTGGGACTTCCAATGTTTAATGCAAATTTGTGCTGATTTAGCCTGTCCTATTCTGTCAACTAAAACAGTTATATCCTGTACTTGAATTAGTTTACTTGTATCATCAGTTAGAGCTCTAACTGTGATTTCCCCGATTCTCAGAAAAGCATAAAATGCTAATAAAAACATTGCTCGATATGTGATGTATTCAGTACCCGTTTCAGTTACAATATGTAAATTTTTTAAGAATAAATTTAGTATGTTTTTAGTAATGGGTAATCTGCAATCTTTTGTTGATTTAGCTTTTATCGTAGCAATTAACAACTTTTTCACTAAAAAAGAGGAAGATGGGTCTTGAAAATTAGCTAACTTGTGACAGGTAGTTATGGATGCTGCATAGGTGCATATGGTTGCCGGTGCTAGAGCTTTTTCATACATATATGTAATGAATAATGCCATTTTATAATGAGACAAGGGGAAAACTGGTTGACTAGGAAAATATTCATCCATGTAAGAATTCAACCATGCAATTCCTCTTCTATAAGTGTTTATAGTACTTTTTGAGAAGGCTTTGCACAATAACTTGTTCATCTTTAATTCTAGCTGGGTAACCATGTCTCTGGAATCTGGATGGGAAGAGGGTCGGCAGTTGGCTCGTGCTTTAGAAACTTCTGCACCTGCAATCGAGATAATAGGTCAGCGGAAATATTATAAACGCCTGGAATGTGAACTGCGCGGAAAAGTATATTGTTTTTCATTAGTATTATGACCATCTGTCTTACAATAACCATAATTTCGCTGTCTTTTGATGTTTGTGTATTGATAATATGCACCACGGCTTCATTATCAGTATGGAAAGTGATACATTGTTGTTTTAAATGTTCACACCAAAGCTTCAAAGCCAACATAATGGGAAATAATTCTCTGATTGCAATGTTTTTGGCTTGCCAATTACTTGGCCATTCACCCAGTGCCCACTTGTTCCCAAATATTAATCCAAACCCCATTCCACTTGCATCTGTGTATAGATGAAGCTTGTCAGAATCGAACCATCTATCCTCTAAAATAACAGATTTACCATTGAAATTCTCAATAAATTTCAGCCATGCTAAGATATCGGCTTTGGCCTCAACTGTTACCCATCGCCTGTGGTGTGGGTATTTCAAACCACGGGTTAGGTTAATAATTCTACGCAGAAAAGCTCTGCCAGGTGGAACAACACAACAGGCAAAATTTAATAATCCAATGAGAGATTGTATATTTTTCAGTGTGGTTTTCTTACAATGAAGCATTTCTGTGAGTCTTTCTTTGATTTTTGCTATTTTATCGGGGGGAAGTCGTGTCTCCATTTGTCTAGTGTCAATGGTTATTCCCATGAATTCAATACAAGTAGTTGGTAGTACAGTTTTTTCTTTTTGGATTGGTACTCCTAAATAGTTGCACAGGTATGTTAGTGCATCAAGCCCTTGTTGACACTCAGGAGAGCCCTTTTCACCAATAATCAAAAAGTCATCAATAATATGAACTGCACGTTGCACATTAAATTTGTTATATAAGATCCAATGTAGAGCCGTACTGAATGACTCAAAAGTAGCGCAACTTGTTTTACAGCCTTGGGGAAGAGTCATGTCAAAATAAAACTGAGCATTCCAATAGAACCCTAATAATTCGTAATCTTGCGGGCTTATCGGAATTAATCTAAAGGCGTCTTTGATGTCGAGCTTGCACATAAGTGTATCTTTTCCTAACTTTTTAATGAATTGAATTGCATCTTCAAGTTTTTGATATTTAACAGAAGATAATTCCTGTGGTATTCCTGAGTTCACAGAGTCGCCAAGAGGTGCAGAAAGATTATGTATTAACCGGAATTCTCCTGGTGATCGTTTCGGAATTACTGCTAAAGGGCTTATCTGAAAGTTTTTAAATGGAGGGGATTTAAATGGACCAGCCATTCGACCAAGAGCAATCTCTTTCTCAAGTTTATCTTGCACAATTTTTGAATTTTTATTCGTTGAATCCGAATTTTTAGAAAAATGCGGGACTCTAATACCTTCGAAACCTAACTCAAATCCACTTGAAAATCCTTCAATTAAATATTGCCTTTTGATGCTATTGTATCCTTCTAATAATTCCGCCAGTCTATTTACTTTTATTGGGGTAGGAAGATCGAGCGCCCCCTGTTGTCGTATTGTAGTATTGTCGTGCATTACCTTTTGTTGTGGGAGAGAATGTGGAGTTATGTGCTGTCCCGAAGGTGTATGGCTGGTGTGCATTATTTTTGTATGTGTATGGGGGAGTTGAGCCATATGATGACGTGACATTAGTCTGCTTCCTACAATTGGACGAGTTGTGTCTTGAATCACCACAGACCGAACATCTATGGCTGTATTTGCAATTCTGGTTGAAGGGACAAAACCCCCTACGTTGGAATGAGAAGCAAATGTTGCCTTGCTTACGAAAGGACTGATTTGGCTGGTTGCGAAAGGGGGGAGGGCGGGAATAGTTAGTGGACATTGAAGCACGCATCCACAATTCAGCGTGCATTATATCCCACGCCATTGATGGTTGAGCCTGTTTTAAATATCTAAAATTCTCGTCATAAATTTTGTATGCTAAGCCCCCTCTAGCGGAAAGATCTCTGACCGTTTCCATGTATTTCATTAGTTTTGGGGCTTCCGATTGATGGCGCTGTGTGTAAATAGCTACATAAACTATAAATGCTGATGTCCAGTCATCGATCGATTTTATTGTTTGGGGTCGCATATTTGGCACCAGAGACAACGATTGGCTATCTAATGTTACCGACAAATTTAATTTGTCTATAGTTGAATTTTGCCCCAACAAAAAGCCTAAGTCAATGTATTCGTTGTTCCAAATTTTGTTCTTAATTTTCTCTGAAATGTTCCCACCTAATTGTGAACTATGTGATAAGTTGACAAGTGGAATGGATGGGCGTGATTGGCACTGGCTCTCACCTGAACCTAGCAGCATAGCGAGCGTGTCTGCTGCCCTTTCATCAGCTGTGATGCTATCTGTGGAGGTGTCAATCGGATTGAGGAGGGGGAGGGGTCTGGCCAATAATGTCTTTCGGGTGTTCACCTCTGCGTAATGCCATTGCTATGTCCATGGCTAGGGCCATAGTGGCATCATCGTTACCCTCTGCCGGGATGGGCGCGGGTAATAAAGAGTCCTGTGGCATATTGTTGCATATATCATTATCAAGATCACATGTAGGCGATGAATTAATATCGTCCATTTATCGGACTTTGTCAACATCAGGGGTTGGGATGACATCAGGAGTACTTGTGCTTTTTCTAGATGTTCGTCTCGCCTTTGTGCATACTGTCGTTGATGGTTTATTTATCTTTCTCTTTTTTGGTGCCATTCTGGAAAATAGAAACAAACAGCAGTAACCATGTTCAGTCAAAGTGTTAAACCATTCGATTTACATGAATCCTGACCATCATGACCAGCACCTTACTTCACCAATCACTAATCCCGAGAGAAAAAAAAAATAATAATAATAATAAAAAATAATAATAAATAAATATAAAATAATAATATATTATAAAATTAGTGTAAATTAGCAGAATTTAGCTTTGTAGAATTAATCTAAGTAGGCAAAAAATGCTATTAATAGACTGCTTCATAGAAAACATGTTTCGTGTATTCTTGAAAGTGATGGAATTTATGGTCCCATTTGACAGTAAATGGTTGATGAGGATGTAATTTTTACGATTGCTAGCAAATAAAAATTGTCTCGCCAGACGGCGGTAATGTCTCGTCAAATGTGACGGTAAATTATTGTACATTCTGTTATTATATATGTCTCGCCATATCAGACGGTAAAATAATCTCTCCATTTAGGCGGTAACCATGGTAACATACACTGTGCCATAAGGATGTTTTTATTTTTGTTTTTATGTAAAATTGTCTCGCCAGAGGGCGATAATGTCTCGTCAAATATGACGGTAAAACACTGTACATTCTTTTATTATATATGTCTCGCCATATCAGACGGTAAAATAATCTCGCCATCTAGGCGGTAACATACATTGTGCCATGAAGATTTTATTTTTATGATTGTTAGTATGTAAAATTGTCTCGCCAGGGGGCGATAATGTCTCGTCAAATTTGACGGTAAAACACTGTACATTCTTTTATTATATATGTCTCGCCATATCAAAAAAAAAAAAAAAAAAAAAAAAAATTATTGATACATAAAATTTTCGTGAGATTTACGTTAAATTCAAATCAATCACATAAAGTTGTTGTCACAATAACCTTAATAATTCAAATCGATTCGATAAAATGCACATTAATGAAACAAATCCTGAAACTAAGATCATTATTTGATATATTATACCAAATCATAAGTGCATTGTTTGAGCGCTGTTTTAATACTACAGGTAAACTTTTTCATGCCAGTTTCATTTAAATGAGCACCATCCGGTCCCATTTTCGCCAACCAATCTACCTCCTTGGAAAATCCACGGTGGGCCCAGAACTTAATGCGTGGAGAAAAATCACTGGCATCAATGCGTGTTCTTAACACAACATTAGTCTGAATTATTTTATTGTTATAGTCTTCCAAAGTTAGATCTGGAGAAAAATACTTGGTATTACGCCTTGTGCGCCTAATAAGACCACCAATCACAACAAATTGTACAGATTCAACAACTGTCAAGAGGTACTGTGCAAGCGATATAATATGGACTGCAATTTTATTCGGAGTCATAAGGGAGTTGCTTAAGTCATTAGCTCCTATGTGGAAAAACACAATATCAGGCTTGAACACCAAGACTTGTGGAATAAGGTCAGATTGCATTGATTGCACAGTACCTCCTGGTTTACCAGCGAAACGAATACGCATATCTTTGGTTGCCATGATAGACTTAGGGCAGCCGGAAAGGAAAAATGTTTCCATTCTGTTGATGTAGCTATCTCCTAAAATCATTGCTTTGGTAGGCTTGGACAAGGCCATACTGAGACAATGGTAAGACTGTACACTGGAGTTTAACAGTAAACTTCTTTTCAATAGCGACTAGTCACACTAGGCTAGACTAAAAACTAAAGGAATAGTCAGAGACGACTGCTTGTTAAATTTGTGGTAGGCCCTTGCCTTCCTTTTACAAATTATAATAATAATTGTGGTTTATTTTACCTTGCAATTGTTATGAGATTAGATGTTCTGTATCAGATTGTCTCTGCCCATGAGTTACTCTTTCTCGGCTGCATAAACTGCTAAATGTCCATTATTTGTGTAAGGCTGACTTCTAACAGCTTATAAATATTCCATCATATAATGCAGCTTATAAATATTCTATCATGTAATTCAGTAATAAAATGAGTAGTCCTATACGTCTTGTAGCTCTGATCTCAGGAGAAAGAGTGTCTCATTTTGCGCGCGCTCTCAGCTTGCGGGGGTGGAATAGCGCGCCCTCATTGGTGGACAAGGTCACGAGGGCTCGCGCGCTGTATATAGCACACAATAGATGTTTGCAGCTAATGTACACATTAACAGTATTGTGTAGCCTGTGCGTGAACGCGTGTATAAGCTTGTAGTACATCTAGTCTATACTAGGTGTCTAGGTGCTAAGCTAACATTTACTGACAATATATATATATACATATGCTAATTAAACTGAACAATACAATAAACATGATGAACAATATTGTTACTCCCATAAATACACTTATCTGCCTTGCGGCGATAAGTAGTGCTTATAGGGCCTACTAGGCCTATATATATTCTAGATTGTTCGTGAACTATAAATGAAATGAATAGGGTTTTAGGCCACCTTTGTGCACATATAGGCTGAACTGGGCTAGGAGAACCTCCTGAGAATGGTGAGATGAAAGAGATAACACTGCCCTCCAGACATAAGATTCCAAATGCGAACCCTGGCGATCTGAGGCCGAGCACGCTACCTCTCGGTCACGGAGGCTCCCGACAATATTGAATCTTTACGAGTGAGGGGGGAAGACAAAATGTGTTTTCTTTGAAACTTGAAGGCCTGAGTGGGGCTCGAACCCGCGATCTCCGCTTTTCCAAGCAACAGCTTCAACCACTGCACCAGGGCCCCCGCCTTTGTTAAGTGAGCTATACCAAACACGCTGGCTCACCATTAAGCCTTACATCGACTTTAGACGTCACAGTCTGACGTATGTAGACGTCAGATAGTTGACGGTCAAAGTCGATCCCCGCGCTGCAAGAGTTAACATATTTTCAATAGCCGTAGACCCATGACACAGGTATTCAAATGAAGCGGAAAGAGCTGACCAAGACATTTATGATTTCAAATTAAAAAAAATATTGATCTCCATCGTTTATACAAAAGTATGTCTATAAGGGTCAAACGGGTGAAGGGTCAAACCATCATTATTTCAATGTATCGTGTTTTCTGGGAACAGCTTGCATGATGTAGGTCTAGCAACCATCAATCAATAAATATATAAATCACGTAGTCTACCATACATAAAAGGTGGGAGAGTTTTGTTCCACTTGCCTGTGAACCTTTACATGTATAGGTAATTTTGTTTATAGAATATGTAAACAATTTACACGCATTTAATAATGTGCGGGTCCTAAGAATATTTTGCAGTTGTCAGTATCCCATTCATTTCAACAGTTAAGGTCAGTATAATATGTATATATCGCATGACGGAACTGTGGATTGCATGTGGAATGAGCCTGAGTAAGCCCTGGTAATGTAGCTGTGTCACTAATTATTCGACCTCCCGGTCTGTGTTCAGTTTTGTTACGAGAAACAGTTCGTATTGTCTGTGTCTGATAACTATGTGTGTTTTTAAATGTTATTCATTATTGTGTTGTTGCCCGGTTTTACAGACTAAATGTTTCCCCATTATCACTGATTATGTTGTTGGCATGTTGCTGGGAATGTACAGTGAATGTACTGTGAATATGCGACCCGATATTAGGACAGCGTCGGATACATCTCCCGGGCAAAGATAAACGGCAGTAACTGTTAACTTGAAAAGTAGACAGTTAAGTTTCTGATGCTTGCCTTTGCAAATCAGAAACGACCCGTGTTGGCTGGTATTCCCGAGAAATTGACCCAATGCTGTTTCAATGTAGATCCACTGTCTAAGACACTTGTCCCACAACACCAACATTGGGTCGACGTCTCGTATTTGCTGGTTTCTCAGCGAAACAATGTTGCTTTAATTTAGACCCATCGTTTGCGACGCCGACCCGACATTAAACCAACACTGGGCCAACATCCCGCGTTTATAGCACTTTCATCTTCGCTATGCTTCCTCAGAAAGTGTAACATTGATACCATGTTGTTTCAATGCTGATTCACCTTATACGACGCTGGCCCAACATTAAGAAAAAAATGTTTCAGCACTAGGTGGGGCTCAGGTATTGGTAAATGCTGGTGTCAGGCTGTCGTTGCTGTTGTTCCTGCACAACGCCTGCAAACAGAAGACGCGTGCTGCAGAGTGTGGCGGTGATCTGTCAGACAACACCCCGCCTGATATCAGTGCGCTGCAGAAAAGTTTGAGGAGCTGTACTCCATCCACTTCCTAATTGATCTTCGAGGCTTCGACGCTCATCACATTTGTACTCTTAAGCCGTGGGCGTCTCTTCAAGGCTACTCCCAGCACGCTTTATAAATTGAGTCATCTACTTCCCACTGACATTATATCCCACCTATAAACGGCTGATCTCAGTGTGCAACAAACAACTTTGAGAAGTTGTCTCCTCGCTCAAATTGATCGCGAAGGTCACTTTAATCATATATATTACTCAGAGCTGTGTGCGTCAACTCTCAAAACGTTTGTAGTTTGAGCTGAGTTTTCTACTATCCGCTGACAATACATCCTACACCCGGGAAGTGGGCAACTGGAGATCAGCCTGCCATAGTAATACACTGAGTGGCTCAATTGTGTCGGCAGGATGTCAAAAACCTGACAAGTCAAGGTGTCCGTGATTAGCTGATGAAAGTCAATAACGCAGGAGATACCAGATAAAGTCGAGAAGAAAGCTGTTAACTGACGAGGCGAGATCTTGAAGGTCGTTATCTGCATATCATGTAATTATTATAAGGTAACCTCCAGTTTTAATCTTTATCCACCCAGCAGTAGCTCTCGCTCATTATTGCAAAATTCCCTCTAATAATTTTTCACTTCTGGTAGGGCTACACCGTAGCAATTTAGCGCTAAGCTGAGAAAATATATTTACAAATTACTATTTGTGGATCGGTAATTTTCAAACCAAAAAGTAATCCAGTGTGACATTTTGAACAACAAATACTTTTTTCATGAATGTTACAAAATCTACCATATTTCATTTCTGCCACTACTTTGATTTTGTTTGAAAACCTAAATTTATCTGCCAATAAAAACATGTTAAATATGACTACATATTCTTATTGATAAAATTGTTTCGAAATGAATCGCTCATTAAAACTCCACATCGCATGTCTCTCTGCGTAGGCATACGTCATGTGATTTCTACCAACAGTTGAACATGCATTACATCCCATTAAAAACAAATAAATCAAATTGTTTTAAAATAGTTTTAGGGCTACGTAATTCGCGAGGAATAGTAAATTAAGGTCACTCGTATCGTACTGTTTTTTTTAGTTCATGGCACAGGTTTAGCCTTTCCAGTGCGGGATCCGACTTTAAACCTCAGAATCTGACGTCCAGCTGCCAGCTTCTGACGTCTAAAACATTATATTTATTTGAAGCGGAAAGTGCTTACTGAGACAATCATGATGATTTCAAATTAAAAAAACTTGGTCTATTAATTGGCTTGCAATTTTCAGCGCTTTAAGGGCTAGTGAACAAGGCCAATCCATATTCTCCACACCCACATCTTTAATCATTATATACGCCTTACAGTGACCCACAACTTCGAGTGGACACTTCAAACACACCAACACGAACGCAAGCGCAATTATGCACGCGACGACCAACGCGACGACCAACGCGACATGTGAGACGCGAAAACCGGCGCGACAACCTGATGTAACAGTTTTGAAAATTATCGCTTTTAATTATTTATTAAAGTGACCAGTACATGCAATATTGCCTATTGCGCTCGCGTACGTCGTCGCGTTGGAGTTTTTTTGCAATTTGAAAAAAAAATATGTACCCATCTAGAAAATATATTTTTAATTCCTCCTTCAAATTGTCTTGTTTGACGGACAAATAACAAATTATACAAAATACGATGTGCATGAATAACACCTTGATACATCACCACCTCGGCAAAATCTTTTGATACAAATACGATGATATATCAGCTTAATTCTCTTCTAAATCTTAATATCCTATTCTAATCAACCTATGATTTTTAGCAGTTTTGACACTGTTGAACGTGGGATTTTTTAAACACACATACATATATGTTTTTATTTCTGATATATGCATATACGGTTGCAGCTACAAACTTTTTAAATGCATTTTAATTGTCTAGTTTTTTAGATATATCAAGTGTATAATATTGCGATAAGTGAATATTTTGATTTCAGCAGAATTAATGTATACATGCATAATGTATGTGCTGAAATCAGATAAATTAACTTTATATTATATTGTTGGAATATCTAGATCAGTGTGACTGTTCTTCTCTCATCAATTTATCACGATATAATTGTCGCATTGATGAAGCCATCTTGAGTGTTTAACACTTTCGGTGCGGGGATCGACTTTAGACGTCTGAATCTGATTCTGACGTCTAAAGTCGGTCCCCGCACTTTAATGTTTAATCGTCAAATTGACGCAGAAAATTCCAAATCGGTGAATCATGGGGGGGGGGGGGTGACATGTATGACCATTATTTGCTCCGAGGCAATGGCATTCTAGATGCGAAGAGCCGGTTTATGTATGACTGGTACAAAGTAGTCTAAAACTCCATTGCACAGTGTACATAACGCCTATGATTTTGCGGAAGTATAACACATCATGTTTTGTCACTGATCCATTCATTTACTTATTTGTTCATTTATTCATTAATTTATTCATTCGTGCATTTATTCATCCGAACATTCACCTTTTCACTAATTAATTTGGGTATGTTAAATTACGTAAACAGGTAAATTTCGAACTGAACGTGAAACAGTCAAACCACCTTACTGCGATTCACCTACATGTACAAGTGGCTTCGTCATCTTCAGTTTCGTGATCAAGAATACCTGTGGTCTTTTTTGAAATATACATCTAATCCTGATTTCGATTAGTGCTGATAATTCTATTTAGCATGTTTAATTACTATCCGTCATCAGAATTGCATGACTGCAAATGTATTGCATGTATGGCTACTTGATAAATAGAAAATCAATGTCCAAATTAAGGAATATTAACAAACATACATATACGAAATCGTCTGAATCCGGCATTGTGAATAAATATAATTACAAAACTTTGGGAAAAAACACAATACGGTACCCATAATCATGACAATATACAAAGCTTACCAGCAGCGTCATCTCATTCTATGCTGATGACATGGTTTAATCCGTCCTAATTACAATGTAATTAATAATTGCAATTATTAATGTAAAGTTATAACGCTATTATCTAGGTCTATACAGCTTATTATTCGATGCGCAGAATGCCTGCATGGTAATTTAAATTTAAAATACTTCTGTGAGACAATTCTAAAATGTTACACTTTATTAATGCTGTTTTTGAATATAAGGCTACGTTAAAAATTAGTACGTACATGTATATACCAAGTGAACGCAGCATCATTACCCTGTGCGGGTTCAATAAAGACTGACCTTATATTGAATCAGTAGGTACAGCACTCGCAGCTGGTTGTTCGAACGAGAAAATGTGTGTATGCTTTTTTTCACGAATTTATATATTTTTTTTTGCTGACATTCGTCGTCTCACTAACTCAATGAGTGCTAAAATACTGTTCCTTAATCATGTTTATATGTGCTAACTAGCCAGCATATTGCGTTAGTGAATACGAATTTCACTCTTTACTTACATGTCGATCTGCCCATACATTCGCTTGATTGGTTATGTGTTAACCTATACAGCGCGGAAATAATTTTGGATGAAGCATGGAGAACAAAAGTGTTTTTTCGCTTTGAACGCATTAGCTCTTCTCGCTTTATTTGAATACTTTTTAACGTTGTATTTCTTTAAGTGCGGGGATCGAGTTTAGACGTCAGAATCTGATGTCTAGAGAAGTCAGATTCCGACGTCTAAAGTGTGCTCCCGCGCTGAATGGTTTAAATGGTACACACACGTTTTTTGTACATAACGTGTTCATCCCAGTCTCAGCTAGTTGTGTCCCTGCCAGAACTTATCTGATCACATCTCAAAAGAACATTTGATGATTGCAGGAAATATTACACTGTATAGTATAAAACTTGCTGATGTGTAATACTTTTGTAATAGCCTGCGTCTCAAGCAGGTCTGGCCCAATCACACAATGTAATCGACCCCAACCCTGGTGGGTGTATGTGTCACACACATACACCCACCAGGGTTGGGGTCAATTATAATTGTAATTTTAATTGATTATAATTGAGCCATTTTTAGTGTAATTGAAGGCGTAATTGTATTTGATGGATATATGTCAATTATAATTGTAATTATAAGTGTAGATGGTTTTCATAAATATGCATAACTGTAACAATAATTGTAATTGAAAAAAATGTTGGTAATTTTTCAATTATATTTCAATTACAGCTCAATTACACATTTATTTGTGTCTTAAAATTGTTATCCTTAAATTAATTATTGAATATATTTTTTATCTTAAACAGTAATGCTGACAGATGTATATATACTAATAAATTCTATGTATAATACCTGATCAACTTTAATCACTTATTCATAATTTACTGGGGATACAATTATTTATAATTTTTTGAATTATTTGAGAATATCAAGTTATTACATAACATGGCAACATGATCAGACCTTACCAATACTTAACATGTATACCAATACCAATATACCAAAGAAAAATACAAGGGTTCATCAGTGTCAAGTGTCATGATCAGTATGTCATTATATGCCTGTGTTAATCACCGTTGGTGGGGATACATTAACCACAGATTGACCGCGTACAAAATCGTGGGACATTTTATTGGACTGTTATATCTCAAAATATCGGGCAATAATTAAGTCGAATTTTTTTTTTAGAATCAGTTACATTTCAGTCCCTTGCCCGCATGCGCAGCTCAGAGGTCGCACAGTCATTAAAAAGTCATGGACATTTTTCTGACCATGGGGTCGATACCGCTCTTAATCACCTCCACGTTGAATTTTCCGGGTACAGCAAGTGCATCAATCCACGGCCTCGGGTCGCTGTTGGCCAAATGTTACCATAGTGCCGTTTAGGCTCCGACGATGCTGGTATAAGTGTTGAAACAGCGCTGGAACTGCAATCACTCTCAGGAGATATGGCCTAACAAGACCTCGGCATTCTAAGCAATGATCGATGACTACTAGCTATCCCCCCTCCGAGTAACATAATTGTATGCCACACTTTATCCAACAAGCACGAGAAGTTAACCCAACACCAATTCAATGTTAGATCAACACTCCACAATCACCTCTGGGGCGGGGCCCCTAGGGTGGTGGTTATCACCGCTGCCTTTCACGCCAGAGTTCAGGGTTCGGTTCCCGGTTTCGGCGGTTTGAAATAAACAAAAATGTTTCTTCCCCATCCACGTGTGAAAGTCAGTATTGTGGGGAACCTCCGTGGCCGAGAGGTAGCGTGCTCGGCCTCAGACCACCAAGGCTCGAATTTCGAATTCTGTGTCTGGAGGGCAGTGTCATCTCAATCATCTCACCATCCTCAGGAGGTTCTCCTGGCCCAGTTTAGTCTATATGTGCACAAAGGTGGCCTAAAGCCCGATACATTTCATTTTCACAATCACCTCTGACACTATGGCTCCCAGGCCCGGTTTAGTTTTATTCTACCTGTCTATTCTACCAATGTATACATTATTGAATGAGATAATATAAAAAATCTACCATTATTGTATGTGTTTAAAATTAGTTTTAAACTTAAATTAATGCGATTGCCGTAATGATGATGCGATACAATTTGCTATGTCAGACTGAAAAGGTGCAGTCAACTAATTGAGATCCTACCCGCTAAGTACGAGTCATTACCACAATCACAGCTTAAGGTTGAGCCAACTTCCGCGTCTATGACCCAGCATTAAATAACATTAAATGTTTTGTTTTTGCTTATTATGTATGTGTCCCCTCTATGTCTAGCGCCTTTGCTCATCGCGTTCATTGTTTTCACCGTCTGGCTATTGCGTAACGATTTGGCACCTAAATAATAAGATTTAGGTTAATCCCGCTTCCGTACATTGAACATTTCAGCGCCGATGCTTCATTCTAGCACAGTTATGAAATCTGCCTCATATCATTTCATAATTATTATCTTAACACAGTGATGTAGCGATGCATTTACACGATATTCTCTAGATTATGTATGCTAATAAAAAAGCGCTGATAATTGTAATTATAATTGTAATTGATTTGTTTGCACAAGTCATAATTATAATTATAATTGTAATTGGATGTCGTAATTGTAATTGTAATTGATGTTTGTAATTGACTCCAACCCTGACACCCACACACCACCAACAGTTTTTGGTCAGTTCGTGGGCGGGGGCCCTAGGGTAGTGGTTAGCACCGCTGCCTTTCACGCCAGAGTCCGGGGTTCGGTTCCCGGTCTCGGCGGTTTGAAAGAAACAAAATTGTTTCTTCCCCATCCACGTGTGAAAGTTAGTATTGTGGGGAACCTCCGTGACCGAGAGGTAGCGTGCTCGGCCTCAGTGTCATCTCAATCATCTCACCATCCTCAGGAGGTTCTCCTGGCCCAGTTTAGCCTATATGTGCACAAAGGTGGCCTAAAGCCCGATTTATTTCATTTCATTTGGTCAGTTCGTTGGCGCTCATTGGACGTGCGTGAAAACGCGTTATTTATTTGTTCATTGCCGCACGCTGATCATTTGTTGTCCGTCGACTGGCTTGTTTATGACGCTCAATTGGTATTTTTTTCAATTTTCAACACGTGTGATGAGCGTCTTGTATGTGTGATGGTTAAATGAGTAGAATACTGATATAGGGTTACACAAATAATTGAGTACAATATAATATTACAGGTGTGCGTGAAATCGCATCTGACCAGCTGAATATCCCAAATTAAATGTCAAAACAAAGTCAGAAGCAATTATCAGAAAAAATTAGAAGCACAGACATAGTGTTTGATTAATTAGAAGATATATATGTTCAGATTAATCATCAAACTAAACGTTTTTTTACAATATTGAATCAAAAGGTCGCTGTCGTTATCCGACTTTCAGAAATATGGAAAATTAACCTTTACCAACTCATGCTGTTGTTATGATATGTGCTATATTAAGAAAATATAACACAAATATTACATAATGTTTTAATCTTAAATCAATTAGTGAACGCACTCTGTCCAATACTTTATACAGCTTTATTAACACTGACATTCATCACGTAGGCAGGTGTCACTTGCAGGGCTTAGACAAAGACATCATAAACTGCTATAGGCTCCAATGACAGCTCGTCAAATGTTCATTTACGCCCTGCAGCTACGGCCTGCGCATGTGCATAAGTATGCGACAGTGCCCTATAAATATTGATACTAACTGAGAAAACATGTCCGCATACATGCTACACTATCAGGTCAAATATTAGGACAAATGAGTAATAATTAAGGGTCAATAGATCCCGGATGGATGCTAATCTTTAAAGCGCTAATTACAAGCGCTGCTCTAAAAAGCCAAACTGAAGTAACTGCTTACATGTGAGGTATGCAACTAATGTGTTTTGAATTTCCACAGCAGTATAGCATTTTTTGGCTTTCTCGTCGTTTGTCCTTCTAACATGGAAATTTGAATGAGAAATAAGATTGGCAAATGTGTATATATTGGTAATATTTACACACTTGAAGTTGTGGGTCGCGGTAGTGACACACAACTTCAAGTGTGTAAAAATGTCAGTTCTATACTATTTAGCATGGAATTCGCCGATGTAAGGCAGATAATTATGCAGCGAAGACTGATATTTGTGCATACTGGACAGAGCCCCAAGCATGCCAATTATCATAGAACACAATTAATGTACAATGAATTCGTCTTGATATTATTTCGGAGCCCCGTTGTAGTAGTTGAAGCTGTTGTCTCGCTGCCCCGTCCATCGATCTGGCATCAAGCTTCAAATAATAAATGTTTCTTCCCCGTCCACTCGTAAATATTCAGCATTGTAATTACCTTCCGTGACCGGAAAGTAGTGTGATCGGCCTCAGATCTTCTGGGCTTTCGAGACCTGTGTCTTGAAGGCAATGCCACCTGATTCATCTTACCTTCCTTAGCCCAGTTCAACCTGTATTTTCAGGGATGTGACCTTTACTCCCCTTCATTCATTCATTCATTTCGCCCAAGCGATTAAATAAATTCGCTAACTGAATTTGCCCTTTGCACCATTAAACTCGCACAGTGAATGCATTTACCCTTCTTGACCCTAAATCGATTCGCTCTCATTGCATTGACATGAAATTCAGCAAATTCACTGGATGAATGGACTAAATAATTTATTTAGGGTGAATATTATGTGGTCCACCAACGGACATCCCAGCGAGCACAAATCATCTACGTAGTGCTGGTTTCAATCCTGCGTCTCTAAACTAAACTGCAAACTAAATATTCTACGAATGGCTTTACTCCAATTCACAGAAAAATTGTTGATGACTGTATCTGTGGGATACATCCCATAACTGAAAGCCATGTAGTGACATATATATTGATATAAATATTTTATATGAACTATTGCTGCCAAAGGTATAAAAAGAAGATAAAAGTACATTAGTTTTTCTATTAAAATCTGCAATGCTGGACTTATTTAGTTGAAATATTAGGCCCTATAACATTACCCAAGTGAATGCTACTATCTGAAGAGGCTATCTGATTATTCATAAATTAATATTTGTCCTAACGTTATCACCAACACAATATAATTACTCTTATAAGCATTAAAAGGTAATAAATATTCTTCGGAAAACAACTCTCACTCTTTTAAAAGTCTTGACAATGAATAACGCGTCGGTGCCAACAAAACTATATCGTCTGCCTAGCTTAATACACTTACAAATGACTGACCAATATAAGAGCCGAAACCACATGATTTAAGTCGACACAAAAGTACATCAATATATAAGGTAAACAATATGGGCGATAACACACCTCCTTGTTTTACACCGTTTGAAGTTTTAAAAGCATCGGATGTGACATTACCCCATTGAACAGTCATCGTCTGCTGTGTGTACAGGTTAAATAATAGTTTTCATAATGTAGGACATAAACCTTTACCAACAAGTATATTAAAAAGTTTAATATGATCTACCCTATCAAAAGGTTTGCTAGCATCTAAAGGTACTGCGTGTTCACCACTGTCATTACTTTTATAATAGTTGACTACCTCGTCAATAACAAATGTACACGCGGTTGTGGAGCTTTCTGATTTCAAACCGAACTGAAGATCAGAAGACTTTAAAACAATAGTATGGTTAGCAAGAATAACTTTATCAAGTAACTTACTTAAAATTGCTCATAGCTATCGCCCTATATTTAGATTTAATGACCTGTTCTTATTTTTCGGTATTGGTTTCAACTCAGACATGCAAAATTGTGGCGGAGAAAAACCGTGTCGAGGCATAGCTGTGAACAGGAGTGACAAATCAACATTTAAATTAGGTGTACTATTAATTAAATGATGAGAGAATATATCACATATCCCATCTCGCTTGTTATTAAGTAAACCATTATTACATTTATCTATATCACCTACTGTTATGGTATTTTGGGTTTTACATTTGCCTCCACATAAACAATCATCGAAACATATATTATTTAATTTTTGTCTTCATAGACGAACAGTCATCCACATCCACTGTGTTAGACAAAGAATGGTATAAATTATTATATTTACGAGCAAATAAGCCAATTATACATTTAACACTTGTAATATTGTCAAGATTGTTGAGTATAATATTTTTAGACCCCAATACACCGATATTTTTCCCGGCTGTCTGCGATATCTATAGCACATTTATAGTATGTACCCGGAATTCAACAGATAAGCCTTCTAAGTGTATTTAAAAAAAACAGAGAAAAAAATCGTCCAAGGTAAATGCCAGGCCGCTGTAACACTGTGCATGCATATATCGAGCGATGAAAATATAGAATTTGCACACATACCGTAATTTGCATTGACACCTTGTTCACTCTTGTACCACCCTAGTAGGGGAGTGTCAGTGTCATATCTAGATACCTAGCCTCTCCTAATGAGAAGGTGAGTGAGTAAAACACGAGGGGAATAATGGCATGCTGTGTGATCTACCCGGCATACACAGCAGACAAAGATGACGTATAATAATGATGGTTCACGAAGCTGAATGATTTCAGAACCCAGCATGTTCAAATCCCTAGAGAACATGCTATGCATGGGTCGAAGATTCATGTAGGAAGTGGTGAGATTGTACTTGCCTTGGAACTAAGTGTGAAACGAACGAGACGCTTCGACCTGCCTTCAAAAAATGTATATTTCTACGTTTTAAACTCTTCAAGCCTGAATTTATCATTGAAATCTTCATCAACCGAATACCGCAAATTGCTTCCGCAAGTCACGTCTTTACTAGATGCAAACGGAATTTGGTGACTTATTCAATATCTTGTTCAAAGAGTTTGAAGAACACGTTTTAAACATGTATGCGTAGGAAATTAGTTCATATTTCAAAGATGACCAATGACGATTCATAGGTTTAAAGTATTAAGCAATGTTCTCGCAGTGAAATTTGTATAATATGATATAGTACATCATTCTAAGGTAACCAAATAACTCTGGAACTCTTTTCGTCATTTGAAGTTAGATATTATTCCAGCTTTTCAAGTGACGAAATATTGAAGCAAACAATTAATCGGGATAATTGTTGAACAATCAAAAAAATAAGTGTAACATATTAAATTAAAGCTATGCACATTCCTATTTGTTTACAATATAGAATTTTCTCAATTTCACAAACATGTTTTCCTTCCCGTCCACTTGTAATTACTCAGTATTGTGAGAGCTTCCGCGATCGAGAGGTAACGTGCTCAACCTCAAATCGTCAGCGTATAAATGTATGGAAGGCAGAGCAATCTGAGGGGATCATCAGTATCACTAGGTTGTCCTGGCCCAGTTTAGCCTGTATATGCACATTTGCTCATATGTTCCATTTATTCATGGTTATCTCTTGCAGACTAAGATCAAAATTCAGAAAGGTACAGTTTCTCTGGGATGGCAAAAATCGGCGGATAATACACCTTGAGTTTATTTCACTACCAGGAATTAATTCAAAGAATTTTAAATCGTCTACGAAAGAAAACTTTTATTTATTTCATGCCAGCAGTTAACTTAAGATATGAATATTAAATCTCAATAAAAATATATGTTTTTTCCGCAATTTGAATCTCAAATCACAGTTTAATAGCTTCGCTAATGGTGCGTTCGTGGTGAAGGAATACAATTAGTGTTTTTCATGTGAAATTTGTAAGCTTTACTTTAAAAGAGTTGTATCCTCAACTTTACCAAGTGGCAAATACAACTTTTCAATACTCATTAAGAAGTGGCAAATACAACTTTTCAATACTTATTAAGAAGTGGCAAATACAACTTTTCAATACTTAATAACAAGTGGCAAATACAACTTTTCAATACTTATTAACAAGTGGCAAATACAACTTTCAATACTTAATAACAAGTGGCAAATACAACTTTTCAATACTTATTAAGAAGTGGCAAATACAACTTTTCAATACTTATTAACAAGTGGCAAATACAACTTTTCAATACTTATTAACAAGTGGCAAATACAACTTTCAGTACTTATTAACAAGTGGCAAATACAACTTTTCAATACTTATTAAGAAGTGGCAAATACAACTTTTCAATACTTATTAACAAGTGGCAAAAACAACTTTTCAATACTTATTAACAAGTGGCAAATACAACTTTCAGTACTTATTAACAAGTGGCAAATACAACTTTCAATACTTAATAACAAGTGGCAAATACAACTTTCAATACTTAATAACAAGTGGCAAATACAACTTTTCAATACCTAATAACAAGTGGCAAATACAACTTTTCAATACTTATTAACAAGTGGCAAATACAACTTTTCAATACTTATTAACAAGTGGCAAATAAAACTTTCAGTACTTAATAACAAGTGGCAAATACAACTTTCAATACTTATTAACAAGTGGCAAATACAACTTTTCAATACTTATTAAAAAGTGGCAAATACAACTTTTCAATACTTATTAACAAGTGGCAAATACAACTTTCAGTACTTAATAAAAAGTGGCAAATACAACTTTTCAATACTTATTAACAAGTGGCAAATACAACTTTCAGTACTTAATAAAAAGTGGCAAATACAACTTTTCAATACTTATTAACAAGTGGCAAATGCAACTTTTCATACTTATTAACAAGTGGCAAATTCAAGGCAACAACGAGGTTAAATCAGCTAAAAACGGTTGGAAATAACTTATTTTTGTTGTTTTTGATAACATTGTGTTCACTTGAAATGTATATGATGGCTTAAACATACGTAGATCTACACCAAATCATCTCTGAGATGTTTTGGGGATAATATAAGGGTTGTAGGGCTTTTTCACACCCTCTTCAAATCATCCTCATGTCAACACAGTCTGATATGGCAGAAATAGATCAAATAGCACACTGATGCTATATTTTGACATGGTCATGACCTTGAGATATTCCAAGGTCATTGCAATGTCATCTAAAGGTCACGGCAAGGTCAAACAACTGAAAACAGCTGAAAATGTCTTGTTTTTCCTGTTTTTCTACAATTATGTTCACTTCAAATGATAAGGCCATCTGAAGGTCACAGGAGGATCAAATAGTCTATTGAAAACGGTTTATAATAGCTTGTATTTGCTGCTTTTGCTATTTTTATTATGTTCATTTCAGACTTTGCAAAAACCTTGGGCTGACTCCTCTATTATTAAAACTACGGATATGCAATTTAGTTTCAAGGCGGACCATTCTACCTCTCAATGTACATATGTTTGTGAAGAAATTATTAATCACTATAACAAAAAACAATCAGACGTTTATGTAGTTCTCTTAGATGCAAGTAAAGCCTTTGATAGAGTTAACCATATTAATCTCTTTAAAATACTGATGAAAAAAGGTGTGTGCCCTAATTACACTAAATTTATTCTGAAATCCTATTTGAATCAGCGTATCTGTACGAAATGGCATCATTGTCATTCTGAAACTTTTAATTTATCTAATGGTGTGAAACAGGGAGGTGTATTATCTCCAATACTATTTGGAATATACTTAGATAAGCTACTACTTAAGCTTAAAAAGTCAGGAATTGGATGCCACATAGGAAACATTTTTACAGGTGCTCTAGCCTATGCCGATGACGTTGTTTTGTTGGCCCCCACTAAACACGCTATGTCGCTGATGCTGAAAATATGCTCCGAGTTTACAAACACTTTTGCTTTGATTTTCAATTCTGATAAAAGTAAATTTATACATTTTCCCTGCAGTTCATCTAAATCTGAAAAGTTACAAATATGTTTCGATGGAAAAACATTAACGAATACTAGTATAGAATGTCACCTAGGAAATATTATAGGACCTAACATAATGAATTCACGTATAAAACGCTCAACTGATGATTTGTATATGAGAGCGAATCAGTTGTTATCAAGCTTTGGTTTTATAAAAGGTAATGTTAAAAGAAAACTTTTTAATTCATTTTGTATGGCAGTGTACGGCTCACAGCTTTGGGACTACTCCACCAATGCTCCTGAGGCATTTTACACCGCGTGGAGGAAATGTCTCAGGCGCATTGATGGACTACCTAATAAAACTCATAAAATTATATTACCTGTATTGTGGGATGTTAAACCCATACATGTTCAACTCCATAAACGTTTTGTAAATTTTGTAAATAAGAATGCTCAGACTGAAAATGAAATATTAAAAATATGTCATAATCTTACAATGCAAGGCAGCAGCTCCGCCGTTTCAAATAGTGTCAGCCATATATATTTTATGTATAATATATCACGCCATAATGTACCTACGTCCAGACATTCATTACAATTTGACATGCCTGCTGACGATGTTGTCGCTGTATCAGCCTGTATTAACCAATTATTGACACTAAGAAACAATGTACAGTTAGGTAACATACCACGAGAGGACATAATATCTGGGATCGATCTTCTGTGCACAGAGTGATTTTTCTATATATAACATTACACTTTAAATGTTATTGTTCTATTGCATGTACATGTACCCCGAGTACGAAAAATAAATATATTATTTATTATTTATATGAAGCCCAACCCCAACTCATGTCACCATGTGTTGGTGTCGATGGGGTATAAACACTCCAGTCCTTTTATATTATCCTGCAATCTCTTGAGGTGTTTTGGTATAGATCCGTGTTAGGGTCTAGGTATGTTTCAAGCCATCATAGACATCTTAAGAGAACATAATTGTAGAAAAATCAGCAAAAACAAGATATGTCAGCTGTTTTGAGCCGACTTGACCTTGCTGTGACCTTGATATGACCTTGCAATGACCTTGGAGTAACAACCCTGTGAAATACAACCCCATTCCCTAGGTTGTGCCTTATCAGATGCAATCAATGGTTATTGGCCATTGGTCAAAATATAACATCAGTGTTGTATTTGGACCATTTCTTTCATATCAGACAGTATTGACACAAGAATGAAGGAAGGGAGAGGGGGTGAAAAAACCCCCCAACCCTTATATTATACCTGTAACCTCTCGGTGGTGTTTGGTGTAGGTCTGTGCTGGGATCTAGGTATGCTTCAAGCCTTGATATACATTACAAGTGAACATAATTTTAGCAAAAACAACAAAAATAAGCTATTTTCAGCTGATTTCACCTACTGTGACCATGAGACGGTCTCACCATGACCTTGGGGGTAACTCCCCTATGGAACCTAGCACCAACCGATGTCATCATGTGTACACTCAACCATTTTGAGCTCACTTTACCTTGCTATGACCTTGATATGAGCTTAACATGACCTTGGGATAACTCCCCTATGAAACCCAAACCATACCCATGTCACCATGATTGGATAATTCGACATATTTATATTATTACCACCCTAAGGGCATAGACTCACTCACTCACTCACTCACTCACTCACTCACTCACTCACTCACTCACTCACTCACTCACTCACTCACTCACTCACTCACTCACTCACTCACTCACTCACTCACTCACTCACTCACTCACTCACTCACTCACTCACTCACTCACTCACTCACTCACTCAATCAATCAATCAATCAATCAATCAATCAATCAATCAATCAATCAATCAATCAATCAATCAATCAATCAATCAATCAATCAACCAATCAATCAATCAATCAATCAATCAATCAATCAATCAACCAATCAATCAATCAATCAATCAATCAATCAATCAATCAAACCATCAATCAAACCATCAATCAATCAATCAATCAATCAATCAATCAATCAATCAATCAATCAATCAATCAATCAATCACTCAATCACCCACTCACGCTCGCTTTATTTATATTAATAGCACCATCACCCACATGTGCGTTCCAAAATAAATATATCAACATATTTTCGATATTATCTTTTTTTCGCAACCCCTTCATATAATTATTATGAGATGCTTTACGACTAATTCACCTGGTAATTCAGCCATATATGTGATACTTGATTAAAAACAAATAAACAGAGTTCCCACGGCGTTGGCAAAATGCTACTTTGACGTTGTTCAGATATCTTCTAATTATGTTTACAGTTTGTACATTGTTTAGCACTCAGCCAGGTTTGCATCGGTCGGGAAGTTTTTTTTTACTAATCCGTCGGGGCGGGGGCCGTAGGGTAGTGTTTAGCACCGCTGCCTTTCACGCCAGAGTTCGGGGTTCGGTTCCCGGTCTCGGCGGTTTGAAAGAAATAAAAAATGTTTCTTCCCCATCCACGTGTGAAAGTCAGTATTGCGGGGAGCTTCCGTGACCGAGAGGTAGCGTGCTCGGCCTCGGACCGCCAGGGCTCGAATTTCGAATCCTGCGCCTGGAGGACAGTGTCATCTTAATCATCTCACCATCCTCAAGAGGTTCTCCTGGCCCAGTTTAGCCTATATGTGCACAAAGGTGGCCTAAAGCCCGATTCATTTCATTTTTTACTAATCCGCCGTAGCTGCGAGCACTAAGCCTGCATTGGGTCAGCGCCTGGTTTTTGTCACACTCAAATGATGATATCAGGTTAATCTGCTGGGGGATGATGCCACAAATATTGTGTAAATATTTTATTTATTACATGTCGTAAATACATTTTAATGTCACAAATTTTGCTGTCACACATAAGTAAAATGTATTTACACGTTTTCGTGAATGAAACATTTACACTATATGGTATATATTTATCCAACTGTTGATTGTCGGAAAATGTTCCATGGCAGTATCGTAAGTATCACTCATTTGAGTGGCACGTACGACATTCTGCCAGGGATCGAAGCTCATGGAATACTTGAACGTTGCTCATCAGTAATATATGCTTGATGATAGCAAAAATAAAAAATGGTGTAGTATATTACTGGTGTAATATGCAGTAAAAAAATAAGTTAAAATAATAACATATTGTTTTAAAAGTGCATGTGACATTCGTGAGTTTTAAAGTGACGTAGTTTTAGCGGTCATGCGTTTTTACAATATAGTGTATGCGTTAGAAAGCCGAAACAACGTATAGCGGAACGGAAGAAAAGGAAGCGTAACAGAACAGAACAGAACAGAACAGAACAGAACAGAACAGAACAGAACAGAACAGAACAGAACAGAACAGAACAGAACAGAACGGAACGGAACGGAACGGAACGGAACGGAACGGAACGGAACGGAACGGAACGGAACGGAACGGAACGGAACGGAACGGAACGGAACGGAACGGAACGGAACGGAACAGAACAGAACAGAACAGAACAGAACAGAACAGAACAGAACAGAACAGAACAGAACAGAACAGAACAGAACAGAACAGAACAGAACAGAACAGAACAGAACAGAACAGAACAGAACAGAACAGATCAGAACAGAACAGAACAGAACAGAACAGAACAGAACAGAACAGAACAGAACAGAACAGAACAGAACAGAACAGAACAGAACAGAACAGAACAGAACAGAGCAGAGCAGAGCAGAGCAGAACAGAACAGAACAGAACAGAACAGAACAGAACAGAACAGAACAGAGCAGAGCAGAGCAGAGCAGAGCAGAGCAGAGCAGAGCAGAGCAGAGCAGAGAAGAGCAGAACGGAACGGAACGGAACGGAACGGAACGGAACGGAACGGAACGGAACGGAACGGAACGGAACGGAACGGAACGGAGCGGAGCGGAGCGGAGCGGAGCGGAGCGGAGCGGAGCGGAGCGGAGCGGAGCGGAGCGGAACGGAACGGAACGGAGCGGAGCGGAACGGAACGGAACGGAACGGAACGGAACGGAACGGAACGGAACGGAACGGAACGGAAACGGAACGGAACGGAACATGACAGATCGGAGTGATTCTTAACGGAAGAGAACGAAACGGATTAGAACAAAACTGGAACGAAACAGACCAAAGAAAAAGGAAACAAAACAGAAATAAATAAACGGGTTGGGCGTCGCTATTGTAAGGAGGACTAGAGGAGGGACATAAGAATTTATCACGTATATTAATATTATTACGTTGTTAAGGGTATTCTAATTAGACCGAATGGTGGATACCATAGGGGGCCCATTAAGAGGGGATATCAATTTTATTCATGTCGATATAAGGTTATCGCAAAACGGTAATTTAGACGAACATAACGCATATGTGCATG